>CM065805.1:82248027-82886296 GCA_033398695.1 Orobanche coerulescens
TAAGATTTCTACAGCACCGAACGGCACAACTAATATCACACAAACTCACATATTCATCCATAAACACGTGACTCCAAGCACATAATTTGACAAAAGAATTACACTTTACATTTACCAACGACATAATCATACGCAATGACATCACATGAAAGTAAGGTGATTCAATACTCGACACTAGCACACATATTCAACTAAGCACATTAATTCCCGACACCCACGGGTCACCTTTACAAAAACCATGATGATAAATATTCCGATTCTTTTAAAAAAATAGTTATTAATATTTATTTAGCACATATCGACGATTAACAACCGTAATATCCACAAAACACGTAATGTATGGGCAAGATACTTGCCTCGATACCACGAGCACTGAACCACGAACGGATACGGCTCAACCGGGAAGCTTCGGAACGCCCGATGCTAACGAAAAGGAAGACGACAATGAACGGAACGGAAGAATCAAGCACGACCGCGAGGAACCGAAAATGAACCTAACGATTCGAATAGCACAATCACAACCACTTCTAAACGATTATGGAAATGGAAATACACCCGGAAACCCGCCTACGATTCATGTATACTCATACCGAAAACAACAACGAGGGCGGACCACAACCAAACCCTCTCGATTCCGTAAAAATCCACAAAATATCCATGAATCCGTAGGAAAACTAAAGATACTAACAATATCAATCGTATACATCATGAATCCACCAACAAAACGGGACGAATCGAAGGAAAAACCCAAAAACCCCAAATTAATCGAAAATAGGGTTTTAGAATATTACCTTAGGAGATTCGAGTACCAAGATCCGTAGAACACGTGTTAGATTGATTGCCCGAGCCTCACAACCGAAGAAAAATGGTGAAAATCAACCCCCCACTAGATATAGATGAAGAACCCTTCCCCTCTCTCCCACTCTCTCTCGCGATGCAGGTGAAAATGGGGGAGGAATCGGCCGATTTCGTCTAATAAAGACGAACCGATTGACCGCTTCGTGTGCGCGGCACACCTGAAGTGTGCCGCGGCACGAGCCAAGAAAATACGCCTGTGTTTGGCGGTGTGCGCGGCACGGCTGCGTGTGCCGCGGCACCGGTCTGAGCAAGTTTAGGTCGCAGAAGACACGAGTGTGCGCGGCACGGATAGGTGTGCCGCGGCCTTTGGCAGCACAGCGTGCGCGGCACGGATAGGTGTGCGCGGCACACTGCGATTTGTTCGACATAATACATCGGGCTGCTTTCGGTCGATTACCCGGCCGCCGGACGATGCCGCCGGTCCGGCCGGTGCTTTCGGCCGCCACGACCCGATGCCTCGATTTCCGAAAACGCACAGAACGAACACGACGAAAAGTTCGCGGACGACATCAACGACTCGAGATGAAAACGTAATGCAATAATTAATCATACGCGACCAAGAAAAGGGTCATGATGACAAATACAGATATGGATACCCGTAACTTTCAAGAGATTACAAAATGGCCCAAAACGCCCGGAAATCACGATACGTGATCGAATAACCAAACCGAAGTTCATAACACGTCTAACAAAGTTAAGCGGACTTGCGGGAAATTCGAAACAGCAGTTTCGGACGAGATTCGCAAGAATCGAACTCAAGTGCGAAAAAGTCGCTAAAAAGCACAGAACTCAACAAAACAACACCCAAACGAACTCGGATGTCAAAAAGTGTAGAATTAATCATTCTCAGAATGAAGAAACGGTCATGAGCGAGCCGTCAAAACGGACTCCGGCCGAAAAAGAAATTTACCAAAAATCGAAAATTGCGGATATTACACTCAAAGTGTCCGATAAAATGCTTCAATGGGTAGAACTTGGGAAGTTCTATACGTTTTCGTAGAATTGTGATTGAATTGATTTCGTTGTGACTTAGGAACGAAATTCTTGTGAAGAATTCGAGTCGGAACCCTTCCGTTCGTTGCCTTCTTTGGGGTCCGAGCTTCCCGGTCGAACCGTGTTCTTCGGAGCATTCGGTAGCGGTTAGTAAGGCAAGTATCTTATTATACGACTTGTATCTTGCGACTAATAATCACGTATGATATTTATATGATTTTGCTTGCCTTTGTAAATATTTTCCGTTTGAATTGGTTGTGTATTCCGCAATTCGAAGGCTTTGTGATAATAGTGTTATATTGGTATACGTCTTAGCTGCTGTGCCATTTGTGCAGGATTGCGACGTACATATGGGATGGTTGTACACTTGGTTGTGCAATGTATTGTGTACCGAACGTGTGTTATGTTGGTTGTGTGTCGTTGATTGATGATAGTTGTTGAGAGTGTTGAGATTGTATTATGTGCGTGTGATGTACGATTTTGTGGTGATCAACATGATTGATTAACTGTGCTCATTATTGTATGTAATGTGAATGTGAATGTGGTGGGCTGGAACGCTAAGTTCACTCGTGTGGGTTCGACGGGGCCTACGAGGATCCATGGCACAGGTCCATGGGATCAGAACTTAGTGTGTGGTGCTGAGGTCCAATCGTGCGGGTCTGACGAGGCCTACGATGATTCATGGCACAGGTCCGTCGAATCAGGACACAGTACGTCCAACCGTTCGGGTTCGACGGAACCTACGGTGACACAAGAGACAGGTTCACGGGGTCAGGACTGGTTGTTGTGATTGATGTGTTTGTTTCTTTCCGTGCGGGTTGTTGAACCTACGGAGACACGTGACAGTAGATCACGGTGTCTGAATTATTTATGTCTGTTTAATAGTCCGTGTGGGTTGTTGAACCTACGGAGACACGTGACAGTGGATCACGGTGTCGAAATTGATTATGTTTGTTTAATTATGTGTGGTGTAGTCCGTGTGGGTTGTTGAACCTACGGAGACACGTGAAAGTGGATCACGGTGTCATGAGCATGTTTATTTTCAAATCAAAGTTTTGAAAGGAAAAGTTTTATGAAAATGAATGTTGGACTGAGTCCTAAGCTTGAGTAAATGTTTCCCGTATTGTAAACTGTTTAGTTATGAAACAAGATTTGGGTCAAGGACTTAAAGTCTTTCGAAAGGTTTTGTGAATCAGGACTTGAGGTATTAAAGGTTGTGAAATTCTAAAAATTCCCGAGATGATAATCTTATTTTCGAATGCTTCATAACTTATCTTCCCTTGTGAAAACCTCTGGGGGATATTTTGATACCTGATTATTATATTTGATTCACGGTTATTACTTGCTTGTTACATTTCGTATGATTTGATACTTGCACTAGTAAAACAGTGGAGTTTTACTAACCCCCGAGTAATCGGGGGTTAGATGTATGTTTTGCGTCCAGGTACATGCAGATTCAGGGGAGCAGTCACAGGATTGGCACAAGAGGATGACGAGCTGCGATACTAATCATGAGTCGAGAGTTGTTTGATTTTTGTTGTGTTGTCAGAGTTGATTTCAGTCTTCCGCTGTATTATATTTCAACTGCTGTGTGGGTAATGTCGTTTAAGTCAGTTTTGTTTATTGGGTTGTGTGACCTTATCGGTCTGTGTATTCACGTGTAAGTGACCATGACGGTCTGTATAATTTTATTGTTTGACCCTGGCCGGGCAAGCATTTGGTTGTTTATGGATGTTTAGCCCGGTAGATCCTTGTGAAAGGGTCTACGGCGTGTAATATTCCCATATGGTTTTGGGGGTGTTACATTTATGGTATCGGAGCTTAGGTTGCAGAAACCTAGGCTGTCGGGTCAAGTCGAGTCGTGATTTGTCGAGTATTGTGTGGTTTTGTCATTTAGGATGTCGGGTGACAAGTTGAGTTGTGCGTAGTCACAACGTGTCGGATATGTTGTCGGATGAGATTAGTATCGTGAGCGACCGTCGTCTTCGGCCTGTGGACGTAAGTCTCCTCTTTTATGCGAGGTACCTGTGTATCATGATTTTATCTTAGTGAGTTATTGCGGTGCATAATTTTATCTGCACGGTGTTGTGTAATATAGTGTCTTTAATACTTGTGGCACATAGTATATGTATAAAGATGGGCGTATTGTTGTTTTACCTTTGAACCACCGTGTGGGGTGGTATGGGGTGAAAGTTGTAAACGTTGATGGGTTTTGAAAAGGTACCGATGGTAGAGTTTGTGAGAAACTCCGATGAATGATTCTGTTATGTGTTTAAACTTGACGCCACGAGATGCATTTAATTATATTGGCGACCCTGGTTTCCATTTGAGCATGCGGTTTTAAATTCGACTATTTTGGAATGTGGTAAGTAGGTTTGGGAATGTTTGTCTGAAGGACTTTACGGTTTGAGCATCTTGGTAATAACCGATTTTTTCCAAAACATTTTGGTGGTGCGGTCAAACCACGGTTTGTATGGATTTTAAAATCGGTTAAATTTTGACAAATGGGCCGTGTATTTTTAAATGACGCCATCAGACGGTATTTGGAAAATGTGTTTTGAAGTACCTCGGATATTGCGAAATATTAATGTCGTTTTGGTTATGAACCAAAGGATTTTGGAAAATTTCTATTTTGCAAAACAACTTTGGCTTTCGTAAATTAGAACGTTGTGTGTTTATGTATTGAGATTAAGTCGTGCAGTGAGTTGCTATGTTATTATTCTCGTCAGAAAATCTAGGTTTTATGCCCTAGTGGCGGGATACGTTGTTAGGTATCGTTCCCCACTTCAATGACCGAGGTATTAACCAAAGTGTTTTCAAAATTTCATCCCAGCAAAATCTTTCGAAACTCGCGAATTTTAAAATATTAACATTTGAACAAATACCTCGGAAAATTTTATTTTTAAAGAATGTTACAAGTGTCTAGTCTCAATGACATGTATGTGGTCACGACCGTGTTTATTTTTGTAAAAGTCGGGCACCTCTGTTGATGTAACCGTGCGAATTACTTATGAAATTAAGTCTATTATTGCATTGTTAGTTCGTGTACTCGTGTGATGACTTGGAGTGAATACTTTATTGTGCTACTGGTTGTTGCCCTATGTTGATTATGTGGTATTTATTTTGTTGTTCTGAATGGTTGCCCGTTCAGTATGCTGAGGGGTCGAAGCCGAGGCCGTGGTCGTGGTGGTAGTCGTAATCAGGAGCGTGAGAGGGCGACTCACTCCTTGCCGAGTACCAATCAGCTCGGTACAGATCAGGGACATTCTCATTCAGCTAGCGTTAATGTTGACATTGGCCCGCCACCATCCTTCGTCAGGTGGTTGATCAGTTAGTGCAGATGAATCAGGTCGTACATCGGAATGAGAACACAAATGGGGATAACGGGGCTAGTAAGTGGTTACGAGATGTGATGGGGATGCAGCCGCCCCGTTTTGTGGGTTCGTCTGAATCATTAGGTTGGGAAAGCTGGCTCTTCCAGATGGACAGAACATTTGATGATATAGCTTGTCCGGATGAAAAGAGGGCACCCATTGCTCAGTACTTGCTCGACAAAGAAGCTGCAGACTGGTGGCAGGACGTGGTGCCTGCAGATCGTACACCTACATGGGCTGAGTTTAAGACCGCCATGGAGGCAGAGTATTGCCCGTTACCTGTCCGTGAGCGCAGGATCGTTGAGTTTTTCTCAGCTACACCCCAGGATGTGTCGATATCCCAGGCGATAGTTGATTATAATCGGCAGCTAGCTTATGTTCGCGATCAGGTGAGAAGTGAAGCGGACAAGATCCGGCATTTTAATATGTGCATGAAACCACATATCCGTGAGAGTATGGCTCCGCTTATGTGTACTACCTTGAAAGATTATCAGGACCGAGCTCTAGCCATCGAGATTGCTGTTTCCATGTCAGAGGGTAGCTCAGGAGGTAAGAGGCAGAAGACCTCGAGTAACTTTTCAAGAGGCCAGAGAAGTGAGATTCGTGAGCCTATTACCTTGCATTGCCCTTCTAGGAACACTTATCGTTCGTTTGATCGGTCTAAGAATCCTACTCACGAGCCGAGTAAGACAAGTGGCGTGAAGTTATGTTTCAATTGTAGCCGTGTGGGCCATACTCGGAAGAATTGTCGCTCGCCACAAGTTCAATGTTTCAATTGTGGACATGTGGGACATCAGGCGGTACACTGCGAGACCGTCGTTGAGATGTTCGGGAGCCGAGATCCCACCCCTACGCGTGGAGAGCTCAGTGGTGCCCAGTAGCGTAGTTGTGTGTTGTATTTGTGTTGTAATTCGAGTAGAGATTGATATTTGTTGCGTGAACTTTTTGGTTTTGTTTGTATTCTACCCTGATGTTTTATTTTAAGTTTCGGGACGAAACTTATTTTTGTGAGATAGAATGTAATATCTAGTACCCTCGTTTTCCGTTATCTTGAATTATTTGTGTTTTGACGTCAGACATTTTCTTGTTGATGAGAATCGGAATGACTTCTATCGTGATACTCTATTTGTTTCTATCGCATAGCCGTTTTAGTTGGGTGCGACTTGTTGTCGCGTACGTTTCTTTGATTAAATGTGTGCATATGATGTGGTATGTGATGCGTCGTTAATTGATCGTTATTGTTTTGAATCATTGTCGGTGGCGTAGTTATAGTCGTCGTGGGGCGTGTTTTCACGCTGTATATTCTTTCGCGTTGCTTGTAACGTTTCGCCAATGGGCGAAAGTTATGCGTTTCTTTTGTATCTCATTGAGTTTTCCTGTCGGGATATTGCTTCTCCCTACTTGTTTTAAGTTTCGGGACGAAACTTCTTTTAAGGAGGGTAGTATGTAATATCCGCAATTTTGATTTCCGGTAATTTTCATTTTTCGGCGGAGGTCTATATCGACGACTCTTTTATGACCGTTTCGTCATTCTGAGAATATTTAATTCTGAACTTTTTGTCATCCGAGTTCGTTTCGGTATCGTTTTGTTGAGTTCCGTGTTTTTTTTAAACGACTTTTCCGCACTTGAGTTCGATTCTTGCGAATCTCATCCGAAACTGTTGTTTCGAGTTTCTCGTAAGTTCATTTAATGTTATTGTTCATGTTGTAAGCTTTGGTTTGGTGTTTCGATCGTGTATCGTGTATTTCGGACATTTTGGGCCATTTTCGTAATTTCCCAAAGTTTGGGGTAATTACTTCTGTTGTCGAATTTTGAGCCCTCGGGTGGTCAGAATCGTGTGTTCTATTAGTGTTCGGATTCGTATTTGCAAGTACTTCATAATCGTGTTTTCGATTTACATTCAGGTCTGAGTTTCGGGATTTTTCGGACCGTCGGATCGACCGAGTCCTGGCTGGCCAGACCTGGCCGAGTAACGGCCGTAATGGCCTGTTACGTACATAACAGCCTGCCGGTAACGTACGTAACATGTCGGCAGATTTGGTATAGGGAGTTCGGCCATGGCCGATTACGTACGTAGGCCATGGCCGATTACGTACGTAAGCGGTCGGCCAGGGTCGGCTATTTAAGGGCCTGGACCGAGTCATCCGGCCATTTTCACCCTTTTTCTTCGTTTCTTCGCGTTTCTTCATCAATAATGGATGGATTTGGATGGATATAACATAGAGCAACATGTTTTGGAAGTTTGATTCATGTCTAACATCATCTTTCGCCCAGATCGAAGGTATGAACACCTAAACTCTTGGTTTTGGGAATTTTTGAGGTTTCTTGATGTTTTGGCCGATTTGATTCGTTTCAGTTCAGATTATTGTTAGAACATGGTTGTATACTCGAAATCATTCATTACCCTTGAATTTTTGCGGAACAAATTCGAGTATTTCTCCGTTAAACGATTATATTGGACTATGCCCTCAAAGTGTCCGATAAAATGCTTCAGTGGGTAGAACTTGGGAAGTTCTATACGTTTTCGTAGAATTGTGATTGAATTGATATCGTTGTGACTTAGGAACGAAATTCTTGTGAAGAACTCGAGTCGGAACCCTTCCGTTTGTTGCCTTCTTTGGGGTTCGAGCTTCCCGGTCAAACCGTGTTCTTCAGTGCATTCGGTAGCGGTTAGTAAGGCAAGTATCTTATTATACGACTTGTATCTTGCGACTAATAATCACGTATGAGATTTATATGATTTTGCTTGCCTTCGTAAATATTTTCCGTTTGAATTGGTTGTGTATTCCGCAATTCAAAGGCTTTGTGATAATAGTGTTATATTGGTATACGTGTTAGCTGCTGTGCTATTTGTGCAGGATTGCGACGTACATATGGGATGGTTGTACACTTGGTTGTGCAATGTATTGTGTAGCGTACGTGTGTTATGTTGGTTGTGTGTCGTTGATTGATGATAGTTGTTGAGAGTGTTGAGATTGTATTATGTGCATGTGATGTACGATTTTGTGGTGATCAACGTGATTGATTAACTGTGCTCATTATTGTATGTAATGTGAATGTGAATGTGGTGTGCTGGAACGCTAAGTTCACTCGTGTGGGTTCGACGGGGCCTACGAGGATCCATGGCACAGGTCCATGGGATCAGAACTTAGTGTGTGGTGCTGAGGTCCAATCGTGCGGGTCTGACAAGGCCTACGATGATTCATGACATAGGTCCATCAAATCAGGACACAGTACGTCCAACCGTGTGGGTTCGACGGAACCTACGGTGACACGTGACACAGGTTCACGGGGTCAAGACTGGTTGTTGTGATTGATGTGTTTGTTTCTTTCTTTGCGGGTTGTTGAACCTATGGAGACATGTGACAGTGGATCACGGTGTCGGAATTATTTATGTCTGGTTAATAGTCCGTGTGGGTTGTTGAACCTACGGAGACATGTGACAGTGGATCACGGTGTTGGAATTGATTATGTTTGTTTAATTGTGTGTGGTGTAGTCCGTGCGGGTTGTTGAACCTACGGAGACACGTGACAGTGGATCACGGTGTCATGAGCATGTTTATTTTCAAATCAAAGTTTTGAAAGGAAAAGTTTTATGAAAATGAATGTTGGACCGAGTCCTAAGCTTGAGTAAATGTTTCCCATATTGTAAACTGTTGAGTTATGAAACAAGATTTGGGTTAAGGCCCTAAAGTCTTTCAAAAGGTTTTGTGAATCAGGACTTGAGGTCTTAAAGGTTTTGAAATTCTAAAAATTCCCGAGATGATAATCTTATTTTCGAATGCTTCATAGCTTATCTTCCCTTGTGAAAACCTCCAGGGAATATTTTGATACTTGATTATTATATTTGATTCACGATTATTACTTGCTTGTTACATTTCGTATGATTTGATACTTGCACTAGTAAAACAGTGGAGTTTTACTAACCCCCGAGTAATCGGGGGGTGGATGTCTGTTTTGCGTCCAGGTACATGCAGTTCGAGGCGATCACAGGATTGGCACAAGAGGATGACGAGCTGTGATACTAATCATGAGTCGAGAGTTGTTTTGATTTTTGTTGTGTTGTCAGAGTTGATTTCAGTCTTCCGTTGTATTGTATTTCAACCCATGTGTGGGTAATGTCGTTTAAGTCAGTTTTGTTGATTGGGTTGTGTGACCTCATCGGTCTGTGTATTCACGTGTAAGTGACCATGACGGTCTGTATTATTTTATTATTTGACCCTGGCCGGGCAAGCATTTGGATTTTTATGGATGTTTAGCCTGGTAGATCCTTGTGGAAAGGGTCTACGGTGTGTAATATTCCCATATGGTTTTGGGGGTGTTACAGAACCGAACTTGTCCGATTTCTACATGGGCCGCCCCCCACATTTCGACCCCACTTTCATATGGACCCTTGTTTCATTCTTTAATGGTTGATCATTGAGGTGGTGGGGCTTTGATTCTCATAATAATGAGATGTACATGTGGGGAGTTGAATAAAAGGGATAAGAAGACAATCTCAAAAGACCAATCTTTGATTCCATACGTGAACTTCAAGAGGAAATAGAGAGAAGTCTTCTTCATCATCTTCTTCTTTATTCATTAAGTTCTTGTTTTTTCTTGGAGAAAAATTGAGAAATAAAAGAGATATTGTGAGATATACACTTAGAGTGTTATAATTTCATATTGGAAGCTTCATCACTTAGCTATAGCCGTATCCTCGGAGGATAGCAAAGTGATTATCATTCCGGTCGTTTCTCTGGTACGTGGCAAGTAGAGACGCGGTGCTTTCAGCATTGGATCTTTCAAGGGATTGGAGCGGATTGAATTCGTAGAGATCAAACTAAAGCTTGGGGAATAGCTCAAGAGAAGGAATCCATCTAATCAACGGACTACAAGGGTGAGTTTCTATATCTCTTGTGAATTCATTTTTGATATTCGTATATACGTAGCACGATCGATCCTCGTAGGGATTCGGATCGAATTAATTTTCGTTTTACCGCTTCCGCTGGGCCTCCATTTTAGGCACCGAATCCCAACATATTGAGGGTTCAAAAGGATTTCTGCTTTGAAAATTAGGGTTTCGAAAGTTTGGTGAAGGTAAAGTGAAAAGGTTTTTCCCGTCCTTAAAAGGAAAATGAAACGACATTTGTAATTAAATATTCATTTATTTTAATCAGTGGTCCACCTTTTGAGGATTTTTAAAATTCAAATTTAGTAATCGGTGGTTCAAGTTTTGAGAATTTGAAAATGGATGGTTGGATTTTAATTGGTCACAGTGGAGGTTGATTGAACTCGTAGTTGCCACGTGTATTTTAAACATATAGTATTATGCCACTTGTGATCCAAATAGTAATATGATATTATACAAATAGCAGATAATAATATAATATTCAGAGTCGGTCAGGTATAGAAAACTTAGCTGGTTGACTGTTTGACTCTTGACTACTCTGCATCAGGTGAGTTGACTCCTTTGACTTCTCGCTTGTGGTTTGATCAGCTAAGTTCCTTCGTCTGTCCTTCGTCTTCTTGTCTGTATCAGGTAGTGTCTGATTCCTATGATCAGCTTAGTCCGCCCTTCGTCTGATCTGCTTCAGCTAGCTTTTTCATATGTACTAGATTCCCAATATAGTAATCTAAGTTCCCTGCTCAGCTCCAAAAACCTTTCTTCTGGCAAAGTTTTGGTGAAGATGTCAGCAATTTGGTAGTCTGTACTGACTCTTTCAACTCTGACTCTCTTGTTAAGCACGTGGTTTCTTATGAAGTGATGCTTAACGTCAATGTGCTTTGTCCTTGAATGCAATACCGGGTTCTTGGTTATTGCAATAGCACTATTGTTGTCACACCATATTGGAACTTCATTGGCAATGATGTTGTAGTCCCTTGGCTGTTGTCTGATCCATAAGATCTGGGCACAACAACTACCTGCAGTTAGGTACTCTGACTCTGTTGTGGAGATAGAGTTAGAAACCTGCTTCTTGCTAAACCAGGATATCAGTCCGGTTCCTAGGAATTGACACGTTCCACTAGTGCTTTTCCTATTTATTTTGCATCCTTCGAAATCTGCATCTGATTATCCTGATAGCTTGAAGTTATCATCCTTAGGGTACCATATTCCAACATTGATTGTAGGCTTAAGGTATTTGATTATTCTCTTGGCTGCATCTTGGTGAGACTGCTTTGGCTTGGATTGAAATCATGTGCATAGTCCTACAGCATAAGATATATCTGGTCTGCTTGCAGTGAGGTATAGTAATGATCCAATGAGTCCTCTGTAGTGGGTTGAGTCCACTGATATGCATCCATCATCTGCATCTAGGTGAGTACTTGTGCTCATAGGAATTCTTGCTGGTTTGGCTGATTCCATTCCAAATCTCTTGATTAGATCTCGAGTATATTTGACTTGATTGATGAAAATTCCATTTTCCATCTGCTTGACTTGTAATCCAAGAAAGAAGTTAAGCTTTCCCATCATACTCATCTCAAATTCTCCTTGCATGAGATTTGAGAATTTCTCACACAACTCTGGGTTGGTTGAGCCAAATATGATGTCATCCACATATATCTGAACTAGTAATATGTGGCCTTCATGCTCCACTCTGAATAGGGTCTTGTCCACTTTCCCTTTACAGAAACCGTTCTTCTCAAGAAATACAGATAAGGTTTCATACCAAGCTCTTGGCACCTGCTTGAGTCCATATAGAGCTTTCAATAGATTGTAGACTTTGTCTCCTTTGACAAATCCTAGGGGTTGCTCCACATAGACTTCTTCTAGAATTCCATTAAAAAAAGCACTCTTTACATCCATCTGATAGACTTCAAAATCCTTAAATGCAGCATATGCGTGGAATAATCTGATGGCTTCTAATCTTGCAATAGGCGCATAGGTTTCATCAAAATCTATTCCTTCACACTGTGCATATCCTTTAGCAATAAGTCTGGCTTTATTCCTAACAACAACTCTATCTTCGTCGCTTTTGTTTTTGTACACCCATTTGGTGCCAATAAACTTCTTATGGTCTGGTCTGTCTGTTAGTTCCCAAACATTGTTCCTTTCCATTTGTTTAAGCTCCTCTTGCATGGCATTGATCCAAGAATAGTCTTCCAGGGCTTGCTCTGTTGTCTTGGGTTCTATTTGGGACATGAAGCATGAAAACATTGCCATTCCTGCGGGTAGAGTAGACTTTCTTGTCTTAACTCCATCGGTTAGCTTCCCAATGATTTGTTGGATGGGATGATCTTTAAGCCACTTAGTAATGTCTTCTTCTTCAGAGTCTGTTCCCCCTGTAGATTTGCTTTGGTGGATTTCCTCTCTGTCTGCATCAGCTTGGATATGATCTCCTTGGTCTGCAACTGGATCAGCTACCGTCTTGTCATTTGCAGGTTGGGATCTGGTCTGGTCTGCTGATGAGTCTTTATTAGCTACAGTTTGGTCTTCATCGACAGCAACTGGATCAGGTAGGTTTGGTGGTCCTGTCTGATCTGCAGTTGGGTCTTCATCAGCTACAGATGGGTCTTCAGGCTGATTTGTAGATGAGTCTACCATTCCTGGGTCATGAAAAATGACTTCTTCGAGGGTTGCGGATTTTAGCTTATCCTCAATTAGTTCCACTTGTTTCCTGTACTCAACGGTAGATTCATCAAATACAACATGAGGTGTTTCCTCCACAACTAAGGTTCTTTTGTTAAAGACTCTATATGCCTTGCTTCTTTGTGAATATCCCATAAAGAGACCGTCATCAGTTTTAGCATCAAAGGCATTTAGTTGGGTTTTACCATTATTGTGGATGAAACACTTACAACCAAAAATATGAAAATAAGAAACTGTAGGTGTTCTGCTATTCCAAACCTCATAGGGAGTTTTGCCATGTCTCCCTACTATCATACTCCTGTTCTGAGTGTGGCATCTTTGTGTTGGATGACTTGACCCGAGAACCTCTTGGCAGTGCCTTACGCAATCATGGACCTGGCTGCTTCCTTCAAAGTTCTGTTTCTGCTTTCGGCAACACCATTCTACTGGGGGGTCCTAGCTGCAGAGAGCTCATGCTGAATTCCATTCTGATCGCTGTAATCAGTGATCGCCTTGTTGATAAATTCATCTCCTCTACCTGATCTGATCATGATGATTGAGAGGGATTTCTCATTTTGGATCCTTCTCAGCAGATCAAGTAGCTTGGTCAAGGTTTCACTCTTCTTATACAAAAATATAATCCATATGTACCTTGAGTAGTCATCCACTACTACTAGAGCATGCTTTCTTCCACTTAGAGTCCTTGGCTTGATAGGGACAAATAGATCCATATGAAGTAGATCTAAGATCCTTGATGTGAGAGTTGTAGGCTGGACTGGCTTGAATGATGCTCTGGTCTTCTTTCCTTTCTGACATGCATCACAGAGAGCTTCCTTCTTGAATGCTTCTTCTGGAAGTCCTCTGACCAGCTTTTGAGAACTAATCTTGTTGATGACTTTGAAATTCAGATGACATAATCTTTTTTGCCACAGCCATCCATTCTCAGCTATTGTCTTAGATAGAAAACAGGTATTAGGGGTTCCTGTGTTCCAATCTATCATGTAGACATCTCTTCTTCTGAATCCTTGTAGCTTCACCTCTCCAGATAGGATATCTATCACCACACGTTTCCAAATGGTGAAGACTACTAGATTCTTTTCATCACAAAACTGGCTTATGCTCAGGAGATTATACTTGAGCCCTTTGACATAATGAACTTTGGATATAGTGATATTTCCTCGGTGCAGCTCTCCAAAGCCCTTTGTTTGTCCTCTAGAGCTATCTCCAAAGGTTACGTCTGGACCTCTTTCTTTGGTATATTTTGTCAGCACCTTCTTGTTCCCGGTCATGTGCCTCGAGCATCCGGAATCTACAAACCATTCTTCACCTCCAATTTTGAATTTGTGGGGATGTGGTAGTAGTCCTTCCACCTTTTCTGCAATCATACAAGCAGAGATTTAGGTACCCAAATCTGTGTGGGTCCTCTAGGGTTAGATGGTTTCCTGGAGAATTGATTTCTCCTTAGATTGTGAAAATTGTTGTTATTACCCCTATAAGGTGTGTAAGGTCTGGGTCTATATCCTTTGTTAGGATTGTATACCAGATATGCCCCATAATATTGGTAGTGTGAGCCATTTCTAAACCTTGGCTGAGACCATTTATTAAATCTTTAAGGTCTCCACACTTGTTCATTTTGAAAATTAGGGTAATCTTGAGGTTTCCATTTGCCCCTCCCATTTTGAAATCTGTTTTTGGGGAGTTTTTGATAATAGTGGGCATGTTGTCTGGGCTGCTGCTTCTGCCTTGGCCATTGCCTAGTCGCTTGTCTAGGTGGCTGCCTTGTATACCTTGGCTGCAGGCTAGACTTGTAACTTAGTTGTTGCCTATTTTTAAATACATGTTTGTGTATAGGCTCAGCAGACGAGACAATTGTTTCTCCCTTGATGAAAGTGGTTTTAGAACTAGAGGGAGTGTGGGGGTCATATCCAAGGCCTGATCTAGAATATAGTGGCCTTTTATTGGTACACAATTCGTCCAGAGTTAAAAACACCTTCAAGGAGGTTATTTCCTGCGCCTGAGTCTTACTTACCTGAGTCAGTTTAGTAAATTCAGCTTTGACATGAGCAAGTGCAGCTGATTTTTCACTATTCAAAACAGTTAACCGCTTTATCTCAGCTGTAGTGACATCAGCCTGGTTTTTCAAGTTAACTGCAGCCTGGTTTTCAAGATCAGATTTTACTTTATTCAATTCTAGGCTGAGTTTTTCAAAATCATTTTTCAGCTGTATTCTCATCTTGCAGCTGAGTCTTCTCGGCTGATACAGATAGGTGTGCAGATTTTAGTGTCTCAAAATCCTTAAGTAGCTGATTTACAGATTCGTGCAAGTCCATATCTTGTGACATGGCTAAACTATTATTCGAATTAGAGGGTTTCGATGTTACCTCTTCATCAGCTAGGTTGGCCAATAGACAATCATATTCTTCATCATCATCAGAGAAGAATCTGCTGCTTGACTCTACACGCTCTTGATCTTCTCCGATGAGGGCCTTCCTTCGGTCTTCTTTTCTGGTCACCTCCTTCTTGATCTCGTCCTTCTTAAGATCAGGACATTCGATTTGAATGTGTCCTGTCTTATGGCAGTTGTAACACTCCACCTTACAGCTTCTGGCTTTTTGGTTTTTTATGGGATTCTCCTTATAATTATTTTTATATTTGGAGTAATTCTTCCTGAAGTTGTTGAACCTTTGCATTATGAACGCCATTTCTTCCTCAAAGTCGAGTGGATTTGGAGGTTTAACTTCAGCTAGGCTTTTAGCGGGGGACTCGGCTGCAAACGCTATTCCCTTCTCTGCAGGCTCATTTGATGATGAACTTGGGAGTTTGAATTCATAAGCCTTTAAGTCAGAGAATAGTTCTTGAATCTTGATTTTATTGAGGTCTTTGGATTCCCTCATGGCTACCGCCTTCATATTCCACTCTGGGTTAAGTGATCTCAGAACTTTCAGGGCCATCTCCCTATTGCCATAGGATTTTCCTAGTGAATTGATTTCGTTGATGATATCTGTGAACCTTGTGTCCACCTGGTCTATGGATTCTACGGTCTTTATCTTGAAGTTGTCAAAATTCTGGGTAGCGATTGACAACTTGTTTTCTTTTATTAGCAAGGGTACCTTCGCACATCACAGCAAGGGTATCCCAAATCTCTTTGGCATTTTTGCAATTTTTAATCTTGACCATTGTTGATTTGTCAAGGGTTTGGTATAGCACATCTCTGGCGCGGTTGTCTAGGTTGGACAGCTTTCTTTCTTCTGAGGTCTGCTCCGTCCTCTTCTTTGGGATCTTTTCCGGCTTCCCAGCTTCAATCTCCTCAGTGGTGTTGTCCTTCTCGAAAATGAACGGGCCGTCCTCTATGATACACCACATGTCGTCATGGGTTGAAGATAAGTGTGCATGCATCCTTATCTTCCAAAGATCATACTCGTCAACTGAAAACACATGTAATCTAGAATGCATGTGTTGCATGTGTTCCATTTTAAAATGAGAGTAAAAAAATATATATCCTTGATATATGGATCTGGTTCGTGAAATAAATGAACCAACCTCTCCGATACCACTTGTAGGTCACAAGTCGTCCAGGAATAAGTCTAGAGGGGGGGTGAATAGACTTATTGAAACTCTTAAACTCTTTTCTTAGAAGAGTGAGTTTCTCAGCTGATAGATATGCGGAAATCAGCTGATGACAAAAACAAAACTAATCAATGGAACAATAAAGTATGAATGCAACAGTTAAGTATGATGTTGAACACAGTAAAACACGCAGGCAATTTATAGTGGTCTCAGAGGTGGGGTAATCCCCACCTATGAGTGCGCTATCCTCATATGAGTAGCGTGCGCTAATGCGTTTACTTGGCTTTTTCCCGAAAGCCGTCCAGGTTCATCCCGACATAATCCGACCAAGATCCCCGGCCTGATCTCACCTACCAACACGTCTCAATCATATTGACCACGTATAGCGTGCGCTAAGGTTCCTTCACAGCGTGCGCTATGGATCCAAGTTAGCGTACGCTACACTTAGTCGATAGCGTGCGCTACATCCGCAGAATCACAATTTTAAATCACATTCATGAAATCATACGCTCAACAACACCGGATTATGAAATACGGAGAATAATACTCAGATCAAAATGCAACAATTACAATATCACAAGTTCCAAATACATATCAGAAATCTCGGGTATTACATCCTTCCTCCCTAAAAAGAAGTTTCGTCCCGAAACTTAAGATGAAAACAACTCTGGATATCTAGTCTTCATACTGTCCTCCGTTTCCCAAGTGGCCTCTTCAACTCCGTGTCGTGACCATTGTACTTTAACCAAGTGTATTGGTTTATTCCTCAATTGTTTGATCCGACTCTCAAGTATCTTGATTGGTCTTTCTTTGAAGGTGCCGTCACTCGCTATCTCGATCTCATCGAACTCAATGATATGACTGGGATCCGGTACATACCTCCATAGTTGGGATACGTGAAACACATTGTGAATGTGACTCAGCGATGGTGGTAAGGCCAACCTGTATGCTAAATCTCCAACTCTCTCGAGAATCTCGAATGGGCCGATATATCTCGGACTTAGCTTGCCTTTCCTCCCAAAACGGAAAATTCCTCGTGTAGGAGACACCTTCAATAGTACGTAGTCCCAATGTCGAACTCAAGAGGGAGATGACGTACGTCTGCATAAGACTTCTGTCGACTCTGGGCAGTCAACAGTCTTTCTCGAATCAAAGCTATCTTCTCTTGAGTCTGAACTATCAATTCCGGTTCCGTCCCAATCAAGTCCGAAGAATCATCCCAGCACAGGGGTGATCGACATCTTCTCCCGTACAAAGCTTCAAATGGTGCCATCTTAATAGAAGCATGCCAACTATTGTTGTAGGTGAAATTCATTCAGTGGCAAGTGAACTTCCCAATCAGTCGACCAATCTAAGGCACAAGCTCTAAGCATGTCTTCTACTGTTTGTATAGTCCTTTTGGACTGACCGTCCGTTTGGGGATGATAAGCCATGCTAAAGTTGAGCTCAGTCCCTAAAGCCCTGTGAACTGCCTTCGAGAAGTGCGACACGAAGCGACCATCTCGATCTGAAAAAATGGTCTTCGGCGTCCCATGCAATCTGACTACCTCTGCAATGAATACTCGCGCCAATCTCTCGGGTCCCCAAGTCTCTTTAATTCCTAGGAAATGAGCCGACTTGGTTAGTCGATCAAATATAACCCAAATCATGTTCATTCCCGTTTTGGTCCTTGGCATATTGGTGATGAAATCCATCGAGATATCCTCCCACTTCCACTCAGGGATCGGAAGCGGCTTTAACATTCCGGCAGGTCGCTGATGTTACATGCTTTTTCACCTTGGGCGCTCACGTCTATTTCTCCTGTTTGATAAATAAATGTACTCCATTGCAATAAAACATATTTTGTATAATATGGTTGTGCGGTATCGCATCTATTATTCGTGTATTGTGATGGTATGATGATTGATTTAACTTTCGTTGACATACCTCGATGTCGTTAGGTAATTATCGGTGCGAATATGACGGTGGCCAACGTCTTGTTCCCCGAGGGATTTCCAGACGACATGGAGAGGGAGTCGTGTCATAAGAAATTAATGTGATGATAATTTGGCAAACAAAACTGTCCTTTACGTACGTTATACTCCGACTCATTACGCACGCTATATCTGAGCCATTACGTACGTTAAATATCGGCCCTTACATACGTAACATCGGTCTTCGGTCTTCGGACAGGAATCTTCGTCCGGTAGTACGCGTGCCGACCAACTTTCGGCGTGATTGCGACAGGCAAGTCAACGAGGTGTTACGTACGTTAACCCGCTTTCGTTACGTACGTAACGATGTGAGTGAATCGTTCCAGCGAGTTCCTTACGTACGTTAAGTATTTTGCCATAACGTACGTAAAGCCTCTTACGTACGTAAACCGTAAGGCATAACGTACATAAGGGCAATCTGAGTTTATAAAAGAACACTTTGCCTTTCATTTCTTCCATCCCAAAAATCATTCCTCTTCCTTGTACACTACTCTCCACCAACATTGAACCAATTCTAACCTCCCAATTCAAGTGCTATCCTATTAGAGTTCGATAATCAAGCTTCGGGGAAGGTCTTGAAGGTGTTATCCTCTCGTTCTCCTTCGTCCACCGTCGTTCTTCATCATCTTTTGTCAGTAAAGGTAAGTTTATCCAACCTTGAACTCATTTCAGTATTGTTTAGTAAGTTTTAGTAAACCTCGGATGCCTTGGGTAGCTTAGAACCCTCCGTAATAATCGAACCGGTATATAGCTATCGCAATTGTTAATCGATATCCATCAAAGCTTGAAATTGGAATGAATAATGGTAGAACTCATAATCATATTGCTAATCACCAACTTCTCGGAATCATCTTGAAGGATTTCATGTATAACCGTATTATCATGTTGAATAAAACCGTTAATGAATCCTTGATGAAGTTACCAACAATTTCTAGCCAAATAGATACCGAAACATGTTAAGATGATGGATTAATCGTTCTAGACTTGCATATTAAGACAACGATGAAATCTTGATGATTGTTGGTTATCATTAACTAGGAATGTTGTGTTAGAACACTATTGTTTAGGGGAAGGATAACTTATAAAGAATGTTGCCCAACCTAAAGAAATTAATGGCACGCATTATGGATAAAAATGGAGAAATTCGATTCCGATATCATAAGCAACTAGGATAGGGTTCTAACAGGCGGGAGGGGGAGGAACGTCGTTGATCATTATTATTATCATAAGATGTTAATCGACAAACATGTAATAGGTCGGATTTCCTAGTGCGATCGTTCAAGTCGTTGCCTTGTCAAGAAATAACTCGCGTCGGATTTGAGGCAAGTGAATCTTGCTCAGACTTTACGTCTTATACTTTTAGACATAGTAAATTTTACTATTGTGGAATGGTGCTCTTACGATTATCTTGTCCGGAGTATTCCCGAGTAGATACTACCGTGACCCTTGGCCGCGGCCTTGGGAGTTTTCTTGTTGGACCGTGTTGCGGGATAAAACCTGAATGGTACCCACGTCCGGAGTAGTCCTGTGTAGATACTTCCGTGACCCTTGGTTGCGACCTTGGGAGTTTATGTGCTGATAAGAGGAATAACATGGAACATTCGGTGATAACTTTATTCCTTGAAATTATTAGATTTTACCTTTGAGTTTGGTTTGTATTGTTTCGACCTAGGTTCTCGCACGACATGTCGTGCAGTAAATTTGTTGAATTTGTGCAGACACCCCGAAGGTTACGGCCGGTGCATGAGCTGTGTTGGAAGAAGGCCTGTTAATTTCTTAAATAATTTGAACATTCCACGTTGTGTAATAACCGTATGTACGGACACTATTTGCTTTTGGTGATTTGGGTTGTACGAAGACTTTCTTAATTACTTCCGTATATTACCACTGTTAAATAAAATATTTTAGAAAATATTTTCAAAAACTTGCCTTGTGGGTCCCTCATGGGATCTACGGCACTGTGGCGACCCGGTTCATTTTGGGGGCGTTACAAATACATCACAGAAAGTCTCCTTCTTGAAAATTTCTTCTGGAAGACCACTTACCAATTTTTGTGAGCTTAATTTGTTTAGAGCCTTGAAGTTCAGGTGACTTAGTGTTTTGTGCCAGAGCCATCCATTTTCAGCTACTGTCTTTGATATGAAACAAGCATTTGGTGTGCCTATTTTCCAATCTATCATATACAAATCCCTTCTTATATATCCTTTGAGCTTCACTTCTTCAGATAGGCGATCAATCACCATACATTTTCATTTAGTGAAAACTACTAGATTGTTCTCATCACAGAACTGGCTTATGCATTAAATATTGTACTTGAGTCCTTTGACATACTGCACCTTTGAAATGACAATGTTCCCTCTGTGCAGCTTTCCATAACGTTAGGTTTATCCACTTGAGCTATCCCCAAAGGTTACATCTGGGTCTCTTTCTTTAATATAGCTTGACAGAACTTTCTTATTTCCTGTCATATGACTTGAGCACCCAGAGTTCGCAAAACATTCTTCACCTCCTACTGGTGATCTTGAGGTGACTTGATAGTAATCCTTCTATCTCTTCTGCAATCATTAAGAAAAGATTTAGGTACCCAGATTTGAGTGGGTCCCCTAGGGTTAATGGTTTTCTTGGATAAGTGATTTCTCCTGTGTTTGTAAAACTCATTTTGATATGCATTCTTTTGCTTTCTATATCCCTGGTTCGGATTGTATAAAGGATATGCCTGATAATTTGTTTGGTATGAGCCATCGTTAAGTCTTCACCGAGACCTATGATTAAGAGTTTGGGGTTTCCAAACCTGATAATTTTGAAAATTTAGATTACCTTGAGGTTTCCATTTTCCTCTCCCATTTTGAAATCTATTTTGTGGGAGTCTTTGGTAATAACTAGACTGATAATGTCTTGACTGTTGATGTTGTTTTGGCCATTGCCTAGTCCTTTGTCTAGGCTGCTGCCTTGATAATCTTAGTTGTTGCCTAAACTTTTGACTGGGTTACTGCCTATTTTCAAATACAGGTTTGTTGCTGGGCTGAGTAGTCTGAACAATTGTTTCTCCCTTTACGAAATTGATTTTTGAACTTGAGGGAGTATTGGGATCATATCCAAGGCTTGATTTTAAATAATGTGGCCTTTGATTTATAAATAATCCAATTAAGGTTATAGATGCTTTCAGAGATATTAATTCCTTAGCTTGTGCATTGCTCAACTGTATGAGTTGTGAAAACTTAGTTTTAGTATGAGTGGGTGTAACTGATTTCTCATTGTTTAAAATAGTCAGTCTGTTCATCTCAAATGTGGTTGTATCATTTTCAGCTGAGTTTTTAAGTTTAGTTTAGAGAGTCTTTCAAACTCAGCTCTATTTTTCTCAATAGCAGCTGACTCTTGGCTGAGTTTGTCCAAGCAATTTTCAGCTGCCTTTTCTCATTTTTCAGCTGAGTATTCTCAGCTGACACAGCTAGGTATGCTGTTTTAAGAATTTTAAAGTCTTTTAACAATTAGTTTAGAGACTTGTGTAAATCAATATCTTCAAACATGTCTGAGCTAGAACATTCTGAAGTGTGGGGTTTACAGCATACCTCTTCATCAGCTATGTTGGCCATTAAGCGGTTGTAGTCATCTTCTTCTTCAGAGAAGAATCTACTGCTTGATTCTACAGTCTCTTGCTTGATTATACAGTCTCTAGTGTAACGCCCCGATTTTCGAGCATGCATTTATTTTATAATTTATAGAAAGCGCATGAATGATTTTAAATGTCCGACAATTTATTTACGAATTTTATTCCATTTATTTAATAAGGTCCAATTTTCCTTATTCGCATATCATGATTGTAGTTTACACTCTAGGCTCAAGTCCAAACTCTCGTATCACTATAGTCCAATAATGTTTATTTCTATAAAAAGTCGAATTTCATTTAATTATACCCCAAATATTATTTAGCTAATTACTATAATAATAATTATTATGAATAATGATATTTCTATTATTATAGTTGTCATTATTAATTTAGTTTATGTAAGTCAATTATTTAATTAGTCCAATATTATTATTATTACTTTAAACTCAATTCTTATTAATAATATTAATATTATTGTCTATTAATTTAATGGTACAAGTCTTTTTCTAGCCCAATTCAAAATTTTTTAAAAACTAGCCCATAACTTTTTTACCCTAAACCTAACCTCTACGGTATAAATACTGTATTTACATCAGCCAACCTACAATATACAGAATACACAAAAATACATCCTTGTTCTTCCTCTCATTCTAGCCACCCCTCACAAAATACACTCACGGCAAAAATTCAAAACAGAAGAAAAAAAATACACCATCTACAATATTAGTCATCCTTTGCAACACCAGTTCTCCTCTGCCGTTCATTCTTATTCAAGTGAAAGCTCGAGTAGCAGCAATGTTAATCGAAAACCCTGCTTCAAAACCCTGCAAATTTGACAAGGTAATCATCACCTCACTATTCAAAATAATGATTTTTTTTACTCCTACTATATTGAACACTAGTTTTTACATATATGAATCTAAACTCCCTTTTATTATTCTTCTGCAAATTACAATTATTAGTACGTATAAAAAAAAATTGCAACCCATATTTGGACTCATATGCAAATTTAAACCCAAAATCATCAGACCCAAAACCCTTACCGTGCCGCTGTTTCTCTTCCGGGCTCGCACCACCACTGTTTGTAAGGTCCAACGGTCGCCGGCATGCTAAGCCTTTTTCCTCCTCCATATCTGCCATTGCCGGACCTATACCTTGGCAGCGACCTGCTGCCGAACTGCCGCACTGTCAAACCACCACCACCACCGTTCCCGTTTGCACTAGTGTTGGTGCGATTTGGTGTTTGTGCGTGAGTTAAAAACATTTCCCTTGCGGTCGATGTGTGTCTTCTTCAGGTTTGGGTGTGTGACTCTGATGAGCCGAGAGGTAGGAGAGGAGGATATGGGTTTCGCCGACTTCTTCTTCTTTAGAAGGGTTTTTATACCAACTCTTATAGGGTTTTTCAATTGAGCCCTCAGAATTCCAGACCTTTTTGATTTGACCCCAAATCAATTTTTAAGGTATTTCAATTTCAGCCTTTAATTTTAAGTTTCTTCAGATTAACCCAAGTTAATTTTTCAATCCTTTTAATTTGACCCCAGCAAGTTCTCAATATTTTAAAATCAGATTTCTCTTACTCAATTATAAATTCAATAAATTATATTAATTTATTTTGGGAGCTATATTAATATTAAAATTTAAATGTTATTTTAGGAGACGAGGACTTGGAGCCTATGACTTCAACTGCATTCGCATCTCAATTTTCAAGGATCATCATCGTATTTCGAGGTGGGGAGTTTACGCTTGTTTTATTTAATGCATGATATTACTTGTATATATGCTTGTTTCTTGCCAAATATTTATATGCTCAAAGTTTGAATATTATTTACGTTGTAGCCTCCAATGAGTAGTAGGCATAATGTGCTCAAAATTTACATATTATTAACGTTGTAACCTCCAATAAGTAGTAGGCATAATGTGCTAAAAGTTTGCATATTATTAACGTTGTAGCCTCCAATGAGTAGTTGGCATAATGTGCTAAAAGTTTGCATATGAATGGCCCTCGGGCAATCACCAGGTTCAGGCATGTCATATCTACTTGGCAACATGTATGTATTTAAATTTGACAAAGCGTTCCCTCCGCACTGAGCGAGTTGAAAGCTCACCCCATTATTTAAACCTTTCAGGTTGAGGAGTCTGGCGTGGCGTGATAATAAAATATTATCAGTTTTTTTTTATTTCGTTCATTTAAAATTTTAAACTTTGGCTTCAATGTCATGGTTGGATATTACGAATGTTTCGAAATGTTGGGAATTTATTTTATATTTACTTGCGAAATGGATGACTTTATTTCAATTTCCGTTGCAATTATTAAATTAATTTTTTTAGGGATATTTAATCTCCCTTGAAATTATTTTAAAAAGACATTTTGAAAAGTGGTCGCTACATAAGTGGTATCGGAGCGGGTCTATGATTCTGTAGACTCGTTAAAATAATTTATTTTTCAAACTAAATTTTCCTTTTTCGCAAGTAGTTAAAACTTTAATGGCATCTATGATTATTATCATCCACCGTCGCCGCTCCACGTCGACTCCAAGGTACACATTTCAAGTTATGTTTATGTTTTAATCGTAACAAAATTTTACGGTTATGAGATTCAACTCATTTTTGAATCATGTTGCAATACCATGTTTATATTTTAGAGATGATATGCTCTGGAGATTCATAATAAATGTTGGACATGTACGCGCTTTCTTATAAATTTATAAATACATGTAAATGCGTTAGTATAGCACTGCTAGAACGTCTATTGGGAGCAGTTAACCCTTAGACGCGATGTATACTATTACTTCCATCCCTTATGAGGAGACTCCTAAGAAGTTATTGGCTATAATGCACCTCGAGGACCATAACAACTCGTGGACGTGTACGCCCAGCTAACCCAGGTGCTGATAATCATGGAGGTCAGGATAACCACTATAATAATGAGCCACCTCTTACCCAAGCACAAGTTGGGCAACGGTTCCGATGTTTCACACCACCATGATTCAATGGTCGAGAAGGACCAGCTTTTGTCGATGAATGGTTGATGTCGTTGGAGCGTACCCTCGAGCTCATTGGGTGCACCGATGTGCAAAATATTTTTTTGCGCCCAATATCAAATGGTAGAGTATGCTGGACACTAGTGGATAAGCTACAGGCGCTTGAGGCCAGCAGCCAAGCGTGCTGCATTAACTTGGGATCGGTTCAAAGAACTAGTGATGGAACAGTACTACACACAGCATTACCGAGAGAAAATGGAGAGAGAGTTTTGGAATCTCGAACGAGGAAGAGAATTTGACGCTATCCTGTATTTGATTAGCGTGATGGATTTTGATGTGATCCTTGGTATGGACTGGCTCGATAGACACGATGCCGATATAAACTGTCGCAAGAAGAATGTGACATTGAGGTGTTCCGAAGACGAGTCGATCACCTTTTATGGTATTAAGAGTAGAGTAGTACCAAGAGTAATCACAGCCATGAAGTAGGGGTGGCATTTCGGAACCGAAAATCCAAAACCGAACCAAAAAAACCCGAAAAAAGAACCGAAAAACCGAAACCGAAGAAGACCGAACCGAAAAACAAAAACAGAATCAACCAACTAATTTGGTCTTTCTCGGTCGGGTCGAGCGGAACCGAACCGGACCGAAGTCAAATTTCAACATACTAAAATGACCTTGTTTTTGTGATTTTGGTGTGTTTCGAATTTTAGTATAATTCGTTTTCCTTTTGTAAGACCCTCATGGGTCCAAGAAGGACCGATAATATGCTCATGAATTTGTGATTCAATTAATTTAGGTTGAGAGAATGAGCTACTGTGATTTACGATTGTTATATATTTTGAGATATTTGGAAATTCGTATGCAACTATAGCTTTTATCTTGAACATATATATAACTCTTGTTGGCTTGTTGTTATATATAACTTATTCTATTGCATATAATATTTGAATTTATATTGTGAAGAACCGAAAAAATATCAAACCAAATCGAAACCGAACCGAATATTTATAAAACCGAACTTAACCGAACCGAACTTAAAAAAGAACCGAACCAAACCGAAACCGAATATTTGGTTCGACTCTCGGTTTCGGTCAAAAACCGAACCGAATGGAACCGAGTCCACCCCTACCATGAAGGCACTGAGAAGTCTGAGGAAGGAGAAATGTCAGGGTTACTTGGTGAGTTTGCTCGACACTCGTACTAGTGAGGTGTCCCCTACAGACGTACCAATAGTACGGGAGTTTTTGGATGTGTTTCCAGAGGATTTGCCAGGAGTCCCACCCGACCGGCAAGTGGAGTTTAATATTGATTTGGTCCCTGGGGCAGCCCCAACATCCAAAGCGCCATATAGAATGGCTCCGAAGGAACTTCAAGAATTGAAGGTCCAAATTCAAGAGCTGTTGGAACTCGGATTTATTCGTCCTAGTGTGTCACCATGGGGTGCACAAGTGCTGTTTGTAAGAAAGAAGGATGGGTCACTTCGGATGTGTATTGATTACAGGGAGTTGAATCGACTCACGGTAAAGAATAAGTATCCATTACTGAGAATTGAGGATCTATTCGATCAGTTGAGGGGAGTCGGAACTTTTTCTAAGATCAATTTGAGGTCGGGGTACCACCAACTGAAGATTAGGGAGTGTGATATTCCCAAAACGGCCTTGAGGACTCGTTACGGACATTTTGAATTTGTAGTGATGCCATTTGGTCTGAGTAATGCACCGGAAGTCTTTATGGATTTGATGAACATGGTGTTCCAACCTTACTTAGATAAGTTCGTGATTGTCTTCATAGATGACATCTTGATGTATTCTAAGGACAATGGACAACACCAAGAGCATTTGAGGGTTACATTGGAGACACTTCGCAAGGAAAAGTTGTATGCCAAGTTCAAGAAATGTGAGTTTTGGTTAAACAGAGTTGGATTTCTTGGACATGTGGTGACTTCAAAAGGAATTGAGGTATATCCTGACAAGGTTGTAGCAGTGAGCAGTTGGGGAGTACCCAAGAATGCGAGCGAAGTTCGCAGCTTTCTGTGCTTAGCTGGATATTACAGAAGATTTATCGAAGGATTTTCGAAAATCGCAACTCCTATGACCCAAATTAACAAGGAAGGGCGTGAGGTTTGAATAGAGTGAGAGGTGCGAGGAAAGTTTTCAAGAGTTGAAAAGGAGACTAACGTCGGCACCAGTATTAATGATTCCTGATCCGACAGAGGACTTTGTTATTTATAGTGATGCCTCAAAGCAGGGTTTGGGTTGTGTTCTGATGCAACATGGTAAAGTAGTAGCCTATGCATCAAGACAGCTTAAACCACATGAGTTGAACTATCCAACGCACGATCTGGAGTTGGCTGATGTAGTACATGCGCTGAAGATTTGGCACCACTATCTCTACGGAGGGAAGTGCAAGATATACACAGACCATAAAAGTCTGAAGTATCTTTCACACAGAAGGATCTTAATATGAGGCAAATGAGATGGTTAGAATTGGTGAAGGACTATGATTGTACCATCCATTATCATCCGGGTAAGGCGAATGTGGTAGCTGATGCCTTGAATCGGAAGACTAGAGGCGAGTTAGCTTGCTTTGACAGATCAAGAGAGTTTGATAAAGGAGTTCTCTCAGATGAGGATTGAGGTAGTTGAGTCTTCAAAACATTCGAAAGCAATCCTATCATCTTTGGTCTTGCAACCAAACTTGAGGGATAAGATTAAGGAGGCTCAACCACGTGATAAGTTCTTGTGTAAGATGAAAGATCGAGCGCAAGATGGGAGTATTGAGAAATTTTTCGTTGCCGCAGATGATGTTTTGACTTATCATGGGAGGTTATGTGTTCCTAAGGATCCATCCCTTAGGAAACAAATCCTTGAAGAAGCTCACAATGCACCATACTCCGCACACCCGGGAGGTACAAAGATGTACCACGACCTAAAGAAGTTCTTTTGATGGAGAGGAATGAAATGGGACATTGGTGTATTTGTGGAGAGGTGTATGATATGTCAGCAGGTGAAGGTAGAACACTAATGGCCAGGAGGTTTACTTCAACCATTGGAAATCCCAGAATGGAAATGGGAGCATATCACAATGGATTTCGTAGTTGGTCTGCCACGAACCGTGAGGAAGAACGATGCAATCTGGGTGATAATAGATCGTTTGACAAAGTCATCTCATTTTCTACCTGTGAGGATGACTTACAGTATGGAACAATATGCAAGGATTTATATTCGGGAGATTGTGAGGTAACATGGTGTTCCAGTGTCGATCGTCTCGGATAGAGATCCGCGATTTACGTCAAAATTTTGGAAGAGTCTTCAGAGTGCGTTGGGTACTAAGTTGAATTTCAGTACTGCATATCATCCGCAGACCGATGGTCAATCTGAACGGAGTATCAAAACACTCGAAGATTTGTTGAGGGCGTGTGTTCTTGATACTGGTGAGAATTGGGAAAATATTTTGCCGTTAGTAGAGTTTGCTTATAACAATAGTTACCAAGCAACTATACAAATGGCCCCGTACGAGGCTCTCTATGGAAGGAAATGTCGATCGCCTCTTTATTGGAGAAAAGGTGTTCTTGAAGGTAGCACCGATGAAAGGAGTGATACGATTCGGTAAAAAGGGAAAGCTACAGCCTCGTTATATCGGACCTTTTGAGATTTTGGGTCGTGTTGGTGATCTTGCTTATAGTTTGGCATTACCGTTGGAGTTATCGGGAGTGCACAATGTCTTTCACGTCTCCATGCTGAGAAATACGTACATGATCCTGGTCATGTATGCAATTTCAAGGAGTTGCACGTAGCCAAGAACCTGACTTATGAGGAAGTACCTACAGCAGTTTTGGAGCGTAAGATACATCAGTTACGAAACAAAGAGGTTAAACTGGTAAAGGTTCAGTGGAGCCGTCATGGACCGAATAAAGCGACTTAGGAACGTGAAGAGGAGATCCGTTCTAAGTATCCGACGTTCGCCATTGAAGGTACATGATTTAATTTTCAAGGACGAAAATTCATTTAAGAGAGGTGGGTTGTAACGCCCCAATTTTCGAGAATGCATTTATTTTATAATTTATAGAAAGCGCATGAATGATTTTAAATGTCCAACAATTTATTTACGAATTTTATTCCATTTATTTAATAAGGTCCAATTTTCCTTATTCGCATATCATGATTATAGTTTACACCCCAGGCTCAAGTCCAAACTCTCGTATCACTATAGTCCAATAATGTTTATTTCTATAATTAGTCCAAGTCAAATTTCATTTAATTATGCCCCAAATATTATTTAGCTAATTACTATAATAATAATTATTATGAATAATAATATTTCTATTATTATAGTTGTCATTATTATTTTAGTTTATGTAAGCCAACTATTTAATTAGTCCAATATTATTATTATTACTTTAAACTCAATTCTTATTAGTAATATTAATATTATTGTCTATTAATTTAATGGCCCAAGTCTTTTTCTAGCCCAATTCAGATTTTTTTAAAACCTAGCCCATAACTTTTATACGCTAAACCTAACCTCTACAGTATAAATAATGTATTTACACTGCAGCCAACCTACAATATACAGAATACACAAAAATACATGCTCGTTCCGGCCACCCCTCACAAAATACACTCACGGCAAAAATCCAAAACAGAAGAAAAAAATACACCATCTACAACATCAGTCATCCTTTGCAACACCAGTTCTCCTCTGCCGTTCATTCTTGTTCAAGTGAAAACTTGAGTAGCATCAATGTTAATCGAAAACCCTGCTTAAAAACCCCGCAAATTTGACAAGGTAATCATCACCTCACTATTCAAAATTATGATTTTTTTTACTCCTACTATATTGAACACTAGTTTTTACATATATGAATTTAAACTCCCTTTTATTATTCTTCTGCAAATTACCATTATAAGTACGTGTTGGTATTAGGCCCAAATGGAATGTGTTTTTTGATTGGGCCCAAAACAAATAATGGTGCAGCCCAGTCCAAAATTAAGCCAAGCCCGGCCCGGTTTCCATATTAAAGCTTTGACCAATCTGGACCATCCCTTTTGTGGGGATTAATCCCACCCGTCCATCCTAAGGGTATTAATATCCCCTAACCCTAAACCTACCCCATTATTCCCACTCACAAGGCGCCTCCTTTCCAGTTTCTCCTCTCCGATTCTTCCTCCCGACTCTTCTGCGTTCGGTTTCGTCACGCGCTTTTCTTCTTTGAACGTCTTCCGATCTAATAGCAACCCTTATCATTTTGAATGATAAGTTTGGGTGCTTTAAAATCCAAGCACTGCTTGTGGGTTTTTTTGATTCCTATAAATTGTGGGATCCATTTTGAGGAAACACCGAAAACTATCAACCGAAAACTAAGTGTTCTTGAGGCAATACTATATTTCTTCGTGAGATTCTGTTTTCGTGTGAAACTTTCTTGGCCGAGTTTGGTTTTGGGTTATTTGTGGATTCGGTTTCGGTCTTGGTGATTTGGGGTTTCGGGTTTCGGTCTTTGTGATTTGTGAAACCGCCGGTTCGTGGCTCGATTTGAGGGCCTGACGCCGGAAATTTGGAGCTCGACGCGGTACACGAGGGTGGAGGACTGAGCCGACTTCCTGTCTCTAAACACCACCGCGTTTCGTGTTATTTCCGATCTGTTGGTCGATTTCTCCGACTTAAATTTCTGTCTTGTGTTTGTTATTTTCCAGTCTATTTTCGTTCGCTTTTTTCTGCATTATTTAATTTTGTTGTGTAACCCTTAATCCCCATAAATCATAGGAAATTTATTTGTAATTTGTTTCCTGTTGAGTTGTGTAAATTTATGTATTCCGGATAGATACCCAACAGTGGTATCGGAGCCTCTAAACGGGTTTCTATTCGGAAGGGCATACGGGTTCCTAGAGGAATCCGCTCAGGTATTGCTTTCTATACTTTACTGTTTTTCCGTACTATTCTGTGTGATTGGTAAAGTATTATTACTGTGGAGTAATTTGTTTACTGCTTCCGTCTGCTGTACCGTCTTTGTGATCGCTTCGTTATTTTCGTTCTGTGTTGAGACTGTGGTAGTCGTAATCTCCGAGCATACCAAACCCCCTTGCCTGGACCGCAAGTGTTCCTCGGATCTTGTGGGGGCTCCGGGATTCGATTCCAGCTCACTTTATTTTAAAATCTGGTGTGATTTTGGTATTTGTGATATCTGTGTGATACTTGTATTCCATTCCAGCTCACTTTATCGCAAAATCTGGTGTGATTTTGTTATTCGTGGTATCTGTGTGATATTTAACTGTAACCTTAGTTTTTACAGTAATACCTTGTGCTGGTTTAAATCTTGTGTGATTTTTACAAATACAAAAATGGGCTCTCTTACTTCTTTTACAATGGCACCTTTTGACGGTAAAGGGGATTTTAAAATTTGGCAACAAAAAATGAAATCTATACTTGTCCAACAGAAATGTTTCAAAGCCATTGAAGGTTCTTTTCAGTCTAATGTGACTCCTGAAAAACGTGAGGAATTGATTGAGTTTGCTCATTCCTCTATAATCTTGAACTTGTCTGATTCTGTGATTAGACGAATAGGCAAAACTGATAATGCTAAACAGCTTTGGGATAAACTTGAGGAAACTTTTACGGAAACATCTTTGCCAAATAAATTATTTCTTCTTGAAAAGTTTTTTCGCTACAAGCTGGATTTGAATAAAGATATTGATGGTAATCTGGATGCCTTTACAAAGTTAGTGCAAGATATAAAACAAACGGGTGACAAAAACATTGATGATTATTCCCCTATTGTGCTCTTGAATGCTATCCCTGATGCCTATAATGATGTGAAATCTGCGATAAAATATGGGAGGGATTCTGTTACTTTAGATACTGTTATAAGTGGATTAAAGAGTAAAGAATTAGACTTGAAATTTAACAAGGTTTCTAAACCTGTTTCTGATGTCAATTTTGTTAGGGCTAAACACCCCATTAAAAGGAAACCGTTTGTTAAAATCGATTCTGAAAAGTCTAATAAGAAAAAGGGGCAATGGAAGGATAAATCCAAATTCCGGCCTAAGAATCGCAAATGTTATAATTGTGGTGAACCTGGTCATTATATTCAAGAATGCACTAAACCTAAAAAGAATTTGCAAAATGATCAGGCAAATTTAACTATGGGCGATGTCTTTATGGTAGCTGATGATTTGCATCTTTCTGTGAATTCTGTGCTTTCTGGTCTGTGTGAAAATGAATGGTTACTGGATTCTGGATGCACTCATCACATGACACCTTATAAACAGCATTTTACGAGTTATACTAATCTTGGTGATCGGTATGTTTATATGCCTGATAAGGTGAAACGGGTAGTGGCCGGAATAGGAAATGTGTGTTTAAAATTCGCTGATGGTACTCGATATACTCTAAAAAATGTTCGACACATTCCTGATTTATCTCATAACCTGATATCTTGTACCACTTTGGAAGATGAGGGCCTTCGAGGGTCTTGGGGAAATGGTTGCATGATAATTTCGAGAGGATCCTTGATGTTGTTTAAAGGAATCCGGAAATTTAATCTATACATTTGCCAAACTGAAACTCCTGCATGTTCTAATCTGGTCTGTGCTGATAAAACCGAATTGTGGCATAATAGGTTAGGGCACATAAGCATGAAGGGGTTAGAGATCTTGCATAAGCAAAAATGTTTTGGAAAAGATAAAATCTCTAAGTTGTCTTTCTGTGATTCCTGCATGTTTGGCAAACAACATAAAACGCAATTTCCAAAACCTCCCGATTCCCCTGATCCCGTTTTTGAGAAATCTGGTAAGAGCTCCAATGTGCTTGATTATGTTCATGCTGATGTTTGGGGTCCTGCCAGTGTTACGACCCATGGCAGAAATAGGTATTTCTTGTCCATTATTGATGATTACTCTCGAAAAGTTTTCGTGTTTTTACTCAAATTGAAATCTGAAGTGTTTGAAAAATTCCAAACTTGGAAATCTTTGGTGGAAAACCAAACCGGAAAACGGATCAAAAAGATAAGGACCGATAACGGCCTTGAATTTTGCAATACTCAGTTTGATACTATGTGTTCTGAAAATGGCATTCTTAGGCATAAATCTGTCCCTTATAACCCTCAACAAAACGGGGTAGCTGAGCGAATGAATCGCACCTTACTTGAAAAAGTTAGGGCCATGCTTGCTACTTCTGGGTTGTCTAAAAGCTTTTGGGGTGAGGCTCTTTTAACTGCTGCATATATCATCAATAGATCACCTTCTGTACCATTAAATGGCAACTATCCCGAGTCTGTGTGGTCGGGTCATGGTACTGATTTTTCGAACATTCGTGTGTTTGGTTGTGCTGCTTATGTGCATCAAAATGTTGATAAACTCGAACCGAGATCCTTGAGATGTGTTTTTCTTGGATATCCCGACGGTACTAAGGGTTATCGTCTATGGGTCAGATCTGAACCCGGGTTGAAGGTGATTATTAGCAGGGACGTAGTCTTTAATGAAACTGAGTTTCCATGTCTTGATAATCCTATACCTGCTCCTGTGCAAGCTACTGAAAATTCTCCCCACCCTGTTCAGATTAGGGTGGAGCATCTTAGTGAAAATGAATTACCTGCCGAACCTGATAATGTAGAAAATCCTGAACCTAATAATCAATCTGATAATGGGGATGAATCAATCAATCGCTCCCGACTTATCGATTATCAATTAACTAGGGATAGGCCTAGAAGGAATGTTAGGAGACCTATACACTTAGATGATTTCCATATGGCTTCTCTTGCTTTCAATGTGTTTGATATGCTTGATGGTAATGAACCTAAGTCTTACAATGATGCTTTGATGTCTAATAATTCGAATGATTGGCTAAGTGCAATGAATGAAGAAATGACATCCTTGCATGCAAATGATACTTGGAAACTTGTTCCAAAACCCAGAAATTGTTCTTTGATTGATTGTAAGTGGTTATTTAAAGTGAAAAAGGAGGAGGATAATGTCAGATTCAAGGCAAGGTTAGTAGCTAAAGGCTTTACACAACGTGAAGGTATCGACTATACTGAGATTTTGCTCCAGTTGTTAAATTCACCTCTGTTCGAATTATGCTTGCATTAGTTGCGCATCATAATGGGGAGATGAAACAATTAGATGTTAAAACAGGATTTTTGCATGGTGAATTAAAAGAATCTATCTATATGAAACAACCAGAAGGTTTTACGGATAGTAACCATCCCGATCATGTGTGCTTGCTCAATAAAACCCTATATGGCTTAAAACAATCCCCTAGAGAATGGAACAAAAAATTCAATGACTGCATGCTGTCCTTGAAATTTCGTCGGAGTGCTTATGACCCATGTCTTTATTATAAGTTTGACAGTGGTGTGCCCATGTTCCTGCTTATTTATGTAGATGATATGCTTTTGATTAGTTCTTGCATTAAATCTATTGATCATGTTCAAAGTTGTTTAGGTGATCAATTTGACATGAAATACTTGGGGGATGCTAAAAGGATATTGGGCATGAACATTGTTCGGATGATCTAAAAGCACCTTATTTCTAAATCGGTCCTCATACATTGGTAAAATTCTTGAAAAATTTTCTATGATCGATGCTAAAATTGCTAGTGTGCCGTTAGCTTCTCATTTCTTATTATCCAAAACTCACTACCTAAAATCAATCAAATTCGTGAAATGAGATCTGTCCGTATGCTAATGCCATAGGATCTGTCATGTACCTTATGGTTAGTACTAGACCCGATATTGCTTATCTTTGTTAGTTGTTTGAGTAGGTACATGGCTAATCTGGAAAACCTCACCGGGAGGCCCTTAAGTGGTTATTGCGGTACTTGAAAAATTCCGCTTCGATGGTCTTATTTTCTCTAAATCATTGATGGGATTAATTTAAAAGGATATGTTGACTCTAATTATGCCAATGACCGGATGAATGTAAGTCCACAACTTCATATGTGTTTACCTTGTGTGGCTCGTGCATTTCTTGGAAATCTCAACTTCAAAGATATTGTTACACTGTCTACTATCAAGTGAATATATTGCCACCACCGAAGCCTTTAAAGAGGCTATTTGGTTGAAAGGTTTACTAACCGAAATTGGTGTTCTTCGTGACAATGTTGTGGTCTTTTCTCGATCAATCAAGCATACACTTGTGCAGAAATCCTGTGTTCCATGATCGAACAAAGCATATTGATGTCGGGCGACACTTCATCCGTGATATAGTAGAAAAAGGCATAATTGAGTTGAAGAAAATCCCTTCACAAATTCGATCTCACAGATATGGGCACAAAGTGCCTACCGATCGAGAAGACCAGATCTTGCAAGTCGATACTAAATATCGACTCCTTCAATCAAGACTGCCTAGTCTTCGCCGCTATCTTTGTGATAGCTTTTCTAGCTTTTCTTTGTGATTTCTAGTTCATACTTTCTTAGTGATTGTTTGTCTTTATACTTGTACTAACTTTGTGTTTTGTGCAGTGGTGTGACGTTCGCGATGATGACCTCCTCTCAAAATAAGAGTACCCCGATAGCACAAATGGTCCGCGTAGAGATATGTTGGTATTACGACCAAATAGAATGATTTTTTTGATTGGGCCCACAACAAAAAATGGTGCACCAGTCCAAAAATTAAGCCAAGCCGGCCAGTTTCCATATTAAAGCTTTGACCAACTGACCATCCCTTTGTGGGATTAATCCCACCCGTCCATCCTAAGGGTATTAATATCCCTAACCCTAAACCTACCCCATTATTCCCACTCACGCCTGGCGCCTCCTTTTCCAGTTTCTCCTCTCCCGATTCTTCCTCCCCGACTCTTCTGCGTTCGGTTTCGTCCGCTGCGCTTTTCTTCTTTGAACGTCTTCCGATCTAATAGCAACCCTTATCATTTTGAATGATAAGTTTGGGTGCTTTAAAATCGAGCACCGCTTGTGGGTTTTTTTGATTCCTATAAATTGTGGGATCCATTTTGAGGGGAAACACCGAAAACTATCAACTGAAAACTAAGTGTTCTTGAGGCAATACTATATTTCTTCGTGAGATTCCTGTTTTCTGTGTGAAACTTTCTTGGCTGAGTTTGGTTTTTAGGTTATTTGTGGATTCGGGTTTCGGGTCTTGGTGATTTGGGGTTTCGGGTTTGGTCTTTGTGATTTGTGAAACCGCCGGTTCGTGGCTCGATTTGACTGGGCCGGACGCCTAAATTTGGAGCTCGACGCGGTACACGAGGGTGGAGGACCGAGCCGACTTCCTGTCTCTAAACACCACCGCTTCGTGTTATTTCCGATCTGTTGGTCAGATTTCTCCGACTTAAATTTCCTGTACTGTGTTTGTTATTTTCCAGTCTATTTTCGTTCGCTTTTTTCTGCATTATTTAATTTTGTTGTGTAACCCTTAATCCCCATAAATCATAGGAAATTTTTTTGTAATTTGTTTCCTGTTGAGTTGTGTAAATTTATGTATTCCGGATAGATACCCAACAGTACGTATAAAAAAACCAAAATTTTGCAACCCATATTCGGACTCATCAGCAAATTTAAACCCAAAAATCATTAGACCCAAAACCCTTACCGTGCCGCTGTTTCTCTTCCGGGCTCGCACCACCACTGTTTGTAAGGTCCAACGGTCGCCGGCATGCTAAGCCTTTTTCCTCCTCCATATCTGCCATTGCCGGACCTATACCTTGGCAACACTGCCGAATCGCCAGATCATCAAACCACCACCACCACTGCCTCTGCCGCACTAGTGTTGGTGCGATTTGGTGTTTGTGCGTGAGTTAAAAACATTTCCCTTGCGGTCGATGTGTGTCTTCTTCAGGTTTGGGTGTGTGACTCTGATGAGCCGAGAGGTAGGAGAGGAGGATATGGGTTTCGCCGACTTCTTCTTCTTTAGAAGGGTTTTTATACCAACTCTTATAGGGTTTTTCAATTGAGCCCTCAGAATTCCAGACCTTTTTGACTTGACCCCAAATCAATTTTTAAGGTATTTCAATTTCAGCCTTTAATTTTAAGTTTTTTCAGATTAACCCGAGTCAATTTCTCAATCCTTTTAATTTGACCCCAGCAAGTTATCAATATTTTAAAAATCAGATTTCTCTTACTCAATTATAAATTCAATAAATTATATTAATTTATTTTGGGAGCTATATTAATATTAAAATTTAAATGTTATTTTAGGAGACGAGGACTTGGAGCCTATGACTTGAACTGCATTCGCATCTCAATTTTCAAGGATCATCATCGTATTTCGAGGTGGGGATTTTACGCTTGTTTTATTTAATGCATGATATTACTTGTATATTTGCTTGTTTCTTGCCAAATATTTATATGCTCAAAGTTTGCATATTATTTACGTTGTAGCCTCCAATGAGTAGTAGGCATAATGTGCTCAAAGTTTGCATATTTTTAACGTTGTAGCCTCCAATAAGTAGTAGGCATAATATGCTCAAAGTTTGCATATTATTAACGTTGTAGCCTCCAATGAGTAGTAGGCATAATGTGCTAAAAGTTTGCATATTATTAACGTTGTAGCCTCCAATGAGTAGTAGGCAATGTAATATCCGGTATTTTTCTTTCCCTTGTATTTTCATTTTTTGGTATATTTCTCGGTCATAGTGACCATCGTGTACCTTTCAGTGTGTCCTCCCTGTCAACCGTTGAACTGTATTCTCGTTATTGTGGTGCGGAACCGCCGTTTCGGGGTTGCCGTGGATCCATTTCGTGTTATTGGTTCCCAAATATTGATTCCTATCGTTTTATTCTCTTTCCGGATCATTTTTATCATTTTGGAACCCAATAGGGGTGTGGGCCGCGGCACAAGATGTGCGTGCCGCGGCACACAAATTCCTTCAGTAGATGGTCGAACAAACTGTACTGTGTGCCGCGGCACACCCATCCGGCAGCCGCGCACAAGCCAAGTGCCGCGGCACACTGTCGTGCCGCGCACACGCAGCCGTGCCGCGCACAATGCCGAAACCTGGGAGTATTTTCTTGGCTTGTGCCGCGGCACACTTCGGCTGTGCCGCGGCACACTTCGGCTGTGCCGCGGCACACAAAGCGGTCAACTGTGCAACTTCGTCTTTATTAGACGAAATCGGCCATTTCCTCCTTCATTTCACCTGCGCGAGAGAGAGAGGCCTAAGGGGGGAGAACTACTCAGCTTTCTTCATCCGGGGGGTCGATTTTCACCATTTTTCTTCGGTAGTGAAGCCCGGGTAATCAATCTAACGCGTGTTCTACGGATCTTGGTACTTGAATCCCCAAAGGTAATATTCTAAAACCCTATTTTCGATTAATTTGGGGGTTTTGGGATTTTCTTCCGATTAATTCCGTTTTGTTGGTGGATTCATGATGAACACGATTAATATTGTTAGTATCTTTAGTTTTCCTACGGATTCATGGATATTTTGTGGATTTTTACGGAATCGAGAGGGTTTGGTTGTGGTCCGCCCTTGTTATTTTTATTCGAATATACATGAATCGTAGGCGGGTTTTCGGGTGTATTCCATTTCCGTATTCGACTAGAGTTGGTTGTAATTATGTTCTTCGAAATCGTTAGGTTCGGTCCCGTTGATTCCTAGTGTTCGTCGGTGATTATCCTGTCCGTTCGTTGCGTCATCAAATAATTCAAGGCAAGTATTTTTGGAAACCTTTATGCTTAACGTGAAATGGTAATGTATATTGTGTGTAATTTGCTCACCTTGTGTTGGCCCGACGGGGTCAAGGAGGGAAATCTATGCTGCCGCCCTGGATTTCACGAGTTTCGTACCGCTAGCCAACTCGTTAGGGTCCTTGTGAGGCCTCGAGTGAGAATGTATGCTGCCGCCCTGTTCTCACGGCATAGCGTGTGCGTGGTTTTGTTTTTCTGTAATTGTAGCCAACTCGGTAGGGTCCCTATGAGGCCTCGAGTGAGAATGTATGCTGCCGCCCTGTTCTCAAGGCAAATTGTTTGACTGTTTATTTCCGGGAAAAGACATGTCTTGTTTTGGTTTTCGAATTGATATTGGTGCATGTACTATGAAATGTGTAAGCAATTGGTTTGCCTTGAATACTTGTACTAGCGTAATTGCTAACCCTTTGGGGACCCATTGTCGGGGAAATTCTTGTTATGGATTTCAGGTTATGCTTATCCGGACGAGCGAGCACCAGGACAGTACGAGGATGTTGGCCAGGGTCGTTGACATGTGCATTTGGGTCTACTTATTTCCTTTGTCCATTTCGATAAGGTTGTTCCCACAGTTTTAAACTTATAGATAGTACTCGCGAGTACTTAGGCCTTTTTGTTTCAAACTCCGTATTGTATTGCCTTATATTGTCACGTTGTTGGATGATGCTTATTTTGCCAGTTACTCCGGGCATATCTTTATATGTCATATTATTAAATTGTGTATCCTCGCTAACCAAGATGGTTAGTCGAGTGGAATTTTTCTATTGTAGCCTGGTAGGTCCCATGTAGGGGTCTACGGCGCTGTAACATTTTCCGAATATCTCGGGGTGTTACAGAAAATGGTATCGGAGCTCTAGGTTTATGGATACCTAGGCTTGTTGGTTATTTGGCTCTAGTCGTGTTTTATTTTGCACATTGTCACACCGCTGTCAGCATCCCAGTACTTCCAGTGCCCGTAAGTTTTCTTATTCGGCTCTTTTGTTTCTTGCATTGTATTTCCACTTTTGAATCGTAGTTGCTTTTCCTCCCTTACTCATCATCGATATACTTCTGTTATCTCTCAACATCAGTATGGAGGCCGGAGGAAACCGTGGTCGTGGTCGTGGTCGTGGACGCGGCCGGGGACGTGGGGCAGCCGGTGGGGCGGCCACGTCGCATTCTTCGGGAGCCGGCAGTACCGGTGACCGTCACAGTCATGCTTCTTCTCAGGAGCGCGCCGATCTTGGTATTGCGGCCGCAGGCAAAGAAATGGTTAACCAAATGGCGGCTATAGCTCAGGTGGTCCAGAACCCCAACCAGGCCCATGCCAATCGGGGCGGAGCGGATCGCTGGCTTCAGGATGTCATCAAGATGCATCATCCTCAGTTTACGGGAGCTTCGGAACCGATCGGCGGGAAGGGTGGATCAAGGAGATATCCAAAGTATTCACTGCTACCAACTGCCCCGAGGACCGTAAGGTCCCTATTGCTCAATATTTTCTCACGGGAGATGCTACAGATTGGTGGGAGGCCGTTGGTCCCAAAGATCACGTTGCTTCGTGGGCCGAATTCCAAGAATTGATGGAGACCAAATATTGTCCGTGGCCGGTCAGACAGGCTCGAGTGCATGCTTTCTATGATGCTCAACCACGGGATATCCCCGTATCTCAGGCCATTGCCGACTTTAACAAGGAGTTGGGTTATGTGAAGACCCAAGTTGTCGCTGAGAGCGACAAAATTTTTCATTTTTCCAGGAGGATGAAGCTGCCCATTCGGGACTATATGTCTGGGCTCGTCTGTACTACCTTGAAGGATTATCAGAGTCGAGCTCTTGCTTATGATATGTCGGTGACGGCTAGCGATTTGGCTCGTGAGAGCAAGAAGTAGAAGTCGGTCGGAAATTTTTCTGGTCCCAAGAGTGGAGGCCAGCAGAAATCTCAAGCTGCAAATATTCCAACGGGCGGTTCGGCTCGTTTCTCTGGGAGCTTTCGGGGTGCCGCCGGAACCTCCGCTCATGAACCCACATGTTTTAACTGTGGTGTGCAAGGCCATAGGAGCCGGCAATGTTCTCGTCCGAAGCTTACCTATCATACTTGTGGACAGCTAGGCCACAAGGCCCCTTTTTGTGAGCAGATCAAACAGCTTCGCGGCGCCCGTTCTTCTCAACCAGCCCCGTTGGAGCCGAGTGTGAACCGGGGCTCATTTGCTCCGCCGCCTCCACCGAGTGCCGGCCGAGGTAAGGGTCGGGGTCAGCCCGCTAGGGGTGGAGTTTCCAGTGTCGGCTCTGCTCGGCCGCGTATCTATGAGATGAGGAGAGCCGATGATCCAAAGAACTCTTGTGGCGGCAGTACCGTTCATATTCATTTCCATCCTGTCAGTGTGCTTTTTGATTCGGGTGCTACGCATTCATTCATTTCTCTAGAGTGTGTACGCCGTTTGAGTCTCGACTGCTTGTCACCTTGCGAGCCTTTCATCGTTAAACTTCCTAGCGGTGATAGAATTGTCGGTGATCGAGAAGTCCGGGACTGTTCTGTGATCATTTGTGAGAGGGCGTGGCTCTCTAATCTTATTGTTGTGAGTATCGAGGGCGAGGATTTAATTCTCGGGAATGATTGGCTCGAGCGGCATGGTGCAATCATGAATTACCGCACGAGGATCATTACCATGTTAGCCGAGGACGGTACTGAACACTCTTTCGCGGGGCGAAAGAGAAACCAGAAGTTTGTTATTAACGCCTTGAAGGCGGTGAAACTCCTGCGAAAGGGGTGTACTGGTTATTGGTGCTACGCCTTGAAGGCGGAGAATGGTGGAGTCGAGTTTTCGTCGATTCCAGTCGTTAGTGAGTTTCCTGATGTATTTCCTGACGAGTTACCGGGATTGCCACCGGATCGTGAGGTTGAGTTTGTTATAGAATTAGAGCCGGGCGCGGCTCCGATTTCAAAGGCGCCGTATCGCATGGCACCTTCAGAGATGTCAGAGTTGAAGAAGCAGTTGAGTGAGCTTCTTGAGTCAGGGTATGTTCGACCGAGCGCCTCGCCTTGGGGTGCACCGGTCCTGTTTGTACGGAAGAAGGATGGTTCACTACGTTTGTGTATCGATTATCGCGAATTAAACAAAGTGACCATCAAGAACAAGTATCCTTTGCCGAGGATTGATGACTTGTTCGATCAGTTGCAGGGAGCTGCGGTATTCTCGAAGATTGATTTGAAATCGGGGTACTATCAGCTCCGGGTGAGAGAGTCCGACGTGCCGAAAACAGCTTTTCGGACAAGATACGGACATTACGAGTTTGTAGTTATGCCTTTCGGGTTAACTAATGCGCCGGCGGTGTTCATGCAATTGATGAACAAAGTCTTTATCGAGTATTTGGATAAGTGTGTCGTCGTCTTCATTGACGATATTCTTATCTATTCGAAGAATGAGGAAGAGCATGCCCATCATTTGCGGATAGTGTTAGACATTTTGAGGGCCGAGCAACTCTATGCGAAGTTCTCGAAATGTGAGTTCTGGCTGAAGGAAGTGATGTTTTTGGGTCACGTGATTTCAGCCGAGGGAGTTCGAGTGGATCCGCAGAAGGTTGAGGCAGTGTTGGATTGGGCATCGCCCACAAATGTGAAGGAGGTCCGTAGTTTCTTGGGTTTGGCTGGTTACTACCGTAGGTTCGTCGAGGGTTTCTCAAAACTAGCTCGGCCACTTACACAGTTGCTCCAGAAATCCGAGAAGTTCGTCTGGACCAATGAGAGGCAGTCAAGTTTCGAGGAGCTGAAGAAGCGTTTGACTTCAGCCCCGGTTTTGGCGTTGCCGTGTGGCAACGAGGGATTCGTCGTTTATAGCGATGCTTCGGGCCAGGGTCTTGGGTGCGTATTGATGCAGCACGGCAAGACCATTGCCTATGCGTCGAGACAGTTGAGACCGTATGAGCTTAACTACCCTACTCATGATTTGGAGTTAGCGGCAATGCTTTTGCGCTCAAGATTTGGCGTCACTATCTTTTCGGCCCCGCATGTCGATTTTTACCGATCATAAAAGTCTGAAATATATATTTACTCACGGGAGTTGAATATGAGGCAGAGGAGGTGGTTAGAGCCGATTAAGGATTATGACCTCGAAATCCTTTATCATCCGGCAAGGCGAACGTCGTAGCCGACGCCCGAGTCGGAAACCGATTGCGTTGCGAACGCTTGAGATCCTCACGTCTCGCCCCGAGCTTCGGCGGGCTTTGATTGAGTTTGGTGTTGAGGTTTTGTTGCCTGGAGCCGTCGGACAACTTTGTGCTTTAGAGATTTCGTCGCCTTTGATCGATGAAATTAAGTCAAACAATTAGAGGATCCGATGATTACTCAAATCCGAGAGAACGTTCTTAAGGGAAAGTCTCCCGGGTTTGTGATTCACGAGGATGGTGTTTTGAGATTCCGTAGTCGGCTTTGTGTGCCGAACGATCCAGAGTTGCGACAGAGTATTTTGCGTGAGGCCCATTCCACACCCTATTCCGTTCATCCGGGTTCGAGTAAGATGTACAAGGACACGAGGAGGAACTTCGGTGGAATGATATGAAGGAGGAGGTCGCACGCTTGTGGCGAGATGTTTGACTTGCCAACAAGTCAAAATCGAGCATCGGCGACCGGGTTATTGCAGTCACTTCCGCTCCTGAATGGAAATGGGAAGATATATCGATGGATTTCATTACGAGTTTGCCGAGATCGAGATCGGGCATGAATATGGTTTGGGTGATTGTTGATCGTCGACCAAGTCGGCACATTTTCTCGGGCATCAAGGACACTTGGGGCCCGGAGAAATCGCTCGTGTGTTTATCGCTAGATTGTGAGACTTCACGGTACTCCAAGTCTATTGTTTCGGATCGTGATGGCCGCTTTGTATCGCACTTTTGCCGGCGGTGCATAAAGCGTTAGGTACCCGCTTGCACTTGAGTACCTCTTTTCATCCCCAATCGATGGACAATAACGCACTATTCGGACATTCGAGGACATGTTGCGTGCTTGTGCCCTCGATTCGAGTAACGACCGGAAGAGCAATTGCCATTGATCGAATTCACGTACAACAACAGTTGGCACGCGTCGATTCGGATGGCACCGTATGAGGCACTTTATGGGCGACGAAGTCGATCGCCGATTTGTTGGAATGAGGCGTCCGATTTGGTCGGGACCGAGCCGGATGTCGTTTTAGAGACGAGGCGGAAGATAGAATTAATTCGGGAACGGATGTTGACGGCCCAGAGTCGACAGAAGTCATATGCCGATGTCCGTCGTCGACCTTTAGAATTCGAGGTGGGAGACCACGTTTTGCTGAAGGTGTCGCCGACGAGAGGGGTTTTCCGTTTCGGGAAGAAGGGGAAGTTGAGTCCGAGATTTATAGGACCCTTCGAGATTCTCGAACGGATCGGTGGGTTAGCATACCGTTTGGTGTTACCCCCGGCCTTGAGTCACGTTCATAGCGTTTTTCATGTTTCCCAGCTGAGGAAATATGTTCCAGATCCTAGTCACGTCATCGATTATGGCGAGATTGATATTGCTGAAGATATTACTTTTGAGGAGCGTCCTTTGAAGATTTTGGAGCATCGTGAGAAACGACTGAGGCATAAGACCATCCCTTTGGTCAAAGTGCAGTGGTCGAGACACGGCGTCGAGGAAGCAACTTGGGAAACCGAGGATAGCATGCGTGCTAGGTACCCTGAGTTGTTTGTCTCTTAAGTTTCGGGACGAAACTTATTTTTAGAGGGGTAGAATGTAATATCCGGTATTTTTCTTTCCTTTGTATTTTCATTTTTTGGTATATTTCTCGGTCATAGTGACCCTCGTGTACCTTTCAGTGTATCCTCCCTGTCAACCGTTGAACTGTATTCTCGTTATTGTGGTGCGGAACCGCCGTTTCGGGGTTGCCGTGGATCCATTTCGTGTTATTGGTTCCCAAATATTGATTCCTATCGTTTTATTCTCTTTCCGGATCATTTTTATCATTTTGGAACCCAATAGGGGTGTGGCCGCGGCCAAGATGTGTGCGGCACACAAATTCCTTCAGATGGTCGAACAAATCGACTGTGCCGCGGCACACCCATCCGGTGCCGCGGCACAAGCAGCAGTGCCGCGGCACACTGTCCGTGCCGCGGCACACTCGAGTGTCTTCGCGACCTAAACCCGATCAGACTGGTGCCGCGGCACACGCAGCCGTGCCGCGGCACAATGCCGAAACCTCGAGTATTTTCTTGCCTCGTGCCGCGCACACTTGCCGTGCCGCGGCACACAAAGCGGTCAATCAGTGCAACTTCGTCTTTATTAGACGAAATCGGCCATTTCCTCCTTCATTTCACTGCGCGAGAGAGAGAGGCCTAAGGGGGAGAACTACTCGGCTTTCTTCATCCTGGGGTCGATTTTCACCATTTTTCTTCTAGAGTGAAGCCCTGGGTAATCAATCTAACGCGTGTTCTACGGATCTTGGTACTTGAATCCCCAAAGGTAATATTCTAAAACCCTATTTTCGATTAATTTGGGGGTTTTGGGATTTTCTTCCGATTAATTCCGTTTTGTTGGTGGATTCATGATGAACACGATTAATATTGTTAGTATCTTTAGTTTTCCTACGGATTCATGGATATTTTGTGGATTTTTACGGAATCGAGAGGGTTTGGTTGTGGTCCGCCCTCGTTGTTATTTTTATTCGAATATACATGAATCGTAGGCGGGTTTTCGGGTGTATTCCATTTCCGTATTCGACTAGAGTTGGTTGTAATTATGTTCTTCGAAATCGTTAGGTTCGGTCCCGTTGATTCCTAGTGTTCGTCGGTGATTATCCTATCCATTCGTTGCGTCATCAAATAATTCAAGGCAAGTATTTTTGGAAACCTTTATGCTTAACGTGAAATGGTAATGTATATTGTGTGTAATTTGCTCACCTTGTGTTGGCCCGACGGGGTCAAGGAGGGAAATCTATGCTGCCGCCCTGGATTTCACGAGTTTCGTACTGCTAGCCAACTCGTGTATGCTGCCGCCCTGTTCTCACGGCATAGCGTGTGCGTGGTTTTGTTTTTCTGTAATTGTAGCCAACTCGGTAGGGTCCCTATGAGGCCTCGAGTGAGAATGTATGCTGCCGCCCTGTTCTCAAGGCAAATTGTTTGACTGTTTATTTCCGGGAAAAGACATGTCTTGTTTTGGTTTTCGAATTGATATTGGTGCATGTACTATGAAATGTGTAAGCAATTGGTTTGCCTTGAATACTTGTACTAGCGTAATTGCTAACCCCTTTGGGGACCCGTTGTCGGGGAAATTCTTGTTATGGATTTCAGGTTATGCTTATCCGGACGAACGAGCACCAGGACAGTACGAGGATGTTGGCCAGGGTCGTTGACATGTGCATTTAGGTCTACTTATTTCCTTTGTCCATTTCGATAAGGTTGTTCCCACAGTTTTAAACTTATAGATAGTACTCGCGAGTACTTAGGCCTTTTTGTTTCAAACTCCGTATTGTATTGCCTTATATTGTCACGTTGTTGGATGATGCTTATTTTGCCAGTTACTCCGGGCATATCTTTATATGTCATATTATTAAATTGTGTATCCTCGCTAACCAAGATGGTTAGTCGAGTGGAATTTTTCTATTGTAGCCTGGTAGGTCCCATGTAGGGGTCTACGGCGCTGTAACATTTTCCGAATATCTCGGGGTGTTACAGGCAGTATGCACAAAGTTCGCATATGAATGGCCCTCGGGCAATCTCCAGGTTCAGGCATGTCATATCTACTTGGCAACATGCATGTATTTAAATTTAACAAAGCGTTCCCTCCTCACTGAGCGAGTTGAAAGCTCACCCCATTATTTAAACCTTTCAGGTTGAGGAGTCTAGAGTGGCGGGCAAAGGCGTGGCGTGATAATAAAATATTATCATTTTTTATTTATTTATTTCGTTCATTTAAAATTTTAAACTTTGGCTTCAATGTCATGGTTGGATATTACGAATGTTTCAAAATGTTGGGAATTTATTTTATATTTACTTGCGAAATGGATGACTTTATTTCAATTTCCACTGCAATTATTCAATTAACTTTTTTAGGGATATTTAATCTCCCTTGAAATTATTTTAAAAAGACATTTTGAAAAGTGGTCACTACATCTAGCATCTATTCTTCTCCAATCAGGATTTCCTTTTGTCTTCTCTTTTACCCATGTCCATCTTTTCTTCATCTTTCTTGAGGTCGGGACAATCATATTGGATATTCCCTGTCTTATGACTGTTATAGCATTCCACTTTCTAGTTCCCAGCATTTTGGTTCCTTCTGAGATTCTCCATGTAGTTCTTTTTGTACTTCGAGTAATTTTTCCTAAAATTACTGATCTTTACATTGTAAATGCCATTTCTTCCTCAAAGTTTAGGGGGTTTGGATGGATGGCTTTAGCTAGGTTCTTTGCAGGTGACTCGGCTGCAAAGGCAATTTCTTTTTCTGTTGGTTCATTGGATGGTGAGCAAGAAAGTTCAAACTCAAATGCCATTAGGTCTGAGAATAGTTCTTGGATCTTTATTTTGTTAAGATCATTGGATTCCCTTATGGATACTGCCTTCATGCTCCATTTTGGATTAAGAGACATCAAAACTTTAAGGGCATCTCTCGGTTGCCATAGGTATTTCCGAGAGAGTTGATCTCATTGATGACTTCTGTGAACCTAGTATCCTCATGATCAATGGTCTCTCCAGTATTCATCTTGAAATTGTCAAATTTCTGTGTGGCAACTGACAATTTCCTTAATCAGCTCAGTCCTCTCACACATTACTGCTAATGTATCCCATATGTCCTTGGCATTCTTGCAATTCTTGATTTTTACCATGGTGGCTTATTAAGAGTTTGGTATAATATATATTTGGACGGGTTGTCAAGGTTGGCCAACTTCATTTCCCCAGTGGTTAGTTCTAATCTTGTCTTCGAAATCTGCTTAGGTTTCCCGGCTGCAATTTCTTCATCTATGTTATCCTTTAGGTAGATGAAGGGACCTTCCTCTATTATGCATCACATGTCACCATGAACGGATGATAAATGTGCCTGCATTCCTATCTTCCAAAAGTTATATTCATTAATAGAGAAAACAGTAGGTTTAGAATGCATCTGTTGCATGTGTTCTATTTTAATGAGAGATTTGATTAAATATACGCAAGTACATGGATCTGGTTCAGTGTTTTTGAACCAACTTCTCCTATACCACTTGTAGGTCACAAGTACATGTCTAGGGGGTGAGTAGACTTGTAAAATCTTTACTATAAATAACCTGTTTGAAAACACTCAGCTGTAATTTAGTGCATTTGAGTTAACTTGGCTGATTTAATGTAGTTAAGTTCAGTTGAAATATCAACTGCAAAAATGTTTTGTGGAAGACAACTGACTATGAATGCAACAGTTAAGCTGAATGCAATAGTTACGTATGATGTTAAAAGCGATAAATCACACAGTACTTATAGTGGTTTCGAAGGTGGGTTAATCTTCTACTAATCCACTTCTTTCCAATCCACTCGGATATAAATTCACTATAACTTTCAACCAGTGAAACTTAGTTACAATGAATCTAGTTGCACCAGCTTTCAACCAGTGAAAACCCATGGCCGTTGCAACTCCTTCCCTAGGTTGCTTAACACCTATTGATTGATAACTCTTGGATGCCTCAACAACTCACAAGTTGCCTATCACCTTCCAATAAAGAACCCATGGATGCTTTACAACATTTTACTCTCAAGAACCTCGTTCAAAAAAGTACCCTGTACTCAAACTTTAAGACAAGAGTTAATGTCTTCTCCAACTACAAAGAACTTATGATGATTTGTATCTTTAAGATCTTTGTTCTTTCACGATGCTTAGCACAAAGTGTATTGCTTGTTTGCTTTGTTTGCATAAAAATCTTAATTGCATCGTACTTTTGCTCAAGCATTCTTCCGATATTTATAGCATGATTCTTGAGCTTTTCATAGCCGTTGCATCCCTGAACAAATTAGTCCATTGGAGAGTGGACCTCATTGTTTTGCTCTTCATCTCTTGCACGGCTTTGTTTCTTTCTTCAAATTCGACCGTTTGAAGATGTATAGTAGTTTGCGCCATTTTTATTTGATTAGTATAATTGGAAAGTCTTCTGGGCACAAATCTCAAGGAATATTTTATTCCTTAACTTATGGAAATCAATCAGTTTGTCTACTTGGTTTTCTTTATGTCTCCATGTGATTTGCCATCTTTGTTGACTTTCAACAATAGCTGGGGTGGACGTAGCTGATGTCTAAACTCGGTTGATATTCCGTCTTGATCAAATTTTGGATGATATTTTATCTTGGTAAAACTCAGCTGATATTTAGCTGTTCCATAATTGGTCAAAATCCTGTCTTGGGAAAACTAAGCTGAACTTATGACTTAGTCAAACCAGGCTGATGTTTTGTGTTGATCGAAAACCCGACTAATGTTTCATCTGGTCAAACTTAGCTGATATTTGCTTTGACCATAACCCGACTTGTCACGCCCCCAACATCAGGAAGGACGAGGGCGCGACGCATCGGTCGATCAATCAATCAAAATACAACAATAAATCGCGGAAGCAACATAACGATTGGATAATATTTCAAAACAACAATCTTAGCCCGATGTTCTAAGATTCATTGTGACAAAGCTGATAATCGAAATTACACTGTTCAAAGTTTGCAACGGAAAAATACCAAATGAAATAAGTACGAAGCATAATTAACTATTACAAATTAGGATAACAACAGAAATTCTAAGAACATAAGTCCTAAATCTTGAAGACAATCTTCTATTCGGTCTCTTCCACGAAGCCTTCTTCGTCCTCTGTTGTTTGCTCATTCTCTGTTTTAAGAGGAAAAACGGTGGGGTGAGACAAAAGGTCTCAGTGAGTGGGTGATCGTGTGCGAGTGTGGCTCTTTCCTTTGAAATTTTTTAAGTGATGCATGATTTTATCAATTATGAAAAAGTGGGAACAATTACAATTACGTCGGAATTTTTATAAAACAATAGTAATTATGTAGTTGTAATATTATATTCCTGTCCCCGTGGACGGATGTCATGTCAAGCAGTAAGTCGATCAGTCAATCCAGTTTCGAATCCTGCCGATGTGGACTTTGGATTCTAGACTCTCCTTATTACTCCTAGCAATATAGGTCGTCGCCCCAATAGATGAGCCTTCGCTCTCACACTTAGCGTGTGCTTCCTTATCTCTTATCTGGGCTCGGTATGTCTTTAACTATGGGTCAATACCCGGATGATACCATAATCGTGATTGTACACCAAGTCTACGATCCAGGTCCCTCGGAACACTCTGTTTCTCGGTTATGGGAATAGGAAACAACGGTAGCCTCATTTATGAACCGCAGCCACGCTGCTCGATCCAAGACTCGGTATAACCATCCCGACTTGATTTGGGACTCTTGAGGTGGCTCCTACAGCTCAAGAGGTGGCCCCTGGATTGTAGGTCGGCTCGCTGTTTCGTATGGGCTCAAGAGGTGGTCCCCGTCCGTCGACGTGGCACTTTGTCCCGATAGAGTTAGAGGCGGACCCGTCCGTGGCACTTTGTTTGTATAGCACTTAGTTCCCAGATAGTCACAGTTATAAATTTGATGCATTTCACAAGTATCACGTAAACGTTCGGTCAGTGAGGTTAATAGCGTCTTTTGATTAAGTATGGGTTATGGTTAATATATTTGTGGCCCGATAACACGGAATAGGACATGTATATAAATTCGAAAATATTCTCAATAATTTATTAATTGTCTGATGGGTTCAGGTCAGTTATATAAATGGGTAGGTTCGACGAAATGAAACGAGAGTTTTCCGAAATAGGTTGAAATGACGTTTTTACCCTTAAGTTCAAACCTAAGCGTTTGAAGTATGAAACGAAATCGGATGATTATGAAATTTTATGAGGAAGCCAAAACTACTTCCTCGACTCCAGATTTAAGGAAAAAGTTAAATTCCGAACTAAATTCATAGCTCTATAAGCCTCAGAACGATTTTCTTAAGTTTTGTGGCGATATAGTAATTTCTAGAAATTCCAGTTCCGAAACTGGAAATTTCCGAAAATTTTACAAGGTGACTCGTGATGAAATCTGGAATTCCAGATTTATGAAAATTCCAGAAAATTTAGGACTTGGTCCAGAAGTTTGAAATTCTTGCACTTTGACCCCGAAATTGTTTTAAAATTGCGATTTGGACTATTAAGTTTAGATATCGAACTCCTAATCACTTGAAACCTTATGGACAGCCTATACATGGTATAATATGTACTGTCCAATATCCAGAATGTTTTATTTTCGTAAATTTCAGTTTAGTCCCCAAACTTTAAGAAATTACAAATTATATCCAAAAGTTCTGTTTACTCGTTTCAAGTCCCGTTTTGGCTGCAAATAAATTATCCATATATCATAACATAATCATATAACACAAGATTTCAGATTTGGGTAGGGTTTTCAACAACATTTAGAAGAAAATATATATAACATTCAATTTATCACAAAATCGACATCCGACTACCAAATCGGTTGTCGTTTAAATTCAATAAATCGAATTGTATGTTGCTATAACCATAACACACATCTTTAAAAACATGCATTTACACAAGAATTTCATATTAGTACATGCTTCCATATTTTTCATAATATTAGAGAATTAAATTTAAGAAAAACGAATTATGCATAGCTATACGCAGTATCATAATATGTAATATTGACATGAAGATTTTTACATAGATCATATCAATAAAATCTCGAAATACTTCAGATTTAACACATGCATCACAAGTAAAAGAAGAGATTCTACTTTAAAGGTTTGAAAGAGTTTTCACCCACCTCGATCTTGCCGGATTTAATCGGTTATAGGTCTCGGGAGTTAGAAAATGACCTTCCATCTCACACTATATGGTTCGGCCATCATGCACCCCAATTTGAGTATTTTGTTTGCATGTTTTAAGTTTAAAGTTAGATTAAAAGGATTATTACTAGAAATCATGGAAATTGAAGTAGAAAGTGAGGTTACCTATTTCTTTGCTTGAATTTTCTTCATCTTCCTCCTTCTTCCTTTTTAGTCCAGCCCTCACCTCTCTCTTGACTCTCAAATGAAGATTTTGTGTTGGTGTGTGGGGGAGAAAGTGTGTTGGGTGTAAGTATTAAAAATGTGTATTTTTAAGTATGGTCAAGGCATGGGAAATGGGGTAGTAACTATGTCTCTTGCATGAGGAGACATGGGGCTTTAAAAAAATGTTAATTCCCCCTCTCTTTCTGCCCATTTGGCTACCCCAATATGTGTGTGTGTATATATTTTTTTTGTTAATTTAAGAGTATAATTATAATGGTAAATGATTTAATTAGTTGGGTTGGGCTTTGAATTGTAACATCAAGTCTTATTATTTTATTAAGTTGAGTTGAATCCATTAGTGAGTCCACATGTAATTTGGTGTTGACAAATAGCCCAATAGGTGAATCAACACACTATTTTAATTTTATTATTTGGTTTATCAAATAAATTACAAAGTTAAAGAGTGAAATAAAATAAAATAGATGTAGGTTATATCATGTCATAAAATAAATATTATCAAATTACATCATGATTTAGTACATTGTACATGTGATAAGCCATCAAATTTAGGGGGTTTTACATCCTCCCCTCCTTAGAAGAATTTGGTACCCAAATTCCTACTTGAACAACTCCGGGTAAGATTTCTTCATTTCTTCCTAAGCCTCCCACGTCGCATCTTCCTCTCTGTTGTGATTCGACCAGACGACTTTAACAAAAGGAATTCGCTTCTTCATCAATTCACGTACTTTCTGGTGGAGGATCTTGACTGGCTTCTCTTCATAAGAGAAGTTATCCTTGATCGGAATGTCAGAAGTAAGAATGTGCATTGGGTCTGGATGATACTTCTTTAATCTGGAGACATGGAAAACATCGTGCATTCCAAACAGATTTGGTGGTAATTCCAACCGGTATGCTAAACGTCTAATCCTTTCCGTGATTTTGAATGGTCCTACATATCGGGGACTCAACTTTCCTCCTTTTCTTGACACTATCAAACCTTTCCGTGGTGTTAACCTCATGAAGACTTGATCTCCTACTTTAAATTCTAGATCCTTCCGATGTTGATCGGCGTAACTCTTCTGTTTGCTTTGTGCTATGCGGATCCTATCCTTGATTAGTCGTACTTTATCTATGGCTTCCTTCACCAAATCTGTACTCATCGCTGAAGGTTCTGTTCGTTGAGTCTTCGGCGTCCAATGGTCATCAATTTCCCAATGGAGCGGGGATCGACACTTCCTCCCATACAGAGCTTCGTAATGTGCCATTCCGATTGTCGCTTGGTAACTGTTGTTGTATGCAAACTCGGATAATGGTAGGTGGTGATCCCAATTTCCTTGAAAGTCTAGTACGCAGGCGCGTAACATATCTTCAAGGGTATAAATGGTTCGCTCAGATTGCCCGTCGGTCTAGGGATGCACACTTGTGCTGAAGCTTAAGGAAGTTCTTAATTCCTTATGAAAGACTTTCAAAAAACCATACACGAATCTAGGATCTCTGTTCGATACTATGTCCGCGGGCACTCCATGAAGTCGAACGATTTCTCTAATATAGGTCCTAGCCAGCTTTTGCAAATTGTCATCCTCTTTAACCGGCATGAAATGTGATGATTTCGTTAGTCTATCGACGATCACCCAAATGGTGTTATAACCTCCCCTTGTGGTCGGTAAATCCGTGATAAAATCCATGGTTACCATTTCTCATTTCCATTCAGGGACTTCTAATGGCTGTAGTAGCCCTGCGGGTCGCTGATGCTCAGCTTGACTCTCTGACATGTGAGACATCGCGCCATGAATTTTGCCACTTGGTTCCTCATGTTTACCCACCAAAAGTATTTCTTCAAGTCTCGGTATATCTTGTAACCTCCTGGGTGTATTGTATATCTCGAACAATTAGCTTCTTCTAGAATCCGTCTTTTGAGCTCCTCGTCATGAGGTATGCATAACCGTCCCTTAAACCTTACAATTCCATCCTTGGTAATTGTAAACTCGGGTTTCTCGCCCTTAGAAATCTTGTCCTTAAACTCTTGAAGTTTTGGATCTCTCTCTTGGGCTAATCGAATATCGTCCAATAGATTCGATCTAACAGTGAGGTTGGCACAAATTAAGCGAGTACCTTCATGAATGGGTTTTAGATAGCTCAATTACTCAAGAGCTTGCCATTCTCAAACCATGAGTCAGGCCACTCTAGCCTTCCTACTGAGGGCATCGGCCACGACATTCGCTTTCCCTGGGTGGTGTTGAATTTCAAAATGGTAATCTTCTAAAATCTCTACCCATCTTCTCTATCGGAGATTAAGTTCCTTTTGAGAAAATAGGTACTTGAGGCTTTTATGGTCTGTAAACACGGTGAATTCAACGCCGTATAAGTGATGTCGCCATTTCTTTAAGGCAAATACTATTGCAGCAAGTTCGAGGTCGTGCGTTGGATAATTCTTCTCGTGCGTCTTGAGTTGCCTGGAAGCATATGCGATAACTTTACCATTCTGCATTAGTACGGCACCGAGGCCATCCTTTGAGGCGTCACTATATACGACAAAACCTTGGGTTCCTTCTGGAAGTGTCAGTATCGGTGCGGTGGTAAGTCTCTTCTTGAGTTCCTGGAAACTAGACTCGCACTTATCCGTCCATTCAAATTTTACTTGTTTCTGGCTTAGCTGGGTGAGGGGTCCCGCTATCTTTGAGAAGTCTCTGATGAATTTACGGTAGTAGCCCGCAAGTCTAAGAATGCTTCGGATCTCAGTTACATTTTCTGGCCTCTTCCAATCCATAATAGTCTCTATTTTAGATGGATCTACTACAATCCCTTCTCCATAAATAATGTGGCCCAGAAACGCCACTTCCCTCAACCAAAATTCACACTTGCTGTACTTGGCGTACAACTTGTGCTGCCTTAGTGTATCCAACACTAGTCTAAGATGTCTTTCGTGATCTTTTTCCGACTTAGAGTACACGAATATGTCATCGATGAAAATTACTACGAATTGGTCGAGATATGGTTGAAATACTCTGTGCATTAAATCGATAAATGCCGCAGGGGCATTCGTGAGTCCAAAAGGAATCACTACAAACTCGTAGTGGCTGTATCTAGTTTGGAACGCAGTTTTAGGAACATCTTCATTCTTACTCTTTAACTGGTAGTATCTTTGTTGAAGATCGAATTTGGAATACACCGTAGCTCCTTGGAGTTGTTCAAACAACTCATCTATCCTCGGGAGAGGATACTTGTTCTTAACCGTAACGCTGTTGAGTTCACGGTAATCTATGCATAACCTCAATGTTCCGTCCTTATTTTTGACAAATAATACCGGAGCTCCCCATGGTGATGCACTGGGTTGTACAAAACCCACGTCGAGTAACTTCTGCAGTTGTACCTTCAACTCTTGCAGCTCCAGTGGTGCCATTCGTTATGGAGCCTTTGCAATAGGTGCCTTCCCATGCATGATTTTGATATTTAATTCAACCTCTCTGTCAGGTGGTAGGGAGGTTAATTCTTCGGGAAATACGTCAGGGTATTCGGACACTACATGTAATACCCGGTTGTAATTCAGTCATTATCATTCAGTAATTCTCACTCAGTAACTTTCACTCATTAATAATCATTCATAATTCATATTCAATCATTGTATTCACCGTTCAGAGTATTTGTATTGTGTATCAGTTATTTTTCGTCTTCCCTGGTTGGAGGATCGGACCATGATTATCATCTTTGTCATCGTCGTAATGGGCTGTGTGTGAGGAGTAGCGCATGCTACGTACTCTCTTTAGTGCGCGCTAATTGAGTACAGGTAGTGCACGCTACCGCTCAGTATTAGGGCACACTAACGTGTTTCAGGAAGATAGTCCAGAAGGCACTGGACTGCAGTTGAGTTGTAGTAGTGCACGCTACGAATGGTAAGTAGCACGCGCTAGTAAGTTCGGATAGCGCACGCTATGCTATCAGTGTAGCGTGCGCTAAGGTCAATCAGGCAGAGTCCAGTGGGTACTGGACTGAATTGGAATAATTCCTAGCGTACGCTATGAGTAGATATTAGCATATGCTAATGGTGCAGTAGCGCACGCTGAGTTTTGGGTGTAGCGTACGCTATCGCGAGCAGATCAGAGAACAGGAGGTTCTGGACTTCAGTCAGTAGGCATCAGATATCAGTTAGCGCACGCTAACTTTTTGGGTTAACGCACGCTATCGGGAAGACGTTAGCGCACGCTACCAAGTTCGTAGCGTACGCTAACGAGGCAGTCAGAGCTCACTGGACTGTCCGGTTAACCCGTTAGCGCACGCTACATATCAGGTGATAGCGTGCGCTAAGCTGGGACCAGTATATATTGGACAATGCAATCCAGATTCGTCATTTTTCATTTCACTTCATTCCTTCGTCGGTTTTGGGCAAATTCGGGCGTTTTGGAGATATTTCTTCGAGCTGAATCCATATATCATCATCTTCAAGCTTATCATTCGGATTAATCATCATTTCATCCTCTCCAACACATCAAATCAAGGTAATGATTCTTGGATCTAGAATTTTGGATTATGAGTATTTTCCTTCCGATCTCTTCGTGTAAGCTTGCTATTATGTTGGAATATGTTAGATATGGATTATCTACCTTGGATACATGTATTCATACGGATTTATTGATGTGTTTTTCGGATTTTAGAAATATTAGGAGAATTAATCAAGAAATCTTGATGTTGACTTTGGTTATTTTGGGGGGTTTCCGATTATGGTTGTCGTAACCATGAATTGTGGTTTCCTATTGGATTATTGTTATCATTGAAGGTGTTTTGTCGGATTTTATTACTCACTTGGAGTTTGGTTTCGTTATTTTTGGGGTTGGTGTAACCAAAAGGATGAATGTTTACAACGTATTAGTTAGAATGCCTCTATGAGTTTGGATATTATTCTATCGACCCTCGAGTTAGTCGTGATTCATGCTTGATGCGTATATTGAGCGTTTGTTGGTAATTATTTTATTCAAGGTTGTTCGAGCGACCAACATCTCATTTTAGGACGTTGTTCGAGGAAGAGCGGTGTTGAGTAAGTTAATTCTTGCTCGGTTAAAAGGATACTCATTCCTTTCGTTGTTCATTCATAAATCATAATTCATTCATAGTGTAATAATCATGTTGAGACTTGTAATTATCAAACTAATCATTCAATTCGCGAGGAACGACGATTCCAATCATTTCAATGAGCTACCATTTAGTTCATTATTATCTCATCTTGGTGAGTCATTCTTGACCCTTGTCGAATTGTCATTCATTAATGTCCATTGGTCACTTTTGCTCTTGTGGACTTCTGGGTTCATATTGCGTGGCTGGGTTAGGATGTGTGGAATTTTTAGTCAGGCACATGATAGTCATATGATCGGGTTCACCGACACAATGGACTGTGCACACGGTAACGTACCTCCGTGAGACTAATTAGGTACAAGGGCGGGTGTGTCCAGACACTCGTCTTGTGCACTTGCACATACCATTACGGGCATACTATGATGCCCCTCTTCAGCTTAATTTCATAATAAAGATATATCATGATTGTGTTTATTCAACTCTTGAGGATTGTTGTTCTGTGTAACTGACCCCGTTGGGGGATGTTTTTTTCAGGTCATGGCAAGGCTAAAGCACGGGAACAGAACGTTGACGGTGAGGAGTCCCAATGATACTAGTAGGGGCCCCCAGTCCTCTTTAAGTGAATAATGTTTCTTCATTTATATTTCCGCTGCAGATTTCCGTTTGGATATTCATTTTCATCCAGTGTTGTATATTTTATCTTCATATAAAATATACATGTATTCTGTATTTTTCCTGGGTGTGTTGTACTTAAAACTCCTCATCGGAGTAATTAATGATATAATGTGGTTCGGTACTACATTATATTATTTAATTCATTAAGTTTCATTCGCCTTGTGGGTCCTAGTTGGGGGTCCACGGCACTGTAATATCCACCTAGTTTGGGGTGTTACAGAGTTGGTATCGGAGCTATGGTTTTGAATACTACTTTCCGAGTCATGTCTCATTGAAATCATCGTCCATCACACTAGTATCATTTGACTTTTGCATCACGTGTGACCTGTGCAAGAGCCAAGCCCTTCAGACCAAAGAACAGTAAGATTTATAAAGGCATGGTATAATTTCTGGCAATAAGAATCACTCATTCATCATTCAACAGTCAACAATCCTCAATCATCATTTTCATTTTAATCATGTCGATCATGTTAACTCATTAATCACTCAGTTCATTTCACTGTTCAGTTGTTGATCTTGAGGATCGTATCATTAATCTTGTTAACTTGTTCAAGATAATCGTTTCAAAGATTTTCATCAGATAATCATGTCACCTCATTGGATCATTCATGTAATCATTGTGTTAGAGCGCGTATGCTCATTTTCATCATTTCATGACATAATCGTAATGCGATATTCATGCGAGATCTATAATTATCTTGTAACTTTCCCACTTCAGTATGGAAAGAGCTGTCAGAGGACGAAGGGGAAGAGGCCGCGGTGCGGGCCGAAACCCGGGAGCTCATGTGAATACACGCGCAAACGTGAGGAATAATGCTAATTCAGCGAGCAGCGACGCTGCCACTCATTCACTGTCATGGAGTCGTACCCGGGACACAGCTCAATCAGAAGGTGTTCGGGTTGATCCACTCGCTTTTATGCAGGGCATGATGGCCTAGATGACTCAGATGGCACGCCTCATGGAGACGATGCAGAACTCAACTGCTCAGAATCAGCAAGCTCCTTTGCCGCCACCTCAGGGGCAGGAGAGGGGTGTGAGAAGTATATTTGGCGACATCTCTCGCCAGACACCCCCTAATTTTGAGGGCTCATATGAGGCGGCAGAAATTGTTCACTGGATTGAATATTTGGAGAAGTTGTTTGCTATGGTGGAGTGTCCCGAAGGACACAAAGTTTTAGTTGCGACTTACTATCTGGGTAAGAGCGCTCATTCATGGTGGTTATCGTTGAAGCTCACCGACGGATCTTGTACTTGGGATAAATTCAAGACTCTCATGATGGAGAGGTATTATCCACCCCACTCAGAGAGGCCAAATTATCATAATTACTCATTCCCGACCCCTCGGCGGAAGATGATGTTCTCGCCATCGCCGAGAAATTTCAGGAGCTACTTCCTTTCGCCTCACCTATTATTCACTCAGAGGCGGACAAGATCAAGTATTTAAGCAAGAGGTTGAAAACTCGTATGCGGATGCAGTTGCTTAATCACAATTGCACCATTCTGGTCGAATTCATCGAGAAAGATCTTACTTATGAGCTTACTGCTAAGGAGATTGCTAAGCAGCAACCTTCATCTGCTAGCAAGAAGTCAAAGAATCGTAATCAGTCTGAAGGCATTCACGAAACTTTCAAGAAGCCTCGTGCGGGCTCTACTTTTTCTAAGCGACCTCCTATGGCGCCTAGACCCGCGGAATCTTAGTCCTGAGCGGCCAGTTCGGCCATCACCTGTTTCAACTGTGGAGAACCTGGTCATTTCAGCACCAAGTGTCCGAGGCAGACTATCACGTGCAATAAATGTGGGATTGTTGGGCATAAGGCCCGTTCAAGACGACGAGAGCAAACAAAGGCAGAGTCAAAAGCTATCATACGGGAGCATCCGGTTCGGGGGCCATCAATCCCCGAATTTCTGAGATGAAGAAGTCCGACGATCTAGAGGCCCGGATGATCTCAGGTACACCCGATATTCTATCTCAACCTATGTGTACCCTTTTTGATACTGGTGCATCGCATTCATTCATTTCCGAGTCATGTTTGAGTAGACTACGTCTGGGTAGTGCTACTAGTTGTGAGCCTTATGTCATTGGTCTACCTGATGGTAGAAGAATTATAGGAGATCGTGAGATTAAGGATTGTCCGATTCAGCTTCATGGCCGTGATTGGTTGGCAGACCTAATCGTGGTGGATTTACCTAGAGATGATGTTATTTTAGGCATTATCTGGATGGATCATCACGATGCCATCATTAGTGTCCGTAAGCGTATGGTCACTATCATTTCAGACGATGGGTTAGAATGTGTATTTCAGGGAGGTAATGCCAGTTGTTCCGGGAGAGTCATCAACTTGATGAAAGCAGTGAAATTACTCAGTCAGGGGTGTGTTGGTTATTGGTGCTATATGACCAAGACTGATAAATCATTAATAATGTTGGTGGATATCTAGTAGTGAGAGAATATGCCGATGTATTTCTATACGAGTTACCTGGTTTGCTTCCATAGAGAGATGTGGAATTCACGATTGAGTTGGAGCCTGGTACGTCTCCAATATCGAAGGCACTGTATCGGATGGCCCCGACCGAAATACAGGAATTGAAGAATCAATTGGAGAATTTGACCGAGAAAGGTTATATCCGACCGAGTGCATCCCCGTGGGGAGTACCAGTGTTATTTGTCAAGAAGAAGGATGGTTCATTTCGTTTGTGTATTGATTATCGGGAGTTGAACAGAGTGACGATCAAGAATAAATATCCTCTAGCCCGTATTGATGATCTCTTAGATCAACTTCAGGGAGCTTCAGTATTTTCTAAGATCGACTTAAGATCTGGATATCATCAATTGCGAATTCGAGAGACGGATATCGCAAGGATGGCGTTTCGAACACGCTATGGTCATTATGAGTTTGTGGTAATGTCGTTTGGGTTAAATAATGCACCTGCGGTATTCATGGAATTAATGAATCTAGTTTTCATCGACTATTTGGATCAGTTCGTGGTTGTCTTCATTGATGACATTTTAATTTATTCTCGTGACCGTGAGGAGCATGAATTTCACCTTCATCAGGTGCTCGACGTGTTGAGATGAGAGCAAATTTATGGAAAGTTTTCCAAATATGAGTTCTGGATGTCCGAGGTGACGTTTCTTGGACATGTAATTCATCAGACGGAGTTCGTCTTGACCCTCAGAAGACGAAGTCGATCCGAGATTGGCAACCTCCGAAGAATGTTAAGGAAATCCGAAGTTTTCTCGGATTAGCTAGTTATTATCAGCGATTTGTGAAAGGATTTTCTAAAATCGCTCAACCCATAATGAATCTTTTGCGGAAGGATAAGAAATACACATGGTCCGACGCGTGTCAGCGGAGTTTTGAGGAACTCAAGAGTTGTTTGATTTCATCACCTGTCCTTTCCTTGCCGCAAGGGATGGAGGGATTCGTGGTTTATAGTGACGCGTCCGGGTACGGTCTTGGATGTGTATTAATGCAGAATGGGAAAGTTATTGCTTATGCTTCACGGCAATTGAGACCTTACCAGGTTAATTATCCGACCCACGTCCTGGAGTTAGCATCCATGGTGTTCGCATTGAAGATTTGGCGTTATTATCTTTATGGTGTTACCTGTCAGATATTCACCGATCATAAGAGTTTGAAGCATATATTTACTCAGAAGGAGTTAAATATGTGACAGAGACAGTGGTTAGAACTAATCAAATATTATGATATTGAGATCCTGTACCACCCGGGCAAGGCAAACGTGGTCGCCGATACCTTACGTCGTAAGTCCATTCAGGAGCAGATGCTTGCTTGTTTAACTGTTCAAAAAGAACTTCAGCAGGAATTCCTCAGACCCGAGATCGAGGTTTGGTTGCAAAGAGTACAAGGGCAACTTTGTATGTTAGATATTTCATCGCCACTTGAGGAGGCGATCAGGGTTAATCAGGGTTCAGACCCATTTTTGCTGCGCATTCGAGATGATGTGACTCAGGGGAAAGCCCCTGGATTTGTGGTCCACGAGGATGGACTTGTGCGATTTAAGAATCGGTTATACGTACCAGCGAATGACGAGTTGAAAAACTCGATTTTGAGAGAAGCTCATGCTACCCCTTATTCCATTCATCTGGGGTCTAGCAAGATGTACAAAGACTTGAAACAAAATTACTGGTGGAGTAATATGAAGCGAGAAGTTGCAGAATTTGTTTTGAGATGTTTAACCTGTCAGCAAGTCAAGTTAGAACATCAGTTACCGGCGGGTTTGTTGAAACCTCTCCCTATTCCAGAGTGGAAGTGGGAAGATATTTCTATGGACTTCATCACGAGTTTGCCGACAAGTCGTCGTGGCATAAATACAATTTTGGTATTGTGGATCGTCTAACTAAGTCAGTTCATTTCCTTGAGATTAAGGATACGTGGGGTCCTGAGAGACTTGCCCAGTTGTTCATCAAAGAGATAGTGAGATTGCACGGTACTCCTAAGAGTATTGTTTCTGATCGTGACGGGCAATTCGTGTCACATTTTTGGAAATCAGTTAATCGTGCTATGGGGACTCAGCTTAATCTCAGCACAGCTTTTCATCCACAGTCCGACGGACAATCAGAGAGGACTATTCAGACATTGGAGGACATGTTGAGGGCATGCGTCCTCAATTGGAAAAATGATTGGGAAGCCCAACTACCATTGATCGAGTTCACATACAATAATAGTTGGCATGCTTCGATTAAGATGGCACCTTACGAGGCCTTGTACGGTCGTCGTTGTCGATCTCCTTTGTGTTGGGATGACTTATCAGAATCAATCGGCACCGAGCCTGATTTGCTTATAGCCGCCCGTGAGAAGGTAGCTTTGATCAGGAGTCGTTTCTTTACCGCTCAGAGTCGGCAGAAATCATATGCAGATAACCGTCGTCGGTCATTAGAGTTCGAGGCGGGTGACCACGTTTTGGTCAAGGTATCCTCGAGTCGAGGTATATCCATTTCGGGAAACGGGGGAAGTTGAGTCCGAGATTCATTGGACCGTTTGAGATGTTAGATCGAGTAGGCAATCTGGCTTATCGATTGGCTTTACCTTCGGCGTTGAGCCGAATTCATAATGTGTTTCACGTCTCTCAGTTGCGGAAGTATGTTGCCGACCCGAGCCACATACTTAAGTTCGACGAAATCGAGATCACGGATCATCATTCGTATGAGGAGCGAAATATACGAGTCTTAGAGGGGCGAATCAAACAGTTGAGGAACAAGACGATTACTTTGGTTAAAATTAAGTGGTCTAGACACAGAGTCAAAAGGCTACTTGGGAAACCGAGGATGGTATGCGGGAGAGTTATCCCGAGTTGTTTTACCCTTAGTTTCGGGGACAAAACTCTTTTAAGGGGGGTTGTATGTAATACCTGGGTGTAATTCAGTCATTGTCATTCAGTAATTATCATTCAGTAATTGCCACTCAGTAATTTTCACTCATTAATAATCATTCATCATTCATATTCAATCATTGTATTCACTGTTCAGAGTATTTGTATCGTGTATCAGTTATTTTTCGTCTTCCTGCCTGGTTGGAGGATCGGACCATGATTATCATCGTTGTCATCGTTGTAACAACCCCAGATCAAACCGGGAATACTACACGCCGCAGACCCTCTCCGTGAGGATCTACCAGGCTAGACATCAAAACAACACATTACATTACATACCGACAAATCAAAATAATGAACCAATAGACCAATTTGGTCTTTCGTCACCGACTTACAAATAAAAATAACTAAACTCAAACAAACTCATACCCACGCCAAGGTAAAATACTTACCACAACGAACAATAAGACAGCAGAAAAGACAATACAATGGACTTCGACTAACTTAACCCAAAACTGGTCTTCGTGTGATTAGTATCATTCGTCTTTCATCATCCCTCGTACCGATCCTGTGACTTGCTCCCGAAAACCTGCATGTACCTGGACACAATACATATATCCACCCCCGGATTACTCAGGGGTTAGCAAAACTCCACTGTTTCGCTAGTGCAAGTATAAAGTGTAAAAACGAGCCATACACAACACATTCCGAGAATACAACGAAAGACTTCCCGAGATATATTTAGTTAAAAATAGTTCAAGTCTTGAAAGCAGAAACGAAGCAAGTAAGCATTTTGAAAACATTTCCAAATCTCGGGAGTTTTGAAAACATCAGAAATTGAAAAGTTCTTAATTCCTCGAAAGCCATTTAGGGTCACAACCCCAAAGTTCATTTTCCAAAATACAAATCCGTTTAACAAAACACGGGGTCCACGACCCAACCATTTCGGTCACAAAACACAGGGTCCACGACCCGATCATCCACTTCAATTCACTTACAAGGACACATTACACATAACACATTATTCTTATGCCATTCTAGCCGAACACCAAGACTCGATATATAATGTATCTTGACCCCGAGCGTAAAGCATTGTGATACTCCAGACATATCACAATTAATCATCAAAACATCAACATCAATATCACAGAAACCACACTTGGTAACCCGTGGCCGTACCCATTAGTATCGGCCCCCAGAGGCCCCGTCGGACCGTCCCCAGGTGGGAAATCACTTCCGCGGCCGTACCCATTAGTATGAGCCCCCAGAGGTCCCGTCGAACCGTCCCCAGCTGGAAGAACATCAACACACGCTCCCAAGTCCACTTCCGTGGCCGTATCCATTAGTATCGGTCCCCAGAGGCCACATGCCATCCCCAGGTGGAAGAGTAACAACTCACAGATTTCAAAACCACAACTCTCAAGGGTCAAACACATAAAATATATATATAGTTGAGGTACATTGCTTGAATGGCCATATTATCCAACACGTACTCACGACCCAGAACTATATCAATTCACAAGGGAGCACAAGATTTCAACAGCACTGAATGACACAACCAATATCACACAACTCACATATTCATCCATAACCACGTGACTCCAAGCACATAATTTCACAAGAGAATTACACTTTACATTTACCGACACCATAATCATACACAATGACATCACACGAAAGTAAGGTGATCCTATACTCGTCACTAGCACACATATCCAACTAAGCATATTAATTCCCGACACACACGGTTCACCTTTACGAAAACCATGATGGTAAATATACCGATTCTTTTGAAAAATGGTTATAACTATTTATTTAGCACATATCGCCACTTAGCAACCATTATATCCACAAAACACGTAATGTATGGGCAAGATACTTGCCTTGATGATCGATACCGGACACTCCTACAATCATGGCTCAGTCGGGACACCTCGAACACCTACGATTCTCCGGTGAAGGAAATGAATACACCCACGATCGAGAAGCTTGAAGAAAACGACGAACGGAAGGGTTCCGACTTGAGTTCTTCACAAGAATTCGACCCTAACAACATATAATCAATAAATAATCGATCATACGAGGAAGAATAATCGTAGAACGCCCGAAAACCCCTCTATGACATTTTACCGGATACCTTCAAGGCGTCTATCAAGAACTCGACCAAAACAACGAATCGATACGATCCAACCATGGAATAACAAGGTAAAATATGTAATACATCTAAATAATCATCAATCCATCATAATACCAAGTTAAATCGGATTAAACGGACGAAAACAACCAAAACACCCAAATTCCCCAAAACTAGATTTCTAGAAAATCTGACCTGATTCGGTAGATCGGATGTTATAGGATGGATGATTGATGATATGAACTCCAAGACTTCATGGATTTATTGTCCAACAACATCTCTCCATGATTAACCAAGCTCCAGCCGCGGAAGGGAAGAAATCGAGTGAGAAATGGCTGGAGAAAAATGCGTGCTGGCCTTAAATAGTGCCGCACAGTGTGCCGCGGCCACTGAAGTGTGCCGTGGCACGAGGCCAAATCTGCCAGCGGTGACTCGGCAGGTGTGCCGCTGCCGGCATGTGCCGCGGCACAAGGTACAGAGTGCTCGGCCGTAATCGGAAAATGAAAGCGACTTAGCTATTTCGACCATAACTCCTCGTCCGACTCGATTGACTCACCGTTTGAACCATTGGAAAGCTAACTCGATGCTTTATAATATTGCAAAGATTCAGAATTTTTGGAGTTTCCAAAAATTAATGGTGATTTAACAAAGTCGAACTCATACGTGGAAAAGTCGCTAAAGAACACGGAATTCAACAGAACGACACCAAGACGAACTCGGATGATAAAAAGTGTAGAATTAATCATTCTCGGAATGACGAAAAGGTAACAATAGAGTCGCTAAGATGGACTTCCGCCAAAAATAAAAATTACCGAATAAAATTACTGAATGATTTTGATCGAATTACAACCGGGTATTACATACCCTTCTCCTTAAAAAGAGTTTCGTCCTCGAAACTAAGGGTAAACAACTCGGGATATGAACTATCCATCATGATCTGAAAACAATAATGTCCAAATAGTTCTCGGGACCAAATCAATCGCACGCCCAAGTCCCCAAGACTTGACGTCTCGGATTACAGTGAACGATTTTCCAAATTATCACGAAGTCTTGAGTACAACGCCAAAGGGACGAATTCTCAACAAATGATCCAAATCGAAAACGAACACATAACAAAGCAAGACATACTATTAGCTCGACTTGCACAACGATAAGTCGTACCCGACGAACACCACAACACGGTACATCGTGCCGTACCCAACATAGGGGAAAATATCAAGAAATCGCCAACAGAACAAATGAACGGCACAATCGACAAAAATTCAAAAATAACCGGAACCGAGAATCTCGGGTATTACATTCTACCCTCCTTAAAAGAAGTTTCGTCCCAAAACTTAAAACATGAAACAATCCAGGCAGAGCAACTCTAGATGACACATGATTCCGATAACTTGAAGATCGGGAAAGACGATACGAAGGCAACCACCCCAAAACTCTGGGAAATTACAAAATGGCCCAAACGCCTGAAACATCACGATAAGAAAACGTATAACCAAACCGAACTTCACAAAACGTCTAACAAGGTTAAACGGACTTACGGGGAAATACGAACAACAATTTGGAACGAGATTCGCAAGAATCGATCTCAAATGCGGAAAAGTCGCCAAAAAGCACGGAACTCGGCAAAACGACACCGAAACGAACTCAGATGTTAACAAGTGTAAAATGAAACATTCACTAAAGGACGAAACAGTCACAGAAGATCCGTTAAAACGGACTCCTGCCAAAAAAAAAGAAATTTACCGAAAATCGAAAATTGCGGATATTACATCATATCATCTTTAAAAGAGGTTTCATCCCCGAAACCTAAACAACGAGAATGAAGTGCTGGAGTAGCAACTTTCCCGGCCATATCCTCTTGGTCCCGCATCTGATCTCCACGACTAACTATACCGCGGTCACGACCGTATCCTCTGTCCCTAGACATACTAAGCAGATTCTCACTCGATACGATGGCACAACTTCGCGAAAATAATATGCTAAAGTACCAACCCAGCACGACATAACACATAAGGTAATTGATAACAACTAAATAAGAAAATCCACGAGGTATCCTTTTAAATGATTTCATTTGGAAATCCTTGGATTCGTGCGCTATTCAAAATAAAACCTTGAAAGTATTTTTGGTACCTTGGTTTGTTTCATCAAAACCCGTAAACGACGGACTTTAACCGTCTCATTTGACATCACTTGCAAAACAATATTTTTTTTTTAAAACATCATCATTATAGAGTGATTCAAGATCACGCACGATAACTGGCTCAGTATAGAAAACTTTTCTAAACCCGAGTTTGAAGTTTTAAATCGAGTAAGATTCTTTATCTTCCACAGTATATTGTTGAAAATAAAAATTGTATTGATTTTTGAAAATAAAGATTTTATGATGTGAAAGATTTCTGAAATCATGTACTCGGATTATTTGAAAATACAACAATACGCCAAAAATCATTTTCGAAAATCCTCTCAACACTACACAAAAATCAACGACGGTAATATTTTACAAAATGTCTACATGTACTTTAAAACAACTCTTTCAAATACCGTCGAGATTTTATTTGAGAATCCGAGGCCGGCTCGCCAATTCTAAATAATTTTCAAAGTACGCACAGAGCCGCCGATTAATCGAATCGTCGAAACTTTATGAAATTTTCAGGGTGACGTTTTCGAACACACACACAGCAGACATAATTTAAACAAAATCAATTATCACCTAGCGCTACAAAAAGTCCTAACACTTATTCCCACACAACAGTTGCATCGCTAGACAACACACATAGAATACCGACGAAGATGATTGACTGCAAAACATAGACCTGACGGCTAAATATGTGGTTCCATAGCCTTTGCCCATGCTGATTAGCGCGCGTTACAACAAAGATTAGCGTGCGCTAAACATGCCACGTTAGCGCACGTTAGCCTCGTACCAAGCCTGCGCTAACTGCTCTAATCGACAACACGATTGCAAACATATATGAGGTAATACTAGACTCGAATGTTATAAATAAGTAACCACATACGAGTCTAAATATCATCGACTCACATAATTATAACATCTCACAAGCAACCATCAAGAGAAAATCATCCTACAAAAACGAAAATTTTACTTCTCAATAAAGAGGACTATCTCAACACATACATACCGATGGACTCAACATTCGCGTTACTATTTTAATCATAAAACTGGCATCACTGCCCAACAATGAGAGTATCATCAATACACATCTTCTGACAAACATTCATGAAACCGGAAAGTTACAAACGAGAGTCACGTCTTGAGTATATTTTGTAGACCTTATTTGAGTTAAAAACTCGTGTTTTGAAAACTTATAGTATGAGATGAAAATGAAATATCGGTAGATGAAGTCTCAAAAATTTTTACCTTGGGGTCATCATACAAAAATCAAAAAATTTCCTCCCTTGGAGAACATTTTAAAAAAAAATTTACGACTCCCCGAAAGCCTTTCGAAAACTTAAAATTCCAAGGTTGTTACTCTTGCAAGAAAAACAGTTCATACAAGGATACATTTAGCAGTATCACTCTTCATTCTAGCACAAAACGAGAATCGACAAATATATGTCACTTACTCACGATGCACCTTCAAATACTACTGCATAACACAGAATCACACAGGCTCGTATAGCTCGTGGTACAACATGTAGTAGGGAGACTTACATCCACAGATCGCACGAAGATGATGGTTGCACCATGATACTAATCACGACCGACATCCCAGACGACGCGTCGCGACACGACATCACTCAGACTCAATCTGACAAGACAAGACCCAACAATACACGACTGGACCCGACAACCTAGGTTTCCGCAACCTAATCTCTGATACCATAAATGTAACACCCCCAGATCGAATCGGGAATACTACACGCCGCAGACGCTCTCCGTGAGGATCCACCAGGCTAGACATCAAAACAACACACTACATTACATACCGACAAATCAAAATAATGAACCAATAGACCAATTTGGTCTTTCGTCACTGACTTACAAATAAAAATAACTAAACTCATCCAGACTCATACCCACGCAAGGGTAAAATACTTACCACAACGAACAATAAGATAGCAGAAAAGACAATACAATGGACTTCGACTAACTTAACCCAAAACTGGTCTTCATGTGATTAGTATCATTCGTATTTCATCATCCCTCGTACCGATCCTGTGACTTGCTCCCGAAAACCTGCATGTACCTGTACACAATACAGATATCCACCCCCCGATTACTCGGGGGTTAGCGAAACTCCACTGTTTCGCTAGTGCAAGTATAAAGTGCAAAAACGAGCCATACACAACACATTCCGAGAATACAACGAAAGACTTCCCGATATATATTTAGTTAAAAATAGTTCAAGTCTTGAAAGCATAAACGAAGCAAGTAAGCATTTTGAAAACATTTCCAAATCTCGGGAGTTTTGAAAACATCAGAAATTGAAAAGTTCTTAATTCCTCGAAAGCCATTTAGGGTCACATCCCCAAAGTTCATTTTCCAAAATACAAATCCGTTTAACAAAACACGGGGTCCACGACCCAACCATTTCGGTCACAAAACACAGGGTCCACGACCCGATCATCCACTTTAATTCACTTACAAGGACACATTACACATAACACATTATTCTTATGACATTCTAGCCGAACACCAAGACTCGATATATAATGTATCTTGACCCCGAGCGTAAAGCATTGTGATACTCCGGACATATCACAATTAATAATCAAAACATCAACATCAATATCACAGAAACCACACTTGGTAACCCGTGGCCGTACCCATTAGTATCAGCCCCCAGAGGCCCCGTCGGACCATCCCCATGTGGGAAACCACTTCCGCGGCCGTACCCATTAGTATCGGCCCCTAGAGGTCCCGTCGAACCGTCCCCAGGTGGAAGAACATCAACACACGCTCCCAAGTCCACTTCCGTGGCCGTACCCATTAGTATCGGCCCCCAGAGGCCACATGCCATCCCCAGGTGGAAGAGTAACAACTCACAGATTTCAAAACCACAACTCTCAAGGGTCAAACACATAAAATATATATATAGTCGAGGTACCTTGCTAGAATGGCCATATTATCCAACACGTACTCACGACCCAGAACTATATCAATTCACAATGGAGCACAAGATTTCAACAGCACTGAATGGCACAACCAATATCACACAACTCACATATTCATCCATAACCACGTGACTCCAAGCACATAATTTCACAAGAGAATTACACTTTACATTTACCGACACCATAATCATACATAATGACATCACACGAAAGTAAGGTGATCCTATACTCGTCACTAGCACACATATCCAACTAAGCATATTAATTCCCGACACATACGGTTCACCTTTACGAAAACCATGATGGTAAATATACCGATTCTTTTGAAAAATGGTTATAGATATTTATTTAGCACATATCGACACTTAGCAACCATTATATCCACAAAACACGTAATGTATGGGCAAGATACTTGCCTCGATAATCGATACCGGACACTCCAACAATCGCGGCTCAGTCGGGACACCTCGAACACCTACGATTCTCCGGCGAAGGAAATGAATACACCCACGATCGAGAAGCTTGAAGAAAACGACGAACGGAAGGGTTCCGACTCGAGTTCTTCACAAGACTTCGACCCTAACAACATATAATCAATAAATAATAAATCATACAAGGAAGAATAATCGTAGAACGCCCAAAAACCCCTCTATGACATTTTACCGGACACCTTCAAGGCGTCTATCAAGAACTCGACCAAAACAACGAATCGATACGATCCAACCATGGAATAACAAGGGAAAAGATGTAATACATTTAAATAATCATCAATCCATTATAATACCAAGTTAAATCGGATTAAACGGACGAAAACAACCAAAACACCCAAATTCCCAAAAACTAGATTTCTAGAAAATCTGACCTGATTCGGTAGATCGGAGGATGTTATAGGATGGATGATTGATGATATGAACTCCAATACTTCATGGATTTATTGTCCAACAACATCTCTCCATGATTAACCAAGCTCCAGCCGCGGAAGGGAAGAAATCGAGTGAGAAATGGCTGGAGAAAAACGCATGCTGGCCTTAAATAGGCTGACTGCACAGTGTGCCGCGGCACAGGGCCAAATCTTCCAGCAGTGACTCGGCAGTGTGCCGCGGCCCTGCCGGCATGTGCCGCGGCACGAGGTACAGAGTGCTCGGCCAGAACTGGAAAATGAAAGTGACTTAGCTATTTCGACCATAACTCCCTCGTCCGGACTCCGATTGACTCACCGTTTGAACCATTGGAAAGCTAACTCGATGCTTTATAATATTGCAAAGATTCAGAATTTTTGGAGTTTCCAAAAATTAATGGTGATTTAACAAAGTCGAACTCATACGTGAAAAAGTCGCTAAAGAACACGGAATTCAACAGAACAACACCGAGACGAACTCGGATGACAAAAAGTGTAGAATTAATCATTCTCGGAATGATGAAAAGGTAACAATAGAGTCGCTAAGATGGACTTCCGCCAAAAATAAAAATTACCGAATGAAATTACTGAATGATAATGATCGAATTACAACCGGGTATTACATACCCTTCCCCTTAAAAAGAGTTTCGTCCTCGAAACTAAGGGTAAACAACTCGGGATATGAACTATCCATCATGATCTGAAAACAGTAATGTCCAAATAGTTCTCGGGACCAAATCAATCGCATGCCCAAGTCCCCAAGACTTGACGTCTCGGATTACAGTGAACGATTTTCCAAATTATCACGAAGTCTTGAGTACAACGCCAAAGGGACGAATTCTCAACAAATGATCTAAATCGAAAATGAACACATAACAAAGCAAGACATACTATTAGCTCGACTTGCGCAACGATAAGTCGTACCCGACGAACACCACAACACGGTACATCGTGCCATACCCAACATAGGGGAAAATCTCAAGAAATCGCCAACAGAACAAAATGAACGGCGCAATCGACAAAAATTCAAAATTAACCGGAACCGAAAATCTCGGGTATTACAATCGTCGTAATGGGCTGTGTGTGAGGAGTAGCGCACGTTACGTACTCTCTTTAGCGTGCGCTAATTGAGTACGGCTAGCGCACGCTACCTCTCAGTATTAACGCACGCTAACGTGGTTCAGGCAGACTGTCCATAAGGCACTAGACTACGGTTGAGTTGTAGTAGCGCATGCTACGAATGGTAAGTAGCGTGCGCTAGTAAGTTCGGATAGCGCACGCTATGCTATCAGTGTAGCGCGCGCTAAGATCAATCGACAGAGTCCAGTGGGTACTTGACTGAATTAGAATAATTCCTAGCATACGCTATGAGTAGATATTAGCGTACGCTAATGGTATAGTAGCGCATGCTGAGTTTTGGGTGTAGCGTACGCTATCGCGAGCAGATCAGAGGACTGGAGGTTCTGGACTTCAGTCACTGGGTATCAGATATCAGTTAGCGCACGCTAACTTTTTGGGTTAATGCACGCTATTGGGAAGACGTTAGCGCACGCTACCAAGTTCGTAGCATACGCTAACGAGGCAGTCAGAGCTCACTGGACTGTCCGATTAACCCATTAGCGCACGCTACATATTAGGTCATAGCGTGCGCTAAGCTGGGACCAGTATATATTGGACAGGGCAGTCCAGATTCGTCATTTTTCATTTCACTTCATTCCTTCGTCGGTTTTGGGCGATTTCAGGCGTTTTGAAGAGATTTCTTCGAGCTGAATCCATCTATCATCATCTTCAAGCTTATCATTTGGATTAATCATCATTTCATCCTCTCCAACACATCAAATCAAGGTAATGATTCTAGGATCTAGTATTTTGGATTTTGAGTATTTTCCTTCTGATCTCTTCGTGTAAGCTTGCTATTATGTTAGAATATGTTAGATATGGATTATCTACCTTGGATACATGTATTCCTTCATATTTATTGATGTGTTTTTCGGATTTGATGAATATTTGGAGAATTAATCAAGAACCCTTGATGTTGACTTTGGTTATTTTGGGGGGTTTCCGATTATGGTTGTCGTAACCGTGAATTGTGGTTTCCTATTGGATTATTGATATCATTGAAGGTATTTTGTCGGATTTTATTACTCACTTGGAGTTTGGTTTCGTTATTTTTGGGGTTGGTGTAACCAAAAGAATGAATGTTTACAATGTATTCGTTAGAATGCCTCTATGAGTTTGGATATTGTTGTATCGGCCCTCGAGTTAGTCGTGATTCATGCTTGATGCGTATATTTAGCATTTGTTGGTAATTATGTTATTCAAGGTTGTTCAAGCGACCAATATCTCATTTTAGGACGTTGTTCGAGGAAGGACATTCTTCACCGGTGTTGAGTAAGTCAATTCTTACTCGGTTAAAAGGATACTCATTCCCATCGTTGTTGTTCATTCATAAATCATAATTCATTCATAGTGTAATAATCATGTTGAGACATGTAATTATCAAAATAATCATTCAATTCGCGAGGAACGACGGTTCCAATCATTTCAATGAGCTACCATTCATTTCATTATTATCTCATCTTGGTGAGTCATTCTTGACCCTTGTCGAATTGTCATTCATTAATGTTCATTGGTCACTTTTGCTCTTGTGGCCTTCTGGGTTTATATTGCGTGGTCGGGTGGGGATGTGTGGAATTTTTAATCGGGCACATGATAGTCATGTGATCGGGTTCACCGACACAATGGACTGTGCACACTGTAACGTACCTCTGTGAGACTAATTAGGTACAAGGGCGGGTGTGTTCGGACACTCATCTTGTGCACTTGCACATACCATTCCGGGCGTACTATGATGTCCCTCTTAAGCTTAATTTCATAATTAAGATATATCATGATTGTGTTTATTCAACTCTTGAGGATTGTTGTTCTGTGTAACTAACCCCATTGGGGGATGTTGTTTGCATGTCATGGCAAGGCTAAAGCACGGGAAGAGAATGTTGACGGTGAGGATTCCCAGTGATACTAGTAGGGGGGCCCAGTTCTTTTTCAGTCATTAATGTTTCTTCATTTATATTTCCGCTGCAGATTTTCATTTGGACATTCATTTTCATTCAGTGTTGTATATTTTAGCTTCATATAAAATATACATGTATTATGTATTTTTCCTGGGTGTATTGCACTTGAAACTCCTCATCGGAGTAACTAATGATATAATGTGGTTCGGTACTACAATTATATTATTTAATTCATTAAGTTTCATTCGCCTGGTGGGTCTAGTTGGGGGTCCACGGCACTGTAATATCCGCCTAGTTTGGGGTGTTACACTACACATATGATTTCTATGCCCGACTTACTCTTGGGCTTGTTAATGATGAAGGCTAAAAATCCGGTTGCCCCTTTGGAAACTGCCTTCCTAGCCTTGATAGCTGATATTATAGGTGTTAGGTTGATTCTAGCGTCTCCAATTAATTCCACAATTGGCTTGTTAGGTTCGCAAAACCTAAATATCTTATAATGGCAATCCAATTGTGTGTAGTGCTTAGACAGCCAATCCATTCCTAGGATGACGTCGTACTCCAGTATTGGAAGCACTACTAAATCGGCTGAATAACAATTACCGCTGATTATCACATCACACGCAGAATGGACTTTATCCGCTAGCTGACTAACTCCCATCAGGGTAGATACTTCTAGACATAATGGTAGGGATTCTAATGGTCTATAAAGTTTCTTAGAAAATGTGGTGCAACAAATGAATGGGACGATCCTGGATCTATAAGTGTTCGCGCAAGTTGATTAGATATCAGGAGTGTACCTTCCACCACATCGTTGTTTTCGGGTGCCTCTTGGCCAGCTAGAGCAAACACTCATGCTAGGACTTGTGTGAGGATTTACGGTCTTATGTGGAATTATTAGTGATTTATGTTGTTATGCAGAATTAAGTGTGCGATTGAACACTAATAATTATTTCTAGTTAAGTTTGGCTTATCCGCCTGAGCATACATATCGAGTTAGGGGTATTCTGATTTTTCTCTGGTCAAATCTTTATTATCTGCGTGGTCCATCTAATTATAAAACTAAGTCAGTATCTCGGAAAATCTAATATCCAATATAAAACTCTATTAAGCATGAGTAATCATTAAGGCAGTGAACTTAATGATTCAACAAATATGCTTATATAATATTAACGACAAAGGAATAATAATACTCCATTTTTAAGAAGACAGTGAAGTTTAGTGGAGTTTAGAGGAACTTCATCAACTTCGAATGAATAGTGATATGACTTTGAGAAATGGATAAGTGAAATAATCTATATCCGTTTCAAGAGTTCAATAGAAGAATTAATTTAGTCGGTAAAGTGCCGTGGATACTCAATTAAGTACATTGGCCAATAACTTAGGGAATTTGGATTGACTATGCATATTCCAAGTGAATAATGATAAGTCGAAAGAGATCTTTATGAGAATTGACTCGAGAAACCTACATTAGGTCTAAAGCTTATGGTTTACTTCGTCCTAGGTGGAATTCCCATCTAAGTCCGAAGAATCTTATCCTGGTTAGCCTGTTGTAAGTGTCCTTCTCACAAAGCGGGCTCCGATACCACTCCTGTCATGCCCCGAACATCGGGAAGGACGAGGGCGCGACGCATCGGTCTATCAATCAATCAAAATGCAACAATAAATCGCGGAAGCAACATAACGATTGGATAATATTTTAAAACAACAATCTTAGCCCGAAGTTCTAAGATTCATTGTGACAAAGCTGATAATCGAAATTACACTGTTCAAAATTTGCAGTGGAAAAATACCAAATGAAATAAGTACGAAGCATAATTAACTATTACAAATTAGGATAACAACATAAATTCTAAGAACATAAGTCCTAAATCTTGAAGGCAGTCTTCTATTCGGTCTCTTCCGCGAAGCCTTCTTAGTCCTCTGCTGTTTGCTCATTCTCTGTTTTAAGAGGGAAAACGGTGGGGTGAGACAAAAGGTCTCAGTGAGTGGGTGATCGTGTGCGAGTGTAGCTCTTTCCTTTGAAAATTTTTAAGTGATGCATGATTTTATCAATTATGAAAAAGTGGGAACAATTACAATTACGTCGGAATTTTTATAAAACAATAGTAATTATGTAGTTGTAATATTATATTCCTGTCCCCATGGACGGACGTAATATCAAGCAGCGAGTCGATCAGTCAATCCAGTTTCGAATCCTGTCGATGTGGACTTTGGATTCTAGACTCTTCTTATTACTCCTAGCAATATATGCCGTCGCCCCAATAGATGAGCATTCACTCTCACACTTAGCGTGTGCTTCCTTATCTCTTATCTGGGCTCGGTATGTCTTTAACTATGGGTCAATACCCGGATGACACCATAATCGCGATTGTACACCAAGTCTACGACCCAGGTCCGTCGGAATACTCCGTTCCTCGGTTATGGGAATAGGAAACAATGGTAGCCTCGTTCATGAACCGCAGCCATGCTGCTCGATCCAAGACTCGGTATAACCATCCCAACTTGATTTGGGACTCTTGAGGTGGCTCCTACAGCTCAAGATGTGGCCCGTGGATTGTAGGTCGGCTCGCTGTTTCGTATAGGCTCGAGGGGTGGTCCCCGTCCGTCGACGTGGCACTTTGTCCCGATAGAGTTAGAGGCGGACCCGTCCGTGGCACTTTGTTTGTATAGCACTTAGTTCCCGGACAGTCACAGTTATCAATTTGATGCATTTCACAAGTACCACGTAAACGTTCGGTCAGTGAGGTTAATAGCGTCTTTTGATTAAGTATGGGTTATGGTTAATATATTTGTGGCCCGGTAACACGGAATAGGACTTGTATATAAATTCAAAAATATTCTCAATAATTTATTAACGGTCTGATGGGTTCAGGTCAGTTATATAAATGGGTAGGTTCGACGAAATGAGACGAGAGTTTTCCGAAATAGGTTGAAATGACGTTTTTACCCTTAGGTTCAAACCTAAGCGTTTGAAGTATGAAACGAAATCGGATGATTATGAAATTTTATGAGGAAGCCAAAACTACTTCCTCGACTCCAGATTTAAGGAAAAATTTGGAAATTTCCAGTTTCGGGACTGAAATTTCTAGAAATTACTATATCGCCCCAAAACTTAAGGAAATCATTACGAGGCTTATAAAGCTATGAATTTAGCTCGGAATTTAACAAAATTTTACGATATGACTCGTGATGAAATATGGAATTCCAGATTTGTAAAAATTCCAGAAAATTTCGGACTTCGTCCAGAAGTTTGAAATTCTTGCATTTTGACCCCGAAATTGTTTTAAAATTGCGATTTGGACTATTAGGTTTAGATATCAAACTCCGAATAACTTGAAACCTTATGGAAAGCCTATACATGGTATAATATATACTGTCCAAGGTTCAGAATATTTTATTTTCATAAATTTCAGTTTAGTCCCCAAACTTTAAGAAATTACAAACTATGCCCAAATGTTCCGTTTACTCGTTTCAAGTCCAGTTTTGGCCGCAAATAAATTATCCATATATCATAACATAATCATATAACACAAGATTTCAGATTTTGGTAGGGTTTTAAACAACATTTAGAAGAAAACATATAAAATTCAATTTATCACAAAATAAACATCCGACTACAAAATCGGTTGTTGTTTAAATTCAATAAATTGTATTGCATGTTTCTATAACCATAACACACATCCTTAAAAATATGCATTTACACAAGAATTTCAGATTAGTACATGCTTCCACATTTTTCATAATATTAGAGAATTAAATTTAAGAAAAACGAATTATGCATAGCTATACGCAATATCATAATATGTAATTTTGACATGAAGATTTTAATATAGATTATATCAATAAAATCTCGAAATACTTCAGATTTAACACATGCATCACAAGTAAAAGAAGAGATTCTACTTTAAAGGTTTGAAAGAGTTTTCACCCACCTCGATCTTGCCGGATTTAGTCGGTTATAGGTCACGGAAGTTGGAAAATGACCTCCCCTCTCACACTACCTGGTTCGGCCATCACCATGCACCCCAAGGTGAGTATTTTATTTGCATATTTTAAGTTTAAAGTTAGATTAAAAAGATTATTACTAGAAATTATGGAAATGGAAGTAGAAAGTGAGGTTACCTATTTCTTTGCTTGAATTTTCTTCTTATTCCTCCTTCTTCCTTTTTGGTCCAGCCCTCCCCTCTCTATTGACCCTCAAATGCAGATTTTATGTTGGTATGTGTGGGAGAAAGTGTGTTGGGTGTAAGTATTAAAAAGGTGTATTTTTAAGTATGCCAAGGCATGGGAAATGGGATAGTAACTATATCTCTTGCATGGGGAGACATGGGGCTTTAAAAAAAGTTGATTCCTCCTCTTTTTCTCCCCATTTGGCCACCCCAATATGTGTGTGTGTATATATTATTTTTTTTATTAATTTGAGAGTATAATTATAATGGTAAATAATTTAATTAGTTGGTTGGGCTTTAAATTGTAACTTCAAGTTTTATGATTTTATTAAGTTGGGTTGAGTCAATTAGTGAGTCCACATGTAATTAGGTATTGACAAATAGCCCAATAGGTGAATCAACACACTATTTTAATTTTATTATTTGGTTTATCAAATAAATTACAAAGTTAAAGAGTGAAATAAAATGCTTGTGTAGATCTTACTGGAGTGTCCCCTCTTGTTGGGCTCAGGGACAATGGGTTTATTGCAGGACAAGCTGCGTTGAAAGCTGAATCGAGCAAAGTGGCTAAACACGAGAAATCTTGCTTGGAGAATCAACACGTGTTCATCCCTTTTTCCTTTGATACATTTGGTTTCTTAGCTCCTGAAGCAGCGAAGTTTTTGTCCAGAGTTCAACGGGTGGTGCAAAGTAATTTTTCTGTCCTCAAGAAACAAAACTTCATTTTTAGTAGGATTGGTTTTGCCATTCAAAAGGGGGTTGCAGCGCAACTTGTTGCCCGTTTGCCTGCCATCTTATTGTAATGTGTCATTGCGTTTTTAATAAGAAAGAAATATCATTATATCCTGAAAAAAAATAAAAAAATAAATAAAATAGATGTAGGTTATATCATGTCATAAAATAAATATTATCAAATTACATCATGATTTAGTACATTGTACATGTGATAAGCCATCGAATTTAGGGGGTTTTACACGACTGATATTTTTATCTGGTTAACCTCAGCTGACAATAGCCTTTGACCAAACCCGACAGTGTAATATCCACAATTTTCGATTTTCGGTAAATTTCTTTTTTTCGGCCGGAGTCCGTTTTGACGACTCGCTCATGACCGTTTCGTCATTTCGAGAATGATTAATTCTTCACTTTTTGTCATCCGAGCTCGTTTCGGTGTTGTTTTGTTGAGTTCCGTGCTTTTTAGCGGTTTTTCCGCACTTGAGTTCGATTCTTGCGAATCTCGTCCGAAACTGTTGTTTCGACTTTCTCGTAAGTTCATTTAATGTTATTATTCATTTTGCGAGCTTCGGCTTGGTGTTTCAATCATGTATCGTGTATTTCGGACGTTTTGGGCCATTTTCGTAATTTCCCAAAGTTTGGGGTAATTACTTTCCGTTGTCGAATTTCGGGCCTTCGGGTGGCCAGAATCGTGTGTTCTCTTAGTGCTCGGATTCGTCTTTGCGAGTACTTCGTAACCGTATATTCGATTCGTACTCAGGTTTGGGTTTTCGGGTCGTTCGGGCCGTCGGAGTTGGTCCCGGCCGAGTCATGGCCGGGCATGCTGGGGCCAGGCCAGCCCTGGCCGAGTAACGTACGGTAGTGCTCGACAGTTACGTACGTAAGGCCAGTTACGTACGTAAGGCCCTGGCCGGTAACGTACGTAACGGTTCCGGCATTTCCAGGCAGTGAGTTCGGCCATGGCCGGTTACGTACGTAAGCCATGGCCGGTTACGTACGTAACCCGGCCGGCAGTCAGCCTATTTAAGGCCCTGCAGTCGGGTTTTCACCCATTTTTCTCATTTCTCTCAATTTCTTCCGCGGCTGTGGCTTAGAGATTCGTGATTAGATGTTGTTGTGCAATCAATCCATGAAGTCTTGGAGTTTATATCATCAATAATCCATCCTATAACCTCCTCCGATCTACCGAATCAAGGTGAGATTTCTTGAAATCTAATTTTGGGGATTTTGGGTATTTTGTTCGATTTCGTCCGTTTAATCCGAGTTAAGGATTATGATGGATTGATGATTATTTAGATGTATTATATCTTTTCCCTTGTTATTCCATGGTTGGATCGTATCGATTCGTTGTTTTGGTCGAGTTCTTGATCGACGCCTTGAAGGTGTCCGGTAAAATATCTTAGAGGGGTTTTCGGGCGTTCTACGATTATCCTTCCTCGTATGATTGTTGATTTATGGATTATATGATGTTAGGGTCGAGTTTCTTGCGAAGAAACCGTGTTGAACCCTTCCGTTCGTTGTTATCTTCCTTTTCGTTAGCATCGGGCGTTCCGAAGCTTCCCGGTTGAGCCGTGTCCATTCGCGGTTCCGTGATCGTGGTATCGAGGCAAGTACCTTGTCCATACATTTCTTGTTTTGTAGATATGATGATTAGTGATCGTCTTGGTATGTGTGTGTGTTTGTTTGAAACGAGTTTTTCAAAAGATTCGACTAGCCTCGTTAAAGGCTCACTTTCAAAATGTGTGTGTTTTGTAAATTGTGTGGGTTGTAAGTGACTATGTGAATCCTATGGATATGTTTGGTGTTGATGTTGCGCTTGATAACACGTGTGTGCATATATTATCTCATTTTTGGTGCGTTGTGTAACACCCCCAATCCACTCAGGGATATTACACGCCGTAGACCCTCTCCTCGAGGATCTACCAGGCTGATAACTAAAATCAAACATCTAGACATCGCCTTTCAGGCTAAAATGATACAGTAGACCGATTTGGTCTTTCAATAATAACATACAACTCAATTCCAAACACATACCCACGCAGGGGTCAAAATACAATAAACTCCCATACAACGGGGAAAAGATACTGCAGCGGAAAAGAAAATACAACTAGACCAGTATGACATCAACGGATCCTCGTGTGATTAGTATCGTTCATCTTTCATCATCCTTCGTGCCGACCCTGTGCTATGCTCCAAAACCTGAATGCAAAAATAGACATCCACCCCCCGAATACTCGGGGGTTAGCAAAACTCCACTGTTTCGCTAGTGCAAGTACAAGTGCAAAAATACGAGCCATACAATTCATATTCCACGAATAACAATAACCAGGAATCATCAAAGATCCAAACATAATGAAAAGTACTTCCCGAGGCAAGAGTTTGGGTAAAACATTCCGAAAACCGAAAGACCACAATTAAGGGGAACAATTTGTAAAACAGTTTAAAATGCCATCGAGAGTTTTAATAGAAAACAATTTAGGATTATCAAATCCTAATCTTTCCAAAATCAACAGGGTCACAGCCCAAAGGTTTTGTTTTCGCAAATAGAAAACCAACAGCAATACACAGTGTTAAAGCCCATGTCACGTGTCCTCGGCGGACATAAAATAATCGCCCAAGATATGTAAACCTTGGTCACCAAAAATACAGCATCAACTCGTGAATCCAGGGCTATACCATTCGATTCCCTTTGTGGCCCCGTCGGACCCTCCCAAGGTGAGTAGAATGCGTTTTCGAAATCATATACACCAATTCGTGAAGTTTTACTCGTGAATCCAGGGCTATACCATTGGAATTCCCTCCGTGGCCCCGTCGAACCCTCCCGAGGTGAGTAAATACATTCACAAAACAAACAACCGCACTCGTGAATCCAGGGCTATACCATTGGAATTCCCTCCATGATCCCGTCGGACCCTCCTGAGGTGAGCGAATTACATTCACACAATTAACATGTCACAACAAGGATATTCATACAATCCACCAAAGGCAACAAACACAAAGCACGACATAATCGTCAAATCACAATGCACTAAAAATGAGATAATATATGCACACACGCGTTATCAAGCGCAACATCAACACCAAACATATCCATAGGATTCACATAGTCACTTACAACCCACACAATTTACAAAACACACGCGTTTTGAAAGTGAGCCTTTAACGAGGCTAGTCGAATCTTTTGAAAAACCCGTTTCAAACAAACACACACACATACCAAGACGATCACCAATCATCATATCCACAAAAAAAGAAATGTATGGACAAGGTACTTGCCTCGAGTAACCACAACGCGGAGAATCGGCCGAAGTAGGTTGGCACGAACCGACTACGAACTCGCCGACTCCGCCGAAAGACAATCCACAACAATGAACTACGAACGAAAACAATAACAACGAAAATGAATTCCAAAGTACGACGCAAAGCCGCTGAATTCAAAGAACAAATGACGAAGGTTCAAGGATTTCCCCCAAAACGGCCAAGAACACGATTCGTCCCGTCAAAACCCGAAAACGGAATTCCAAGTTGAAATATGGATATACAATCCATAGAATATGTTTAACAACATCATTTAACCATAATCGATCCATCAAAAACGGATGAAAAACGAGATCGAGGACAAATCCCCCAAAAAGTCAATTCGAAGGAAATCAAGAAATATACTTCGATTCGACGAAGAACAATGGATTAAATGATGTTAAACACAAGAATACTACCAAGATTAATCATACCCATCATGAATTAATCAAAAACACGGAACGAATCGGACAAAAATGCGAAAACCCCCAAATTCACGAAATTAGGGTTCTAAGGAAGATTACCTTGATTCGCTGGATCAAAGGATGATAACGGATGATTTATTGATGTTATGAACTCAAGAAGTTCGTGGGTTTGTTGTTAAACAACATGCCTTCGTCACCCATGAATCGCCAGTCGCGGACGGAGAAGGAAGGAAATGAAAAACGAAGGGAAAAGTGGCTGGTCTGTCATATATATACTGGGCCGGAACTAGCGTGCGCTAGACTTCCCGGACTAGCATGCGCTATCGGCCAGTACCGGCCGAGCACTCTCGGCTATGGCCCGCATGACCCGGCACCACCGACCAATTCTGCCGACCATGACTGTCCGCCCGACTCCCGCTAGCGTGCGCTACGGCCGGAAGCCTGCGCGCGCTAGCCGACCTGGCCCAAGAGCCTCGATCGAATCGCCCGCCAGTAACGACGCTTAGCCGGCGTGCGCTACGCCTTCCGACTAGCGCGCTATGCTCGGCGTAGCGCGTGCGCTACTGCCGATCCTTCCCGATTCCGTAACCCGGAAACCCCACCGTACGGCCCGATAGCGTCGTTGGTCGACCAGCTAGCGTGCGCTACACTGCCGGTTAGCGCGCGCAGCCTTCCGGCAGATAGCGTGCGCTACGCCGGTTCTGCCGCATCTGTCCGGCCGGTGCCTGCAATCGTCCGGCCATCCCGCAACCGTCCGGCCAAGCAGACCACCGTGGCTCGACGACCCAATTTCCGAAAACGTACGGAACGAACACGACGAAAAGTTCGCGGACAACATCAACGGCCCGAAATAAAAACATAATACCATAATTAATCATACGCGACCAAGAAACGGGTCGAGACAACAATTCCAGATACGGATACCCGTAACTTTCAAGAAATTACAAAATGGCCCAAAACGCCCGGAAATCACGATACGTGATCGAATAACAAAACCGAAGTTCACAACACGTCTAACAAAGTTAAACGGACTTGCGGGAAACTCGAAACAGCAGTTTCGGACGAGATTCGCAAGAATCGAACTCAAGTGCGGAAAAGTCGCTAAAAAGCACGGAACTCAACAAAACAACACCGAAACGAACTCGGATGACAAAAAGTGTAGAATTAATCATTCTCAGAATGACGAAACGGTCATGAGAGAGTCGTCAAAACGAACTTCCACTGAAAAAAAGAAATTACCGGAAATCGAAAATTGCGGATATTACATTCTACCCTCCTTAAAAGAAGTTTCGTCCCGAAACTTAAAACAAGTAGGGGAAAGAAATATTCCGCCAGGAAAAACTCAACGAGACACACAAGAATGCGTAACTAATGCCCAACGGCGAAATGTTACAAACAACGCAAAGGAATATACGGCGTGAAAACACGCTCTACGGCGACCAACACAACGTCTCCGTTAGGGATATAATAAAACCAACAAATGACAAACGTCATCAAATGGATAATATATCCAAGTCAATTATCCGACAATCACAAAACACAACAAACGAAAATCAATATGATTGACCAACCCAACGGTAAATCAATCAAAATGCGAGCCAACCGCTGAACAAATACGGAATCCCACCGCCCAAGGGTTGGAAGATCGAAAACGAGACTAATTTCCCGAACTTAAGGGAATTACAAAGGAGCCTGAACGCTCAACAATCACGAAACGAGAACAAAAACCGAACAAACAAACGACCGAGACAACAAAAATTGAACAATCATGTCCGAAACACGAAGGATAATAAAATTCAAACAACAACTCCCAGGATGACCTGGTGAGAACTACAAGACATGAATTCCCATAAGATCCACAGGAAAGGGAATAGCGATTGAAAAGTCACAACGACAAACGAGTTATTCCGAAACAATACCACACTCGTTCGATCAACAAAAGCAAGGGGCAGGACAAGCTCACAAATGTCAACAAACATAAATGATTCGACAAAGTAGAATATACAGAAGTTCAAAATCCGATCCACTTCGAATAAAAGAACTAGTAGAACCAAATGATGTCACTTCCGAACAAGGTTCACAAGAATCGAACCGAACTCGGAAAAGTCACAGCGATACCAGATCGACCCAAGACAAGATCACAGTTCATTCGAACGATGAAACTAAAATACAGAACAAGTTCAGAAGGTATCAACGAACACGAGCGAGTCGATAGACCTGAGAAACAGGGAATGCAGAAGCCAAAAATAATACGGGTATTATATTCGACCTCTTCAAAAAGGAGTGTCGTCCCCGAAACTCACAACAATGAAACCAAGGTGACGACACAACAAGCAACCGACAGAAACATCCTTCGAAGGCCTCTCAAAGACGATTCTGATAACTGTGCTGAAGCGCGAACTCCGAAAGTCTCGGTAGCCAATTCGCAAATCTGAATTCGGTGTCCCTCGAGTCCACACTCGAAATGTGTTACTGACGAGAAGGACAAAATGCACGTACATTCCCCCGACACATCACGGTTGAAATGCCTCGGCTCGGCATACCGAAAATACAAATGCTAGGTACAATGGAACATAACATCACAAAACAACAAACCGGAGATGCCAACTCAGCGCAACAAAGAATCATAACACATATCATACACAACGATTACCATCGTAAAGTAATACACACAAACACTACAACAACGACGGTATCGTTCGGCGACCTCAACGGCCCGAACGATAACCAGCACATAATTACAACCATCATGAAACAATCACACATGTACGCAAACGTACAAACTCAAGCTTTAACAACTCACACAGGTGCGATAACACGCAAGCCCCCACGAAATGACAACATTAAAGATCGTCATCCCACCTTCCCCGACCACAAGCAGGAAATGATGGGTTTTAAAAACGAAAACCACCTTATGAAAACAGTTTGGAAACACGAGTTGATCTTGAGTATCATTTTACAAAAAGTTGAACAAAATCATTGTCGAGACTTTGAAAACCATCTTGCGTTTGATAAAACGAGGACACTTTCCTTTTTGTGAAAACTTTCAGAAATATCCGACCCTCGGGTCTAAGTATAAGTGTTTCTAAAACATTGAAAATATCTCAAAACATTTTGGTCCTCGAGATAGAAGAATTTGGAAACATATTGTGGCACCTTGGAAGTACCACGAGAAAACGATTCATTTTAAAAGTACGTCTCGAAATTTATTTTCTAAGATACTCAAGGTTTTCAAAAATAATTTAATGGGCTAGAATGCCCAAAAATACTCATGTAGCAATATTCGTTTAAACATATTATAATATATGCATCAAATCGCACAAAGTCAAGACAATACATGTCTTTTATCGGGAAGACAACAGTCAATTATCACAGTCAAAAAGACATAAATAATGACAACACTCCTCATACAAACGAAATAAGAGAATCACACGAACGCATCACGAAACCAAGAATCTACATGAAGGTTCCATCACTTAACACAAAATCAAACAAATAGCTCGTGTCACACGAGGCACAACACAAAGAAGGGAGACTTGCAGCCACAGGTCGCACGAAGATGATGATCGCCCCACGATACTAATCACGACCAACAAACTCAGACGACGCGTCGCGACACGACTCAGTCAGACAAAATCCGACGAGACAAAACTCAATAGACACCACTGACCCGACAGCCTAGGTTTCCACAACCTAAGCTCTGATACCATTTCTGTAACACCCCAAATCCGCTCAGGGATATTACACGCCGTAGACCCTCTCCTCGAGGATCTACCAGGCTGATAACTAAAATCAAACATCTAGACATCGCCTTTCAGGCTAAAATGATACAGTAGACCGATTTGGTCTTTCAATAATAACAACAACTCAATTCCAAACACATACCCACGCAGGGGTCAAAATACAATAAACTCCCGTACAACGGGGAAAAGATACTGCAGCGGAAAAGAAAATACAACTAGACCAGTATGACATCAATGGATCCTCGTGTGATTAGTATCGTTCATCTTTCATCATCCTTCGTGCCGACCCTGTGCTATGCTCCAAAACCTGAATGCAAAAATAGACATCCACCCCCCGAATACTCGGGGGTTAGCAAAACTCCACTGTTTCGCTAGTGCAAGTACAAGTGCAAAAATACGAGCCATACAATTCATATTCCACGAATAACAATAACCAGGAATCATCAAAGATCCAAACATAATGAAAAGTACTTCCCGAGGCAAGAGTTTGGGTAAAACATTCCGAAAATCGAAAGACCACAATTAAGGGGAACAATTTGTAAAACAGTTTAAAATGCCATCGAGAGTTTTAATAGAAAACAATTTAGGATTATCAAATCCTAATCTTTCCAAAATCAACAGGTCACAAATTTCAAAGGTTTTGTTTTCGCAAATAGAAAACCAACAAAGAATACACGTGGTTAAAGCCCATGTCACGTGTCCTCGGCGGACATAAAATAATCGCCCAAGATACGTAAACCTTGGTAAAGAAAATTACAACATCAACTCGTGAATCCGTGGCTATACCATCGATTCCCTTCGTGGCCCCGTCGGACCCTCCCAAGGTGAGTAGAATGCGTTTTCGAAATCATATACACCAATTCGTGAAGTTTTACTCGTGAATCCAGGGCTATACCATTGGAATTCCCTCCGTGGCCCCGTCGAACCCTCCCGAGGTGAGTAAATACATTCACAAAACAAACAACCGCACTCGTGAATCCAGGGCTATACCATTGGAATTCCCTCCGTGATCCCGTCGGACCCTCCCGAGGTGAGCGAATTACATTCACACAATTAACATGTCACAACAAGGATATTCATACAATCCACCAAAGGCAACAAACACAAAGCACGACATAATCGTCAAATCACAATGCACCAAAAATGAGATAATATATGCACACACGCGTTATCAAGCACAACATCAACACCAAACATATCCATAGGATTCACATAGTCACTTACAACCCACACAATTTACAAAACACACGCGTTTTGAAAGTGAGCCTTTAACGAGGCTAGTCGAATCTTTTGAAAAACCCGTTTCAAACAAACACACACACATACCAAGACGATCACCAATCATCATATCCACAAAACAAGAAATGTATGGACAAGGTACTTGCCTCGAGTAACCACAACGCGGAGAATCGACCGAAGTAGGTTGGCATGAACCGACTACGAACTCGCCGACTCCACCGAAAGACAATCCACAACAATGAACTACGAACGAAAACAATAACAAAGAAAATGAATTCCAAAGTACGACGCAAAGCCGCTGAATTCAAAGAACAAATGACGAAGGTTCAAGGATTTCCCCCAAAACGGCCAAGAACACGATTCGTCCCGTCAAAACCCGAAAACGGAATTCCAAGTTGAAATATGGATATACAATCCATAGAATATGTTTAACAACATCATTTAACCATAATCGATCCATCGAAAACGGATGAAAAACGAGATCGAGGACAAATCCCCCAAAAAGTCAATTCGAAGGAAATCAAGAAATATACTTCGATTCGACGAAGAACAATGGATTAAATGATGTTAAACACAAGAATACTACCAAGATTAATCATACCCATCATGAATTAATCAAAAACACGGAACGAATCGGACAAAAATGCGAAAACCCCCAAATTCACGAAATTAGGGTTCTAAGGAAGATTACCTTGATTCGCTGGATCAAAGGATGATAACGGATGATTTATTGATGTTATGAACTCAAGAAGTTCGTGGGTTTGTTGTTAAACAACATGCCTTCGTCACCCATGAATCGCCAGTCGCGGACGGAGAAGGAAGGAAATGAAAAACGAAGGGAAAAGTGGCTGGTCTGTCATATATATACTGGGCCGGAACTAGCGTGCGCTAGACTTCCCGGACTAGCGTGCGCTATCGGCCGCACTGCCGAGCACTCTGCTATGGCCTCGCATGACCCGGCACCACCGACCACCCCGCGACCATGACTGCCCGCCCGACTCGCTAGCGTGCGCTACGGCGAAGCTCGCGCGCGCTAGCCGACCTGGCCCAAAGAGCTCTGGATCGAACCGCCGGCTGTAACGTATGCTAGCCGGCCGACGCGTGCGCTACGCCGCCGACTAGCGCGCTACGCTCGGCGTAGCGTGCGCTACCCGCCGATCCTTCCCGATTCCGTAACCCCGAAACCCCACCGTCCGCCCGATAAGCGCTGGTCGACCAGCACAGCGCGCTACACTGCCGGTTAGCGCGCAGCCTTCCGGCGATGGCGTGCGCTACGCCGGTTCTGCCGCATCTTCCGGCCGGTGCCCGCAATCGTCCGGACAGCCCCGCAACCGTCCGATGCGACCACTGTGGCTCGACGACCCGATTTCCGAAAACGTGCGGAACGAACACGACGAAAAGTTCGCGGACAACATCAACGGCCCGAAATGAAAACATAATACCATAATTAATCATACGCGACCAAGAAACGGTCGAGACAACAATTCGATACGGATACCCGTAACTTTCAAGAAATTACAAAATGGCCCAAAACGCCCTAAATCACGATACGTGATCTAATAACAAAACCGGTACACAACACGCCTAACAAAGTTAAACGGACTTGCGGGAAACTCAAACAATAGCTTTGACGAGATTCGCAAGAATCGAACTCAAGTGCGGAAAAGTCGCTAAAAAGCACGGAACTCAACAAAACAACACCGAAACGAACTCGGATGACAAAAAGTGTAGAATTAATCATTCTCAGAATGACGAAACGGTCATGAGAGAGTCGTCAAAACGAACTTCCACTGAAAAAAAGAAATTACCGGAAATCGAAAATTGCGAATATTACACGTTGTGATTTGACGATTATGTCGTGCTTTGTGTTTGTTGCCTTTGGTGGATTGTATGAATATCCTTGTTGTGACGAGTTAATTGTGTGAATGTATTTCGCTCACCTCAGTAGGGTCCGACGGGATCACAGAGGGAGTCCAATGGTATAGCCCTGGATTCACGAGTGCGGTTGTTTGTTTTGTGAATGTATTTGCTCACCTCGGGAGGGTTCGACGGGGCCACGGAGGGAATTCCAATGGTATAGCCCTGGATTCACGAGTAAAACTTCACGAGTGCGTGTGTATGTTTGGTGAATGTATTTGCTCACCTCGGGAGGGTTCGATGGGGCCACGGAGGGAATTCCAATGGTATAGCCCTGGATTCACGAGTAAAACTTCACGAGTTGGTGTATATGATTTCGAAAACGCATTCTGCTCACCTTGGGAGGGTCCGACGGGGCCACGAAGGGAATCCAATGGTATATCCCTGGATTCACGAGTTGGTGTTGTATTTTCGGTGACCAAGGTTTACGTATCTTGGGCGATTATATTGTATTGATTTTATGTCCGCCGAGGACACGTGACGTGGGTTTTAACCCTGTGAATTGTTGTTGGTTTTCTAATTGTGAAAACAAAACCTTTGGGCTGTGACCCCTGTTGATTTTGGAAAGATAAGGATTCAGTAATCTTAAATTGTTTTCTATTAAAACTCTCGAGGGCATTTTAAACTGTTTGATAAATTGTTTCCCCTTTAATTATTGTTTTTTCGGTTTTGGAAATATCTACCCAAACTCTTGCCTCGGGAAGTACTTTTTGTTACGTTTGGATCTTTGCGGATTCTTGGTTATTGTTATTCGTGGAATGTGAATTGTATGGCTCGTATTTTTGCACTTGTACTTGCACTAGCGAAACAGTGGAGTTTTGCTAACCCCCGAGTATTCGGGGGGTGGATGTCTATTTTTTGCATTCAGATTTTGGGAGCATAGCATAGGGTCGGCACGAAGGATGATGAAAGATGAACGATACTAATCACACGAGGATCCGTTGCTGTCGTATTGGTCTAGTTGTATTTTCGTTTCCGCTGCAGTATATTTTTCCCGTTGTACGGGTGTGGTTGTATTTTGACCCCTGCGTGGGCATGAGTTGTATTTGAGTTGTACGTATTTATTGAAAGACCAAATCGGTCTACTGAGTCATTTTAGCCTTAAAGGCGATGTTTGATTTTAGTTATCGGCCTGGTAGGTCCTCGAGGAGATGGTCTACGGCGTGTAATATACCTGAGCGGATTGGGGGTTTTACAGACAGATGATTGACTGGTCTATACTTATCCAAAATTTTATCTGATCAACATGATCCATACATAGCCTAATCTTTAAAGGCCTACAGAAGACACTCATTTGGTTCTTCTTTACAATACCAAGTACTTTAACATACATTTAAAATAAACTTTGAACACATGGATGGCATCATCAAAATCTCAAAAGTATTACTAACACCTGGTACTATTGGAGCTAATTCATGGCCCGCCATAAGGAATTAGGCATGATCCTGAAGGCTTCTTCAACCTCTTGCACGGCTCTCGTGAGACCAGTGAATCCATCAAAGGTCGGTTCCTCATATCTATTCGAGTTCACTGCTGACGTCTATAATGCTCTAACAGCATCCTGTAAAAATACGGTTTGGAGACCGCTGCTTTGCAATTGCTCGGTTTTGGCTTCGGTCAGAGGGTTGTGAGGATGAGCAATTTTAGAGTCTGGGGGAGGGGCTGATTCCTAACTGGCAGATGCATAAGTTTGTTCAGTTACAGGAGGTACTGATTCCTCCTGTATAATGTCAGCATGGCCTTCTTCGTTCTTACGGGTGGGGGGCTTAGGCTTCTCAGATGCATGCTTGTATCCCAGGACCTGGGCAGCCTATATCTTTTCGAATTCCTCTTCTCGGGCCTATTCACTACTCAACTGCATCCTAGCCTGTAGGGCATCATCATCCCTGTCAGCGTATGGATCGGAGTGTTGACTTGATCTCCAAGTACCGTCTTGGGACCATTTCTTCCCTTTTAGTCTAGCCTTCTCATTTTCCACGAATTGTTTGGTGATAAGCTCATAGCAAAAGGGATCATCCCATATGATCAGGACTTTGACGTTCTGGGTGTTAGCAACCTCCAGCACAAACTCTCATCCTTCCATTCTTCCCCGTTGTACAAGGTGCATAACTTTCTAAATCTAAAGCCACTTTTTTGATTTTGTTAATATAATAGTGCAACACTTTTTTCTATTAAATAAGTTTTTTTTACTACACTTGTTAAATGCAACACTTTTTTGACATATCTAACACTTTTAAGTGTGTTTTAATTCAACAAGAGTAACACTTGCACAAATAAATAATGAAAAACAAATAAATAATATGGAAACACTTTTTCATCAATATAATTCAAAATAATCGTATTAAAGGCCGGATCATCAAACAATTCATGGTATCCGTTACAAACCAATTGTAAATTTCAAATAACTAAGTAATGACATCTTCTAAAATATAATCCATACATAATCATTCATAGTTTTTCTCCCAATATAAGAATTATGATTCCACGCGGAAATTCAAAAGAATCTGGTGGTTGGCATACTTTAACCAAAAGCGTTACGAATTGCTCCAGCAAGAAAAAAATTATAAAAAAAGAAGATTCTTATTGTATGTTAAAAAATCAACCTGTTAAATAATTTAAATGAATTTCAACAATTGATAAATTATACAACTACAGAAAAGCAATTGAATCATCCAACTGCAAAATTTCGATTCATATAACAACAATCGATTAGCAAATGATCAATTGATATCAGTTATTCAATGAAGAACAACAAAATCTCAATGACAACTTTGAGTAGATAAGAAGCTAGATACTTATAATGTACATCCTTCTAAGTGTTAGCGAAATTTATTACATGGTGCAACAAATTGAAGAATAAAGAGTTGTCTCAGCTCATTATCCAGATGCAAATGATAAGACAGCTATGTACAATAATCAGGGGAATACAAGACAGAAAAAACCTTTTAAGTCATATAATAAGAGATTATCTGAGGAATAAAAGATGAAACTAGCCAAGATGTGATCACTGTGGTGGAATGGGACATGATAAATCAGATTGTTTTCAGATTGTTGGATTACCAGAATGGTACACACTGTATAAGAATGAAGGCCTGGGCAGAGGTCTCATTATGTTGAAGAAGATAGTGAAGAAATAGCTTCAAGGAGAGAAACTTTATGGATCATAACACCTACACCAACTGATTCATAATTCAACAGATTATATCTGAAAGTTTACAGGAATTGATCGTAGCAACACTGGAATCATTCAAGACCACCCAGATAATAACAGGAAAAACTAACGGTAAATTCAATATGAAAGTAATAACAAACAGATCCTTCTAAGGGACGATGGCTTGCATAAAGCTGGTCTCATATTCTCTCTCGCTATACAAATCAGATATTTCTTATTTACCCATTTGTATTCATATACAACAACAACAACATTACCCCAATGTCTCAACGGCTCCCACAAAAAGCGGGGTAAGGGGGGATTGGATGTACGCAGCCTTACCCCTGTCTTAACACAGAGAGGCTGTTTCCGGATGATCCAAAATGAAAATCGTGATCGGTAATCGCATTTGGAATGATTAGATTCATGAGAAAAGAAGTGCGGTAGGTTTAGTGAGTCATTTTGTTTTATTCCATTATAATCCAGAACCAAAGAATAAGGAGTCTTTGGCTCTATTGGAAACAATGGAAACCCATTTGTATTCATATATTCCAAGATAAAACCTACACTACTACAAGTTGATATTTACAAAATATAGCTCACATCACTATTTGAACGGCATGGAGCAAATAGATATGATACCAACAAGCAGAGCAAAAATTTCCATATCAACATAGAGAATATTGAAGCACATCAAGTTTCATCGAAAATAAGGAAGTATTTAATTTCAGCCAGTGAAATATATCAACCACTCAAACGCAAAAAATTGCAATATAATCATATTTCCCGGTTGCCTTGAGAAATATTACTCTCAAGGCCAATCTAATTGAGAAATGATGGTCACATTTCAAAAAATACGCAGACATGACTACTTCCAAAACTCAAATCAGTTGAATTACTAGATTAGTTTTCCTCACCTAAAATAATCCTAAAGCAACATGGTTTCAGAAACTAATCATACAAAAACACGAGATATTAGCAATCGATAAAAATCAAAAAAAGTCAGCACACTGATTTCCACCAACATAACCCACATGAATGTCACCATGCATAAAATGAACGCGCTTGACAATTAAAAACTCATATCTTGGGATAAATACTTTTTGACTATTTCTGGAGGTAAAGCTGCAAAAACCATTTTTATTTCATCTTGAACAATTTCAGCCATTTGAGTTTCAAGTCCTTTTTGGATATCATCCAGCTCTGTTCTTCGCCTTTCATGGTCAGCCAAAATATCTGTATGTAACTTCTCCAATGTTTCTGTAACGCCTCGATTTTCGAGCATGCATTTATTTTTATGATTTATAGAAAGTGCATGAATGATTTTAAATGTCCAACAATTTATTTACGAATTTTATTTCCATTTATTAAATAAGGTCTTTCCTTATTCGCATATCATGATTGTAGTTTACGCTCCAAGCTCGAGTCCAAGTTCCCGTATTATTATAACCCAATAGTGTTGATTTCTATAAATAGTCCAAGTCGAATTTCATTTAATTATGTCCAAAATATTATTTAGCTGATTACTATAATAATTAATATTATGAAAAATAATATTTCTATTATTATAGTTATCATTATTATTTTAGTTTATGTAAGCCAACTATTTGATTACTCCAATATTATTATTATTACTTTAAACTCAATTCTTATTATTAATATTAATATTATTGTCTATTAGTTTAATGGCCTAAGTCTTTTTCTTAACCCAATCATTTTATGTTAAATCTAATTTAATGAGTTAGGCCAAACTCTTTTTCCAGCCCAATTCAATTTTTTTTCTAAAACCTAGCCTGTAAAATCCCCTAAAACTGAATAGTTTACTACATGTATAATTGTTAAATCATGATGTACTCCTATAACAATTGTTTAATCTACATCTAGTTTCATTTGTTTTACTCATTTATTCGTAAATTATTTTATGAACCAAATAATCAAATTAATTAAAATTTGAAGTGGGAACATAAAATTCCTAATGGGCCATGTGTATCAACACATATACACATAAACACACAATAAGACTCAATCCGAAACTAAATAAAACCCCTAAGGTTTGGAATCACAATTTAAAGCCCAATTTAATCACTAGCCACTTCATTTAACACATACTTAATACCTATATCTATATACACCTAAAATACAGAAAAAAAATATAATAACACACACACACACACATAAGCCACGGCCAAGAAACACTTGTGGGAGGGGAATTCTTGTCCCCCATGCAAGGCTCAATGTCTTACATTTTCTCTTCCCAAGTATTCCACCTCCCAACCCCATTAAACCCTTTTAAAAATTCGACACCCTCATTCCTTTCACCCTTACAAAAACAAAATCTGAAAATTTGAGAGAGTAAAGGAGAGAGGAGGCTGAAATCAAGAAGAAGAAGAAGAAGAAAAGAAGAGAAGAAGAAAGGTTCAACTTAAGGAGGTAATTTCACTATCTATATGTAACTTCAATATATATATATATATATATATACCTAGATATATCTTACATACACTAACTTAACCCACATCTTCATCATCCATGGTGTGGTACACATTGGTCAAAACAAAAAGAGGAGAGGCAAAGAAGAGGTTGGTGCAACTAGTTCAAAGACTTAGATCTCTTCACCACTTCAAGAACTAAAGTGGGTAAAATTATTCTTCTCACTTTAATATGCAATTTATCTTAAACAAAGATGCATGTCCCTTCCATGAAGTTCATATAGTCCACTTTTCTCATACTAATAGCATGCATAATGGTTTATAGCTTGTTGCATGCGAAATTAGCCAATTTTGATGATTTAAGTGAAATGTCCCAAAATTTCTTATCAATTAAGTATGATTTTGTCTTCCTTTATATTCTGGAAATTATGTTTGGAGAAGTATATTTGTATTATATGATCATGTATGTGAAGTTGGATGTTTAATTTGTGGCCTAGCAAAAATGGGATGATCAAAACGGACACAAAACAAGAATTAAGTGAAGATAAAGAAAATTATGAAAATTATTACTAAAAAAAGATGTAATCTGACTTAAGGTCAGAAAATACAATATATTTACTTGTTAATCACCTATCCTTAAAATTTTATAAGAAACGTAAATCATTTTCTAAGTCAACGGGTTAAAATCGGCAAAACACGAAGATTGTGTAAATCCATCAAAATGGTGAAACTACTAAATAAAATCCGTATATTTCAGTTTGGAATATCAAAGTGGACATAATAACACGTTTAGCCTCTGTCCTAAAAATTTCATAGTAATCGGAATCCATTTCCAGTGTCTACGGACCAAAAGTGTAAATTAAGACAAAATAAGGTGGTCAAATGATAAATTTCTCAAAAATTTGTAACCAAAGTAAAAAGTTTACCTTCTGGACTGAAGACATAACTTATATAGAAATAAATATTCTGACCTTAAAATTTCGTAGAGAGCGGGAGTCGATTCAAGATTTGGGGATAAAATGCAATAATTGGTAAAATTGGGGTCAATTAGTAAATTTCAATAAAAATGGAATTATAAAATAAATTTTCAGGTCTATGAACCAGAATGTTTATTATCAAAGGATAAATATTATATCCTAAAAACCCTATAACAATAGGAGCAAATTTTGAGTTTTGGGGTCAAAACGACATTTTAAATAGTTTTGGGGCAAAATTAAAAATTTTAGGAAAATCAGTCAGAAACTGAAAATTTTGGGAAGTTTACTCAAACACAGAAGTTCTAAGTTCAACATGAACTCTCCCATAAGTTTCGTCACCATCCGTGACGAAAACCAAACCTCATGGCATAATAATCCGTTTCGCAAGAATTATGGGCGTAACCGTAAATTGGGAAAATTTAAACCAAAAATCAAAGATTGGAATTTATCAAGTCTGGAATCAATAATCACAATTATATTCCAAAGATATGTTTATAACGGAACCATAAACTCATAAAAACTCGTGCCACGAATAAACTCCAAATCGCAATTGTATAATCAATTTACGCGAAGTATTGAATATATGACTCTGACCATATTATATGCATTCACTGCAATGTGACTAACGTATAATCACATCTAACCGAGAACTAAGTGCCATACAAACAAAGTGCCACAGACAGATCCGCCTCTAATTCTATCGGGGCAAAGTGCCACGTCAACGGACGGGGGCCACCTCTTGAGCCCATACGAAATAGATGTAATATCCGGATTTATTATGGTGTATTTCATCTGTATTCAAACCCTGTATTATTCGGATTGGTGGTTTTGATTATTGGAGTATGATATTTCGTGCATTGATATCATTGTACATAAGTATAGAAACATGCAAAATTGCTCATGCAACCTCGTGATAGCGCACGCTAAGAATGTATCTTAACGCGCGCTATCGGGCTATTATTAGCGCACGCTATGCAGGTAGGAGTAACGTGCGCTAAGGACTTAATTATTGAGCGGGACAGCTAGCACATGCGCCAGCCGGGACATGGGTCCGGATAAGATTCCCGCGGACGAGCCCGGACAATTCTGAAGTCAACCATTATTAGCGCACGCTAAGGAATGCTTAGTAGCGTGCGCTAACTTGTTAAAATGCAGAATATTATAAATAGGACAACAACTCGTTTTGTCTTACATTTTACTCGTTCCTTCTGCATACTTGAGAGGCCAGAGAGCTGAGATATCCTACTACATACTTAGAACACATATTGTTGGTGTTTATATATTGGCTATCACTTGGGAGTAATCATTGAAGAGGAATAGCACCTTGGAGTGGCATACAACCAACCGGAGTTGGATTCTACCTTACGGTTCAGTGATTTTCATCATATCAAGGTATGTTCAATCTATCTCAATACTTAGAGTTGGATTCTAACGATTTGGATGATCATGTTAACAAGATATGGATTTTCATAGATGAATTATCCAAGTATATCATGTTTGGAATAGTGAGATGAATAAGCCTTAAGTACCTTGATTATAATCATCATGATTCGAATCTTATTACACTGAATATGTAAAGAGAAGCTTCTATCATTGGTAATTCGAATCTAGTAGATGACTTCATAATAATCATGGACTTGACTTTAACAATCATTATTGTTGGATAAATCTAAAGGATTGATCATGGAAAGATTTATCTAGTATAGATGGAACGTTTAAACAACTTCAGCATGATAATATTGATTGATATAAGGTGTTGATATCAACCGTTAAGCTTTTCGAATTGTCGTATGAAGATTGTAGTCGGAATGGAATATGGTTTTACATTGGTATGCATATCCTTGAATCCGAAGTTGTCTTTATCCGTAAAATCATTCATAGGGGTATGAACATGATAGTCATGGAGGTAACATGAATTATCACGGAAGATTTCATTGTTTTGATCTTGTTAAGAACAGTTTACTGCACAGCAGTAAACTGCCATGCATAGATAGCGCACACTAAGCTATGTAGATTAACGCGTGCTATCGAGCACGAGTTAGCGTACGCTACGTTTGGTACGTAACGTACGCTAGACCATCAGACGAGTCAGTCGACTGATCAGTGAAGTACTGACCATACATAGTTAGCGTACGCTAGACTTTGTTGTTTGCGTGCGCTATCGGGCAGACTTAACGCACGCTACACAGAGTACTTAGCGTGCGCTAAGCAGTTCGGGCAGATTGCGTTTTATGAACTTTTGGCCGTGAATCGAATTGTTAAACATTCATACGACGTGAGATAAATCCTATATCATTCCTTTTGTTAAGGTTTGGTCTCGTTACGTGATTGATTGAGGAGGACGACCTTCGAGTGTTCATTTTCGTGGAAGTGTTGTTCTTGTCTTCAAATCGAGGCAAGTACTTTATTTGTTTTATGTATTGTTGTTATACATATTGTCGTGCATGTATGTCGTTGTTGTATGTCCACCTCGTGTTGGTCCGACGGGATCATCGGGGGATCTATGCTAGCGTGCGCTGGATCATCGGACGGGTTTTTCCACCACGGGTTGGTCTGACGGGATCATCATGGGTTCTAGGCAGTGAACGCTGGATCGACGGAATTACCATGTGTATGTTATGATATCATGTTGTGATTATCAGTTATGTATGTCATTTATGAGTTTCTCGTAGGAGAAGACTCGTTGGTATTTTTCTTGTCGTTTATGTTATTCGTGTGATATGAATAATACGTTGTGGTACTTATACTAGCATCGTTGTGCTAACCCCTTCGGGGGTGAACATTTTGTTTATGTTCAGGATCCAGGAGAGCGGGAAAACAACCACTAGAGCTGCATGACGACGAGGGTGCAGAGTGATGTTTCGGCCGGGTTCATTTGTCTGTTGTTTATTGGTTATTTTCAATAAGTACTCGAGTACGAAGTCATTTATGACGGATTTGAATTTAGTGATGTATTATTGAGTTCTGTTGAACAATTGTACTATTTTTGTATTTGGTCACAACTGTTGCGTCATAATTCCATTATTTCCATTTGTTAGTACCTTTTAATGCCTGTTCGATTCTTCAGCCTTGTAAATCCTTATGTAAAGGATTTACGGCGCTGTAATATTCCTGAATATATCTGGGGTGTTACAGAATATGGTATCAGAGCTAAGATTATGGATATCTTGGCCGTTGGGTTAAAATAGGGGTCAGTTATGTCTTTTGAGGTAACCGGCCGTGAATGACATCCCTGCAATGCCTACGTCTTCATGCGAACAGTGGTTGTAAGTTCCTAAACTCTATCTCGTTCTTTGCATGTCGTGTCACTTTATACTTGAATATTAGATCGATGCTGTTTCCTGTATATTGAGTATTTATGCTTACAGTATGTTGAGAGGCGGACGTGGACGTGGTCGCGGTCGTGGATGCGGACGGAGAAATACCGAAAGGGAAGCGTCGCCTTCTAACCAAGCCAGTCATAGCTCAGGCGAGCCGCAACAATCTATTAATAACGAACCAGATCCTGCTGTACTAGAGATCCTTCGTCAAGTGGTGAACCAGATGACTCAGTTCGCCCAGGTCGTGGACAGAATGCAAATGGGGGTGGGACTACAGCAGGGAGAGAGACAGCAAGGGATCCCAGACATGGGAAATCGAGGTGACCAGTGGCTGCAAGAGGTGGCGAAGATGCAACCACCCAAATTCGACGGTATTTCTGAGACTCCCACCTGGGATCATTGGTTGAAAGAACTGGAGAAAATCTTTGCTGAATTAATCGCCTGCATTTGATCAAGAGCCTCTATCGCTCAATATTTTACGATAGGGGAAGCGTCGAATGGTGGGAAGCCATCCGGCTGTAGACCATGATGCCGATTGGACAGAGTTTAGATTGATGATGGAAGCTCGCATTGCCCTCGTCCCGTGAGGGAAGCCAAAGTTCGGGAGTTTTTCTCCGCTCGGCCTTGATGTGCGGTATCCCGTGCGATTAAGACGTTTAACTGCCGGTGGCATTTGTTCGACATTTGGTGAGCAGATGCGTAAATGATGATCCATTTCGATATGAGGATGAAACTAGAAATCCAGAGGTACATGTCCGGATTTGAATGTACCACACTCTCAATACCAGGATAAGGCGTTGGCATATGAGATCAAGGAAGCGGCCATGGAGAAATTTTCGAATCCAAGAAAGCAGAAAGTCTCTGGTACTTTTACGAGCACAAGAACGTGGGGCCGTAAGGCCCAGTCATCCTTTCACTCTTTCAAGAAACCTCCGCACCCAGCTAGGAGCGGAAAGAACTTGAGCGACATCAACTATTACCGATGTTACCAGAAATGCTTTAATCTGCGCCCACGGGGCACTATCGACGAATTGCCCCTTCCCCGCGTGACTTGTTTTGATTGTGGGACGAGAGGGACATCGGGCGGTGTTTTGTGAAGAGGCCGCAAAGTCTTTTAGAGCCGTACACCACGGCCGTCCGAGAAGGAGGCCGGTATTCCACGAACACGGCAAAGTGTTCGGATGCCTCGGAATTTTGGCCGCGGGCGAGGCAGAGGACAATGGGACCGAAAGGGGACATCGAGTGCCGGATCTGCTCCCACGTGCATGCGAGATGAGGAGGACACGATCAAGATGTCTTTGCCGCATCGTCTGTCCAGATCCTTTCCCAGCCAGTTAGCGTTTTATTCGATACAGGATCTACACATTCTTTCATATCTTTGTCTTGTATAAATCGTTTGAATATTTCCGGTTTTCATACTTGTGAACCTTATGTTGTTGGTTTACCGAGTGGAGAGGTCACATGGCCGAGCTGACTGAGCTGATTCCTGAGTTGCTGATCACACCACCCGGAGGGACGTCGGCAGCATCCTCTAGCTCTGAGGAGGAGGACCCCGAGGAGGAGCCGATGGAGCCGGGAGAGGATTGAGGATGTTGTTTCTACGATCTCGTCATGATGTTTAATTGATTATGATAACGATGTGATGTACTTAATGTTTTCTCTATGATATTTTGGACGACGATTAATTAGGTTAAGTTTCTAATTATCTTTATCAGAAAATGTAGTTTTCTATGTCACAGCAAACTATTAGAATGCATTAATTATTATTATGCAATTTTCATATTCTACGATAATAATGATTTAAAATAATGTGTGCACATTCAAATTCCCCGTATTTACAACTCGAACTAAGCTAACTATAAAAATCATTAGCCGCTACAGATGGCTGATAGATGTAGAGGACGCCCGCGAGTTAACCGTGATGGACAAAAAGACCAACGCAATAACGAAGGAGGAGCTGCAAATGATGCCATAGCACAAGCACTAACCCAACTGACAAACTTCCTGCAACAACAAGCTGACAACAATCGGACTGTGGGAGGCACACAAGACCGCATGTTGGAGAGATTCTTACGTTTCAGTCCGCCAACGTTTGACGGAGAACCAGATGACATCAAGGCAGAATTATGGGTAGAAAGGATGGAGAGCATATTCAATGCATCCCAGTACACCGATGATCAACGTATAATGTTGGCTACGTTTCAACTCGAGGCTGTCGCGCATGATTGGTGGAAGATCGTTAATGTCCGCTGGATAAGAGAGGATCGTGCCAGAACTTGGGTCAATTTCTTAACTGATTTTCAGACCCAGTACGTCTCAGCAGCAGCTAGAGAAGCTCGTCGAGATGAATTTTATCATCTGAAGCAAGGATCTTTGACTGTAGCTCAGTATGTGTCGCAGTTCAGCCGACTCTCTAAGTTCGCACCAGGACTAGTAAGCACAGAGGAGGATAAGTTGTACAAGTTTACCCGAGGATTGAGGTTTTCTCTACAACAGAGTCTGCTGCCAGTGAGAGTAACGACTATGGCAAAAGCAATCGAAGTTGCAACCCGAATTGAAAGTGGGATGACACGTCTGGGACAGGCGAAGGAGCGCACCGCTGGGAAGTTTAAGAGATCCGCACCAAACCTATCATCCAGACCACCCCAGAAATTCCAACGCAAGACTTCTGGCCAGAACACCAAAAAGAGGCCTGTGAACAATCTACCGCCCTGTCCACACTGTAATATGATGGGGCATAAACTCGAGGACTACTGGAAGAAACAAGGGAGGTGCCTGCACTGTGGAGATAATCAGCATCAGACTAGAGAATGCCCAAAGTGGGAGACACCAGACAACAATCAGCAGAAAAATGTGTCCAAGAAGGATGATCGTAAGGGCAAAGGGAAGGCACCAGCGAGAGTTTTTGCCTTAGCTGGACAAGAAGCTCCTAATGCGACAGACGTGGTGGAAGGTACATTTCTTGTGTCAAACCACTCTGCGCATGTATCATTAGATCCAGGATCATCCCATTCGTTTGTTGCACCACATTTTTCTAAGAAACTTGATAGGCCGTTAGAATTTTTATCATTATGCCTAGAAGTATCTACCCCGATGGGAGTTAGTCAGCTAGCAGATAAAGTCCATTCTGCGTGTGATGTGTGTAATACCCCGATTTTTCGGATATTTTTTTCGTTTATATGATGGATATCGTTGATGGATAATTGTGCTTGAGAACGTTCTGAACGTTTGATAATGTTATTGAATGCGTATATGTATTCATTGTGCAGTATGTTTGATTGGTATGTCGAGATATTGGTTGAGGATAGCTGAATATGGCTAGGCACAACAACGATAGCGCACGCTATAAGTGTTTCATTAGCGCACGCTACTGGGTACAGGTAGCGCACGCTACGAAGTATTGATAGCGTACGCTAAGAGGTTCGGTTACGTACGCTAAAGAGGACCCCTAACGTACGTAACGACTTGCTGGGTTAGTTCCGGTAGGTGGCCGACAGGTAGGCCCAGGTTGATTTTTATATTCAGTTAGCGCACGCTAACGCATGTTGGTTAGCGCACGCTAACATTAGATCGCCAATAATGGAATCTTAGCTCTCGGTGGGTGGACCCGGTCATGTTCGACGCGTGTCCAGATAAGGTCAGCGAGTGTTTGTCATGTAGGGCTAGCGCACGCTAAACCGTATGGTAAGCGCACGCTAATTCCAGATCGGTCAGAGGAATCCCGATAATCGCGGATGCTTTCGGCATGTGGGGGCACGATGCTGTAGCAAGTCAACTTCGGATAATGCACGCTAAGGTCAAGGACTTGCGTACGCTAGGCAGGATGTTTTACGTACATTAATGCATGGGCATTACGTACGTAAGCTAGTTTACAAAGCGAGGCAGTAGCCTCTGGGCTTCGATAGCGCACGCTAACAAAGTCAGTTAGCGCACGCTAAGGAAGTAGCGCATGCTAAACATGAGATGTTAGCGCACGCTAATAATGAATATTATAAAAGGAGGACAGACGGGTATTGTGAGGCATTTCGTCCATTCTTCTTCCTTCAGTCAGGAGAGAGAGAGTTGGGAGTTATTTGGGATTCCCAAACACTGTATAATGATAATCTTTAACATCATTAGATTGAGAGCTTGGATTCAAGCCTTGTTCTTCAAGTTGTTTATGATTCTTTGGATGGAGTTCTAGTGTTCTTCTTTTTGGTTCGTCTAAACCAGGTAATCTTCGTATTCCCTTATTAATGGTTCGTTTTTCTTGGATGATTACATGTGAGGAACATGTTGGATAATCATATAACGATGTTATATGGGATTTTATGGATTTTGATAAGAACTTCGAATGTTTCTTCATATTATTAAAGATGATGATTCGTTTAAACCATTTTGAGATGGATTTCTGGATCTAAATACGAGGTTGAATTCCAGATTGTGCATGTTATGATCCTTGTTACCGAGTTGGTCCGATTATTTACATGATTATTGTTCTAGGGTGATTAATCAATAGGTATAACCGTTGTGCTTCGTTGGAAGACCGTAGATTCGTTCCAGTCGGGGCTGAAGAGCTCGTAGACAAGGGCGATGAGTTCGGTGTTGGTTTTGTCGTGTTGGTATCCAGGCAAGTGTTTACTTGTTCGGTTGCAATGTTTTGATGAGTAATTCCATTTACATTTCATAAGTATTTTATGTTGTATTGCATATTGACGAATGTTCAGTGATGTTCTAAAAGGATTAGAATGCACAGTTGATGATTGTTGAGATACTTGGACAATCTTGGGAAGATTGTAGTATTCGGATATTGTTGATGTCATTTTGGATATTCTTGGTCTATGGTATGCATTTCTGAAGGATGTCCGGATAGAGGTATGTTTTATGGCAATCTACATAGAGGATTATGTACGAGAAAGTATTCGGTATTGAGGTATTATACGGTATTGTTGTGATACTGAGATTTTTATGGTATTGTTGTGATACTGAGATTTTTATGGTATTATCGTGATATTGGGATTTTAACGAGAATCGTTGGATTACCGGAAGTAGTAAGGTTATCGTTGAGGTTATTATTCTCATGATGCATGGCATGTGAATATTTATGTTTATGTACTTGCGGTTATTTGTCGGGCATTATTGCTGACTCCGTTGTGGGACTTGTTTTTCAGGTTTTGAGGACTTTGATGGTAGCGGTCGTGAGGCGAGGATTCCGGATGATACTGGCTATGGCATATTGTTGGGGAATCGTGTATTTTGTCTGTGTATTAATTATTGATGCATATGTATCTTGTACTGTATTTCTTTCCGCTGCGTGAGTTCTTTCAAATGGCTTTCGGCTTTTTGCCAACTGAGTTTCATTTCGAAAACCGATTCCCTTAACCGAGTTTTTGGCATTGATCGTTTTGATGGTAGTTGGTGTTTTCAAATGATTTTGTGAGTTTTGGAAAATACTACCGTCATCGGCCTTTTTGTAGTTCTTGTAATTAGTTTTTAGCCTGGTGGGTTCCGGCGCAGGGCCCACAGCGTGTAATACTCCCGTAAGGTTTTTGGGGTGTTACAAATATGGTATCGAAGCCCATGGTTTTGTGATAACCGGGCATGTGTGTTATGTGGCTCTACCGGTGTGGTAGTAGCGTGATGTTTGTGATGTTTTGGAACTGTGCGATTTTTGAGTACTGTCGTGGTGATGTGTGGGTTTGGGGATTGTTGGTGTTCCCGAGACCGACGAGGCAGGGAGTGAACGTCGGTGCCGTGGTCATGTGTAATGTGCAGCTCCAATCGGGAAGTGAACGCCGGTGCGAGGCATGTGCAATGTGCGGCTTTCGATGTGAAGTGGAACGCCGGTGATACGTGCATGTGACAAGGAGCGGCTCATGCGCTTTAGGTGAGGAGACACAGCGTCACAGATCCCACAAAACTCGACAGTGCTGTAAACTTGTTGTGGTCTTGGCGGAGACCAATCGTTTTCAAATTGTGATTATTCCTGTTTTGGCATTCTTGTTGTGTCGAGATTTTTGAAATGGTGTCATATGCTAGTATCACGGGAGATCTTCCTCTTCACTGACCTGTAAGTATGTTGTTCGGATTATTCGATAATTCTTGGTTATCTTGGTGATTTTGGATTTTCTGTTGAATTGTTGTTTGTGCGAGTGACTGCAAGTTTCGAGGACGAAACTTATTTTAAGGGGAGTAGAGTGTAATACCCCGATTTTTCGGATATTTTTTCGTTTATATGTTGGATATCGTTGATGGATAATTGTGCTTGAGGACGTTCTGAACGTTTGATAATGTTATTGAATGCGTATATGTATTCATTGTGCAGTATGTTCGATTGGTATGTCGAGATATTGGTTGAGGATAGCTGAATATGGCTAGGCACAACAACGATAGCGCACGCTATAAGTGTTTCATTAGCGCACGCTACTGGGTACAGGTAGCGCACGCTACGAAGTATTGATAGCGTACGCTAAGAGGTTCGGTTACGTACGCTAAGGAGGACCCCTAACGTACGTAACGACTTGCTGGGTTAGTTCCGGTAGGTGGCCGACAGGTAGGCCCATGTTGATTTTTATATTCAGTTAGCGCACGCTAACGCATGTTGGTTAGCGCACGCTAACATTAGATCGCCAATAATGGAATCTTAGCTCTCGGCGGGTGGACCCGGCCATGTTCGACGCGTGTCCAGATAAGGTCAGCGAGTGTTTGTCATGTAGGGCTAGCGCACGCTAAACCGTATGGTTAGCGCACGCTAATTCCAGATTGGTCAGAGGAATCCTGATAATCGCGGATGCTTTCGGCATGTGGGGGCACGATGCTGTAGCAAGTCAACTTCGGATAATGCACGCTAAGGTCAAGGACTTGCGTACGCTAGGCAGGATGTTTTACGTACGTTAATGCATGGGCATTACGTACGTAAGCTAGTTTACGAAGCGAGGCAGTAGCCTCTGCGCTTCGATAGCGCACGCTAACAAAGTCAGTTAGCGCACGCTAAACATGAGATGTTAGCGCACGCTAATAATGAATATTATAAAAGGAGGACAGACGGGTATTGTGAGGCATTTCGTTCATTCTTCTTCCTTCAGTCTGGAGAGAGAGAGTTGGGAGTTATTTGGGATTCCCAAACACTGTATAATGATAATCTTTAACAACATTAGATTGAGAGCTTGGATTCAAGCCTTGTTCTTCAAGTTGTTCATGATTCTTTGGATGGATTTCTAGTGTTCTTCTTTTTGGTTCGTCTAAACCAGGTAATCTTTGTATTCCCTTGTTAATGGTTCGTTTTTCTTGGATGATTACATGTGAGGAACATGTTGGATAATCATATAACGATGTTATATGGGATTTTATGGATTTTGATAAGAACTTCGAATGTTTCTTCATATTATTAAAGATGATGATTCGTTTAAACCGTTTTGAGATGGATTTCTGGAACTAAATACGAGGTTGAATTCCAGATTGTGCATGTTATGATCTTTGTTACCGAGTTAGTCCGATTATTGACATGATTATTGTTCTAGGGTGATTAATCAATAGGTATAACCGTTGTGCTTCGTTGGAAGACCGTATATTCGTTCCAGTCGGGGCTGAAGAGCTCGTAGACAAGGGCGATGAGTTCGGTGTTGGTTTTGTCGTGTTGGTATCCAGGCAAGTGTTTACTTGTTCGGTTGTAATGTTTTGATGAGTAATTCCATTTACATTTCATAAGTATTTTATGTTGTATTGCATATTGACGAATGTTTAGTGATGTTCTAAAAGGATTAGAATGCAGAGTTGATGATTGTTGAGATACTTGGACAATCTTGGGAAGATTGTAGTATTCGGATATTGTTGATGTCATTTTGGATATTCTTGGTCTATGGTATGCATTTCGGAAGGATGTCCGTATAGAGGTATGTTTTATGGCAATCGTACATAGAGGATTATGTACGAGAAAGTATTCGGTATTGAGGTATTATACGGTATTGTTGTGATACTGGGATTTTTATGTTATTGTTGTGATACTGAGATTTTTATGGTATTATCGTGATATTGGGATTTTGACGAGAATCGTTGGATTACCGGAAGTGGTAAGGTTATCGTTGAGGTTATTATTCTCATGATGCATGGCATGTGAATATTTATGTTTATGTACTTGCAGTTATTTGTCGGGCATTATTGCTGACCCCGTTGTGGGACTTGTTTTTCAGGTTTTGAGGACTTTGATGGTAGCGGTCGTGAGGCGAGGATTTCGGACGATACTGGCTATGGCATATTGTTGAGGAATCGTATATTTTGTGTGTGTATTAATTATTGATGCATATGTATCTTGTACTGTATTTCTTTCCGCTGCGTGAGTTCTTTCAAATGGCTTTCGGCTTTTTGCCAACTGAGTTTCATTTCGAAAACCGATTCCCTTAACCGAGTTTTTGGCCTTGATCATTTTGACGGTAGTTGGTGTTTTCAAATGATTTTGTGAGTTTTGGAAAATACTACCGTCATCGGCCTTTTTGTCGTTCTTGTAATTGGTTTTTAGCCTAGTGGGTTCCGGCGCAGGGCCCACGACGTGTAATACTCCCGTAAGGTTTTTGGGGTGTTGCAATGTGATCATCAGTGGTAACTGTTACTCTGCCGATTTAGTAGTGCTTCCAATATTAGAATATGACGTCATCCTAGGAATGGATTGGCTATCTAAACACTATGCACAATTGGATTGTCATTCTAAAATAGTTAGGTTTTGCGAACCTAACAAGCCAATCGTGGAATTGATTGGAGACGCTAGAGTCAACCTAGCACCTATAATATCAGCTATCAGGGTATAACCGATGTGAATTACTCATTTTCACGTCGGTTTTTAAAAACCGATGTGAATTTTAACATCGGTGGATACAACATCGGTTTTAAAACCGATGTGAATAGTACTTAAAAACCGATGTGAAATCCTATTTTCGTAGTAGTGATCCTCGAACATCTGAATGGTACGTTGGGACTGCCCGTCGGTCTGAGGATGGAAAGATGTGATCAAACACAAACGTGCCCCCAATGCCTAATCTATCGCCTGCCAAAAAATGCGATACAAACCGGTCATCCTTGTCCGAAATAATAGTCTTCGGCGTACCATGAAGTCTCACGATCTGTGCGATAAAAATACGAGCCAATTTTTCTAGACCCCAAGTGTCCTTGATGCCCAAAAAATGTGCCGACTTAGTGAGTCGGTCCACGATCACCCACACAATATTCATTCCGGTCTTCGTCCTCGGCATATTCGTTACGAAATCCATCGAGATATCCTTCCACTTCCATTCTGGAACGGGAAGTGGTTTTAACAACCTGGCTGGCCGCTGATGCTCGATTTTGACTTGCTGGCAAGTTAAACACTTAGCCACAAACTGAACTACCTCATTTTTCATGTCATTCCACCAGAAATTCTTCCTCAAATGCTCATACATTTTACTCGAGCCCGGATGTACTGAGTATGGTGATGCATGAGCCTCTCGCAAAATACCCTGTCTCAATTCCAAGCCGTTCGGAACACATAGCCGACCTTGGAATCTCAATACACCATCCTCATGAACCACGAATCTCGGGGCTTTCCCCTTCACCACATTCTCGCGGAGCTGAATAAACATCGGATCTTCCAACTGTCTGGATTTAATGTCGTCGAGTAGAGACGAAGAGATCTCAAGAGTGCACAACTGACCGGCACTCCCTGGTAGCACAATCTCCACACCCAACCCTATCAACTCTCGCTGGAGCCCTGACTGGGCCGTGAGTAACTCAAGTGCTCAAAGTGATGTCGATTTTCGGCTCAAGGCATCTGCCACCACATTTGCCTTGCCTGGATGATAAAGGATCTCAAGACCATAATCCTTAATCCACTCCAACCACCTTCTCTATCTCATATTCAGTTCCTTCTACGTGAAAATATACTTTAGGCTCTTGTGATTAGTGAAAATCTGACACGACGAGCCATACAAGTAATGACGCCAAATCTTCAATGTAAATACAACTGCGGCCAACTCAAGATCGTGGGTAGGGTAATTCAACTCATACGGTTTCAACTGACTGGAAGCATAGGTAATCATCTTCCCATGCTGCATGAGTACACATCCAAGCTCTTGGCCTGAAGTGTCGCTATAAACTGAGAAACCCTCATTGCCACTCGGTAAAGCTAAGATGGGAGCGGTCGTCAACCGATTCTTCAACTCCTCAAAACTCTTATACCTCTCGTCGGTCCACACAAACTTCTCCGACTTCTGCAACAACTGGGTAAGCGGTCGAGCGATCTTAGAAAACCCCTCGACAAACCTACGATAATACCCGGCCAAACCCAAAATATCGCTGAGTTCTCAATATTCCCAACACTATATGCAAATAACGTGCATGCTCCTCCTCGCTCCTCGAGTAAATCAGAATATCGTCGATAAATACGAGTACACATTTATCGAGATATTCGATAAAGACTTTGTTCATTAACTGCATAAACACGGCTGGGGCATTGGTTAGCCTAAATGGCTTAACCACAAACTCGTAGTGGCCGTATCTCGTCCGAAAGGCCGTCTTTGGAATATTGGAATCCTTCACTCGGAGCTGGTAATACCCCGAACTCAAATCTATCTTCGAAACACGGTAGCCCCTTGTAATTGGTCAAACAAGTCATTAATCATTGGGAGCGGATACTTGTTTTTTATAGTCGCTTTGTTCAACTCTCGATAGTCGATACATAGATAAAGTGACCTATCCTTCTTCTTTACAAACAAGACTGGTGCGCCCTAAGGCGAAGTGCTCAGTCGGATATAAGCCATGTCTAGCAACTCTCCCAACTGTTTCTTCAACTCAAGCATCTCGGTAGGCGCCATGCGGTATGGCGTCTTAGAAATCGGTGCTGCACTCGGCTCCAAATCAACAGTGAACTCAACCTCACGGCCTGGTGGCAAACTTGGTAACTCGTCTAGGAAGACGTCAGGATACTCACTCACTACTAGAATAGATGAGAGCTCGACTCCCCCTTCTTCTGATCTCAAAGCATAACACCAGTAAACAGTGCAACCCCCTAGAAGGAGTTTCACTGCTTTCATGCCGCTGATCAGAAATATCTGACTACCCGGCTTGCATCCCACAAAAGAATGCTCGGTACCGTCAGAGGCTAACATCGAAATGGTTCTCGCTCTATAATTCATGATCGCCCCATGTCGGTCTAGACAATCCTCACCAAGAATCAAATCCTCATCCCTAATGTCTACCACAATCAAATTAGAAGACCAATCCATCCCCGCGATACTCACCGGGAAATCTCTAATCTCACGATCCCCCACGATACTATCTCCACTAGGTAGTTTAACAACAAACGGTTCACATGGAAATAGACAATCAACATGCAGACGACGCACACAATCCAAAGATATGAAAGAATGCATAGCACCAGAATCGAATAACACGGAAACATGATGGTAAAGGATGTGAACGGTACATGTAGCCACCGTCGCGTCAGGATCTCCTGCTCATTTTATCTCATATACACGGGGCGGAACAGACCCCGCACTAGAATCTCCCCCTCTAGAAGGTTGCCCACGACTGCAACCTCTGCCAAAACTCTACTGAGGTTGATTAACTGTCGGCATCTGATTCACCCTCGGTTCTCTCGTAGACGGGACTAACACCTGAGTAACTGGTTCCCAACTCACATCTCTACAAAACTTAGCACGATGCCCCATCCGACTGCAAGTAATACACTGAATCGGAGGACTGTCACACTCACTCATCATGTGTCCGGGACAACCATAGTTAATGCAGGTAGGACTACGAACGGAAACAGTCAGAGCAGACTTACGACCATTTCCTCGCCCAAATGACGGGACTGATTCCCGAAGACTCGTGAACCAGACTGAGCCTTCTGATACCCGCCAGACTTACCTCCCAAAAACTGACCGGAGGTCTTCTATTTCTTACCCTCGGTTGCCATCTCTGTCGCAGAAAATGACATCTCATAAGCCATCACTTTGTTCTGATAATCCTTCAAAGTTGTGCACCTGAGACCATACATGTAGTGACGAACCCTCGGCTTCATCCGCATATCAAAATGGCAGATCTTATCTAACTCATCCCGGACCTAATTTGTCACATAATGAAGCTGCTGATTGTCGTCCTTGATCGCCTATGAAATAGGAACATCCTGGGGTTTTGCCTCAAAGAAGGCTCAAATCCTCCCCTCTTTTACTGGCCACAACAATATTCGTCCACCATCAACTCTCGGAACTCTTCCCACGTGGCTGCCCGGTCACATGGTTTCACTGCTTGCCACCACGTTGCTGCCTCCTTGGTGAGAAAATACTGAGGGATGGGTACCTTCCTCTCCTCGGAGCAATTAGCCACCTCGAATACCTTTTCCATCTCGAATAACCAACTCTCCCAACCAGAAGGGTCGGAAGTACCATGGAATTGCATGGGACGCATACGGATCACGTCCTAAAGTAGCTTATCAGTCTTGTAGCTAGTAGGCGGAACCGGGTTAACATTAGCTTGATTGACCAAAACGGCTTGAGTAGCGTCATCTGGTTCGCTACTTGCTGGAGAGTGTTCGCTACTCCAACATTATCATGAGCATTGCCGAAACTAGCAAACTGATTCTGCTAGCCCTCGGCATTAAGCGGGACACTGTTCAATAAAAAATGTGTTGCCGAACTAGCCCCTGAGCTTTTGGACATGGCCGCACCACTGGCTGCGCCATGTCTCCTACCCCGTCCGCGACCGCGTCCGCGTCCTCTACCGGCAGGCATTCTGAAAAAGTAACGGGTAAGTATAATTCAAACGCAAAACACAACATGACACTAAGAAAGGAATAAAACATGATAACGTAATGAGTTAGGTTAGGAAAACTTACGAGCACCGGCGTACTGAGATAATGGCGTAGTAGTGATACTGTTCAAAACGACACTCATCTAGACTCAAATAACCGACAACTTAGGTATCCATAAACCTACGCTCCGATACCATATTCTGAAACACCCCCAAGACGTTCGGGGCATATTACAGCGCCATGGACCCCACACATTGGAATCCACTAGGCTAACGTACTAAACCGACATTCGACAAAAGACAATCATCATCAACTTACACACAAATCCATAATTCAAGGCAAGAGACTGAACTCAACAGTACCATTCAATATCAAATCCACCCCAAAATGGGTACATGACAATAATATATCCAAAGAAGGAAGTACTCGAGTACTTAAGCAAATGACATAATAAATAAATTGAAAAGACAAGACACCAAATGGACAACCACTGAACAGAATCACTATTGCCCATCATCCTCCTACGACCCGCATGCTCGCTCGCCTCCATGACCTATGTCTGAAATACAAAAGTAGTTCCTCCATTTACGGGGTTAGCGACAACTGCTAGTGCAAGTACAATCCATTTGAACTACCATTCTAATCAGATGAAATATGCGCCAAAATCATTTTAGAAAACATTTATATTCCGGAATATCACGGTGCACAAGCACAAAACACATTTCTCCAACAAAACATTTCAAAGTTAACCATTGGTACGAGACTCACGGCCACCGTACCCCGCAGAGGCCCCGTTGGACCATCTTTGAGTGGTTAACCCTAGTTCGCGATATGCACACACACGACAATACGTATCCCAGAGTCCCCGTCAGACCATCCCAGGGTGAACATACACATATACATCCACAACATACACAGGAAGCCATAATCCAAATACTAGAATATGCAAACAAATGTAAAGTACTTGCCTTTGAGACATCTTCGACGAAACAAGAACGAACAACGACTACGATTGACCCGGAGGGAACACGACCGTTCCTAAATGAAGTATTAACACAACTCAGTCCTATATGATAACAATAAACGAATGGAATATGCCCACAACCCCAATTACGAACTCTAACAACATACGTACGATCAATACGGGCAAGGGTTTTCACAAAACCTCCCCGAATCGACAACTCATGGATTAAACATGACCGAAACGGATTGGGAATCACCCAATAACAATAATCGATAAGGAATATTACAACATAACCAAACAACTCGAGTTTAAACAAGTAAAATGCTTAGTATATTTTGAGTAATATTTTTATTAGTATTTTATATATATAATTGTGTGTTGTGTGATAATTTATTCGTTTTACCATATATTTATATTATTTCATTTTGTTAGAATTTTCTATAATTTTGTGTCATTTTTGGATAATTAATTGTAATTTAATTATATCTGCAGGTTAACCAACCGGTACAAGACAGATCAATTGGTTCAAGGGCAATATTTTTACAAAATTTAAATATAGTCACAATTGGTCTCATTGTATTCGTCTTGTCGAGACGATCGTTTTAAAAAAAATTCATCCAGATCCGAGTTCGTATGAAGAAGTTATGACCGTTCGAAGGATAATTAAATAGACAGACCATATTGTGCCACGTGTCAACACCCGATTGGACCAGAAATTCAACTCTGTGCTGATGTCATTCATGACACCAGCACCCCTTAGCAGCCGTAAAATAATTGAGGGTGGGATTTTAAAATTTTAAAAAATATTATTTTATTGATTTTGAAGTAGTATAAATAGGGGATGAATGTGTTGTGTTTTGGAGGAGAAAAAAAAGGAGAAAAAATAGAGAGATATTATTGTAAGGGAGAGAAATAAAAATATTGTGTAATAAAATTATATTTGAATAATAATATTATGGAATATTTATTTATTTGTGTTGTTATTATGAGTGAGTAATTTTCGTTTACTCGGATTATGATGAAACCATGTCTATATTATTATTAATATTTATATAATAATTCCAAATAAATATTTTTAACGATTATGATTTTCGCTTCAATAGGTGAATATTATTTCATCAATTATATCACGTATTTTTTATAGTTATAAATTCCCCATTGCTTTGTGATTATTGATATCAGTTAATTTCTTTGATTATTTGTTTTCCATTAAATTGGATACATATAACGCTTAGAAATTACATTTTTCAAGCGAAGGAAAATCTATATTTGAATTATAATTTTGTACTTATTGTTAAATCTATAGGGAATAGTGAGATTGATTTCAGAATCTGTTCCTTGAATTTCTTGGAATTAAAATATAAAATAAATAATAAATAGATATTGGTGGATTCTAAACCCTAGTAAATTATTTAAAATCAATTTATCTAAAATCTACTTAAAAATTACTGTTATTTAATGCAATTATTATAACAAATCAAAAATCAAATTATTTGGGACTAGGTTAAAATTTAATATAATTTGGTTCAAAACGATATGAATAATTTTATTTCACTATTATAGTCCTCCCTGTGGAATCGACCTTGCACCGCATATCTACATTGAACAAAATCGTGCGCTTGCGAGTATTAGACTAAAAAAATTAACAACAAATTTTTGGCGCCATTGCCGGGGAGGCGCAAACGAAGTATACGAAGACTGTAGTCACCAAGTTAGTTAAATTCTTCTACTAGTTATTTATTTACCTGTCTTTTTTTTTATCACTATTATTATCTATCTTTATTCGTTTTAGATTGTATTAGTATAAATAATAGTTAGTAGTAGAATTTATTTCTTTTTTTTTATGTTCATAAAAAATTCTGAAAAATAATAAAAACGTATAATAATAAATATAAAATATAAGAAGTAATAATAAAAACTACTGTTCATTTTCTTAAAAATAATAATAAAATGATAAAAAATAAAAAAGTCCAAAAATATATAAAAATCTAAAAGTCTGAAAAAGTTTAAAAAAATCAAAAAACTTATTTATTTTTATTTTAAAAAATATTTGGAAAATAAAAAAAAAAAGTTTCAGACTTTAAGGTAATATTTTTGTAATTTTTGAATATTACTATTAAAAAAATCAAAATTTTTAATTTAAATTCGAAAAAATAAAAAATAATAAAAATAAATTAAAAAATAATCTGGAATATTATTTTCTATAATAAATTAAAATCTGAATTATTTTATTTTATTTTTAAAAGTAAAACCTGCTAGTTTTATTAAAAAAATATTTTACTTTTCATAAAAAAATAAAAAAAATCAGATTAAGAATTAATAATTTAAATAATCTGGAATATATATAAATTCTGAACTTTGAATTTTTTTTAGAACAGAAACTTATTTTTTTAAAATAAAATTACAATATTTTAATAAAAAGAGAAAATACTAAAAAAATTAAAAACCTGAAAATTTAAAAAAAAAATAGAAACGAAAATTTGTAATAAAAAAACTGTTTTTATTGTTTGCATAAATATAATAAAAGTTTGTAATTTTTATTTTTTTCTAAAAGAAAATCTGAATTTTTTTTCCGTGAAAAAAATAAATAATATATCTGGATATATATATATATATACACATATATATATTAGTCAATATTATTAGTCTAAAAATATAATAAAATTATAATAAATATAAAAATATAAAAACTAAAAAAATATAAAATATAAAAAAAAATCAGATTTTTTTTGTAATTTTTATATCTTGTTTCTAGTTTTAATAGAATCTTCTAGTGGTAAATTTATATTGTTTTTTAGTTGTTATTTTCTATTTACAGTATTCTTAGATATTTCGTTTAATTGCTATATTTCTCGTCGTACAATTTAGTTTATCAATAGATATTGCTTCCGTAGATCAATTAGTAAATTTATTCCTTTGCAATCTATTGCATCCTACAATATTAGTAATTATTATCATTATTATTATAATTAATAATAAAAATATAAAAACTCAAAATAAAAATAATAATTAAAACAATAAAATCCTTTAAAAGATTCAACAAGGGATTGATATTTTCATCCACTACTTTGTTCGATTTGAATAGAAAAAAGCTAAATATCAATCTTGTACAAACTGATTTTGAAAACCGATTGAATTTTGGCAAAAGGCCTCTGTTGTACATGCCGAAGAAAGTTTAATTTTAAGTGCGACCGTTGTGACGCCTCCAATGATCTGGAAGTTCGATCGACTATCATAATTTGGTTTGTATGCAAAGTTAAAAAAATTGAAATATTGGTGAATGGAAGTTTGGCAACGAAATAATAAAGGTCGATTAACGAGAAGAAGATTGTCCTTAACTAAAATTGAAGTTCAACAAACGAAATCGATACAAAAAATGGACGAAATCGAAAATCGGAATAATCAAGTTGCAAAAGAGAAAACTTTAATATAATATTTTTCTCCAGTGAGTGCTAATTCTCCTTCTTGCATAGTGTTGCCTACGACTAATGCAACTCATTTCGAACTTAAACCATCAATAATTCAACTTCTGACATCTTTTCACGGTTTGGAAAGAGAAGATCCCTATATGCATGTCAAGGAATTTCTCGACATTTGTTCTACTTTCCGATTCCAAAATTTCCCTGATGAATCTGTCAAACTTAGACTATTTCCATTTTCTCTAAAAGATAAAGGAAAATTCTGGCTAAAATCTCTTCAAGCAAGAACAATTACTAGTTGGGACCAACTAGTGAATAAATTTCTCGCAAAATTTTTTCCAATGTCCGAAACTGATAGTCTTAGAAGAGAAATATCAGATTTTTTTCAAAAAGAAAATGAAGAATTTTATGAGTGTTGGCAAAGATATAATGATTTAATTCTTAAGTGTCCACGTCATGGTTTTGAAATATGGCGTTTGGTAAAATATTTTTATGACGGTTTAACTTCAAACAATCGCCAATTAATCCAATCAATGCATGGTGGAAAATTTCTTTACCTTATTGGAGACAAAGCTTGGAATGCACTAGAAAAATCGACTCTAGAGCCAAATCGATGCATACGACCCCAAAAAAAGGTGGAATTTACGAGGTTAAACAAGATGTTGAAATAAAATCTACTATAGATGATTTAGTACGAAAAGTGGATGCGTTAGTCTTGAAGCAATCCATCCCCTCGTCAAACTCAAAAAATGAATTTTGCATTTCATGTGCGGAATCATTTCATTCATCTCAATCTTGTCCCTCTTGTCCACAAAATCAAGAAATTTTTAATGAAGAAGTCAATGTGTTACATTCATATGGAAAATCTTCGGACAGTCTATTTGCTCCAACTTATAATCCAAATTGGGAATCATCCAAATTTTTCCTGGAAGCAAAACATGCCTCCAATGAATCAAGGAGGACATCAAATGAACATGTCAAATCAACAAAATATCCGTCCTAATCAATATCCTCCAAATACTTATCAATATCCTTCTACAGTGCCAAAGAAACCATCTTTGGAAGATACGTTACAACAATTCATGCAATCTACTCAACAAATGTTCCAATCAACTCAACAAGCTATACAATCAAACTCACAAGCTATTTCTAAGCTTGAAACATAAATTGTGTAACACCCCCAATCCGCTCAGGGATATTACACGCCGTAGAACCTTTCCTCAAGGATCTACCAGGCTGGTAACAACATTAAACATCTCGACAATGCCTTTAAGGCTAAAATGACTCAGTAGATCGATTTGGTCTTTCAATAAATACATACAACTCAATTACAATTCCTGCCCACGCAGGGGTCAAAATACAACAACTCCCGTACAATGGGGAAAAATTACTGCAGCGGAAAATTAAGTACAACTGAACCAAAAAATAATGTACGGGCCCTCAAGTGATTAGTATCGATCATCTTTCATCATCCTTCGTGCCGACCCAGTGTTATGCTCCCAAAACCTGAATGCAAAGACAGACATCCACCCCCCGAATACTCGGGGGTTAGCAAAACTCCACTGTTTTGCTAGTGCAAGTATAAACTACAAAGACGAGCTATACATATTATACTCCACGGAACATGATAATCATAAACATACTTCCCGAGGTATCACTTGATCAAAACGGTTAAATCGAAAGATAGGGGTAAACCCGATATACATCTTGTAAAAACAGTTCATGATCTCGGGAGTTTTGAAAATATTTGGGATTTAGGAATTCTAATGCCTTTCGAAAAACATTTAGGGACACAGCCCAAAAGTTATTTTCCCAAAACAAAGTTGCGATAACAACACACGGGGTCCACGACCCGATCATACCATAACAACCTGTTTCCACAGATTATTCGCGTCCCGTACTAGCAAGCCACGGACCTCAGATGCTCCTGTTGGGATAAATAATATTGTTTTGATAATTGCCAAACAACAAAAGCTTGATACAGCAAGCCCTATATCGAAAGCCGGTTGAAGTTGCAATCCTGTATCGAAGACCTTCTGATAGCGCCAGCATACAGCAAGCTCTCGCGCCACCAAAGATACAGCAACAAAGTCTTAGTTAAAAAGCCAATTATGGAAGCTGTCTCGAAACCTCAATACAGCACCCTTCCATACAGCGCCTGACTATGGCTACAGCACTAGTGGATACAGCATTCACATCGGAACAGGACTGAAGACCGTTTTAAAAAGAATCTTTAGTATTCACTAAAGTCAAGTACCGTTTGATAAAGAAATATTTAAATACTGAAAGGATAAAGTATTTAAATACTGAAGCTGTCAGAGATCTTCAAATCCCGTAATATCCGGATCCTGGTCTATTTAAGTTATCACGAAATCTTGCCCAACGGATCTATCTCAACGGATATAATATTCAGAAGACTATATATATCTCATAAGAGCGTTGAAGATAAAAAAAACCGAAGTTACCAAGTGAAGAAGCTATCATTATATACATCAGAGCAAAACATATCTCCAGAAGTTTTCTGCAAAACAGATCTAAAGAGATATACAGTGCTCAACATCAAGAACAGTCATCATCAGCTCAAGAACTTCATATTCAAAGCTGCTGTTCTTACCTGGTTACCTACCTTTTACCTTGTGTAAAAACTGAGCTCTGTGTGAACTCAACAAGTTATTCTGACCTGTGTGGGACGAATAAAAGGACGAAGCTTTGGAACTGTGTGTGAAGAAGCAAGTCAAGAAGGAAGCTTTAAGCAATCTGTGTGAACGGTTGAAAGCGACATTCTTTGTATCAATCTGTATGAACGATACAAGGATAGGTTTGATTATAAATACATAGTTGTGCACGCAGTATTTATAATAAACATTTTACTCCTGTGTGGAGGACCAGTGGACGTAGAGGGGTTTACCTCGAACCACTTAAATACTGTGTTATTTACCTTTCGTCGTTACTGTTTTCATAACTGTGATTTATACAAGTATACACTGCAAAACCCTGTACGCACCAAGCTAACAGGAGAATAGACCGAGTTGCTGTATCGACGGAAACTTACTATATTAAAGACTTACGCTACGCACTCAGATTCGAAAACCATACAGCCTGTTGCTTAAACATTTCCCAAGATGTGTCGAGTATACTTAAGAAGGGGACCAACAATTGGTATCGGAGTGGTTGATTCTAAAAAGAATCAGTCGTATTTTTAACTGAATCAGATCCTTAAAAACACTTATTTTCGAAAACAGTCTTTGTAATTCCCATCTTCTAATATGGATACCTTTATGTCTAACAAGATATCTATGTTTCACATTAACGAGTTTGTTGACTGGAGAAACAGGATGAAGAACAAACTCAAAGCCTTCATTGGAGAATCAAAAGTTCCGCCCGCATCAAAAAAGACCGAAGAATGTCTTCAGGTAGTCACTGATAGTGACTCGTTTGATGATGATCTAGAGGATAGAGCCTATGTGTGCTCTATGGCCGAAGTTAAAGAAGAAAATGAAGACGACGATGATGATGAGGTAAGCTCCACCTCAACTATTCCTATAAATGCATCTCATACCTTTGAAAATATGCTGAATGAATTTAATAACATTCAAACGGCCCATGAGATATTGAAAGGAGAAAACATACAGCTTGAAATTTCTAACTTAGAGCTGAAAGAAGAAAATGACTTGCTGAAGAATAATTACGAAAATATGTCAGTTGATTGCGAAAACAGCAAAGTCAATTTAGAAAAACTCATGGAGAGCAATCATCAACTTGCTCATAATCTAAATGAGACTAAGTCTCATCTTGAAAGCAAGACAAATGATTTGGCTCTACTCGAAGCCAAAGTAAAATCTCTCGAGAAACGTGAAGGAGAATTAGAGACAATCTTGAAATCTTTCGAGAAATCCTCTAAAAGAATGGAAGAGATCCTAAGCACTGGGCAACATGCTCATGATAAACGTGGCTTAGGGTACAACTCGTTCTCCAACAAAGAAAAATCTAGTACAATATTCATCAGGAGTGAGGAATCCATTCCTGTATCAAAAGAAGTTCCGAGTTCTGTGAAGGAACCTGTTGCACCGCGAACAGCAAAAGCTGCCATTCCGCCCCCGCAACTCTACTATTCGAGACAGTGGAACCAACAGCCACTCAGAAGGCGTACTCAACAGCATGCTCCACAAGCATATCATAAACGCCAGCAGTCATTCAGGAAGAAGGCTGTATCCAACCAACAAAGGCCCGTATAGCAGCACTCTCGGTACAGCGTGCCTAGATATTGGATACAAGAGCCCCGCTATTCCTCGAGACAGCAGGTGTCCGCACAGTATCAACAACAGAATTGGGAATCCAACTGGAGACCCAGGAGGCAATATGCAAGATCTATGAAAATGGCTCCACCTCCGAGACGACAATCGTACTGGAATAACAACTATAATTCTCGATTTTTCATGCATTATAATGATTACAACAACTACGTGCCTGCCCCACGTAGATATCGATATAATGGACCAAAAGTAGCCTACAACAAACAAATTGTTGCCCGAAAAATTTGGGTACCAAAAGGCAATATCACACCAGGACCCAAAGTTACTTGATATTCATGCGTCGACATGAATCGAAGCGCCACTGAGAAATCCCTGTAAGTTTTTATGCTTTTACTCATTAAGTGAGGGGGAATACTGTAAGACCCAAGAATACAGTGTTAATCCAAACATTAATTGAATCCTGTATGTACCTTTAAGGGGGAACACTATATTATTCACGGATACAGTATGACATCAATTATGATTTATCTACGAATAGTTCATAGGTTCAGTTGTACTCAACTAGATCACAAATGTAAGATTGTGCCTGCGCGCCAATCATAAGTTTAAGATGTAATAAACTTTCCTATCATGTTAGAAATTGCCTGCGAGCAGTTCACATTTCTTTTAAACTAAGTGCTGAAGACCAGATCATTTGACAGAAGATCAAGAAGCCTGCTCAAGAAATTATCAAAGAGAGGGAAACTGTTGGGAAAATTAAACTCCTGTATCGAAGTCCTCTCAAGTTGCCATCAAGTGGTTATCAAAGAGGGAAACTGTTTTAGCCTGAAGAGGTTTTTGATATCAAGAACTTGGCATGATCAAGAAGTTTTTGAATCATCAAAGAAGTTTTGGAAATTATCAAAAAGGGGGAAATTGTTGGGATAAATAATATTGTTTTGATAATTGCCAAACAACAAAAGCTTGATACAGCAAGCCCTGTATCGAAAGCCGGTTGAAGTTGCAATCCTGTATCGAAGACCTTCTGATAGCGCCAGCATACAGCAAGCTCTCGCGCCACCAAAGATACAGCAACAAAGTCTTAGTTAAAAAGCCAAGTATGGAAGCTGTCTCGAAACCTCAATACAGCACCCTTCCATACAGCGCCTGACTATGGCTACAACACTAGTGGATACAGCATTCACATCGGAACAGGACTGAAGACCGTTTTAAAAAGAATCTTTAGTATTCACTAAAGTCAAGTACCGTTTGATAAAGAAATATTTAAATACTGAAAGGATAAAGTATTTAAATACTGAAGCTATCAGAGATCTTCAAATCCCGCAATATCCGGATCCTGGTCTATTCAAGTTATCACGAAATCTTGCCCAACGGATCTATCTCAACGGATATAATATTCAGAAGACTATATATATCTCATAAGAGCGTTGAAGATAAAAAAAACCGAAGTTACCAAGTGAAGAAGCTATCATTATATACATCAGAGCAAAACATATCTCCAGAAGTTTTCTGCAAAACAGATCTAAAGAGATATACAGTGCTCAACATCAAGAACAGTCATCATCAGCTCAAGAACTTCATATTCAAAGCTGCTGTTCTTACCTGGTTACCTACCTTTTACCTTGTGTAAAAACTGAGCTCTGTGTGAACTCAACAAGTTATTCTGACCTGTGTGGGACGAATAAGAGGACGAAGCTTTGGAACTGTGTGTGAAGAAGCAAGTCAAGAAGAAAGCTTTAACCAATCTGTGTGAACGGTTGAAAGCGACATTCTTTGTATCAATCTGTATGAACGATACAAGGATAGGTTTGATTATAAATACAAAGTTGTGTACGCAGTATTTATAATAAACATTTTACTCCTGTGTGGAGGACCAGTGGACGTAGAGGGGTTTACCTCGAACCACTTAAATACTGTGTTATTTACCTTTCGCCGTTACTGTTTTCATAACTGTGATTTATACAAGTATACACTGCAAAACCCTGTACGCACCAAGCTAACAGGAGAATAGACCGAGTTGCTGTATCGACGGCAACTTACTATATTAAAGACTTCCGCTACGCACTCAGATTCGAAAACCATACAGCCTGTTGCTTAAACATTTCCCAAGCTGTGTCGAGTATACTTAAGAAGGGGACCAACAGCTCCCGTATAACAAACCCGAGTGACTAACCCACAGGGAAACTATATCAAATCAAATGTCACCGTAACAACAGTCACGTGACTAAAAGCACAGATACGTACTTAACCAAACCACAACCATAAGTTATCCAGGCATCGTGCTAACAAGCCACGAACCTCAGAGTCCCCGCAAGACATACCCAATGATAACCCCACAAGTTATCTCGGCATCGGGCTAACATGCCCTGAACCTCGGAGTCCCCGCAAGACATACCCGGATTGGATAACCCTACGGTCACATCCGACCCATACTAACAAGTATGGATCCCGGAGATTCATCAATCCTACCCGGAGGCACATCACTTCCAACGATCACATATCAATGAGAAGAACATCAAGCCAAGCAACACTTAAACATCACAACCTTCTTTCAAGGAGTAACAACTAATATCACACACATTACGTTCTTACCGAACAAGTATACAATAACAATACGTAATCCCCGACAAAGGATTACGGTCTATTAAACTCACTCGAAGTGATCATATTATCTTTCAACATAAAAAACCAACACATATTCACAAGAACATATATTCACAAAGTATACGAATTATCGTTGAAAGACAACATTTATCGAGAACATACCGATCCCTTTTTACGTTCATTAAACATTGGATTTCGCATAAAATCATTTATCAATAATTATGCCTATGAAACATGAAACGTATGGGCAAGATACTTGCCTCGATACCACGAGCACGGAACCACGAACGGACACGGCTCAACCGGGAAGCTTCGAAACGCCCGATGCCATTGAAAAGGGAGACGACGATGAACGGAAGGGTTCAACACAGTTTCTTCGCAAGAAACTCGACCCTAACATCATATAATACATAAATCAACGATCATACGAGGAAGAATAATCGTAGAACGTCCGAAAACCCCTCTAAGACATTCTACTGGACACCTTCAAGGCATCGATCAAGAACTCGACCAAAACAACGAATCGATATGATCCAACCATGGAATAACAAGGGAAAAGATATAATACATCTAAATAATCATCAACGCATCACAATCCTAAGTTAAATCGGATTAAACGGACGAAATCAACCAAAATACCCAAATTCCCCAAAACTAGATTTCTAAAAAATCTGACGTGATTCGCTCGATCAAGGGATGTTACAGGATGGATGATTGATGATATAAACTCCAAGACTTCATGGATTGATTGTCCAACAACATCTCTCCATGATAACCACACCTCCAGCCGCGGAAGAGAAGGAAAAGAATGAGAAAAATGGTGAAAAACCCGCCTGCAGGGCCTTAAATAGGCTGCCTGCCGGCAGAGTTACGTACGTAACCGGCCAAGGGCTTACGTACGTAACCGGCCATGGCCGAACTCACTGCCCAGAAATGCCGGCAGCATTACGTACGTAACCGGCCATGGATTACGCACGTAACCGACCATACGTATGTAACTGCCGGGCCCTTCCGGCCGTAACTCGGCCAGGGCTGGCCTGGCCCCAACATGCCCGGCCATGACTCGGCCGGGGCCAACTCCGACGGACCGGACGACCCCGAAACCCGAACCTGAGTACGAATCAAAGATACAGTTACAAAGTACTCGCAAATACGAATTCGAGCATTAAGAGAACACACGATTCCGACCACCCGAAGGCTCAAAATTCGACAACGGAAAGTAATTACCCCAAACTTTGGGAAATTACGAAAATGGCCCAAAACGTCCGAAATACACGATACAAGATCGAAACACCAATCCAAAGCTCGCAACATGAATAATAACATTAAATGAACTTACGAGAAACTCGAAACAACAGTTCGGACGAGATTCGCAATAATCGAACTCAAGTACGGAAAAGCCGCTTAAGAACACGAAACTCAACAAAACGATACCGTAACGAACTCGGACGTCAAAAAGTATAGAATTAAATACTCTTGGAATGACAAAATGATCACAAGCGAGTTGTCAAAACGGGCTTCCGCCAAAAAAGAAAATCACCGAAATCCAAAATTGCGGATATTACATTCTACCCTCCTTAAAAGAAGTTTCGTCCCGAAACTTAAAATAAGTAGGGAGATGCAATATCCCACGAGGAAAACTCAACGATATACACAAGAAACGCGTAGCTTACGCCCAACGGCGAAACGTTACAAGCAACACAGAGGAATATACGGCGTGAAAACACGCTCCACGACGACCAACACAACGCCACCGGTAGAAACATAATAAAACCAACAAGTGACAAGCGTCATCAAATAGATAATACAATCAAGTCAATTATCCGAACAATCACAAAACACAACGAACGGAAATCAATACGATTGACCAACCCAACGGTATATCAATCAAAACGCGAGCCAATCGCTGAACAAATATGGAATTTCACCGCCCAAGGGTTGGAAGATCGAAAACGAGACTAATTTCCCCAACTTAAGGAAATTACGAATGAGTCTGAACGTTCAAAAATCACGAAACGAGATCAACAAAAACCGAACAATCAAACGATCGAACCACAACGATCGAGACAACAAAAATCGAACAATCATTTTCGAATCATGAAGAACAATAAAATTCAAACAACTCCAAGGTTCACATCTCGACTCGAGACAATATATGATCCGGTGAAAACAACAAGATGTGCATTCACATAAGATCCACAGGAAAGGGAATAACAATTGAAAAGTCACAACGACAAATGAGTTATTCTGAAACAATACCACACTCATTCGATCAACAAAAGCAAGGGGCAGGACTAGCTCATAAAATGTCAACGAACATAAACGAGTTGACAGAGTAAAAAATACAGAAGTTCAAAATCCGATCCACTTCGAATAAAAGAACTAGTAGAACCAAAAGGTGTTACTTCCGAACAAGGTTCACAAGAATCGAACCGAACTCGGAAAAGTCACAGCGATAACCAGATCGACTCAAAACAAGATCACAGCTCGTTCGAACAATAAAACCGAAATACAGAAAAAGTTCTGAAAGTATCAACGAATACGAGCGAGTCGATATAATTTAGAAGGAGAAACTGCAGAAGTCAAAAATAGTACGGGTATTACATCCGATCTCTTATAAAATAAATGTCGTCCCTCAAGTCCGCACTTGAAATGCGTTACTGACGAGAAGGACAATTTACACGTGCATGCCCCGGCACATCACGGTTGAAACACCTCGGCTCGGCATACCGAAAATACAAATGCTAGGTACAATGGGGCATGACGTCGCAAAACAACATAGCGGAGATGCCAACTCAGCACAACAAAGAATCATAACACATATCGTATACAATGATTACCATCGTAAAGTAATACACACACAAACACTACAGCAACGACGGTATCGTTCGGCAACCTCAACGGCCCGAACGATAACCAGCACATAATTACAAACATCATGAAACAATCACACATGTACACAAACGTACAAACCCAAGCTTTAACAGCTCATACAGGTGCGATAACACGCAAACCACCATGAAATGACAACATTAAAGATCATCATCACACCTCCCACAAAGGGATAACAAAACATATGCGTGGCGAATGACTCAACGTTCACACCATCAATTCAATTATAACTCGGAGGGCTCACACCCTAACGACAATACTAACATCATACACACCTTCTCTGACCACAAGCAGGAAGTGATAGGTTTTAAAAAACGAAAATCACCTTTTTGAAAATAATTTGGAAACACCGGTAGATCTTGATTATCACCTTACAAAAAGTAGTACAAACACCATTATCGAGACTTTGAAAACCATCTTGCGTTTGAACAAAAATGAGGACTTTTCTTTTAGTGAAAAACTTTCAGAAATATTCGACCCTCGGGTCTAAGCAAAGCATTTCTAAATAATTGAAAATATCTCAAAATATTTTGGTCCTCAACTGGAATAATTTTGAAACATATTTCGGCACTGGAAGGCACCTTTAAAGTATCGCGAGAAAATAATTCATTTTAAAATGTACGTCTCGAAATTTATTTTCTAAGATACTCAAGGTTTTCAAAAATTCAATAGGCCAGAATGCCCAAAACTCACAAAATCCGTTATCAAACCATCATAAAACATTCAAGGCCAAAATGCCCAAACTCGATTTAGAGAATCGGTTTTACAAAATAAAACTCAGTTTGCAAAATACTGAAAGTCATTTTGAAAGAACTCACACAGTGGATAAAATACCGTTCGAAAATATATTAGCAGCTATACCGCTCCTTATATAAATAAAATATGAGAGTCAAATACCCACATATCACGAAATCAAAATCCACAGAAGGATTCCATCACTAACGAATAATCATTCAAGTAACTCGCATCAGACGAGGCACAATAACAAAGAAGGGAGACTTACATCCACAGGTCGCACGAAGATGATGATCGCCCCATGATACTAATCACGACCAACGAACTCATACAATGCGTCGCGACACGACTCAGTCAGACGAAATCCGATGAGACAAAACTCAACAGACACCACTAAACCCGACAGCCTAGGTTTCCACAACCTTGCTCCGATACCATTTATGTAACACTCCCAATCCGCTCAGGGATATTACACGCCGTAGAACCTTTCCTCAAGGATCTACTAGGCTGGTAACAACATTAAACATCTCGACAATGCCTTTAAGGCTAAAATGACTCAGTAGACCGATTTGGTCTTTCAATAAATACATACAACTCAATTACAATTCCTGCCCACGCAGGGGTCAAAATACAACAACTCCCGTACAACGGGGAAAAATTACTACAGCTGAAAATAAAGTACAACTGAACCAAACAATAATGTACGGGACCTCAAGTGATTAGTATCGATCATCTTTCATCATCCTTCGTGATGACCCTGTGTTATGCTCCCAAAACCTGAATGCAAAGACAGACATCCACCCCCCGAATACTCGGGGGTTAGCAAAACTCTAATGTTTTGCTAGTGCAAGTATAAACTATGAAGACGGGCCATACATATCATACTCCACGGAATATGATAATCATAAACATACTTACCGAGGTAAATCACTTGATCAAAATGGTTAAATCGAAAGATAGGGGTAAACCTGATATACATCTTGTAAAAACATTTCATGATCTCGGGAGTTTTGAAAACATTTGGGATTTAGGAATTCTCAATCCTTTCGAAAAACATTTAGGGACACAGCCAAAAAGTCATTTTCCCAAAACAAAGTTGTGATAACAACACACGGGGTCCACGACTCGATCATACCATAACAACCTGTTTCCACAGATTATTCGCATCCTGTGCTAGCAAGCCACGGACCTCAGATGCTCTCGTAGAACAAACCCGAGTGAATAACCCACAGGGAAACTATATCAAATCCAATGTCACCGTAACAACAATCACGTGACTACAAGCACATATACGTACTTAACCAAACCACAACCATAAGTTATTCCGGCATCGTGCTAACAAGCCACGAACCTCGGAGTCCCCGCAAGACATACCCAATGATAACCCCACAAGTTATCTCGGCATCGGGCTAACAAGCCCCGAACCTCGGAGTCCCCGCAAGACATACCCGGATTGGATAAACCCTATGGTCACGCCCGACCCATATTTATAAGTATGGATCCCGAAGATTCATCAATCCTACCCGGAGGCACATCACTTCCAACGATCACATAACAATGAGCAGAACATCAATCCAAGCAACACTTAAACATCACAACCTTCTTTCAAGGAGTAACAACTAATATCACACACATTACGTTCTTACCGAACAAGTACACAATAACAATACGTAATTCCCGGCAAAGGATTACGGTCTATTAAACTCACTAGAAGTCATCATATTATCTTTCAACATACAAAACCAACACATATTCACGAGAACACATATTCACGAAGTATAGGAATTATCCTTGGAAGACAACATTTATCGAGAACATACCGATCCCTTAATACGTTCATTAAACATTGGATTTCGCATAAAATCATTTATCAATAATTATGCCTATGAAACATGAGCAAGATACTTGCCTCGATACCACGGGCATGGAACCACGAACGGACACGGCTCAACCGGGAAGCTTCGAAATGCCCGATGCCATTGAAAAGGAAGACTACGATGAACAGAAGGGTTCAACACGGTTTCTTCGTAAGAAACTCGACCCTAACATCATATAATCCATAAATCAATGATCATACGAGGAATAATAATCATAGAACGTCCGAAAAACCCTCTAAGACATTCTACCGGACACTTTCAAGACGTCGATCAAGAACTCAACCAAAGCAACGAATCGATATGATCCAACCATGGAATAACAAGGGAAAAGATATAATACATCTAAATAATCATCAACCCATCACAATCCTAAGTTAAATCGGATTAAATGGACGAAATCAACCAAAATACCTAAATTCCCCAAAACTAGATTTCTAGAAAATCTGACCTGATTCGCTCGATCAAGGGATGTTATAGGATGGATGATTGATGATATGAACTCCAAGACTTCATGGATTGATTGTCCAACAACATCTCTCCATGATAACCACACCTACGGCCGCGGAAGAGGACGAAAAGAATGAGAAAAATGGTGAAAAACCCGTCTGGAGGGCCTTAAATAGGCTGCCTGCCGGTAGAGTTACGTACGTAACCGGCCAAGGGCTTACGTACGTAACCGGCCATGACCGAACTCACTGCCCAGAAATGCTGGCAGCATTATGTATGTAACCGGCCACGGCTTACGCACGTAACCGGCCATACGTATGTAACTGCCGGGCCCTTCCGGCCGTAACTCGGCCAGGGCTGGCCAGGCCCCAACATGCCCGGCCATGACTCGGCCGGGGCCAACTCCGACGGCCCGAACGACCCCGAAACCCGAACCTGAGTACGAATCAAAGATACGGTTACGAATTACTCGCAAAGACGAATTCTAGCACTAAGAGAATACACGATTCCGACCACCCAAAGGCTCGAAATTCGACAACGGAAAGTAATTACCCCAAACTTTGGGAAATTACGAAAATGGCCCAAAACATCCGAAATACACGATACATGATCGAAACACCAAGCCAAAGCTCGCAACATGAATAATAACATTAAATGAACTTACGAGAAACTTGAAACAACAGTTTCGGACGAGATTCGCAAGAATCGAACTCAAGTACGGAAAAGCCGCTTAAGAACACGAAACTCAACAAAACGATACCGAAACGAACTCGGACGTCAAAAAGTGCAGAATTAAATACTCTCGGAATGACGAAATGATCACGAGCGAGTTGTCAAAATGGCCTTCCGCCAACAAAGAAAATCATCAAAATCTTAAATTGCGGATATTACAAATTGGTCAACTTGCAACAACTTTAGCTGAAAGAGAAAAGGGAAAATTTCCGAGTGAATCCATCCCTAATCCTAAAGGACAATATGAAGTAAACTCTTCTAACGTAGAAGTTTAGTCCATAACTACCCTTAGAAGCGGAAAAGAAATACACAAGCCTGACTATGATCTGGAACAAAAATCAAATGAACCACAAGTTTCAAAACCAAACGATTCTAAGGAAAAAGAAAAGCCTAACGTTTCAAAAGCTCCATTTCCTGAAAGACTTATTCCAAAAGTTAAAAGTGCGCAATATAAAGATATATTGGAAATATTTAAACAAGTTCGAACAAATATTCCATTCCTTGATGCTATTAAACAAGTGCTCGCTTATTCTAAGTTCTTGAAAGATCTTTGCACTGTAAAAAGAAGAACAAATGTTCCAAGAAAGGCATTTTTAGCTGAACATGATAGCTCAATAATCCAAAGTAAAACTCCTGTTAAGTATAAAGATCCTGGTAGTCCTATAATATCTTGTGTCATTGGAGATCACATCATTAAACGAGCCTTGCTTGATTTAGGAGCCAGTGTGAATTTATTACCATATTCTGTTTATACACAATAGGGGAGCTAAAATCAACATCTGTGATACTTCAACTAGCTGATAGATCTATAAAAGCACCTCGTGGAATCGTAGAGGATGTTCTAATTCAAGTAGGTAAATTCTACTTTCCTGTTGATTTTATAGTCATAGACACTGAACCTGTTAAGAATACCATAGATCAAATCCCTATAATTTTAGGAAGGACATTTTTAGCTACTTCAAATGCATTAATTAACTGTAGAAATGGGATCATAAAATTTTCTTTTGGAAATATGACTGTTGAACTAAATATGTTTAATATTTCTCAACAACATGATGATTATTTTGATGTTTGTGAGGTAAATATGATAGAGAGTATGAGTGCTTATTTCTTTCCAAAAATAGACGATGATGATCTTTTTGAAAGCTGTCTTGCTCATTTTGGCTCAGATTTTGACATCGACAGTTCAATTAATGAAGTAAATTCTTTACCAGAGTCTACATCATTATTGGATAATGATAAATGGAAAGCTAAAACTGAACCACTTGAGAGTCAAATGAATAAAGTACTTATTGAAGATTCAAAGATAGAGCTCAATCCATTACCTTAATCTCTAAAATATGCATTTTTAGGACCATCAAAAACCCTTCCTGTCATCATAGCAACTTATTTAGATGAAGAACGAGAAGATAAATTAATTAATGTCCTTAAAGAACATAAAGAAGCAATAGGCCAGACCATCTTCGATATTAAAGGTATTAGTCCTTCTATATGCATGTATCGAATTCACCTTGAAGAAAATGCGAAAACTTCCCGAGAATTTCAAAGAAGACTAAATCCTAATTTGAAAGAAGTTGTAAGAGTTGAAATAATCAAACTCTTAGATGTAGGGATCATCTACCCTATTTCTGATAGCTCTTGGTTCAGTCCTGTTCATATAGTTCCAAAGAAACCTGGCATAACTGTAATCACGAATGAAGAAAATGAACTTGTTCCAACCAGAATTCAAACTGGATAGAGAGTCTGTATTGATTACAGAAAATTGAACTCTGTTACAAGAAAAGATCACTTTCCACTTCCTTTTATTGATCAAATGCTAGAAAGGTTAGCCGATCATGCTTATTATTGTTTTCTTGATGGATATTCCGGTTATAACCAAATTCCCATTGCTCTTGAAGATCAAGAAAAAATCACTTTTACCAGTCCTTTCGGCACTTTTGCTTATCGATGAATGCCATTTGGTCTGTGTAATGCACCTGCTACTTTTCAGCGGTGTATGATGAACATTTTCTCTGACATGGTTGAGCGGTTTTTAGAAATTTTTATGGATGATTTTTCTATATTCGGGTCTAGCTTTGATGAATGTTTACACCACTTAACCCAAGTGTTGGTTAGGTGTAAGGAGAAGAATCTTGTCCTAAACTGGGAAAAATGTCATTTTATGGTTAAAAAAGGAATTGTCTTAGGACATGTGATTTCTGAAAAAGGAATTGAGGTGGACAAATCTAAAGTTGACTTAATATCCAGTCTTCCACCCCCATGAACGATTAAAGAAATTTAGTCATTCTTAAGCCATGCTGGTTTTTACCGTCGATTCATCACAGATTTTAGCAAAATCTCAAGGCTATTATGTAATTTACATTCAAAAGATGCACCTTTCGTATTTGATGATCATTGTCTAAAAGCTTTTAAGACACTCAAATCTATATTGAGCTATGCACCTATCATCAAATCTCCAAACTGGAATCTTTCTTTTCAAATAATGTGTGATGCATCCGACTATGCCGTCGGTATAGTATTGGGTCAAAGAGAAAATAAATTGCCAACTGAAATATATTATGCAAGTAGAACTCTAAATGATGCCCAATTAAATTATTCTACAACTGAAAAAGAATTGCTTGCAGTCGTTTTTGCCTTAGACAAATTTCGACCTTACTTGATTGGTTCGAAAGTTATAATTTACTCCGATCATGCTGCATTAAAATATCTTCTTTCTAAGAAAGATGCTAAACCTCGCTTGATCCGTTGGATTCTATTGTTACAAGAGTTTGACTTAGAAATTTGAGATAAAAAAGGTTCTGAAAATATTGTTGCTGATCATTTGTCTAGGCTAGTCGGGAATTTTACTGATAAAGAACCTCCCATTAATGAAACTTTCCCTGATGAACAACTCATGTCTGTTTCTCAAATACCTTGGTATGCAGACATTGTCAATTATCTTGTCACTGGTAACATGCCATCTCATTGGAATAACCAAGTTAAAACAAAATTTTTAAACGAAGTAAAAAAATTCTTTTGGGATGATCCATATTTGTTCAAATATTGTCCTGATCAAATCATTAGGAGATGTGTGCCAGAACATGAACAACAAAATATCATTTCCTTTTGTCATGATCATGCATGTGGAGGTCATTTTAGTTCAAAGAAAACAACTGCTAAAATTCTGCAATGTGGTTTTTATTGGCCAACACTTTTCAAAGATACACATTCATATTGCAGCACATGTGATAGATGTCAAAGATTAAGTCGAATTTCTAAAAGAAATATTATGCCTTTAAACCCAATTTTAATTATTGAAATATTTGATGTTTGGGGCATAAATTTTATGGGACCTTTTACAATTTCTTTTGGCAATCTTTACATCCTTGTGGCTGTCGATTATGTTTCAAAATGGGTAGAAGCAATTGCTTGCAAAACAAATAACCACAAAGTCGTGGTAAAAATTTTAAAAGAAAATATTTTTTCCAGATTTGGAACACCACAAGCAATTATAAGTGATGGAGGAAAACATTTTTGTAATAAATTTTTGAATCATTTATTTAAAAAATATGGTGTTACACATAAAGTTGCTACTCCTTATCACCCTCAAACAAGTGGACAAGTTGAAATTTCAAACAGAGAAATCAAACATATTCTTGAAAAAACTATTAATCCTACAAGGAAAGATTGGTCTTTGCGATTGAATGACGCATTGTGGGCTTACCGTACTGCTTTTAAAACTCCCATCGAAATGTCTCCATTTAGGCTTATCTTTGGAAAACCATGTCATTTGCCTGTTGAATTGGAACATAGAGTATACTGGGCCATAAAACGATTAATTTTTTCATTAGACTTGGCTGGAATTCATAGGAAACTTGAACTAAATGAAATTTTTTCATGATAAACACATCTTGAGAAAAACTTTTTCTCCTGGTCAAAAAGTCCTCCTTTTTAACTCTCGTTTGTTATTATTTCCAGGCAAGTTGCGTTCACAATGGTCTGGTCAATTTATTATTCGTACGGTCTATCCTCACGGAGCTATAGAATTTGAAAATCCAAAAAAATGGTAATATTTTTAAAGTAAATGGTCAACGGTTAAAACCATAATTGGAATTAAAATCTTTTAAGGTAGAAGAGGTTCTTCTTAAGGACCCCGATATTGTGAATTAATACTCCATTGTATTTGCCCGGTCAAGTGGCGGATAACGGTACCCCGTGGCTAGTAAAGTTGGATTTTTCAGTTTCCCACAACAACTGATTTTGTAGATTTTTTTTTATTTTTTAATTATGGAACACACTTTGAAACAATTGAAAAATGATTTCCCTTTCTTAGCAAAAAAGTCATTTTGAAACTTTACCAAGCCAGAGTTGAAAGGATGAGGTTGCTTATGAATAACGGCATACCTTTTGATATTCGATTCATTATTGAATAGCGGGTGAATTCACGGAAACACCAACTAGATTTTTACTAGGGCTTGGAAAAAGTTCATATGCCAAGAAACGACGAGCAAAGAAAATGGCCGTTTGCTACAAATGTGCCAGGTGGAACTGTGATTCAAGACGTCGATCTTTAGGAATTCCTTCCACAAACAGAGAAGATAAAATTCAGTTCATCAAGGATGGTCTGAATAAGGAGAATTTAGATGATATCGAAATTATTCTTGACACGCATCCTAGTGGACTCGTACATTATGGGATTCGATGTTTGTGGAATAAATTCAAACCAGAATATGAACAACGTCTTGGGAATCTGACGTTAAAAGACCATGTTTTCCAATTTGTAAGAAAATTGGATGGAGAGCTTCTCCCCGACTTGTAGAAGGCGTTTAAGCCGTTTCTGAACGTAAAATCAGAGGAATGTGTGAGCCACAATCACAACTACTGTACATACATGTGCGTATCTGTACGTTTTGTAATTTTTTTTTTAGATTTTCTCAATAAAAAATGTGATACGCAATAAATGCATTCATTATTTTATTGAGTAGTTGAAGCACAATTAACGCGGTCACAGATTTGATAAATCTTTTTAATTTGTTTTGTATCTATAAATAAACATTGCATTTGTTTCTTTTCTGCATCCCTGAAACTTATTCTTTTCCTTTTCTCTCTAAAATAATTTTCTTTTACAAAAAAATGGAATCATCATCTTCCACAAAAAGATTTAACTCCATCTGTATTTTTGGTGGAGCTAGTCATGGGAAAGAGGCTTGCTTTATTGAAGCAGCCAACAACTTGGGTCGCACCTTAGGAGAAAAATGCATTCATATAGTTTACAGAGGAGGAAGTCTAGGATTAATGGGACATGCTGCTGCTTCGGCCTATATGGAAGGAGTAAAAGTGTTGGGAATCATTCCAAAACCTCTGGCTGAAAGTAAAATCACTGGAGCAACATCAGTTCAGAGTTGTGAATATGCGAGACCGCATAACTCACATGACAAATAATGCTGATGCCTTTATCACCTTTCCCGATGGTTTTGGCACTCTTGAGGAATTTTTTTCATGTGGTTACCAGATCCCAGCTAAATGTTCATACGAAACCAATAGGTGTGCTAAATGTCAATAGTTTATTCGATGGTTTACTATATTTCATCAACTACTCTTCTGAAAAAGGTTTTATTTCTGAGCGTGATAAACGAATCATAGTTGTTGCAACAACACCAGAAGAGATGATCAAAAAATTTATTGCATTTGTTCCTGAACCAGACCCAGCTCTATCTAATATTGTTTGGATGGAAGATTTCACTGTGCGGAAACGAAAAATTGATACATTCCATTCCCTCTGATATCCCACTTCATTCCTCTTGTTGTTTTTACTTTTTAGCAGGTGTAAAAATCGTGAAAATGATGGCAGCTTAAGGAGTTTCTTTTCGACCTCTTGATGCGCATCTATCCACGATTTATGTATTGTTATTTCTATTACTGTACTTTTTATCGTTTGTTTTTAATAAAAGCATTGATGGCAACGTAAGGCGACTCTTCGGACTCTCTTGAACCGCATCTAGGTTGTTTGTGTTATACTGCCGGGTATATATTTTCTTTTGTTGTTTTGCCACACTTATTTCTTGCAGGTCCAAAAAAATAAAGTCTTGAGCGAATCCTCATCTTTCATAAACAGGGAAGCCTTATTTAATCCCTTACTCCATTGTTCTTTTTACACAATAAGGATATTGTTTATCATTAAGTGTGTGGGAAGGTGTATATCTATATATATATATGAAATGTCAAAAAAAAGAGGTTGAAAATTACGGCACCATTTTCTTGAGAAGACGTTAGCGAAAAAATAATTTTTGTGATGTTTCACTGGTTTTGGTAATGGATTTGGATGAAAGCGTATGGGATTCAGTACACAACACCCCTTTTGTGAGTTTTGAGCCTTAGAACAATCCTTATATATACGCTCTATATTTTTTGTTGTGTGGCCAAACATATTGTGTTCATTCTAGAACTTGCTCATTTATACATTTCGAGACTACATTCATAAACTCTTGCATTAAGACAATAAAGGCAATTAGGATTAACCCCTTGTTGGCTTATATTTTCCCACCCATTACATTTTATCCTTAGAAGCTCCATTGTTCCTGAGCCTATTTCTTTGATCAAGCACATTACTTTAGCCATTATCCATTCTTGTTGATGAATCATCCATTTGCACCCTCTAGTCAAAGATTTAATTGTGAACTAGATGTGTGACAAATAGGGACCGATGTTCATAAGAGTATTGTGGAGATTAAGAGCTTTTGTTGAAACTGAAAGGGTGTGAAGTACATTGGAGTATTGAACCGAATAAAAGAAATATAAATAAAGGCAAAAAAAAACGGCCTGAAAGAAAAAAAAGCGGGAGGTCAAGTGCGAAAATCATCACTATATATACATAAAATAGCACTTGAACTATCCCTTGAGTGATACATAATTCCTTCCAAAAGATCAATTGCATACTTTTTCTTACATAAGAGTATGACCTTACCAGATGAATATTCAATTACCATGTACAAAATAACTTGGGGATGATGGTTTGAGAGTTTTCATTACAGAAGGGGGAGTTAATTGTTATTTATAGGATTTGTTATGCATCTAAATTCACAATTGATCTTGGATAGCAAACCTCATAATTTTTCCTTTATCCTACCCATACACAAAGCCACGTTACAACCAAAAGAAAGACCTTTTGATTTATGCATGAGTTTATTTTTTAGTAATGGAGATTTGATTTTTGACCAAGCATATGGTAATGACACATTATGCTTTGATATGAGTGAACTCTTCTCGAATATCCCGTATATACACTTGAGTGAAGAGTGATATCCACCGTGAGGGTATTGAATCTTTTTGCATTCGATTCTCAATGAAGTTGTTAGAATTTGGTGCGGCATCCTATTTTTCTCTGATCTCACTTGGGTCATGATCACTTGTTCTCTCTTGATATTAGTTTTGTCATGATTTTTTTCAGCATATGAGTATTATAACTCGGGTATAATATTTGCCCGAGGATGTGCAAAGATAAGTGTGGGGGAATTTATTTAGTATATTTTGAGTAATATTTTTATTAGTATTATATATATATATAATTGTGTGTTGTGTGATAATTTATTCGTTTTATAATATATTTATATTATTTCAGTTTGTAAGAATTTTCTATAATTTTGTGTCATTTTTGTATAATTAATTGGAATTTAATTATATCTGCAGGTTAACCAACCGGTACAAGACAGATCAATTGGTTCAAGGGCGATATTTTTACAAAATTCAAATATAGTCATGACTGGTCTTATTTTATTCGTCTCGTCGAGATGATAGTTTTAAAAAAAAATTCATCAGAATCCGAGTTCGTATGAGGAAGTTATGACCGTTCGAAGGACAATTAAATAGACGGACCATATTGTGCCACGTGTCAACACCCGATTAGACCAGAAATTCAACTCTGTGCTGATGTCATCCATGACACCACCACCCCTTAGCAGCCATAAAATAATTGAGGGTGGGATTTTAAAATTTTAAAAAATGTTATTTTATTGATTTTGAAGTAGTATAAATAGGGGATGAATGTGTAGTGTTTTGGAGGAGAAAAAAAGGAGAAAAAACAGAGAGATATTATTGTAAGGGAGGGAAATAAAAATATTATGTAATAAAATTATATTTGACTAATAATATTATGGAATATTTATTTATTTGTGTTGTTATTATGAGTGAGTAATTTTCTTTTACTGGGGTTATGATGAAACCATGTCTATATTATTATTAATATTTATATAATAATTCCAAATAAATGTTTTTAACGATTATGATTTTCGCTTCAATAGGGGAATATTATTTCATCAGTTATATCACGTATTTTTGATAGTTATAAATTTCCTATTGCTTTGTGATTATTGATATCAGTTAATTTCTTTGATTATTTGTTTTCCATTAAATTGGATATATATAACGCTTAGAAATTACATTTTTTAAGCGAAGGAAAATCTATATTTGAATTATAATTTTGTACTTATTATTAAATCTATAGGGAATAGTGAGATTGATTTCAGAATCAATTCTCTGAATTTCTTGGAATTAAAATATAAAATAAATAATAAATAGATATTGGTGGATTCTAAACCCTAGTAAATTATTTAATATAAATTTATCTAAAATATACTTAAAAATTACTGTTATTTAATACAATTATTATAACAAATCAAAAATCAAATTATTTGGGACTAAGTTAGAATTTAATATACTTTGGTTCAAAACGATATGAATAATTTTACTTCACTATTATAGTCCTCCCTGTGGAATCGACCTTGCACCGCATATCTACATCGAACAAATCATGCGCTTGCGGGTATTAGACTAAAGAAATTACCAACATAAAACCCGAAAACCCCCCAAAATTGGAAAAGTTAGGGTTCTAGACGAAAATACCTTCGATTTGGACGGAGGAAGATGATTAGGACAATGATAAACTTCACTTGGAACACAACAATCGATATCACAAGGAATTCTGCGAACAAAATCTTGAAAGCCACTTGAAATCGCTTGGGGAACTCTCACCGCGGACGAAAGGAAGGAAAAGAAATAATGACGTGATGAAGGGTCTGTTCAGGTTTTTAAAACCTGATTGCTCGTTACATACGTTAACATACTGAGGTTAATATACGTTATGCCCCCTTACGTACGTAACACTCAGGCGTTAACGTACGTAAGGGTTTGGCAGAACAATCTGCCCAAAAATCTGAAGTCTATTACGTACGTTATGGCCGGCGGATTACGTAGGTTAACAATGTGAGTAGCGTACGTAACAGGACATGCATAACACACGTTACTCACATAATAGTTCAATACTGCATAATGCAGCCTGCTGTTCTAGAAGGTACAAAAACGAAACGCCATGAAAGATGGGATTTCAAATGCACATAAACGAAGTATTCGCGCCGACGAGTTCAAGCGCTAAAAGGAAACACCATTCCGACTAGCCAAAGATTCGAAATACGACAAAGAAGGTGGAATTCCCTAAACTTATAGGAAATTACAAAACGGCCCAAACATCCGAAAATCACGATACGACGCCGGATTAACAAACCAAAACTCACAATACAGCAAACTCAACCGTACGAACTCATGTAAATAAATAAACAACAAAAACGAACGAGTTTTACGAGAATCGAACGTACACACGGCAAAACATACATAAAATGGAATTACGTAAAAACATCTCTGAAAATCGTCCAAATGGAAAAACTCCAAGAACAAAGTAGATTTGAAACGTCAAAATAGTTACAAACGAGTCGACAAAAATAGACATACACCAAAAATGGAAAGGTACGGATATTACAAAGACAGGCACCATGATGCTGCTTGTTACACTTGGGACATACGGGGTTTGCAACTCGTTCCTGATTGTTGTCTCCCTGAGCAGGAACCATCTTTCGTCCTTGATTGTTGTCTCCTTGAGCCTGAGGCTGTCCATGAGGTATATTTCCCTACCACGGCTTCCTGTTAGCCTGGTTGTTCCCATTGTGGTTGTTATTGCCACAATTATTTCATCCTTCCTACTTATGCTTCCCTTTATATTCGTGGGAATTTGTCTGAGTGAGTGGTGGTGTACCAGTGGGTTCCCATTTCTCTTTTGGCATTGCTGCCTCGATATCCATAGATCTTTTCAGTGATTCAGTGCAACTCAGCCTTCCATGGTTAGCTAAGGACATCCTTATCTCATGCCTCAGTAATGATCTAAATTTTCCTATCATCTTTTCATCAGTACCAACTTGGTCTGGAGCATACCTTGATAACTGACAAGACATTCCATCATACTCGGTTACTGACATCCTCCCTTGCTTCAGATTATAGAACTCAGCTTCCTTCTTGACCTTGAAGTTTTTCGGAACTTACTTGTCATACAGTGCTTCCTTGAATTCCTCCCAAGAGTAGTTTTTTAGTTGCTCAACTGTCAGGATCTTCCTATGTGCTTCCCACCAGAAGTTTGCAGATCCAGTGAGTTGGAAGAGCACACAGGAAAGACGCTCTTGATTGGTACACCTTAGGATGTTAAAAATTCGTTCCATAGATCTAACCCAAAGCTTAGCATCGCTCGGGTTTCCTGATCCGTTGAAAGTAGGCAGATTACGCTTGAGGAAAAGCTCTTCAATAGCCCATTGGGGTGGAGGTGGTGGTGTAGGGTCACGTTCATGCCCTCCTCTCCTTCTTACCCTTATAGGTGGCATTATGTGGTTCACATAATCATCATTAGTTCATTCTCATTGGTCCATAATTATCATCATACTTGATCATAGAAAGGAGTTCGTGAGTACATAATCATAACGCATTAGCAAATACTCATAGACAACTCTCGTGGCAAGGTCGAGAAAGAGATCAGAAATAACAACATCATACTCATGGAAAGAAAATCCCATAAAGGGTCAAAATATATATTAATATATCATATGCATAATAATAGAACAATTGCCTTCAACGAGGTCTTACTGACTATCAAGCTATACAAGCTGAGCTAGGCTACCCGCCTACACATGTATCAAAATACGGGATGCTCTAACAAATAACATTGTCGTCTACAAAATAAGGAAGTGCTATACATCGGAAGGACACATATAAGCAAAATATGTGACGTTCTGCATACAAAATACAAACTAAATGGACAGCACCATCCTGAACAATCTCAAGTCGCCTTCGACTCGGCGGTCGAGCTGTCTTCCTCATAAAACTCCTCCAGATCTTCTTCCGGATCTTATTCTGACTCCTCGTATAAAACTAGAGAGACTACAATAGGGTCTTCAACTACTCTATGCTTCTTTGGGAGAAGTAGATGAGCATCGTCTGCGATCGGTCGTGGGTGGATTGGATCGATGACTGGCATATGTCGAAGTGGCAGAGACGTCCTCCTGAGAATAAAAGGCTCGGTACTTATGTCCTTGCAGAGAGGTGCTGAGGTCCCTGCCTCCAGGTCTAACCCACCCTGAGTAAGAGGCCGTGCAGCAAGAATCACCTGGCTGGGTAGAGGTGCAGCTGACCTCTCTGGCAAAGCTCCCATAGCATATAGACGATACACGCAAGCTACAGGGAGAGGTGCACGGTGCTGGAGGTACTGAGTGGTGATCCGGATAGAAAAGGCCACAAAGTCTCCGGATAGTACTAGAGTGGGCTCACGTAAAAAGATATAGTACCATGAGACTGTAGCAGCCCACTCCTTCTACTCGATCGGAAGGAGGTCGATAAGGCACTGAATGATTTCGTAGTCTGAGACACCATGATGAGCATCTAGGTGCTAGGTCGCCTCGAGGTCTACCACGCACTGGGCTACAGTGGCACCCGTGCCTCGATACGTGCTACGGAAAGCCTCCTCAAGGCACGGTGTCTGCCTTCTCCTCGTTGACTTCTGCATCGTCGTCTTCGTGGTTTCCATCCTATGAAGAAGGTACACGTATAATACATCAACGTCTCAACATAATAGAACAACTCTACTAAAGGGTTCTCATAAGAAGAATATAAATCTCATCCTAATTTCTCGACTCGAACTATGGACTCTGAGAAACACCTCATATTAAAAAAATACTCCCTAACAGGATGAGTTAGGAAATTTATTCGGATTTTGCCATAAATAGACATCCCGATAGAAAATAACCTGACTCGCATTACTCGTACGTAAGTGATATTCGCTAGAGACGTCACTGCATCATTGATCCTCGTTATTATATCGTCATTATTCGCCCTTCACATTCGTGCATATGCTGAAATACTTAAGGCGCATAAGTTTTCATTCGCGTAATAAAAGACCCTAAGGAAGTTTCTAGGTTATTGTCTTTCATGTTTCTTCATCACCAACAGTTCATGCGTAATCATAAAATAAAAATTCATATATTACATGCTTCGTCATACATACATCGTTCCATACATGTTCATAATTAATATCTCATAAAAGCTCGTAAAGAGATACATTTTCCATAGCAAAAGAAGTTTGAATTATAAAGACTAGTAAATCATTTACCTTACTCTTCAGTTGAGCATGACGTGACGGGGTGTTGAGTTGACAATTGATTCTTATACCAGTCCAGAGAATCAAACTAAACTTCACTTGAAATAACATAGATTCAGAGCGAATGAACCTCTCTGATACCATTCTGTCACGGCCCCTTATCCCTAAGGACGACTCAGCTAGGGCATGACCGAGGGTAGGAATTAAGAAGTGGGGAAGAAAGGTGGAAACATACGTTTCATAAGTAATTAGGGTGGATTTCCACAAATAACCTATCAAAGCATCATGAAGGGGAATCAATCCCGTGGGAATGACTTAGAATTCAACGTGAGAATACATAGTAATAATATTAGCCATGAAGTTTAGGAAAGGCTTCATAGTACATTACAAACGATGTGACTTAGAAAGCAAAATCATAAAGAGTGTTTGCAGCGGAAAAACATGGTTGGTTACATATATGAAGATATGTAACCAGGGCTTAACATCGTTTGTAGACAAAAGACTTCCACTCAACACCCTTTGTCACATCCCCTGCATAACCCGTACATTTTAAAACATTTACATGGCTGAGTAAAACGTACTCCATGAACATATTGCTAAAACATAAAATATATTTTCGTACTTGTCATCATGCATATAAGCAGTAACACACGGGGGTTTTAAGAAAAAGCCCATGTTTACTAAATCATTTCATTTCATTGCACATATCATCAGATTCACCATATCCATAATTTATGCCGGGGAAGGTGGCTGTAATATCCGTACCTTCTATTTTTGGTAATTTCTATTTTTGGTGTATGTTCGTTTCGGACGACTCGCTTGTTACTGTTTTGAAATTCTGAATCTATTTTGTTCTTGGAGATTTTCGGTTTGGACGAGTTTCGAGGATGTTTTTGCATAATTTCATCTTGAATTATATCTTGTTGCATGTACGTTCGATTCTCGTAAAACTCATTCGTTTTCATTATTTCTTGGTTTGCATAAGTTTGTATGGTTGAGTTGGTCGTGTTGAAACTTTCGGTTTGTTAATCCGACATCGTATCGTGATTTTCGGGCAATTGGGCCATTTTTGTAATTTCCCATAAGTTTAGGGGAATTTCATTTTCCTTACCGTATTACGGGCTCTTCGGTGATCGGAGTTGTATTTTATTTCAGCGCTCAACTCTGTCGTCTTGAATATTCCATGTTCGTATTTCTGGATTCTGGCCTTGCTTCGCATTTCGACTTCTTTTTGGGCTGTCGGCAGCAGTGTACTGAGCAGTACTGGACTGCTCCCTGAGTAGCGCACGCTACTCCTATTTTCCTTGCGCGCGCTAGCGCTAAGTGGTTAGCATACGCTAACTTGGATTTAGTAGCGTGCGCTAACGATTTCAGCGGGCTGGGCAGTAAGGTCAGTATTTCGGCACTGGACCAGGTAGCGTACGCTAATTCAGCGTTAACGCACACTAATTCCTAACATTAGCGCACGCTAATCATGTTAGCTTGCGTATGCTAACGAGATGACAGTAGGCTGACTGCGTAGCGTGCGCTAAGCCTGTTTAATATAAATAGGACATCAGCAGTCAACTTCGTCATTTTTCCATCATTTCTTATCCTTCTCGGCTTTGAGCAATTCCAGACGAGGGTTAGGGATGATTCCGACTGAATATCATCATCCACTACCATTCGTGCATTCCTTGCGTGAATTCTTCAAGTTCCTAACACTTTCCACCTGTAATATCCGCAATTTCGGATTTCCGGTAATTTTCTTTTTTTGGCGGAGCTCCATTTCGACGACTCGCTTGGGACCGTCTCTTCATTAAGAGAATGATTAATTCTGCGCTTTTTGTCATCCGAGTTCATTTCGGTGTCGTTTTATTGAGTTCCGTGTTCTTGAGCGATTTTTTCAAGTATGAGTTCGATTTTGTAAAATCATCATAAATTCTTGGAAACTCCAAAAATTCTGAATCTTTGCAATATTATAGAGCATCAAGTTAGCTTCCCAATGGTTCAAACGGTGAGTTAATCGGAGTCCGGACGAAGGAGTTATGGTCGAAATAGCTAAGACTACACGATGTGCCTTTTTGGTGTTGGAGTGGACTGTACCGTGTGCCGCGGCACACTTCGGTTGGGCCGCGGCACTAAGCCAGTGCTGGGCAGTTTTTTTTGGCCGTGGGCCACGGCACACTTGTCCTGTGCCGCGGCACACAGGGCAGATTATCCTATTTCTGCGGATTTTGTGAAATGAATGCTCATTTCATCTCTTCTTTCATTCCTCCTTCTCTTGGACGATCTTGTGGGCAATTTTTGGGCGGTTTGGCATCATCAATCCCAGAGAACTTCATATTCTTCAAGTTCTTGGTATGGATTAACAACACCAACAATTGTTCTTCATCATTAATCCAAGGTAATTCTTGAAACCTTACTTTTGGGTGAATTGGGGGTTTTTGTTCGATTTGTCCGATTTAACCGTAATAACTTAGATTTGTGATGTATTGATGATTAATTAGATGTATTCTATCATTTCCCTTGTTATTCCATGGTTGGATCGTTTCGATTCGTTGTTTTGGTCGAGTTCTTAGTCAACGCTTTGAAGGTGTCCGACAAAAGGTCTTAGAGGGGGGATTGGGCGTTGTATGATTATTATCCATCATACGATTGTTGATTTATCATTGGTATGACTTAGGGACGAAATTCTTTTGAAGAACTCGAGTCGGAACCCTTCCATTCGTTGTCTTCTTCGGGGTCCGAGCTTCCCGGTCGAACCGTGTTCTTCGGAGTATTCGGTAGCGGTTATTAAGGCAAGTATTTTACTATACAAATTGTGTCTTGTGAATAGGGACGTCGTATTATGGTTGTGATGCATTAGTTTACTTTCGTGTATATGCTTCGTATGAATTGATTATTACGAACAATTGATGGTAACGATAATACCTTTACTTAGTTAACATCCTGGAATTGTGTTGGATGTGCAAATCATCTAAATTTGTGCCGGGTGTGGTTGGTCATTGTCGAGTTGTTGTGATGATCATGATATTTGTGTTGTTTTGGTTTACATACTTGATTGGACATTTCGGTGTAATGTGGAATGGCTTGACATTTGATGATTATGAGCTGTGTCGTGTCGATGTGTGTGTGTGTTCCAGGTAGGGTCTGACGAGGCCTCTGGAGTTCAGTACATGATGTGTACGAACCAGGTGTGTGTTCCAGGTAGGGTCTGACGAGGCCTCTGGAGTTCGGTACATGATGTGTACGAACAAGGTGTGTGATCCAGGTAGGGTCTGACGAGACCTCTGGAGTTCGGTACATGATGTGTACGAACAATGTTTGTCGCCGGGTAGGGTCCGTTAAGGCCTCCGGAGTTCGGTACATGATGTGTACGAATAGTGTGTGTGGTCCGGGTAAGGTCCGTCGAGGCCTCCGGAGTTCAGTACATGATGTGTACGAACAATCTGTGTAGTCCGGGTAAGGTCCGTCGAGGCCTCCGGAGTTCGGTACATGATGTGTACGAACAATGATCGTGTAGCAGTGATTGTTTGGGTAACATTTTAAATATGGGTCTCGGACTCATAATGATATATTATCTAGTGTTCTTTGAAACGAGAATCGGGCTAAGGCCCTAATGTTTACGAAAAGGTTTTGTAAATTGGGACTCGAGGTCCAAAAGAATTTCTGCTTTAAAAATCCTCGAGATGATGTGTTCCTTTTCAAATATCTCTTACTTGAGTTCAAAATTCTAAAATTTCTTGGGAACATTTTGATAATTGATTTCCGTATTAAATTCGTAGTTGCTATTTACCTGTTGCATTTCGTATCGTTTTATACTTGCACTAGTAAAACAGTGGAGTTTTACTAACCCCCGAGTAATCGGGGGGTGGACGTCTGTTCTGCGTCCAAGTACATGCAGGTTCAGGGAAGCAGTCACAGGATTGGCACAAGGGGATGACGAGCTGCGATACTAATCAAGAGTCGAGAGTTGGTAGAGTTTGGTTGTATTGTTAGAGTTGATTCAGTCTTCCGCTGTATTGTGTTTCGACCCCTGTGTGGGTAATGTTGTTAGTCAGTTCTGTTGATAGAGTTGTGTGACCTCATCGGTCTGTGTGTTTATGTGTAAGTGACCTTAACGGTCTGTATTATTATATTGTTTGACCTTGGCCGGGCAAGCATTTGGTTGTTTATGGATGTTTAGCCTGGTAGATCCTTGCGGAAAGGGTCTACGGCGTGTAATATTCCCATACAGTTTTGGGGGTGTTACATTTATGGTATCGGAGCTTAGGTTGCAGAAACCTAGGCTGTCGGGTCGAGTCGAGTCGTAGTTTATCGAGTAATGTGTCGTCTTGTCGTTCGAGTCGTCAGGTGACAGGTTGAGTTGTGCGTAGTCACAACGTGTCGGATATGTTGTCAGATGAGATTAGTATCGTGGGCGACTGTCATCTTCGTGCGGCCTGTGGACGTAAGTCTCCTCTTTTATGCGAAGTAAGTACCTGTGTATCATGATTTTATCTAAATGAGTTAATTGTGGTGCATAATTTTATTTGCACGGTGTTGTGAATATAGTTGTATTTAATACGTGTGACATATAGTATATGTATAAAATTGGGCCTATTGTTGTTTGACCTTTGAACCACTATGAGGGGTGGTATGGTGTGAAAATTGAGAACCTTATTGGGTTTTGAATAAGGTATCGACGATTGAGTTCGTGAGAAACTCCGAGGAATGGTTTTGTTGTACGTTTAAACTAGATGCTGTGAAATGTATTCAATTGGATTGTGCATGTTGGACTGTATTCCTTTTTCCGCTGCATGAGTTCTTTTGTAATGGCTTTCGGTATTTTACCGGTTGAGTTTTATTTCGAAAACCGATTCCCTTAACCGAGTTTTTGGCATTATGGCCTTGATCGTTTTGGCGAAATTCTTATGACGATATTTAGTATTTTGTAAATGGCTTTTCTGAGTTTTTGAAATATTACCGTCATCGACCTTTTTGGTGTTTTGTAAATGGTTTTTAGCCTGGTGGGTTCCGGCGTGGGACCCACGGCGCTATAATGTTCCGTGTAATTATCTGAAATTTTTGGGCATTCTAGTCCACTGAATTATCATTGAAAACTTTGAGTACCTTAGAAAATAAATTTCGAGACGTACTTTTAAAATGAATTATTTTCTCATGGTACATCCAAGGTGCCACAATATGTTTCAAAATTCTTCTACCTCGAGGACCAAAATGTTTTGAGATATTTCCAATGTTTTAGAAACACTTTTACTTAGACGCGAGGGTCGAATATTTCCGAAAGTTTTTCACGAAAAGAAAGTGTCCTCATTTTTATCGAATGCGAAATAGTTTTCCAAAGTCTCGATAACGATATTTCACGATTGTACTTTTTTTGAAGGGTGATACTCCAGATCAATCGGTGTTTCCAAAATTATTTTCAAAAGGAGGTTTTCGTTTTTAAAACCTATCCATTCCCGTTTGAGGGCTGGGTATATATGTATGATGTTCGCGTTGTCGTTATGATGTTTGCTCCCGAGTATGATCGAATTGGTGGCATGAACGTCGAGGCGTTGCCACGCATTTGTTGTACTAGCCCTCTGTGAGAGGTGTGAACTGGTGTTTACTATTTATCGCCTCGTGGTGATTTGCGTGTTGTCACACGAGTGTGAGATGTTGAAGCTTGGGTTTGTACGTTTGTGTACATGTGTGATTGTTTCATAATGTTTGTAATTATGTGCTGGTTATCGTTCGGGCCGTTGAGGTCGCCGAACGATACCGTCGTTGTTGTAGTGTTTGTGTGTGTATTACTTTACGATGGTAATCGTTGTATATGATATGTGTTATGATTCTTTGTTGTGCTGAGTTGGCATCTCTGCTATATTTTTTTGCGACGTTATGCCCCATTGTATCTAGCATTTGTATTTTCGGTATGCCGATCCGAGGTGTTTCAACCGTGATGTGCCGGGGCATGCACGTGTAAATTGTCCTTCTCGTCAGTAACGCGTTTCAAGTGAGGACTCGAGGGACACCGAATTCAGTTTTGCGAATTGGCTACCGAGACATTCGGAGTTCGTGCTTCAGCACAGATATCATGATCGGCTCTGAGAGACCCATGGGAGATTTTTCTGTCGGATGCTTTTTGTGTTGTTACCTTGTTTCCGTTGTTGTGAGTTGCGGGGACGGCATTTCTTTTATAAGAGGTTGGATGTAATACCCCTACTATATTTGACTTCTGGAGTTTCTCCTTCTAAATTCTATCGACTTGCACGTATTCATCGATACTTTTTAAACTTGTTTGATGTCTCAGTTGTCATCGTTCGAACTGGTTGTGACCTTGTTTCAGATCGACCTGTTTATCATCGTGACCTTTCCGAGTTCGGTTCGATTCTTGTGAACCTTGTTTGGAAGTAACATCTTTCACTTTCTACGAGTTCTTTTAATGTCTAGAGTTGAAGTGGGGACTTCGGAGTCATTGTTCGACTGTTGTAATTCGATCATTGTTATTTGATCGTTGTTGTTCGATCGTTGTTGTTCGAACGGGGTTGTCTGACTGTTGTTGCTTGATCTCGTACTGCGAAGAATTGTCGTTCACCGTTAGTCAACTGTTTCAAGTGTGGCCAAGTGGGTCACCGAGCGGTGCATTGTGCGACCGTTGCCAAGATGTTTGGGAATTGGGTTTTCATTCCTACTCGTGGAGTGCCTGGTGGTGTCCCGTGATGTAGTTGTGTATCGTACTTCGTGTTGTAATTCGTGTAGAAATTGATATTTGTTGCGTGAACTTTTTGGTTTTGTTTGTATTCTACCATCATGTTTTATTTTAAGTTTCGGGATGAAACTTATTTTTAATAGGATAGAATGTAATGTCCGGTATTCTCGTTTTCTGTTATCTTGAATTGTTTGTGTCTTGACGTCGGACATTTTCTTGTTGACGAGAATCGGAATGAATTCTATCATAATGCTATATTTGTTTATACCGCATAGTCGTTGTGGTCGGGTGCGACTTGTTGTCGCGTGCGTTTCTTTGATTAAATGTTTGCATGTGATGTGTTGTTAATTACTCGTTGTTGTTTTGAAACATAGTCGGTGGCGTTGTGTTAGTCGTCGTGGGCGTGTTTTCACGCCGTATATTCCTTTGTGTTGCTTGTAACATTTCGCCGTTGGGCGCGATTTTTTCGGTTCTTGTGTATCTCGTTGAGTTTTTCTGGTGGGATATTGCTTCTCCCTACTTGATTTAAGTTTCGGGACGAAAGTTCTTTTAAGGAGGGTAGAATGTAATATCCGCAATTTCGGATTTCCAGTAATTTTCTTTTTTCGGCGGAGGTCCATTTCGACGACTCGCTTGGGACCGCCTCGTCATTCCTAGAATGATTAATTCTGCACTTTTTGTCATCTGAGTTCGTTTCGGTGTTGTTTTATTGAGTTCCGTGTTCTTGAGCGACTTTTTCAAGTATGAGTTCGATTTTGTAAAATCATCATAAATTCTTGGAAACTCCAAAAATTCTGAATCTTTGCAATATTATAGAGCATCAAGTTATCTTACCAATGGTTCAAACGGTGAGTTAATCAGAGTCCGGACGAAGGAGTTATGGTCGAAATAGCTAAGACTATACGATGTGCCTTTTTGGTATTGGAGTGGACTGTACCGTGTGCCGCGGCACACTTCGGCTGGGCCGCGGCACTAAGCCAGTGCTGGGCAGTTTTTTTTGGCCATGGGCCACGGCACAATTGTCCTGTGCCGCGGCACACAGGGCAGATTAGCCTATTTCTACGGATTTTGTGAGATGAATGCTCATTTCATCTCTTCCTTCATTCCTCCTTCTCTTGGGCGATCTTGTAGGCAATTTTTGGGCGGTTTGGCATCATCAATCCCAAAGAACTTCATATTCTTCAAGTTCTTGGTATGGATTAACAACACCAACAATTGTTCTTCATCATTAATCCAAGGTAATTCTTGAAACCTTACTTTTGGGTGAATTGGGGGTTTTTGTTCGATTTGTCCGATTTAACCGTAATAACTTAGATTTGTGATGTATTGATGATTAATTAGATGTATTCTATCATTTCCCTTGTTATTCCATGGTTGGATCGTTTCAATTCGTTGTTTTGGTCGAGTTCTTAGTCAACGCTTTGAAGGTGTCCGACAAAAGGTCTTAGAGGGGGGATTGGGCGTTGTATGATTATTATCCATCGTACGATTGTTGATTTATCATTGGTATGACTTAGGGACGAAATTCTTGTGAAGAACTCGAGTCGGAACCCTTCCATTCGTTGTCTTCTTCGGGGTCCGAGCTTCCCAGTCGAACCGTGTTCTTCGGAGTATTCGGTAGCGGTTATTAAGGCAAGTATTTTACTATACGAATTGTGTCTTGTGAATAGGGACGTCGTATTATGGTTGTGATGCATTGGTTTACTTTCGTGTATATGCTTCGTATGAATTAATTATTACAAACAATTGATGGTAATGATAATACCTTTACTTAGTTAACATCCTGGAATTGTGTTGGATGTGCAAATCATCTAAGTTTGTGCCGGGTGTGTTTGGTCATTGTCGAGTTGTTGTGATGATCATGATATTTGTGTTGTTTTGGTTTACATACTTGATTGGACATTTCGGTGTAATGTGGAATGGCTTGACATTTGATGATTATGAGCTGTGTCGTGTCGATGTGTGTGTGTGTTCCAGGTAGGGTCTGACGAGGCCTCTGGAGTTCGGTACATGATGTGTACGAACCAGGTGTGTCTTCCAGGTAGGGTCTGACGAGGCCTCTGGAGTTCGGTACATGATGTGTACGAACAACGTGTGTGATCCAGGTAGGGTCTGACGAGACCTCTGGAGTTCGGTACATGATGTGTACGAACATTGTTTGTGGCCGGGTAGGGTCCGTTGAGGCCTCCGGAGTTCGGTACATGATGTGTACGAATAGTGTGTGTGGTCCGGGTAAGGTCCTTCGAGGCCTCCGGAGTTCGGTACATGATGTGTATGAACAATGATCGTGTAGCAGTGATTGTTTGGGTAACATTTTAAATATGGGTCTCGGAATCATAATGATATATTATCTAGTGTGCTTTAAAACGAGAATCGGGCTAAGGCCCTAATGTTTACGAAAAGGTTTTGTAAATTGGGACTCCAGGTCCAAAAGAATTTCTGCTTTAAAAATCCCCGAGATGATGTGTTCCTTTTCAAATATCTCTTACTTGAGTTCGAAATTCTAAAATTTCATGGGAACATTTTGATAATTGATTTCCGTATTAAATTCGTAGTTGCTATTTACTTGTTACATTTCGTATCGTTTTATACTTGCACTAGTAAAACAGTGGAGTTTTACTAACCCCCGAGTAATCGGGGGGTGGACGTCTGTTTTGCATCTAGGTACATGCAGGTTCTGGGGAGCAGTCACAGGATTGGCACAAGGGGATGACGAGCTGCGATACTAATTAAGAGTCGAGAGTTGGTAGAGTTTGGTTGTATTGTTAGAGTTGATTCAGTCTTCCGCTGTATTGTGTTTCGACCCCTGTGTGGGTAATGTTGTTAGTCAGTTCTGTTGATAGAGTTGTGTGACCTCATCGGTCTGTGTGTTTATGTGTAAGTGACCTTAACGGTCTGTATTATTATATTGTTTGACCCTGTCCGGGCAAGTATTTGGTTGTTTCTGGATGTTTAGCCTAGTAGATCCTTGCGGAAAGGGTCTACGGCGTGTAATATTCCCATACAGTTTTGGGGGTGTTACACCACCATCCGAATCAAGGTAAGAATCCCTGAAACCCTTGTTTTGAGATTTTGGGGAAATTTTGTGGATTTCTTGGGATTTGACTCTTTTAGTCCGAATTATCAGTGGATTATTGCTAGACTTCGATCGTGTACTTGTAATCCTTCATTTTTTATTGAGGATTTGTGGTTTTAAACTCCAAGTTTTCCATTGCTCGTCAATTATAGTCGAAGATACCCAAGTTATGTTCGACAAATGGTTGCAGCGGGTAGAACTAGGATGTATTCCAATGTTTTCGTAGTTTTAAGATTGGTTGTTCATCGTTATTGTGTTAGGATTAGATTTGTGAAGATTATTCAGGCCAAACCTTTCCGTTCACCGTTTTCCTTCACGTCGTTTTAATCAGACAAGTAAATGTATTATATTTCATTATGTGTGTACGCTTTTGATGCGAATGATGTAAACTGTAATATTGAATGAATGTGATTGTTACTCTTCCACCTGGGGATGGACTGTGGCCTCTGGGGGGCGATACTAATGGGTACGGCCACGTAAGTGGACTTGGGTGTGTGTGTTGATGTTCTTCCACCTGGGGATGGTTCGACGGGACCTTTGGGGGCAGATACTAATGGGTACGGATGCGGAAGTGGTTTCTCACCTGGGGACGGTTCGACGGGACCTCTGGGGGCCGATACTAATGGGTACGGTCGCGAGTTACCAAATGTGGATATTTGTGATGTGGAAAACTTGATTATTTACCGTTTTGGTGTAAATGTGATATTCTGGAATATTGATTCTCAAAATGATCTTTCTTAATGATTTGTTTGCGTTGAATCGTGTATGTATATAATGCTGTGTAATTGTGTACTTGCACTAGCTATTCGAATGCTAACCCCTTAAATGGGGGAAATGCGTTTTATGCATTTCAGGTACTGGTCGAGCTGAGGAGCTGGCATGGGATGTGCACGCAAAGGATAGGCTGGCATGATGATGTGGCTCGAGTCTGTGTTTTTATGTTTTTTCATTGCATTGTCGAGTACTGGAGTTAGACTGTTTACTTTTAAACTTGGTTTAAGTCCCCTGCGTGGGCAATGAATTGGTATTTAACTTATGTTTCATGTACTCCGTTAAAATGTTTTGGCCGAGGCCATGGCCTTATTTACTTTTTGAGTGCATATTTTGGGATTTCACTGTGGTTTATGTGTCATGTGTTAGCCTGGTAGACCTCACGAGGGTTCTACGGCGTGTAATGTCCCATTTGTGAATTGGGGTGTTACAGTGGCCACCTCTCGTGAACGTTATTCCACAAAATCGGCCACTCCGAAGAGAGCTCACAATCCCAAGTACTGTGTACACTAACCCTGGACAACGACCTTTGTCTAGCTCAGGATCTGATCATTTCATAGGTTGGCAAGCTAATGGTGATAGTCATAAGAATCCACATAAAAGTTTTTATGCATTTAAAATCATAATTTGCTTGTAAAACATTTCATCAAAATAGAGCAAAGCTCAAATTATTTTCGTATAGAAAGCCCACTTGGACAAGTAATAAATGAAAGAAAAATGATTCTCGGCTCTTCCTTCCGCTTCAATCTGCTGCTCCACCTTTCATTGGAAACAACTAAGTTTAGCGGTCGATCAAGGTTGACGAAGTCTAACGGGAAACAGACTCGATCTACATGTTTGGACTTTATGGTTTTGCATTCGACTTAGGTTTAATAATAAAAGCTATGATTCTCTTAGAGAACCTAAATGACCATATAACATATAAAACTACTAATAATAGTAACCGACACTCGATTCCATTACACTCCTTAGTTCGAAAACCATCATCAAACACTTAACATAATCAAAACATAAAGTGCATAAAGGCTGGCAAGAATTAGAATTCTGTAAATGCACATTAAGAACTAGATAGTGTATCTTATACCACTGGAAATCCACTGAAGTTTGGTTTCACATCCATTTACTGATCTCAAAAATATTAACCGTGGAGAAAGTTATGGCCGTTTCCGTGAAGTGTACCTAAACTGCCAATTTCCAGCAAAAATGGGAAAGACGTCATATCAATCTAGAGCTTGTTCCTAGCAACAAAAGGCCTAAACATATGAATTCTAATCATGCATATCATACTTATAAGACATATAGAAGTCGACATACAAGCATGCTTCTCGACACTACGAACTCCATTTCATTATCCTTTCTTTTGAAAAATGACTACTAACATATTTTTTGCATCAACTATTATCTAGCACATATTCCACTTCATAAACCTAACATCATCACTTTGTTTTCAAACAAATTCCCAAAACATTTTACAAAAATTTAACAAAAATATATCATGTATATCTTCCATACATCATCACAAACATCAAGTCACTTTGAACATATATCAATATATCAAGAACTAAACATGATTCTTCCTTTTTTCAAAATACCAAACATTTTGTTAAAATCCCATAAATTCATCATAGCATCATATCATCAAGTAGAAACATATTATGTAAGAAAATCATAAGAAAAACAACACATGCTTGAGCTACGAACCCTAATAATTTCGGCCCAAATGATAAAAATCAAGGCATGAATAAAATTTATTTTAAACACTCCCAAGTATCTTAAAATCAACTTAAAAACAACATACAAAAGATTAAATCATCAAATCTAAGTTCCTTCATCAATTTCTAAATTTTAAAGTGAGCTAAATTCTATTTAATTGGATAGGATTGAAGAGGAGAAGATAACTTACTTGAATATGAACTCGGATTCAAGTTTGGCACAACAATGGAGATTGTTTGTGGAGCTATAATGGAAGAACGATGGAGAGCTCTGTTTCAATGGTGGGGGGGGGGGGGGGGGAAGGAGGGGCAAAGTGAGAGTGAAGAGGTAAAAAGATGAAGTGAAGAGGAAAAGAGAATTGTCCTTTTATATACTAGGTTAACCCTAGCCTTTAATATAGCGGTTGAATAATATTTACGTTTCGCTCTTCTGCAGATAAAATTACTCGGGTATTGAATATATGTTGTATACTTAAATTATCATGTCGAACTTACAGCTTAAGGTCGGAGAAAAGTTTCGCGATTTACAGAATACGAATTATCCGAGAAAATGACTTGACATATAATATACCCGAAAACTCAAAAAGTAAACTTTCAAAAATCATACCCGGAACGTAAAAATAGTTTATGTAGAAGGTGACAGAATCATGATTCTGTCTATCGAAACATAAAATCAAATTCCAAAGAGAATCCCAGCTAGATAACCGAACATCTAATTTCTGAATTAAAAACGTGTAAATATATATCAACTTATCCCATTAGTCAAAATTTTATTACTTAGGAAAGCAAAATCCCTAATGTCGCACTTGAGGTTATAATAAATCATGCATATAAAAGACCGGGGCATTACACAAAAAGTTTTGCTAGGGTACAAGAGGAGATGGTAAAATTTTCCTTTATAAAAGCGTTATAATTTATAATTACTTCCTTTCAATACTTCATTTGAGGTAGTATATTTAATTTTGCCGTGATTTTCATTTAAACTCAACACAAAAAGAAAGATGAAAATCCTGAGAAGGAACCACCATCATTGGCTGAATTTTTTGCTTGCACGCGCCGAAGGAAAGAGGGAAAGAAATATGCTGATTCATACGATGATACTGCCAAATTATTTGTAATTGATTTACTTTACACTTTCTCTACGTATATTTTCTTCATTAAGTAGTCGTAGTTGTACTTATCTTCACATTATACATATTTTTTGCTTGATTTTATTTGGTTGCTAATTTTCCAGGAAGATATGAATAACTATAAGTGTTTAGATGGAATCTTTTTCTTGCTCTTATGGGCAAAAAACCCCGATGGATGATGTAGGCTTTATGGTAGGGGTGTGACTAGAAAAATGTTGAAGAAGGATACTGGTGCAGCAGAGACTTTATATATTGTGCCTAGTGAGGTTTTTGGGTCATTCACAGTTGCAACATAACTTCATAAAAGCTATAAGCAATATAAGGAAGCTCTAGCGACCACTTTTCAAAATGTCTTTTAAAATAATTTCAAGGGAGATTAAATATCCCAAAAATATAATTGAGTAATTGCGGCGGAAATTGAAATAAGGTCATCCATTTCGCAAGTAAAAATAAAATAAATCCCAACATTTCAAAAACATCCATAATATTCAACATGACATTGAAACCAAAGTTATTAAAACTTTAAATGAACGAAATAAAAAAAAGCTGATAAATATTATTATCACGCCACGCCTTTGCCCGCCACGTCAGACTCCTCAACCTGAAAGGTTTAAATAATGGGATGAGCTTTCAACTCGCTCAGTGAGGAGGGAACGCTTTGTTAAATTTAAGTGCATACATGTTGTCAAGTAGATATGACATGCCTGAACCTGGTGATTGCCCGAGGGCCATTCATATGCGAACTTTGTGCATACTGCCTACTACTCATTGGAGGCTACAACATAAATAATATGCAAACTTTGAGCACATTATGCCTACTACTCATTGGAGGCTACAACGTTAATAATATGCAAACTTTGAACACATTATGCCTACTACTCATTGGAGTCTACAACGTTAATAATATACAAACTTTGAGCATATAAATGTTTGGCAAGAAACAAGCATATATACTAGTAACATCATGCATTAAATAAAACAAGTGTAAAATCCCCACCTCGAATTACGATGATGATCCTTGAAAATTTGAGATGCGAATGAAGTTCAAATCCTAGGCTCCAAGTCCTCGTCTCCTAAATAACAATTAAATTTTAATATCAATATAGTGCCCAAAATAAATTTATATAAATTATTGAATATATAATTGAGTAAAAATGGGTCTGATTTTAAATATTAAATATTGTCTGGGATCAAATTAAAAGAATTAAGAAAACGCAAGGATTGAAATTGGAATATTTATAAATAAGTTGGGGTGAAATCTGAAGAGTTTCTAAAATAGGGGTTGAATTGAATATAAATTAAGCTGATTGGGGTCGAATCGAAGGGTATGGAACAGAAGGGACTCAATTGAAATCCTAGGAAAACATGTGGGTACATAAACCCCTTTTTAACAACAAGTCGGCCGACTCATTTCACTCTCACCCTCACCCGATCTCTCCCTCTCCCTCTGTTCTTCTCTCTCTCTCTACTGAACAAAAAAATCGCTCCCCCCTCTCTCTTCTCTCTGCCAAACTATAAACACACACACAAACCTTCACAAGAAAAATCGGTGACACACACATATGTTGGCCGTTGCAACTACTGGTTTTGAAGGCCCACGGCAGCCGCGACAGAAATAAGGGCAGCAACATCGGATGCAGCGCGCGGCGTACGGCGGGGGTTAGGGCTTTTGTCCCGATTTCTGGCGGCCACACAACGTCAAAGACGAGGTCCCGATGGAGGTTCTGACTCAATGGAGTTTGATTGATGGATTTAGGGCCGATTGGGGTTGTATGAACCTGGCTCAGGCTGGACCGAAAATCAAGCTGGGTTTACAACAGGATTCTTGATGGTGGCGTTTGGCTAGGGAAGAAGGTTGGTTAATCGTTGATTTATGGTTGTGTTTGTGAATTTGGCAAATTTGTGGTTGATTTTTGGATTATGGAAGAAATTTGGCATATTAGCCCGAGTGGTGAAGTTCTGAACTATTTGGTTTTGGTTGAAGGTGGTCGGCGGCCAAGGCCGTATGAATTCATGATTGTGGGATGAGGGCTGGATTCTGAAAGTTTGTGAATTTCTTCTGGTTTGATAATTCGACTGGGTTTGGGGTTTCAGATGCCCCAACTAACATAGAATAGGCAACAGCGGAAGGTGTTCCATGTTATGGGTCAGTACCTTGTTCGATTCAGGGTTATGAATTGGGTAGATTCTGAGGTTGAGGGGTCGTAGCTTTGTGTTTTGATCCGAAACATAAAAGAAATCAAACTGAAAATACAAACTCTCATTAAAAGATGGGACTGAAGTTTACCTTTGTTGAAGGAGATGAAAAATTGCTGTGAGAATTCAAGAAGGGGGCTGCTGGACGACTCCTTGCAGAAGAAAGGGTTATTTTATTTGTGTATTGTTAATATTATGAATGGTAGGGTTGACTGCAGTAGGAATACAGTATTTATACTGTATAGATTAGGGTTTAGGGTATAAAAGTTGTGGGCTATGTCACGCCCCCACACTGAGGTTGGACGAGAACGCGAACGTTTGTGATAATAGAATTAGAGTAGAGCATTCAAATGCCAGATCTTAGCCCGGTGAACTAAGTCTGGTTATTCGATGGAATAAACATTCATGAGTACAGCGGAATAGTTACATAAAGTTCAAACAGTATAGCGGAGATTAGAATACTTTATTGATACAAGAATAAAAAGGAGCATTTATTTCAACATTCTAATACTTATGTCTCGACAGTTCTTCAACGACGATCTTCATTGGTCATCAGCATTCGTCTCGTCATCTTCTTGGGTCTCCTCATCTAGTGGGGTTTTAGAAAAACAATACAAATTGGGGTGAGAATAATGGATTCTCAGTGAGTTGGGTTGAATATATTTTCTGAAATTATACGTATATAATTATTTTAAAATATATACTATTTTACTCCCACCTTTGAAAACTTATCATTTATGGATGGCATAAGTTTCAAAATATAATGCAATGAATTAGGTTATGAGTGAACAGTCAATCTCCGTAGATTGCTGTTAAGTATGACAATATGTGGCGTCGAGCGCCTAGTGAGTATTTAGCTTCGAGAGGTCGTCTATATGACTAAGTCCCTCGGCATCCTTATAACATCTTAGACCATTATCAGTGTTTGGCTTTTGACTATCGCCACGACCTTTGGTTTAATGACCGTAGCCTTGGGCGTTTGTCGGACAGTCACTATAACTTTGGCCTTTGAGCTTATCGCTCTCACGCTTGGTAACATGCTTCCTTATCTTTTATCTGGGCTCGGCATGTCCTTAATTGTGGGTTAGTGCCCGGATCATACCATAATCACGATTATACCCTAAGTCTACGACCCAGTCACCTCCGGAACACTCCGTCCATTGGCTTCAAGGGAATAGGGAACGACGATAGCCTTGTTCATGAACCGCAACCGTGCTGCTCGATCCAAGACATGGTCTAACCGTCCCTGACACAAATTTGGGACTCTAGAGGTGGTCCCTACAATTCAAGAGGTGGCCCCCGGATCTTTGATCGACCCTCTGTTTCGTATGGGCTCAAGAGGTGGCCCTTTGTCCCGATAGAATTAGAGGCGGATCTGTCTGTGGCACTTTGTTTGTATGGCACTTAGTTCCCGGTTAGATATGATTATACGTTAGTCACATTGCAATCAATGCACATAATATGGTCAGAGTCATATATCCAATACTTAGCGTAAATTGATTATACGATTGCGATTTGGAGTTTATTCGTGGCACGAGTTTTTATGAGTTTATGGTTCCGTTTTAGATATATCTTTGGAATGTAATTGTGATTATTGATTCCAGACTTGATAAATTCCAATCTTTGATTTTTGGTTTAAATTTTCCCAATTTACGGTTACCCCCACAATTCTTGCGAAACGGATTATTATGCCATGAGGTTTGGTTTTCGTCACGGATGGTGATGAAACTTATGGGAGAGTTCATGTTGAACTTGGAACTTCTGTGTTTGAGTAAACTACCCAGAATTTTCAGTTTCTGACTGATTTTCCTAAAATTTTCAGTTTTGCCCCAAAACTATTTAAAATGTCGTTTTGACCCCAAAACCCAAAATTTGCTCCTATTGTTATAGGGTTTTTCGGATATAATATTTATCCTTTGATAATAAACATTCTGGTTCATAGACCTGAAAATTTATTTTATAATTCCATTTTTATTGAAATTTACTAATTGACCCCAATTTTACCAATTATTGAATTTTAGCCCCAAATCTTGAATCGACTCCTGCTCTCTACGAAATTTTAAGGTCAGAATATTTATTTCTATATAAGTTATGTATTCAGTCCAGAAGGTAAACTTTTTACTTTGGTTCCAAATTTTTGAGGAATTTATCATTTGACCCCCTTATTTTGTCTTAATTTACACTTTTGGTCCGTAGACACCCGGAAATGGATTCTGATTACTACGAAATTTTTAGGACAGAGCCTAAACGTGTTATTATGTCCACTTTGATGTTTCAAACTGAAATATACGGATTTTATTTAGTAGTTTCACTATTTTGATGGATTTACACAATCTCCGTGTTTTGCCGATTTTAACCCGTTGACTTAGAAAATGATTTACGTTTCTTATCAAATTTAAGGGTAGGTGATTAACAAGTGAATATATTGTATTTTCTGACCTTAAGTCAGATTACATCTTTTTTTTTTTGTAATAATTTTCATAATTTTCTTTATCTTCACTTAATTCTTGTTTTGTGTCCGTTTTGATCATCCCATTTTTGCTAGGCCACAAATTAAACATTCAACTTCACATGCATGATCATATAACACAAATATACTTCTTCAAACATAATTTCCAGAATATAAAGGAAGACAAAATCATACTTAATTGATAAGAAGTTTTGGAACATTTCACTTAAATCATCAAAATTAGCTAATTTCGCATGCAACAAGCTATAAACCATTATGCATGCTATTAATATGAGAAAAGTGGACTATATGAACTTCATGGAAGTGACATGCATCTTTGTTTAAGATAAATTGCATATTAAAGTGAGAAGAATAGTTTTACCCACTTTAGTTCTTGAAGTGGTGAAGAGATCTAAGTCTTTGAACTAGTTGCACCAACCTCTTCTTTGCCTCTCCTCTTTTTATTTTGACCAATGTATACCACACCATGGATGATGAAGATATGGGTTAAGTTAGTGTATGTAAGACATATATATATATATATATGTGTGTGTGTGTGTGTGTGTGTGTGTGTGTGTGTGTGTGTGTATTGAAGTTACATATAGATAGTGAAATTACCTCCTTAAGTTGAACCTTTCTTCTTCTGTTCTTTTCTTCTTCTTCTTGATTTCAGCCTCCTCTCTCCTTTACTCTCTCAAATTTTCAGATTTTGTTTTTGTAAGGGTGAAAGGAATGAGGGTGTTTGATTTTTAAAAGGGTTTAATGGGGTTGGGAGGTGGAATACTTGGGAAGAGAAAATGTAAGACATCGAGCCTTGCATGGGGGACAAGGATTCCCCTCCCACAAGTGTTTCTTCTCCGTGGATTTTTTTTTTTTTTTTTTGTGTGTGTGTGTGTGTGTGTGTTATTATATTTTTTTTTTCTTTTTTTGTATTTTAGGTGTATATTAAATGAAGTGGCTAGTGATTAAATTGGGCTTTAAATTGTGATTCCAAGCCTTAGGGGTTTTATTTAGTTTGGGCTTGAGTCTTATGGTGTATTTATGTGTATATGTGTTGATACACATGGCCCATTAGGAATTTTATATTCCCACTTCAAATTTTAATTAATTTGATTATTTGGTTCATAAAATAATTTACGAATAAATAAGTAAAACAAATGAAACTAGATGTAGATTAAACAAGTGTTATAGGAGTACATCATGATTTAACAATTATACATGTAGTAAACTATCGAGTTTTAGGGAATTTTACATCCTCCCCTCCTTAAAAGAATTTGGTCCCCAAATTCCTACTCAAATAATTCGGGATACGATTTCTTCATTTCTTCCTCAGCTTCTCACATCGCATATTTCTCTCTGTTGTGATTCGACCAGACGACTTTAACCAAAGGAATTCGCTTTTTCCTCAATTCGCGTACTTGCCGGTCGAGGATCTTGATTGGCTTCTCTTCATAAGACAAGTTATCCTTGATCGGCGGAATGTCAGAAGTAAGAATGTGCGTTGGGTCTGGATGATACTTCTTTAATCTTGAAACATGGAAAACGTCGTGCATTCCAGGCAGATTGGGTGGTAGTTCCAATCGGTATGCTAGTCGTCCAATCCTGTCCCTGATTTTGAATGGTCCTACATATCAGGGACTTAACTTTCCTCCTTTTCTTGATACTATCAAACCTTTCCGTGGTGTTAACCTCAGGAAGACTTGATCTCCTACTTCAAATCCTAGATCCTTCCGACGTTGATCGGCGTAACTCTTCTGTCTGCTTTGCGCTGTGCGGATCCTATCCTTGATTAGTCGTACTTTATCTACGGCTTTCTTCACCAAATCTGTGCTCATTGCTGAAGGTTCTGTTCGTTGAGTCTTTGGCATCCACTGGTCATCGATTTCCCAATGGAGCGGGGATCGACACTTCCTCCCATACAGAGCTTCATAAGGTGCCATTCCGATTGTCGCTTGGAAATTGTTGTTGTATGCAAACTCGGCTAATGGCAGGTGGTGATCCCAATTTCCTTGAAAGTCCATTACGCAAGCTTGTAACATGTCTTCAAGGGTTTGAATGGTTCGTTCAGATTGCCCATCGGTCTGGGGATGCGCACTTGTGCTGAAGCTTAAGGAAGTTCCTAATTCCTTATGAATTGAAACCTATATGTGATATTATTGTTATGATTGATTCGTGACTAATTGTTTTGGAGCACGTGTGACCTGTTTAAGCGTTAAGGATCAACTCATTCATCAGTTAACAATCCTCAATCATCATTTTTTTCTTGTCGATCATATTAATTCATTCATCACTCAGTCAATCTCATTGTTCATTTAATTCATTCATCACTCAGTCAATCTCATTGTTCAGTTAATTCATTCATCACTCAGTCAATCTCATTGTTCAGTTAATACATTCATCACTCATTCAATCGCATTGTTCAGCTAATTCATTCATCACTCAGTCAATCTCATTGTTCAGTTAACCAGAAATATTTGTTCGCTTTACTTCATAGTGGTGATCGAGTTCTTTATAAATGTTAATATACTAAACAAATTCCCCCACACTTATCTTTTGCACGTCATCGGGCAAATCTTATACCCGAGTAATAATATTCGGATGCTGAAAAATTCATGGTAAAACCAATATCAAGAGAAAACAAGTGATCATGACCCAAGTGAGATCAGAGAAAAATAGGATGCCACACAGCAAAATTCCACTATTTTGCTAGTACAAATATAAAGTGCAAATACGAGCCATACACAACATATTCCAAGAGTATAATAGTCTGAATAATCATCGAGTCAAAACACAGCGATAGATTTCCCGAGATGTTTTATTTGAAAAAGATAGTACAAAGCCTTGAAAGGCAGTAATAAAACAAGTAAACAACTTGTAAAGCGTTTTAAAAATCTCAGGTGTTTTCAGAAAATACATTTAGGATTTAGGAATTCTAATCTTTACAAAATTTCTCTTTGGGGGTCACAACTCAAAGATTTGATTTCCCAAATTAATAATCCGACAATAAATTTCGGGGTACATGACCCAAACATCCATATCAATCATACGCCCAAAGGTTATTCTCGTCCCATGCTAACAAGCATGAACCTCGGGGCTTCTACGCGCGTACCCGAGTAAATAAACCGATGGTAATCAAACGAAAGATCCATGCCTCATGATTTACCATGGATTCGCGCTATAAGCTACGATCCCTCAGAAGACTCGATCACATCACCATAACAAGGGTCACACAAACAACACAATCATTAGAATCCCACAACGGACATATAACATACACTCATAGTTATCCTGGCATCGTGCTAGTAACCATGAACCTCGGAGCCTCGCGACGACGTACCCGTTTTGGATAACCCATGACGAGTATGCAACATATCCAAATATACGCCCATAAGTTATCCTAGCACCATGCTAGCAAGCACGAACCTCGGAGTCTCCTCGAGACATACCCGGTTTGGATAACCCTATGGTAAAACTCGACCCGTACTAACAAGGACGGATCCCGGATGTCTCAACGAACACTGCCCGGTAGAACAATCACTTACAAATGATCACGTACTACAAGGAGATATACTTCTCGAACAATACCGAATAATACCACCTTTTATCGAGGGGTCAATAATCATTACAAACGAATACACATTCGAACATTCAACCCTTAATAAGGGAAGAGGGATTTTATAATCACATAGTACGAAGGCAATGTATATCAATTCGCATCCATAATGTACATATCCGTAGAACTCACTCGTTTGTAAAGTACTTGAGTGTTTTTGAAAGGAAGTCATTAAAGAGATTTTATCAATCCTTTTTGAACATTCGTCAAGACTACTCAAATAACACACATAATCCATTACCAATTATCACATCTACAAAATACGAAAGGTATGAGCAAGATACTTGCCTCGACAATCGATACTGATAATTCCGACGAACATCGCTCGACCGGAACCTCGAACACCTACAACTTCCGCAAGAAACAATGAAATCACGAACCCAACAAGGAGTAAGACCAATAACAACAAAAATCGCCTCAAACCAACGAAGGAAAACTCATATGAACATTTAATCGAACTTTAAATGTTCACAGTTCCTCAAGAACACTAAATGTAACACCCCCAATCCACTCAGGGATATTACACGTCGTAGACCCTTTCCCCAATGATCTACCAGGCTGGTAAACAACATCGAACATCTCAACAATGCCTTTAAGGCTAAGAAAAATGACTCAGTAGACCGATTTGGTCTTTCAATAAATTCATACAACTCAATACATGCCCACGCAGGGGTCGAATACAAAATGCTCCCGTACAACGGGGATATATACTGCAGTGGAAATAAAATACAACTGAACCAATACAACCACGTACGGTTCCTCATGTGATTAGTATCGATCATCTTTCATCATCTTTCGTGCCGACCCTATGTTATGCTCCCAAAACCTGAATGCAAAAAACAGACATCCACCTCTCGAATACTCGGGGGTTAGCAAAACTCCACTGTTTTACTAATGCAAGTACAAGTGCAAAAATACGAGCCATACAATACAAGTTCCAAGAACAATAATAACCAGAAATCCTCAAAGGTTCAAAAATAACAAAATGGTACTTCCCGCGGCAAGAGTTTGGGTAAAACGTTCCAAAACTAAAAGATCACAATCCAGGCGAAAACAATTTACAAAATAGTTTAATAAGCCATCGGGAGTTTTAGTAGAAAACAATTTAGGATTATCAAATCCTTCTCTTTTCAAAATCAACAGGGGTCACAACCCAAAGGTTTTGTTTTCACAAAATAAAACCAACAACAGTTCACAGGGTTCAAAACCAACGTCATGTGTCCTCGACGGACATAAAGATCAGCAAAACATAACCATCCAAGATACGAAATCTCAGTCACACCCAAGGTACTCGACCTGGTCAATACATCCAAAACATATACATAACACCGTGAACACATGCCACGTCATATCATGGTGGGATCAATCACTTGTTGTCTCCTGACCACATGATCGCATGTCATGTGTCACCGTAGGTATCCCGAGGCTCTCACTGTAACACCCCAATTCTCGAATGGGACATTACACACCGTAGAACTCTCGTGAGGTCTACCAGGCTAACACATGACACATATTCAGTACAAGAAAAATCCCAAAGACACAATCATTAATGTAAAAAATGGGGCCGTGGCCTCGGCCAAAACGTTTTAATAGACGTACGTGAAATGTAAGTCAATACAATATCATTGCCCACGCAGGGGACTTTAACCGAATACGATAAAACCATTCAAATTTCAATACTCAAACAATATAAATGACTCAACATAATTAAAGACTCGAGCCTCATAATCATGCCAACCCATCCGTTGCGTGCATATCCCGTGCCTGCTCCTCAGCTCTTCCGGTACCTGAAATGCATAAGATGCATTTCCCCCATTTAAGGGGTTGGCATTCTAATAGCTAGTGCAAGTACACAATTACACAACATTATATACGAAATACGATTTTTACACAGTCATCTCAAGCAGAAATCATTTTCCATAAACATTCCGGAATACTACATTGGCAATCAAATCAGTTCAATCATCACGATATCACAAAATCACAACTAGTATCCCGTGGCCGTACCCCTTAGTATTGACCCCCAGAAATCCCGTCAAACGCTCAGGGTGGGATACCACTTCCGTGGCCGTACCCCTTAGTATCGACCCCCAAACATCCCGTCGGACACTCCGGGTGGAAGGAACACAACTCACGCACCCGAAAACCACAATTCATCATTCATTTCGAAAACGCAACATACATAACGAAATGTAATACATGTACTTGCCTTGAATAAGACGAAACGAAGGAAACGACGAAGGAATAGGTTTTAGTCTGAACAATCCTACCAAATCCATTCCTAACACAATAACGGTATACAACAAGTCTCAATAATGTGGAAAGGTAAGAATTAATCCTAATTCTACCCGTTGGAACAATTTGTCGGTCATTACGAAGTCCAAGACGGTTATAATCTAACAATGGAGAAACTCAGAGGTTAAATTCGTTAAACTATAATGGAAACAAGGTATTTACGACTACACAATCGTAATCAAACAATTCGTCGAGGCTAAATCGGATTAAAGGAAGAATTATGCCGAAAATCCCGAAATCCCCAAAAAAACTAGGGTTCAACGAAGTATACCTCGATTCGGATGGAGAATGATGATGATTAACCTTCCTTGGAACGCAATAATCAACCTTCAGAGGGTTTCTATGGATTGTACCGGACGAATCCCTCCAAATCGATCAAAGGGAACTCACATCGCGAGAAAGAAAAAAAAGGAATGAAATGAGGCGACTGAGGATAATTCAGGAATTAAAAGGCCTGACAGCGCGATACGTACGTTAACGCAAGCTGTTAACGTACGTTATGATGGTTACGTACGTAACCCATCACTGGTTAACATACGTAAAAAACAGCCTGTACTAAACTGCGAAGGCCATAACATACGTTATGGATCATGCATAACGTACTTTATACATGCAACAGTTCCCAGTTTTGAACACCACATTCTGCACAGTCGATACAACGACGAAACGCGACACAAGGATAAAACCAAAAGTGTAAATACGAGGTGTTCATAACAACAAAGCCGAGTGTTGAAAGAAAATGCACTTCTGACTACCGAGGAATCCAAAATACGACAAGGAGGGTAAAGGCACCCTAAACTCTTAAGAAATTACAAAATGGCCCAAACATCCAAAAATTCAAGACACGACGTCGGATTAACAATCCAAAACTCACAACATGAGCAACTCATCCAAACGAACTCATAGAAACAGAGAAATAATGAAATCGAACGGGTTTTTTCGAGAATCGAACATGGTTACAACAACATATAGTTCAAGATGAAAATATGCAAGAATGTCGACGAAACTCGTCCGGATGGAAAAACCCCAAGAGCAAAGTAGATTCAGAATCCCAAACCAGTAATAAGCGAGTCGTCCTAAATGAACATACACCAAAAATAGAATTTACCAAAAATGGAAAGTACGGATATTACATTCTCTCTCCCTAAAAATAAGTTTCGTCCCGAAACTTACAACGCGAATAACTCGGGGTATCTCGACTGTATACTCTCTTCCGTCTCCCATGTGGCTTCCTCGGATCAATGCCTCGACCATTGAACTTTAACCAAAGGAATGGTTTTCTGTCGAAGTTGCTTTACCGACGCTCTAAAATCTGAATCGGCCTCTCCTCGATGGTAATGTCGGGTCCCTAACTCGATCTCTCCAAAATCAATAATATGGCTAGGGTCCGGTACGTACTTCCTAACCTGGGAAACATTAAATACGTTATGCACGTGACTCAAGGTCGGCGGCAAGCCTAACCAATAGGCAAGCTCTCCAACTCTCTCTAAAATCTCGAACGGTCCAATATATCTCGGACTAAGTTTACCCTTCCGGCCGAAGCGGTAAACTCCCCGTGTCGGCGACACCTTAAGCAAGACATGATCTCCCACCTCCAAATCCAACGGCCGGCGACGCGTATCAGTATAAGACTTCTGCCGACTCTGGGCCATCAACAACCTATCGCGAATCAGAGCAATCTTCTCTCTCGTCTCAACTACCATATCGGGCTCGGTACCAATCAACTCGGACGCATCATCCCAACACAATGGCGATATGCACCTCCTCCCGTACAATGCCTCAAATAGTGCCATTTTGATCGAGGCGTGCCAACTATTGTTGTACGTGAACTCGATCAACGGCAAGTGCGACTCCCAATCATCCTTCCAATCTAAGGCACATGCTCTCAACATATCCTCCAGCGTCTGGATTGTCCGCTCTGACTGCCCGTCAGTCTGAGGGTGGTAAGACGTACAGAGTCTCAACTCAGTCCCCAAAGCTCGGTGAACAGCCTGCCAAAAATGTGATACAAACCGGCCATCTCGATCTGAAACAATACTCATAAGAGTCCCATGCAATCTCTCGATCTCTGCAATAAATACTCGTGCCAGCCTCTCCGGCCCCCAAGTGTCCTTAATACCTAGGAAATGAGCTGATTTGGTTAGTCGATCGACAATAACCCAAATCATATTCATTCCAGACCGAGTCCTAGGCATCCCGGTAATGAAATCCATAGAGATGTCTTCCCACTTCCATTCCGGAATGGGAAGTGGTCGTAGCAACCCCGCGGGCCGCTGATGCTCAATCATAACCTGCTGAAAGGTCAAACACTTCGCCACAAACTCGCTAATGTCCGTCTTCAAATTGCTCCACCAGTAGTTACTCCTCACATCCTTGTACATTTTGCTCGTACCAGGATGTATGGAGTAATGCGTGGTATGAGCCTCGCTCAAAATCTTCTGCCTCAACTCAATGTCATTCGGTACACATAGTCTTCCGCAAAATCTCAAAACTCCGTCATCCTGAATCACAAACCCAGGGGCTTTCCCCTTTCTCACATCCTCCCTCAACTGGACCAAAAATGGATCATCATACTGTTTCGTCTTGATATCATCAGTCAAGGACGAAGTGATCTCCAACGCACATAACTGACCCTGAACTCTCTAAATCCAAACCTTGATATTCTGACAAATCAAATCCCACTGGATCCTGTTCTGTGGCGTAAGTACCTCTAACATCTGTAACGCCACCGGTTTTCGGCTCAACGCATCAGCCACTACGTTAGCCTTACCCGGATGATAAAATATCTCGAGGTCGTAATCTTTAATTAGCTCTAACCACCTACGCTGCCTCATATTCAACTCTTTCTGACTGAAGATATACTTCAGACTCTTGTGGTCCGTAAAAATCTTACACGACGACCCATAGAGATAATGCCTCCATATCTTTAAGGCGAAAACGACCGCAGCTAACTCCCAATCATGCGTGGGATAATTTACCTCATAAGGTTTCAACTGGCGGGACGCATAAGCAATCACCCTGTCTCTCTGCATCAAAACACATCCAAGCCCAAGGCCCGAAGCATCACTATACACCACGAAATCTTTATTCCCATGAGGCAACGCTATAACACGGGTGCGGTAGTTAGTCGTCTCTTCAACTCGTCAAAACTACCCTATCTGTCTGTGGTCCACTCGAATTTTTGAGTCTTGTGGAGAAACTGAGTGAGTGGTCTAGCGATCTTAGAAAATCCCTCAACAAATCGACGGTAATAGATGGCAAGACCCAGAAAACTCCTCACCTCCTTCACATTCTTAGGCGGCTCCCATGCCATCACTGCCTCTATCTTCTGCGGATCTACCCGAAATCCCTCTGCTGAAATCACATGCCCGAGGAACATCACTTCCTCGAGCCAAAACTCACACTTAGAGAACTTCGCATACAACTTCTCAGCTCTCAAAATGTCTAATACAATCCGGAGATGTAAGGCGTGCTCCTCTCGACTCCGTGAATAGATAAGAATATCATCGATAAAGACGACTACGAATTTGTCTAGATACTCAATAAAAACTTTGTTCACCAACTGCATGAACACTGCTGGGGCATTGGTTAGCCCGAAAGGCATAACCACAAACTCGTAATGGCCATATCTCGTCCAAAAGGCAGCTTTCGGTATATCGCTGTCCCGAATCCTCAACTGGTAGTAGCCCGATCGCAAGTCAATCTTCGAAAAGACTGTCGCCCCCTGAATATGATCAAACAAGTCGTCAATCCAGGGCAAAGGGTATTTATTTTTGATGGTTAACTTGTTTAATTCTCGATAGTCGATGCATAAACGAAGCGATCCATCTGTCTTCTTAACAAAAAGTACAGGCGCACCCCAAGGCGATGCGCTCGGTCGAATATACCCTTTATCTAACAACTCTCCCAACTGATTCTTCAATTCTAACATCTCTGACAGTGCCATACGGTACGGCGCTCGAGAAATAGAGGCCGCATTCGGCTCTATATCAATAGGAAACTCCACCTCTCGCTGTGGTGGTAATCCCGGAAAGTCATCCGAAAATACGTCGTGATAATCACTAACAACTGGAATTGACGACAAATCAACTCCACCATCTTCCGCCTTCAGAGCATAACACCAGTAGCCGACACAACCATGGTTCAGAATCTTCATCGCCTTCAAGGCGCTAATCACACTCCCCGATCTACCCGGCTTACAACCGACGAGAGTATGCTCGGTGCCGTCCTCGGCCACTATCGAGATGGTACGAGTCCAATAGTTCATGATAGCACCGTGACGATCCAACCAATCGTCCCCGAGGATCAAATCCTCACCCTTAAGGTCTATACAATAAGGGTCGAGGGCCAATCTCGGCTCCCGATCCTCACTGGGCAATCCGTAACTTCCCGGTCCCCAACCATACGATCCACACTAGGCGTACCCACTACGAACTTTTCGCACTCATACAAGCAATCAATACCAATACGACACACACAATCCGAAGCAATAAAAGAATGAGTAGCACCCGAATCGAAAAGCACCGAAACTGGATGAGAAAGGATCTGAGTGGTACCTGACGCCACTGGAACGTCTGTCTCCTCCATGCGCCTCATCTGATATAACCGAGGGTGGACTGAGCCCGAACTAGATACAGCCCGGCGGTCCGGATGACCTCGGCCCCTACCGCGGCCCGAACTCTGAGGAACATGAGTAACTGTAGTCTTCTGACCAATACTATGCTCTCTCTGAATGGCGGAGGTAGTCGAAGCTCTGGCAGCCCTGGTGGATCTCTCGCAATGTGCTGGTCGATGCCCGGTCTGCCCACAAGTAAAGCAAGTAACTGGAGGAGAAGGGCAATCCTTCATCAAATGCTCATATTGGTTGCAGTTAAAACAAACCCTGCCACCAGAAGCAACGGACTGGACCGAACGATTACCCTGCGATCCCCCAGCCTGATGAAACGGCCTCTTCCCAGGTGTAGGGGCAGACTGTGCTCTCGAAAATCGGCCACTTTTGCCAGATGAAAAACTACCAACCGTTTTCTGTTTCTTAGCCTCGGTACCCAACTCTGATTCCGGTGCGGCCATCTCAATCACTAGAGCGCGATCCTGATACTCCTTCAAAGTGACACACATGAGCGGTGCCATACTCTGCCTGATATGCGGCTTCATGCGCATATTGAAGTAACGGATTTTATCAGCCTCCGTCCTTACCTGATCTTTCATGAAACCCAACTGCTGGTTGTAAGAGATAATGGCCTGAGAAATCGGCACATCCTGGGGTGTGGCAGTGAAGAACTCCACAATTCTGCGTTCTTTGATTGGTGGCGGACAATATTCTGCTTGCATAGTAGCCCTGAACTCCTCCCAAGTGGCTCGACGGTCTCTGGGCACAACGGCCTCCCACCATTCCACAGCTTCCTTATCCAGGAGGTACTGGGCAATATGTACCCTCCTGTCTTCGGGACAAGCTACGACATCGAAGGTCCTGGACAACTGAAAGAGCCAATTCTCCCAACCGAGGGAGTCAGAAGATCTGAAGAAACGAGAAGGGTGCATCTTAGTCACCGTCTGAAGCCACTTACTAGCTTCCTCTTCAGGTGTCGGGGGAGGATTCTGGCGTCCACCCTGATCTATCTGAGCAAGATGGGCTACTAACTGCTGAAGTACGACAGTAGCCCCGGCGTCGGCATTATTACCCGACGGGACTGAGTGAGAGGCTGAGTCTGCAGAGGACTGAGAAAGTGAGCCCTCTTCATTATCAGCACCCCGAGCACGGCCTCGGCCGCATCCCCTAGCTGGTCTACCACGACCTCTCAACATACTGAAGAAAATATGAAAAGAACAAGATCAGAAAGATTCACAATCTACAAGGTTGGTATCACAATTCTCAATTCCGAGCAACGCAAGAAAACGAATTATAGAAGTATAAGAGTTCGAGGAGACTTACAGCCACGGGTTGCACAAAAAGACAGTAACATGATGATATTAGGCTCAACGACCGACTCAAACGACTAAACTGACAGACCCAAAATTAACCGACAGCCTAGGTATTCAAAACCTAAGCTCCGATACCATAAATGTAACACCCCAATTCTCGAATGGGACATTACACGCCGTAGAACCCTCGTGAGGTCTACCAGGCTAACACATGACACATATTCAGTACAAGAAACATCCCAAAGACACAATCATTAATGTAAAAAATGGGGCAGTGGCCTCGGCCAAAACGTTTTAATAGACGTACGTGAAATGTAAGTCAATACTATATCATTGCCCACGCAGGGGACTTTAACCGAATACAATATAACCATTCAAATTTCAATACAAATGACTCAACATAATTAAAGACTCGAGCCTCATAATCCTGCCAACCCATCATTTGCGTGCATATCCCGTGCCTGCTCCTCAGCTCTTCCGGTACCTGAAATGCATAAGACGCCTTTCCCCTATTTAAGGGGTTATTCATTCGAATAGCTAGTGCAAGTACACAATTACACAACATATATACAAAATACGATTTTTACACAGTCATCTCAAATAAGAATCATTTCCCATAAATATTCCGGAATACTACATTGGCAATCAAATCAGTTCAATCATCACGATATCACAAAATCACAATTGGTATCCCGTGGCCGTACCCCTTAGTATCGACCCCCAGACATCCCGTTGAACGCTCCGGGTGGGATACCACTTCCACGGCCGTACCCCTTAGTATCGACCCCCAGACATCCCGTCGGACACTCCGGGTGGAAGTTCAACCACACACGCACCCAAGTCCACTTCCGCGGCCGTACCCCTTAGTATCGACCCCTAGACATCCCGTCGGACACTCCGGGTGGAAGGAACACAACTCACGCATGCGAAAACCACAATTCATAATTCATTTCGAAAACGCAACATACATAACGAAATGTAATACATGTACTTGACTTGAATAAGACGAAACGAAGGAAACAACGAAGGAATAGGTTTTGGTCCGAACAATCCTCCCAAATCCGTTCCTAACACAATAACGGTATACAACAAGTCTCAATAATGCGGAAAGGTAAGAATTAATCCTAATTCTACCCGTTGGAACAATTTGTCAGTCATTACGAAGTCCAAGACAGTTATAATCTAACAATGCAGAAACTACGAGGTTATATTCGTTAAACTATAATGGAAACAAGGGATTTATGACTACACAATCGTAATCTAACAATTTGTCGAGGCTAAATCGGATTAAAGGAAGAATTATGCCGAAAATCCCAAAATCTCCAAAAAAACTAGGGTTCAACGAAGTATACCTCGATTCGGACGGAGAATGATGATGATTAACCTTCCTTGGAACGCAATAATCAACCTTCAGAGGGTTTCTACGGATTGCACCGGACGAATCCCTTCAAATCGCTCAAAGGGAACTCACGTCGCAAAAAAGAAAGAAAAGGAATGAAATGAGGCGACTGAGGATAAGTCAGGAATTAAAAGGCCTGACAGCGCGATACGTACGTTAACACAAGCTGTTAACGTACGTTATGATGGTTACGTACGTAACCCATCACTGGTTAACGTACGTACCAAACAGCCTGTACTAATCTGCGAAGGCCATAACGTACGTTATGGATCATGCATAACGTACGTTATGCATGCAACAGTTCCCAGTTCTGAACACTACATTCTACACAGTCGATACAACGACGAAACGCGACACAAGGATAGAACCAAAAGTGTAAATACGAGATGTTCATAACAACAAAGCTGACTGTTGAAAGAAAATGCACTTCTGACTATCGAGGAATTCAAAATACGACAAGGAGGGTAAAGGCCTCCTAAACTCTTAAGAAATTACAAAATGGCCCAAACATCCAAAAATTCAAGACACGACGTAGGATTAACAATCCGAAACTCACAACATGAGCAACTCATCCAAACGAACTCATAGAAACAGAGAAATAATAAAATCGAACGTTTTTTTTCGAGAATCGAACATGGTTACAACAACATATAGTTCAAGATGAAAATATGCAAGAATGTCGATGAAACTCGTCCGGATGGAAAAACCCCAAGAACAAACTAGATTCAGAATCCCAAACCAGTAATAAACGAGTCGTCCAAAACAAACATACACCGAAAATAGAATTTACCAAAAATGCAAAGTACGAATATTACACTCACGGTTGGATCAATCACTTGTTGCATCCTGACCACATGATCACATGTCATGTGTCACCGTAGACCCTCCCCATATGCACATATTCACACACATAACATAGCACGCCAAGGATAACCAAACAATTCACCCAAAGGCAACAAACATATAGCACAACACCACGTCAAACCACAACGCACCGAAATGAAACCATATTCGTCCACACGCAATATCAAGTGTAACATCAACACCAAACATATCCATAGAATTCACATAGTCATTCACAAACCACACCATTCGCAAAACACATGCGTTTTGAAAACAAGCCTTTAACAAGGCTAAACTGAATCTTCTGAAAGTTCAATTCAAACGACCAAACAATCACATTTAGACGATCACTAATTATCGTATCCATAAACAAGATTTATATGGACAAGATACTTGCCTCGAAATCGGCACGCAAGTATTCTGATGAACACGGCTCAACTGGGAAGCTTCGGAACGCCCGATGCTATCGAAAAGGAAGACGACAATGAACGGAAGGGTTCAACTCGGTTTCTTCGCAAGAAACTCGACCCTAAAAACATATAATTAATAAATCAACGATCATACGAGGAAGAATAATCGTAGAACGTCCGAAAACCCCTCTATGACATTCTACCGGACACCTTCAAGGTGTCGATCAAGAACTCGACCAAAAAAAACGAATAGATACGATCCAACCATGGAATAACAAGGGAAATGATATAATACATCTAAATAATCAATAATCCTTCAATAATCTAAGTTATTACGGCTCAAACGGATGAAATCAGCAAAAACCCCAATTTCCCCAAAAATAGATTATCAAGAAATCTAACCTTGATTCAGTAGATCGGAGTAGGTTATGGGATGATTGATTGATGTTAGAAACTCAAGAACTTCGTGGATTGATAGATAAACAACATCTAATTACGTACTCCAAGCCCCAGCCGCGGAAGGAAATGAGAGGGATGAGAAAAATGGGTGTAAACCCGTCTGCTCGATCATTGTTGCTAAATTCGGTGAACGCAAGTGCACGTTATCGTAGACAAGTAATAAAATGATGAGTAAGATATCGTTCCCACGAGGACTGACTTACCAAATACCGATTTATGCGTATTCTAATTTTATTTGAACTATCGAATTTTGGGATGCAATTAATAATTAAAGAAAACCAATAAAAGAATAAACATTAAAAACGATCGCTCGAAGAAAGTAATTCAAATAATAAAAAAATCTAGGATTGTGAATCCACCTCGGTTTATCCGAATTTACTCTCGATTATCTGAAGTTAATGATTTCCCAGTTTATTGAAGGCGAAGGTTGCTAAAGTACTCTACCGCCTCTCCCGAGGTCAGTAGATTTTTCTAAGGCGAATAATACACTCTATCCATAGGTGAATTAATTCGACAATAGTCAAAAGGCACGGAATCTTCAAAAAGCCACGTAGTTCCTATGAGTATATTCCTATCTCACAAGATAAAACTTCTCACCAATATATCCTCACCAACTCTCCTCTCCCGATTCGAGCTGCGTAATTAAAACAATTCAATTATAGGCCACACAATTGAAAGCATTAAAAACAATTGGGAAAACTCAATAGAAAAGGGAATTATATAGATAATCAAAAGTAAATCCGTCAAAACCTCAGTTTCATCAAAATCCTAGAACAGGGTTTTAGCCTGACATGCTAAAGAGTAAAAATACAGAAATAATCAAAGAAAGCATAAAGATCAAACGCAGTTGAAGAGCTCGGATTCCTCCGTTCTTCTAGCTTCCGCTCTCTGCTCCTTGGTGTTTTCTGCTGCTTCTCCTTTTTCTCGATGATCTCCCTTCAATCGATCCCCTTTTCTCAGACCTTAAACCCTTATTTATAACTTTCATTGGCCTCCAAAACGCGTCCGGGTCCAAAAACGGCCCCGAACCGCGTTCAATTCATCAAAACCGCTGTGCCGCGGCCCCTGACCTTCAGCGCATTGCGTGGGCGCCTATTTTTCTTCCTGGGCCGCGGCTCAGCATCTCGTTCCGTCTCAATCCGAGCCACAGCCGATGGCGGAGGGTAGCCGCCGCGGTCCGAGACGCTCGATCCCGCCCCTGGGGGGCGGTCCAAGTCTCTCACTCGATCAGTTCCGAACCGCGGAACAGATCGAGGAGGCCATGGCCGTCCTACAGGAGCGACGGAGTGCTCTAGACGCGCCTCCCGCTATCACCCCCTCGGCCGTCCGCCGGATGACCAAACGTAAGTTCAAGGCATTGCTGACCAGGCGATCGCCAGGAGGCTCCCATTCACAAGAGGACGCGCTCGCCAGCCGGGGCAGTCCGGCCCCAGCCACGAGACGACGGATTTCGAGTGTGTCACCAGGAGCTCGGCCTATCCGACTCCCAGAAGGCAGCCCAGCCGTCTGGCTCCCCCTCGCCAAATAGCCGAGGTCGGCAGCAGCGGAGTCAGGAGATCGGTACACGATCGCCCCGGCCGCGGGCCCCGGTACAGTCCACTCGGGGCTCGCTGGTTGTCTTCGTGTGCCACGGCTCACTTGGTTCGTGCCGCGGCCCTAGGCCAAAAATTACCGTTTTCACCTGCTTTTCATCGTTTCGGCTTCCGGACTCCAATTTCCTGCAAAACATATAAGAATAGTGCATTAAACGCTCGTTTGTGCAGATTTAATCATAAAAGGAATACAAAATAATGATAAATAAGCGTATAAAAATATGCCTAACAATCATATATACTACCCAGCGACGCACGAGCAGGCACGCACGAGCGGCCGGTCGTGCGCCGGGTCGTGCACGCCCACTGTCGGCAATCTACCGGGACACACGAGCACTGGACACGAGCACTCGCTCGTGCGTGTGTAGTCAGGTCCGCACGAGCACCATATCGTGCGCGCAGCTCGTGCGCCACACTCGTGTGTGCAGCTCGTGCGCCACGCTCGTGCGCACCTGGCCGGTCCCTGCCGCACGTGGCCGCCCCGTGCCTAGCCGCCATGACTCGACGACTCGAATTCCCAAAAGCGTACGGAACGAACACGATGAATAGTATAACAGTCAAAACAAGTGAAGCACTAAACAAACATAAGGTTCCGACAACCCGAAGGTTGAAAGGACGATACGAAGGCAAACACCTTGGGAAATTACGAAAATGACCCAAAACGTCCGAAATACACGATACACGATCGAAACACCAAAATAAAGCTCGCAACATGAATAATAACATTCAATGAACTTACGAGAAACTCGAAACAACAGTTTCGAACGATATTCGCAAGAATCAAACTCAAGCGCGGAAAAGCCGCTTAAGAACACGAAACTCAACAAAACGATACCGAAACGAACTCGGACGTCAAAAAGTGCAGAATTAAATATTCTCAAAATGACGAAACGGTCATGAGAGAGTCGTCAAAACGGACTTCCGCCGAAAAAAAAGAAATTACCGGAAATGGAAATTGCGGATATTACATACTACCCTCCTTAAAAGAAGTGTCGTCCCGAAACTTAAAACAAGTAGGGGGAAGTAATCTCCCGCCAGGAAAACTCAACGAGATACACAAGAAACGCGTAACTTTCGCCTATCGGCGAAACGTTACAAGCAACGCAAAGGAACATACGGCGTGAAAACACGCTCCACGACGACCAACACAACGCCACCGGTAGAGACATAATAAAACCAACAGGTGACAAGTGTCAACAAACAGATAATACAATCAAGTCGATTATCCGAACAATCACAAAACACAATGAACGAAAATCAATACGATTGACCAACCCAACAGTACATCAATCAAAATGCGAGTCAATCGCTGAACAAATACGGAATTTCACCGCCCAAGGGTTGGAAGATCGAAAACGAGACTAATTTCCCGAACTTAAGGGAACTACGAAGGAGTCTGAACGTTCAGCAATCACAAAACGAGATCAACAAAAACCGAACAATCAAACGATCGAACCACAACGATCGAGACAATAAAAATCGAACAATCATGTTCGAATCACGAAGAACAATAAAATTCAAACAACAACTCCAAGGTTCACATCTCGACTCGAGACAATATATGATCCGGTGAAAACAACAACATGTGCATTCACATAAGATCCACAGGAAAGGGAATAGAAATTGAAAAGTCACAATGACAAACGAGTTATTCCGAAACAATACCACGCTCGTTCGATCAACAAAAGCAAGGGGTAGGACAAGCTCAGAAAATGTCAACGAACATAAACGAGTCGACAGAGTCGAAAATACAGAAGTTCCAAATCCGATCCAATTCGAATAAAAGAATTAGTAGAACCAAAAGATGTTACTTCCGAACAAAGTTCACAAGAATCGAGCCGAACTCGGAAAAGTCACAGTGATAACCAGATCGACCCAAAACAAGATTACGGCTCGTTCGAACGATGAAACCAAAATACAGAACAAGTTCAGAAAGTATCAACGAACACGAGTGAGTCGATAGACCTGAGAAAGAGGAAATGCAGAAGTCCAAAAACAATACGGGTATTACATTCGACCTCTTATAAAAGAAATGTCGTCCCCGCAACTCACAATAATGGAAAGAAGGCAACAACACAAAAGCGGTCGACGGAAACATCTCCCATGGGCCTCTCAGAGCCGATCCTGATATATGTGCTAAGCGCGAACTCCGGAAGTCTCGGTAACCAATTCGCAAAACTAAATTATGTGTCCCTCGAGTCCACACTTGAAATGCGTTACTGACGAAAAGGACAATTTGTACGTACATGCCCCTGACACTATACGGTTGAAACACCTCGGCTCGGCATACTGAATATACAAATGCTAGATATAATGGGACATAACATCACAAAGCAACAAACCAAAGATGCCAATTTGGCATAACATATCAACACATACTAAAATCACAACAACCACGACATCGTTCGACGATTACAACAGCCCGAATGATATCCAGCACACAAACACAAAACATCATGAAACAATCACAGATTTACACAATCATATAAACCCAAGCTCTAACAGCTCGCACAGGTGCAATAGCACGCAAATCACCACGAAACGACAACATTAAAGATCAACATCACGCCTCTCACAGAGGGCTTAACGTAACAAATGCGTGGCAACGACTCAACGCTCACGCCACCAATTCAATCACAATTCGGGGTTAACACCGTAACGAAAGTTCGAAAACCATACATGCATTTCCGGTCCGCAAACAGGAATGATAGGTTTTAAAAACGAAAACCACCTTTTTGAAAACAATTTGGAAACACCGGTAGATCTTGAGTATCACCTTACAAAAAGTAGTACAAACACCATTATCGAGACTTTGAAGACCACCTTGCGTTTGAACAAAAATGAGGACACTTTTGTTTTAGTGAAAAACTTTCAGAAATATTCGACCCTCGGGGTCTAAGTAAAAGTGTTTCTAAAACATTGAAAATATCTCAAAACATTTTGGTCCTCGAGGTAGAAGAATTTTGAAACATATTGTGGCACCTTGGATGTACCACGAGAAAATAATTCATTTTAAAAGTACGTCTCGAAATTTATTTTCTAAGATACTCAAGGTTTTCAAAGATAATTCAATGGTCTAGAATGCCCAAAAATTTCAGGTAATTACATGGAACATTATAGCGCCGTGGGTCCCATGCTAGAACCCACCAGGCTAAAAATAAATTTACAAAAACGCCAAAAAGGCCGATGACGGTAATATTTCAAAAACTCACAAAAGCCATTTACAAAATACTAAATACCGTCATAAGAATTTCGCCAAAACGATCAAGGCCATAATGCCAAAAACTCGGTTAAGGGAATTGGTTTTCGAAATAAAACTCATTCGGTAAAATACCGAAAGCCATTACAAAAGAACTCACGCAGCGGATAAAAGAAATACAGTCCAACATGCACAATCCAGCAACACTACTCCTCATATGAACGAAATATGAGAGTCACATAAACACATCACGAAACCGTGAATCTACATAAAGATTCCATCACTTAACACATAATCATACCAGCAACTCGTGTCACACGAGGCACAACACAAAGGAGGGAGACTTACATCCACAGGTCGCACGAAGATGATGATCGCCCCACGATACGAATCATGACCAACAAACTCAGATGACGCATCGTGACACGACTCAGTCAGACAAAATCCGATGAGACAAAAACTCAACAGACACCACTAAACCCGACAGCCTAGGTTTCCACAACTTAAGCTCTGATACCATTTATGTAACACCCCCAATCCACTCAGGGATATTACACGCCATAGACCCTTTCCTCAAGGATCTACCAGGCTGGTAAACAACGTCGAACATCTCAACAATGCCTTTAAGGCAAAAAAAATGACCTAGTAGACCTATTTGGTCTTTCAATAAATTCATACAACTCAATACATGCCCACGCAGGGGTCGAATACAAAATGCTCCCGTACAAAGGGGAATATATACTACAGCGGAAATAAAATACAACTGAACCAATACAACCACGTACGGTTCCTCATGTGATTAGTACCGATCATCTTTCAACATCCTTCGTGCCGACCCTGTGTTATGCTCCCAAAACCTGAATGCAAAAAATAGACATCCACCCCCCGAATACTCGGGGGTTAGCAAAACTCCACTGTTTTGCTAGTGCAAGTACAAGTACAAAAATACGAGCAATACAATACAAGTTCCAAGAACAATAATAACCATAAATCCTCAAAGGTTCAAACATAACATAATGGTACTTCCCGCGGCAAGAGTTTGGGTAAAACGTTCCGAAACTAAAAGATCACAATACAGGAGAAAATAATTTACAAAATGGTTTAATAAGCCATCGGGAGTTTTAGTAGAAAACAATTTAGGATTATCAAATCCTTCTCTTTTCAAAATCAACAGGGGTCACAGCCCAAAGGTTTTGTTTTCACAAAATAAAACCAACAACAGTTCAGAGGGTTCAAAACCAACGTCACGTGTCCTCGATGGACATAAAGATCAGTAAAACATAACCACCCAAGATACGAAATCTCGGTCACACCCAAGGTACTCGACCTGGTCAATACATCCAAAACATATACATAACACCGTGAACACATGCCACGTGATCTCACGGTTGGATCAATCACTTGTTGTCTCCTGACCACATGATCGCATGTCATGTGTCACCGTAGGTATCCCGACGCTCTCACGGTTGGATCAATCACTTGTTGCATCCCGACCACATGATCACATGTCATGTGTCACCGTAGACCCCGCCCATATACACACATTCACACACATAACATAGCACGCCAAGGATAACCAAACAATTCACGCAAAGGCAACAAACGCATAGCACAACACCACGTCAAACCACAACGCACCGAAATGAAAACATATACGTCCACACGCAATATCAAGTGTAACATCAACACCAAACATATCCATAGAATTCACATAGTCATTCACAAACCACACCATTCGCAAAACACATGCGTTTTGAAAACAAGCCTTTAATAAGGCTAAACCGAATCTTTTGAAAGTTCAATTCAAACGACCAAACAATCACATTTAGACGATCACTAATTATCGTATCCATACAACAAGAATTATATGGACAAGGTACTTGCCTTGAAATCGGCACGCAAGTATTCCGACGAACACGGCTCAACCGGGAAGCTTTGGAATGCCTGATACTATCAAAAAGGAAGACGACAACGAACGGAAGGGTTCAACTCGGTTTCTTTGCAAGAAACTCGACCCTAACAACATATAATTAATAAATCAACGATCATACGAGGAATAATAATCGTATAACCTCCGAGAACCCCTATATGACATTCTACCGGACACCTTCAAGGCATCGATCAAGAACTCGACCAAAAAAAACGAATCGATACGATCCATGTTGGAATATTTTGTTCCATGCATAAATTAAAAGTGTTTTGATGATTAATGTTGATAAGAAAAACAAAACTACGAAGAGACGAAGCCAAACATCGAAGGAAACGAAGTGCAAAAAGCTGGAAAAACAAAGCTAACGTACGTAACGTGGGATCACTAACATACGTAATATATAGAATTTTACGTACGTAATGAAAGTTATATAGCGTACGTAAACGAGTTCAACCCAGATGAACGTTGGAGGAGTCAAAGTCAGACAAGCATGCAACAGACATATGACGTCAGCAGTGACGTAAGGCTTAACGTACGTAATAAAAAATGACGAAACTCCCTGATCTATTTTGTGAAGATGCTAACGTACATAACCAGGCAGGGTTAACGTACGTAAAGGAACTTATGTACGTAATATAGAACGGATAGCATACGTAATCAGTGCACAGGAAGCTAACGGCTAGTTTGTTCATGAAGGCTATACATACCATGTTTATGGTATTGATCAAATACAACAACTTCAAGTATACTACACATTCATCTGAGATTTATATTCATTATATTGTTGTTGTAATATTGAGCTTACATTGAGTGATTGAGTGTTATACACAAAATCATACACGAGTGGTAAAAGAAAAGATACGATTGGATTCAGTGTTATTAGGATCAAGGATCCGGCATTATTGGAATCACAATTGCTATCTTCATGAGGTTTATCTAGTACCCATAGAAATCTAGAGAGGTTGATTCCTTGTCCTACGAAAAGGAAAACGGTTTAACTTGGACCGACACAAAGACAAGTACGAGTGGTTTATCACGGACCAATAGAAGACATGATTGTAACTGTTATACCTCTACCGATAGAAGAGAGGCATAGAGGTTGATATCTTTAACCTATTGAAAAAGATAAAGAGAGGACGTAGGATCGTTTATAGCCGAACCTCTATAAATCTGTGCTTCATCCTTGTGGGCTTTATATTTCCGCACTTGATATTTATGCTTCCACAACACGGCGCAATATCCGACCCCGTACCCAACAATTGGCATCGGAGCGGTACTCCAATACGCGGCTTAACATCCGAGGAGAAAAAGATCCAATGGCGTTTCAATTTGCTCCTGTCGAAGGCCTTGCACTCAACCGACCACCATTCTTTGATGGCTCAAATTATTTGACATGGAAGAAAAAGATGTCAATCTTTATTCGTGCCTACGATATAGAGATTTGAAAGATTATTTGTCTCGGCCCAAAAGTTCCTATCAAATCCGACGGTACACTCAAATCTTTTGAAGAATACGACGATTCCAATTGGAAAAATCACCATCTAAATTGTAAGGCTACTCAACTCGTATTTTGTGCCTTAAATCCGGAAGAGGTCAATCGAATCTCATCGTGTGAGAGTGCGAAAGAAATATGGAAAATTCTAGAAATCACACATGAAGGGACGCCTCAAGTCAAGGAGACGAAGATAAATATGCTTCTCCATGACTACAAGTTATTCATGATGAAGGGTGACGAGTCCATCACCAATATGCTCGACCGATTTTCGGTCATCACCAATGGACTAGCTTCGTTTGGCAAACCATTATCTAGTAGTGAAAAAGTCAAGAAAATCTTAAGATCACTACCTAGCGAATGGGACGGCACCGTGACCGCAATTATGGAATCCAAAGATCTCAACATGCTCGATTTTAGCGCCCTCGTTGGTTCGCTAATTAATTATGAGATCGTGTTAAAATCACGAAGTGTCATGCCGAAACCGAAAGAAAAATCGCTAGCCATGAAGGCTAAGATATCGAGAAAGAAGGAAGAAATCCCGGTGGAAGAAAGCAATGAAGAAATGGCATACTATGCCAAAAATATTAATAAATTCCAAACCTTATTGAATTGGAGGAAGAAGGATATCTCGAGCGAATCTAAGAAGTTCGACAATTCTTGCTGACTATGTGGAAAACCAAGCCACTTCGCTAAGCATTGCCGAGCTAAACCAAAAAAGGTGGTTCTCGTGGCAACATGGAGCGATGAAGGCGAAGACGATCATTTTATCAATCAAAATAATCTCGCTCTCATGGCCCGGAGTTTGTTCGACGGCAGCGACGTCGAAAGCCAAGTAAGTACATCCTCCCGTGATGAAATTTTTGATGCATTTGAGTTATTACATATGGATTTCCAAAATGCTTTATCGAAAATTAAATCCCTTAAGTCTAAAATTAAATTTTTGGAAATTGAAAATTCCAAAATTATCGAGAAGGGAAAATTTGTCGAAATCGATCATTCGAAATGCATTGAAAATGAGAATATTTTGAAGAATGATCTTTTAAAAGTTCAAGATGAACTAAAATCTTTGACAAGAAAATTCTCGTGCGGCAATGATAAATTTGAACAAATGTTATGTGTTCAAAAATATACTTTAAATAAAGAGGGGTTAGGATTCAAACCACGTTCGAAAAACGAATCTGTTAATTTTAAAATACCCCATTGCGAAAAGTGTTTGAAAATCGGACATCACATTTTTTGTATTTTACTCAGGGGGAGTTTTTTTAAGGGGAGATATTATTCTGAGGGGGAGTTTTTATCTTTTATGCAATTATTCATAAATTGTATCATGCATATTTTATATTTTGGTATTATTTATTTCAATTGATATTTTATCCACTTTTTGATGAAAACAAAAAGGGGGAGAGAATGGAGAAGGAGAAAAGAAAAGAAGGAGTCGAAAAAGAAATGGGAGAAGAAACTAACGAAACGGACAAAGTCGAATACTTTGGTCTGTACACATATACATATATTTGTATTTTCGCAGGTAAATCCCATTGATGAAGTGTTGTTTTGTAATCATCAAAAAGGGGGAGATTGTTGGAACATTTTGTTCCATGCATAAATTAAAAGTGTTTTGATGATTAATGTTGATAAGCAAAACAAAACAACGAAGAGACGAAGCCAAGCATCGAAGGAAACAAAGTGCAAAAAGCTCGAAAAACAAAGCTAACGTACGTAACGTGGGATCACTAACGTACGTAATATATGGAATTTTATGTATGTAATGAAAGTTATATAGCGTACGTAAACGAGTTCAAACCAGATGAACGTTGGAGGAGTCAAAGTCAGAAAAGCATGCAACGGACATATGACGTCAGCAGTGACGTAAGGCTTAACATACGTGACCAATGAAATGTTAACGTACGTAATCAAAAATGACGAAACTCACTGATCTATTTTGTGAAGATGCTAACGTACGTAACCAGGGAGGGTTAACGTACATAAAGGAACTTACGTACGTAATATAGAACAGATAGCGTACGTAATCAGTGCACAGGAAGCTAACTGCTAGTTTGTTCATGAAGGCTATAAATACCATGCTTATGGTATTGATCAAATACAACAACTTCAAGCATACTACACATTCATCTGAGATTTATATTCATTATATTGTTGTTGTAATATTGAGCTTACATTGAGTGATTGAGTGTTATACACAAAATCATACACGAGTGGTAAAAGAGAAGATACGATTGGATTCGGTGTTATTAGGATCAAGGATCCGGCATTATTAGAATCGCAATTGCTATCTTCGTGAGGTTTATCTAGTACCCATAGAAAGCTAGAGAGGTTGATTCCTTGTCCTACGAAAAAGAAAATGGTTTAACTTGGACCGACACAAAGACAACTACGAGTGGTTTATCACGGACCAATAGAAGACGTGATTGTAACTGTTATACCTCGACCGATAGAAGAGAGGCGTAGAGGTTGCTATCTTTAACCTATTGAAAAAGATAAAGAGAGGACGTAGGCTCGTTTATAGCCGAACCTCTATAAATCTGTGCGTCATCCTTGTGTGCTTTATATTTCCGCACTTGATATTTATGCTTCCGCAACACGGCGCAATATCCGACCCCGTACCTAACAATCCAACCATGTAATAACAAGGAAAATGATATAATACATCTAAATAATCAATAATCCATCAATAATCTAAGTTATTACGGCTCAAACAAATGAAATCCAACAAAAACCCCAATTTCCCAAAAACTAGATTATCAAGAAATCTAACCTTGATTCAGTAGATCGGAGGAGGTTATGGGATGATTGATTGATGTTAGAAACTCAAGAACTTCGTGGATTGATAGATAAACAACATCTAATCACGTACTCCAAGCCCCATTCGCGGAAGGAAATGAGAGTGATGACAAAAATGGGTGTAAACCTATCTGCTCGATCATATATACTGCCCAGCGACGCATGAGCAGGCACGCACGAGCGGCCGGTCATGCGCGCCCACTGTCGGAAATCTGCCGGGACACACGAGCACTGGGCACGAGCACTCGCTCGTGCGTGTGCATTCAGGGCTGCACGAGCACCGGATCGTGCGCGCAACTCGTGCGCACCTGGCCGGTCCCTGCCGCACGTGGCCGGCCCGTGCCTAGCCGCCATGACTCGACAACTCAAATTCCCAAAAACGTACAGAACGAACACGATAAATAGTATAACATTCAAAACACGAGTGAAGCACTAAACAAACACATGGTTCCAACAACCCGAAGGTTGAAAGGACGATACGAAGGCAAACACCCCAAAACTTTGGGAAATTACAAAATGGCCCAAAACATCCGAAATACACGATACACGATCTAAACACCAAACCAAAGCTCACAACATGAATAATAACATTCAATGAACTTACGAGAAACTCGAAACAATAGTTTCCGACGAGATTCGCAAGAATCGAACTCAAGTGCGGAAAAGCCGCTTAAGAACACGGAACTCAATAAAAAGATACCGAAACGAACTCGGACGTCAAAAAGTACAGAATTAGATATTCTCAAAATGACGAAATGGTCATGAGCAAGTCATCAAAACGGACTTCCGCCGAAAAAAAGAAATTATCGGAAATGAAAATTGCGGATATTACACTAAAGTCATCAATCGAGCCGAACGAATCGGAGATATGGATATACAATCCATAGAACATGTTTAACAACATCATTTAACACCAATTGATTCACCAAAATTAGATTTAATATGAAATCAAGAACAAATCTCCAAAAACGTCAACTCTAGGGAAATCAAGAAAAATACCTCAATCTGATGAAGAACAATGGATTAGATGATGTTATAATCACCTAGGATGCTCCAAAACACCTTGTAATGGAACAAAATTGGCCCAGACCACGAACCCTACTCGCACTTGACTCGCATCCGCGGAGAGGAGAGAAAGAAGTGAGAAATGAGAAAAGTAATCTGCTGTCTTGTTTATATACTGGACAGCTTAGCATGCGCTAATCACCCCAGATTAGCGTGCACTATCGAATCAATGTTCTGCTCCACATCACAGTTTGTGTACGCTAATCGCTAAGTACTAGCGTGCACTAACAGGTCCCAATACCAGTCCAGTGGCTTCTGGACTGTCCAAGAACTACCAGTTAGCGTGTGCTACCATCCCGTAGCATGCGCTAACTGTTGCACCCTAGCGTGCGCTATAAATCTGCATAGCATGCGCTAACGAACTCCCAGTCGAGTGCAGTAACTACTGGACTATCTTAGCCTATCCAGGTAGTGTGAGCTAATCACGAATATGAGCATGCGCTACCACCAAGTATTAGCGCGCGCTAACTACAATACTTAGCATGCGCTATGCCTACTATACAGGCATGCAGGACAGTTTCGGAAACTCAACACAACACAGTACATAATACCATACACAACATAGGGAAATTGCAAAAAATCATCAACGCAACAAAAATAACCGGCACGACCGTCCAATAATTCAAAGTAGCCGAAAATGAAAATCTTGGGTATTACACAAATTCGGATGATATTCTGTCTTGATAAAACTCGGCTGATATTTGGGTGTTCCATACTTGGTAAAAATCCTGTCTTGGGAAAACAACTGTACTTTAGTCAAGCCTGGCTGATGTTTTGAATGAAAATTAGACTGATGTTTCATTTGGTCAAACTTTTGCTTTGACCAAAACTCGACTGATATTTTACCTGGTCAAGTTCAACTAATAAAATCCTTTGACCGAACCCGACTGATGTTTGACTGTTCTATAATTAGCCAAAATTTTATCTGATCAACATGATCAAGGCATAGCCTAATTTTTAAAGGCCTATAGAAGATACTGATTTAGTTCTTCTTTACAATGCCAAGTACTTAAACATACATTTGAAATAAACTTGAATACAAGGAAGACATCATCAAAATCTCAAAGAGGAATTCCTAAAATCTTGGACTGGAAATAAAGTACCTAGATGATGCAGAAAACTCGGCCATGATGAAGAACATAGCTGTTGTACAAAAATTCAGCCAGGATAAAGTCTCTAGCTGATCATAAACTCAGCCATGATTAAAGAACCTAGCTGATCAGAAACTCAGCCAGGATCAAACTCAGTTGAATAAGAAGCCAAACAGTCAACCAGCTAAGTTTCTAATCCGAGTAAAATTAGTTTTATTTAAGAACACATGGGTTAATATGCACGATACACCACATTTAGCCCATGTTGTCAAACACTACCACACGTTTTCTAAAAACTTGAACTTCCACTACGGAATTAAATACTCATTAAAATCAACTTCAAAATACTTATTATTTAAGCGATTTAAATTATTTGTAAAAACTTATCATCTTCAAATTCTGAGCAAGAACCCTAGTTTTTCGATACCAAAAATTTGAACTATTCTATACACTAAAAACTTTCGAACTGCATAAATAGAATCAACAATCTAATTGAAGAATATCAATCTGAAGGTCGTGAAGGAGTAGATTATCTTAAGCATCAGGGTGGACTTCATCAGAATTTTGGCAACACTCTTCTAATGGCGGATTTTATCCTGAAGATGAAGGAAAATATTATCTACCATTACATGTGCATCAACCCTTCCGAACTCTAGAAGGAAGCGGTTATTTGTTTCTTTAAGGAAGCTAAGGTAACTGAACGAGGCTTGGAAAGCTCAATATTTGGCGAACACGTCTCGTTAATCAACAGACAATTGCTGGTGCATTTGGGTTCAAGAACCGAGGAATAGTGGTGAAGGCTCTTGATCAAAGTTATTTGGATATCTGGGAATGGATCACATTGCCAGAATATCCAAGCAAGCTAAGAAACACCGCGAAGAAAGCAGACATCCAGAAGGAATTCCAATTCTTAATGGACATGACCAACAAGATGGTAATGGGCATGTCTGGAATCTTTGATCATATGTCCACATCAAAATACACAGTGATGGGGTCAATGATGCAAAGTCAAAGTTTGAAAGTCAGCTTGGACAGTGCCAAGAGGAAATTCAACCAGAAGATGAATTTTGGTACACAATTTAGATGGATTCTTGCGCATCTTGGAATGGATAAAGGCAGATTAGAAAAGTTCCACATCAATTAATGCCTTAGAAATTTGGACCCAACTACATTGGCGGATTTCTCAACTCAGCAACCGTGAGATGAAGAAATATTAGAAAAATGAAGTCAAACACATACTCATAAAAATTGGTAATGGAATTCGAGGATGAGGCGGAGGTGGACTCCCCAGCAGCTACCTTACCAGACTCAGCTGAGACTCCACCAACTCAACTAACCCCAACTGAAATTTTTGCAGCCACCATCCCACCTGAAAAGTTAGCATTTGCTGAGGAACAACCTGTAACTGCACCTTCCCAGCCTGAAGATGTTGTAGAAAGCGACCATCTACCATTCTCTGCTTATTTAAAAAAGAGGAAGTCCTCTGGAAAGGAGGTAGTTATCACTGTAGACTAATCACCAGAATCTATAGCAAAAAGGTTTAAAGGACTAGTTGATTACTCAACTGAGTCCTCAGATGAAGACACAGCTGAGATACCTGTTGTGATCTTCAACTCAGCTGAAACTCCCACTGAATTACCAGCAGCTCAGACAACCGAGCTGGCCTTGGTAGAAGAACAGGAAGAATAAAATCTCATCACTGTAGCACCACTCCTTGAGCTCCCCAGCATTCCTGAATATGTTGAAGTTGCAGAAGAACAAGTCATTGAGGAAGCTGACATACATTATTGATTCAATCTCAAGGACAACAATCCATTCCAACTCAACAAAGAACAACTCGAAATGATAAGGAAGCACATCAACAAGCTTTCCAGTATTGCTGCTTAAAAAGACTGGAAGAGGTTGAGGTCCCTTAGCTTCACTGCTTTAAAGAAGTTAGTTGATAGAAGTGGATTGGATTACCCCCTGACCACTGAGCAACTCATCCAAGTTTTCTATAATGAAACTAATATGAGTTTGTTATTGGATGAAAATTGGTTCATAAATAATTTCAAAACAAATATAGCCCTATTTTATTATTTTTATTATGGAAGGGGTAGCCCAAGGGAAAAACTTTGATGGGAAAGATGAGAGAGTTGGAGTTGAAAAAGAAAATGTTGAAAAGTTGAAGAAGTTGAAAAAGAAGAAAAAGAAGAAGCAAAAGAAGTGATGAGGATGACTCTGATCATGATGAGAATCAGGGCGGACCTGATCAAAATGGAGGGAGGAGAGATGTTGAAACAAATGCTAACAAGGAGTCAGATAAATAGGGGGAACATTCAACTAAGTCTCCCCTTGGTGAAAAATCAGCTACCTCAGACCATAACCGAGCTAAACAGTCAACTCAGCCACCTACTGATAAGCTACCTTAGAACTTAGCTAAACTAGTCAAGAAGATTGTTGGGTTTCTTACCCCACTAGAAGGGGGTTTTGAAAAGTGCAGGGTAGAGTTTTAAACTCTTTTGTGTTTGCGGAAGCGTATTTAAATGCGGAATATAAATGACACAAGTTTTATAGAGGTTTGGCCAAATATGTCTACATTCTCTCTCCGTATCTTTTTTTATAGGCTTAAGATAAACCTTTCCGCCTTGTCTTCTATCGGTTCGAGGGAAACCGTTATGATTTTGTCTTTATGTCAGTCCAAGATAAACCATTTTCCTTTTCTATCGGATAAGGAATCAACCTTTCTAGCTTTCTATTGGTACTAGAAAAAATCTCACTTGGATTTAGATTATGATTCCAACAATGCCGCATCCACGATCATAATAGCACTGAATCAAATCTACAATCCTTTCTTTTCTCTTGTGTATGGTTGAGTCAATTAAACACTCGAACCATTATGAATTAAGCTCGATTACAACAACAATAATAAAGATAATGATCTCTGAAGTATATAAGCTTTGGTTGAAGTTGTTATTCTAAATAATACCAAATGCTTTGGTATTTATAGCCTTAAGGCCAAACTAACCATTGTTCCCTGTTCTGCTTTAGCGTGCGCTATTTCTTCCTTTAGCGTGTGCTAAGTTGTGTTGCGTATGTTAACGTTTCATGGTTGCGTACGTTAACTGTTGATCAGATCAGTTCAGTAGCTTTCTCCCTCTTTCTTTAACGTGCATTAATATCCACTGGAGCGTGCGTTAATGGTATATCTGTTACACTCAGTTGACCTTTTAGAATCAATCCAACAGATTGATTTATTTGAATTCTAACTACACTTTGTATAGCGTACGTTATTCGTACATACTTAGCGTACAATATGTTTTCTTCCTTGTGTGCACTAATCTTCGTATTAGCGTACGTTATCTGCTTCGATGCAGAATGCAATACTTATTTTCTTGATACATTGCGTACGATCTGTCTTTTTGATAGCGTACGTTAGCTTCACTATTTTTACTTCATTGCTTTTTTGTCCGTTTTTTGCGTCTTCGACTTCTTGTTGATTAATTGTTGTTTTTCTTTGTTTATCAACTTAGCATCAAAGCACCAATTGAATATGTGGAATAAAATATTCCAACAATCTCTCCCTTTTTGATGATGACAAAACAACAATACTTCGATGGAATTTATACTTGCAAAAATATAAAAATATACAGATTAAAGTTTTCGGCTCTGTCCGTTTTGTTAGTTTTCTTCTCCCCATCATACTTTCTTCTTCTTCTCCCCATTTATATTATTCTGTATTTTTCTCCTCCTTCTCCCCCCTTTTGTCATTAGCAAAAGTGCATAAAAATTAAAAAAATCAATGAGAAATTAAATATGAAACGAAGTGGGTAAACCCCCCTGAAAAATATCTCCTCTTTAAAAAATAACTCTCCCTGAGTTAAATACCAATTATTTTGAATACCATTTGATGAAATAATTAATTTTGAATTTCGGGGATCCATCCGAATCTTGGTCGTTTTTCATTTGGTAAATAGACGATATTTGGCATTTTGGTTCGTTTTGGAATCCATAACTTAATTTCAGATAACGATTTAGTCCTTTATCTTTTTTTTTGTCCCAACTAAGTCCTTTATCTTTCTAATTTTAAGTAAATTTAGCCTTTTCCGTTGGTCTCCGTTAACTGTTGTCCAGGTGGTTGTTAAGTTGCCTACGTGGCTATAAACATACCTGCGTGTCAAATCCTTAACTTATGTGTCAAAGCATCTCACAGTCAAAGCATTTCTCTCTCCAGAATGCAGTTCACGTGCATTTTTTCAACAATGTGTCTTTCCACCGAAGCATCTGTATTAAGAAAACAACACTCAGCAATGTGTCGAAAACACATGTGTTGAAAAAATGCACGTGAACTGCATTCTGGAGAGAGAAATGCTTTGACTGTGAGATACTTTGACACATAGCTTAAGGATTGACACGCAGGTATGTTTATAGCCGCGTAGGCGACTTAACAGCCACCTGGACAACAGTTAACGAAGACTAACAGAAAAGGCTAAATTTGCTTGAAATTAGAAAGATTAAGGACTTAGTTGGGACAAAAAAAAGATAAAGGACTAAATCGTTATCTAAAATTAAGTTAAGGGACCCCAGGAGCATTTTAGCCTTTTCTTTATTTTGATCGTTCGTCTTGAGTGTAACACCCCGAGATATTCGGAATAATTACAGCGCCGTAAACCCTTTAAGTAAGGATTTACAAGGCTAATTAAAAAGAAAGTAAATTTAAGACATCAATACTGCGGAAATTCAAGTTTGTGAAAACGTACAACTGGTTCAACGAGTAATTAATACAACCATATCGAATTAATATCAATAAGACAAGCGTACTCGAGTACAGGAACCAAACCAAGAAAACAAATCTCCAATAACAATAAACATCACTGAACCCCTTCGTCGTCACGTCGGTCCTGTGGCTGTTTCCCTACTCCTCGGCTACCTGAACATCAAAACAAATGTCCACCCCCGAAGGGGTTAGCAAAACGATGCTAGTACAAGTATCATATTAAACAATTTGAATATGCATCAACAATACAGAACCAGATACACCACACGGATTTCCGCTACCGGAATCCGACAATGCGAATCTACAAGATTCCATTACACAACATGGGTATTCCAATGATCCAGCGCCCTCAGCATAGATCCCAAGATGATCCCGTCGGACCAACACGAGGTGGAAATAACCCGTCCAATGATCCAGCGCCCTCAGCCTAGATCCCAAGATGATCCCGTCGGATCAACACGAGGTGGACATCCGATCCAGCGCCCTCAGCATAGATCGTACAACGTATACAAACACAACTCATGCATACACTTATGCCAAATCATTATGTTCATCAACATGAACATATAAACACTATATAACGAATATCATGACAAATCAACGAAGTAAATATCATGTTCAACATCATGAATAATCATACGCATACTCCAAAAATACCGATATTAACATATCACGATACTTGCCTCGAAGATGGCAAGAACGACACACTTCAATGTTCTCGACACACTCGAAGGCCGCCTCCTCCGATCAACGTAACAAGCTCGAACCTTAACAAAAGGAACGATATACAAATCATCTTAAGTCGAACGATGGCCTAACAATTCGGTCTACGGCCGAAAAGCTCAAAATTAACAATCTGCCTGGACTGCTTAGCGCGCGCTACGTACTCAACGTAACATGCGCTAAGCCGGACTGTTAGTGTACGCTATCGTATAAGACTAGCGTGCGCTAGCCACGGACTGGCAGTCTGACTCGGCTGGTCTCATAACGTACGCTACGTACGTTTCGTGCGATAACCAAACCTCGATAGCGCACGTTAACTCACACATGTTAGCGTGCGCTAATCTTGCATGGCAGAAAACTGCAAACCGAAAACTGGTTGAATGGTGAAGAACTCATGAATTCTACCGTGATAATACAAGTTATTCTCGGGCATATCATGCTAATAAGGTTTGTGGAAGATTCTATGTTTATGAGATACAAATATACGGATAGTCCTCTCAATATCATAATCCATTTACGATCTTCAAGAAATAATCTAAGTTCCGATCGTCCTACGTTCCAAAACACATGATTCTAACGTGTACGACGTAGCAACTAGGTAATATCCGATTACTTGATCATAAATCGATTTGAACATGCTTAGGAGTCCTTATAATAAGATGGTTCAACGGTTCATATGATATATAGTGCCGATACATCAAAAGTATCCTTCTAACATGTGATGACCGATGAAAACGAAATACTTGCTATCCAAACATGATTCAAACTTCCTTAGGAACATTACTAATCATTGGTGAAGAATCACCTACCTCAAAGTAGTGAAGAACACGGATGAAAATGAAGCAATCCAACACCGAAGGCTTGAACACCAATCTCTAATGATATATGATCTTCAATCTCGAACTAGGTGGTTGATATGAAGTGTTTAGGACGAATGGAGTTATGTTTCAAGTGCAAGAGTTCGGGTTATGGGGGAAGAAAGAACTGAAATCACGAATAGGATGCTGTCCTATTTATAATAAATGGCTATTAGCGCGCGCTAGACCCCGTTCGTAGCGTGCGCTAACGGCTCACAGTCTAAACTGTACTCGGCACTTAGCGTGCGCTACGCATATACCTGTAGCGTGTGCTAAGGCGTTGACTCGGCTTTTCTCGAAAGCCGTCCAGGTACATCCGACACGAATCCGACAGGGGTCCCCCGGCCAGATCTCACCTACCGCATGTCTCAATCAATCTGACCACGCATAGCGTGCGCTAATTACACTCTGTAGCGTGCGCTATGAAACCATGCTAGCGTACGCTACCCTTAGCCTGTAGCGTGCGCTACATGCACAAAATTTCAACCTTTTAAATCACATACACGAAATTATATGCTCGACGACATCGGATTATGAAATACGGAGAATAGTATTCAGACAAAAGTACAATCATTACAATATCACAAGTTCCAATTACATAACAGAAATCTCGGGTATTACATCCTTCCTCCCTAAAAAGAAGTTTCGTCCCGAAACTTAGGATGAAAACAACTCCGGATATTTAGCCTTCATACCGTCCTCCGTTTCCCAAGTGGCCTCTTCGACTCCATGTCGTGACCATTGTACTTTAACCAAATATATTGGTTTATTCCTCAATTGTTTGATCCGGCTCTCAAGTATCTTGGTTGGTCTCTCTTCGAAGGTGCCATCATTAGCTATCTCGATCTCGTCGAAATCAATGACGTGACTGGGGTCCGGTATATACTTCCGCAATTGGGATACATGAAACACATTGTGAACGTGACTCAGTGATGGCGGTAAAGCCAACCTGTACGCTAAATCCCCAACTCTCTCTAGGATCTCAAATGGCCCGATATACCTTGGACTAAGCTTGCCTCTCCTCCCAAAACGGAAAACCCCTCGTGTAGGAGACACCTTCAATAGTACGTGGTCCCCAGCGTCGAACTCTAGAGGGCGACGACGTACATCTGCATAAGACTTCTGTCGACTCTGGGCAGTCAACAGTCTTTCTCGAATCACAGCTATCTTCTCTTGAGTCTGAATAATCAATCCCGGTTCCGTCCCGATCAAATCCGAAGAATCATCCCAACACAGGGGTGATCGGCATCTCCTCCCGTACAAAGCTTCAAATGGTGCCATTCTAATAGAAGCATGCCAACTATTATTGTAAGTGAATTCGATCAAGGGCAAGTGAACTTCCCAATCAGTTGACCAATCCAACGCACAGGCTCTAAGCATGTCTTCTACAGTTTGAATAGTCCTTTCGGACTGACCATCTGTTTGGGGATGATAAGCTGTGCTAAAGTTGAGCTCAGTCCCCAAAGCCTTGTGAACTGCTTTCCAGAAGTGCGACACGAAACGACCATCTCGATCCGAAATAATGGTCTTCGGCGTCCCATGCAATCTGACTATCTCCGCAATAAATACTCGCGCCAATCTTTCGGGTCCCCAAGTATCTTTGATCCCTAGGAAATGAGCCTACTTGGTTAGTCGATCAACTATAACCCAAATCATGTTCATTCCCGTTCTAGTCCTTGGCATACTGGTGATGAAATCCATCGAGATGTCCTCCCACTTCCATTCAGGGATCGGAAGCGGCTTTAACATCCCGGCAGGTCGATGATGCTCAATCTTGACCTGCTGACAAGTCAAACACTTCGAAATGTACTCTGCTACGTCCTTCTTCATATTCCCCCACCAGAAGCTTTGTTTTAGATCCTTATACATCTTACTGCTGCCCGGGTGAATAGAATAGGGCGCGCTATGAGCTTCTTTCAGAATAGTCCGTCTCAAATCATCATCATCGGGAACGCAAAGTCGACTTTGAAATCTCAGAACTCCATCATCCTGTATCACGAATCCTGGGGCCTTTCCTTTCTTTACTTCATCACATAATCGAAGGATCAGAGAATCGTCCAACTGCTTGGACTTGATCTTTTCGACTAGTGATGAAGTCAGTTCCATCACATAAAGTTGCCCTTGGATTCCTGGTGCCCATACTTCAATCCCTTCGTGGATCAGTTCTCGTTGAATGCTGGTCTGGGGCGTAAGAGCTTCCAACACTCGAAGAGAAACAGGTTTACGGCTCAATGCATCGGCTACTACATTTGCTTTCCCCGGATGATAGAGAATCTCTAAGTCGTAATCCTTGATCAATTCTAGCCACCTTCTCTGCCTCATGTTTAATTCTTTTTGACTGAAAATATATTTGAGGCTCTTATGATCTGTAAAGATCTGACAATGAGTGCCGTACAAATAATGTCGCCAAATTTTCAAGGCAAAGACCACAGCTGCTAGCTCCAGATCATGAGTCGGATAATTAACTTCGTACGGTTTCAATTGCCGAGAAGCATAAGCAATCACTTTATCCTTCTGCATCAACACACAACCCAAACCCTGATTTGAAGCGTCGTTGTATACCATGAATCCATCAGTTCCCTCTGGCAGTGCTAAAATAGGTGCTGTCGTCAGTTTCTTCTTAAGTTCATCAAAACCAGCCTGACATTTCCCATCCCACGTGAACTTTTGAGTTTTCTGTAACAGCTGAGTGAGCGGACGAGCAATTTTGGAAAATCCCTCTACAAAGCGGCGATAATATCCAGCAAGTCCTAAGAAGCTTCGGACTTCTTTCACGTTTTTAGGGGCTTCCCATTCCAAGATTGCTTCGACTTTCTTCGGGTCCACCTGAACTCCGTCGGATGATATCACATGCCCAAGGAAGGTTACTTCCTTAAGCCAGAATTCGCATTTAGAAAGCTTAGCATACAACTGTTCCTTTCTCAAGATGCTCAAAACCACACGTAAATGTTCAGCATGTTCCTCTGCGTCCCTCGAATATATCAAGATGTCGTCAATGAAGACAACCACAAATTTATCCAAGTACTCAATTGCATGAATACCGCAGGAGCATTGGTAAGTCCAAATGGCATCACTACAAATTCATAATGCCCGTACCGGGATCTGAAAGCAGATTTCGGTATATCTGATCCCTTAATTCTCAACTGATGGTATCCTGATCGCAAGTCAATCTTCGAGAATACCCTTGCCCCTTGCAGTTGATCAAACAAGTCGTCGATCCGAGGTATAGGATACTTATTCTTGATCGTCATTTTGTTAAGCTCCCTGTAATCAATACACAGTTGGAGGGATCCGTCTTTCTTTCGGACAAAGAGAACGGGCGCTCCCCAAGGAGAAACGCTAGGTTGAATATAGCCCTTCTGTAACAATTCCTCCAGTTGCTTCTTGAGTTCATACATCTCGATTGGCGCCATACGGTATGGTGCCCTGGAAATAGGGTTTGCTCCAGGCTCTAATTCGATGGTGAATTCCACTTCTCTTTGCGGAGGTAACCCTGGTAGCTCGTCAGGAAATACATCTGAGAACTCATTCACAACTGAAATAGACGAGAGCTCTACTCCTTCCTCTTTCCTCATGGCATAACACCAAAGTCCATGACATCCCTGTTTCAGTAATTTTACGGCTTTCATTGCTTTGATCAATTTTCCCGAGCTTCCCGGTCTCCATCCTCGGAATAAGTGTTCAGACCCGTCATCAGCAATGATAGAAATGACTCTCTCTCGGTAATTCAGGATAGCTCCATAACGGTTGAGCCAATCGTCTCCGAGAATTAAATCGCCACCGTAGATGTCAACAACAATGAGATTCGACGGCCAATCTGTCCCTCCTATAGATACTGGAAAATCTCTAGCCTCTAGGGTTCCCACAATTCTCTCTCCACTCGGCAATCCCACAACATACGGTTCACAATCAATTAAGCACGAGATTTTTAAACGATTTACACAGTTCAAAGATACAAAAGAATGTGTAGCTCCGGAATCGAATAAAACACTAACTGGTTGCAAAAGGATCTGAATCGTACCTGATGCAACAACAGTGTTCTGATCGTCAGATCTCCTCATTTCGTAAAAAGCGCGGAGGAACGGACCCGGACTGGATGTCTCTCTCTTCCCAACATTCTCTGCTGAAATCCACTCTGCGTGTGCGGTTCACACTTATCTCCTTAGGAACTGGTGCTGGAGTGCGGGTACCAAAAGATCTAGCAGCGGCTCCACAGAAGGCCGCACGGTGCCCTTCTTGCCGACAATCGTAACAAGTCACAGAAGATGCGGGGCAATCACGTCGAATATGCCCTGCCCGACCACAATTGTAGCATTTCTTTGATGCGTCCGAGATCGCTGTCTGTCCTAACTTCTTTCCGCCTCTAGAAGGATGTGGAGGTTTCCTAGCCGAATAAAAGGAAGACTGGCCCTTGCGGGCCCCACCACTCTTGTTTTCTGCAAAGCTTCCGGTCACCTTCTGCTTCTTTGCCTCTACTGATCTCTCCACCACCGCCTCTTTCATGTCGTAGGCCAGCGCTTTGTCTTGATACTGTCGCAACGTAGTACACTCGAATCCGGACATGTACTGCTGAATCTCCGGCTTCATCCGCATATCAAAATGAAAAATCTTTTCTGCCTCCGTTCTGACCAAGTGTCGCACACAAGTCAGCTGATGATTAAAAGTTTTAATTACATCTGTCACAGATGCCTCCGAACTCTGTGGTGAGAAAAACTCTCGGATCTTGGCCTCTCTAACTGGACGAGGACAATATTGTGCCTCCATCATTTGTTTGAATTCCGTCCAATCCGCATTATGATCCTCGGGTCGAACAGCTTCCCACCAATCAAAGGCCTCCCAACGGTAAAATACTGGGCAATGGGAACCTTCCGGTCCTCGGGACAGTTAAGACCCGCGAATATCTTCTCCAACTCCTTGAGCCAGTGATCCCAAGTAAGTGCCTCAGCAGATCCGTCAAATTTTGGCGGGTGCAATTTAACCACCTCAGCAAGCCATCTGTCTCCCCGGTTATCCTCGTGGTGCTGCTGTCCCATCGCCGTCTGCATGCGATCAACGACCTGAGCGAACTGGTTTATCTGCGCCACCACCTGTTGAAGCACTCCCGGCATGTTGGGATTTGCGTCATCATTCGCTGATCCTTGCTGCCCTCCAGAATGGGAATCGGTTCGACTAGCCGATATTTCTGGGGTAGTTGCGGAATCCTCATGTCTCACGTTACCACGTCCGCGTCCACGACCGCGTCCGCGTCCACGTCCTCCTCTCAACATACTGTAAACGCAATTTCTCAATATCCAGAACAAAATTTTTGAAATAAAGTCCGTCAATACTCACAAAACAGTAATTAAGTAAAACGGTAGTATAAGAGATTAAGAGACTTACAGCCACGGTCCACATGACGACTTCGGCTGAACAGTGATATTACAAACGACCCGTAAATCAAATAACGTAAACAGACCCAACTAAAACCCGACTTCCAAGATATCCATGAATCTTAGCTCCGATACCATATTCTGTAACACCCCGAGATATTCGGAATAATTACAGCGCCGTAAACCCTTTAAGTAAGGATTTACAAGGCTAATTAAAAAGAAAGTAAATTTAAGACATCAATACTGCGGAAATTCAAGTTTGTGAAAACGTACAACTGGTTCAATGAGTAATTAATACAACCATATCGAATTAATATCAATAAGACACGCGTACTCAAGTACAGGAACCAAACCAAGAAAACAAATCTCCAATAACAATAAACATCACTGAACCCCTTCGTCATCACGTCGGTCCTGTGGCTGTTTCCCTGCTCCTCGGCTACCTGAACATCAAAACAAATGTCCACCCCCGAAGGGGTTAGCAAAACGATGCTAGTACAAGTATCATATTAAACAATTTGAATATGCATCAACAATACAGAACCAGATACACCACACGGATTTCCGCTACCGGAATCCGATAATGCGAATCTACAAGATTCCATTACACAGCATGGGTATTCCAATGATCCAGCGCCCTCAGCATAGATCCCAAGATGATCCCGTCGGACCAACACGAGGTGGAAATAACCCTTCCAATGATCCAGCGCCTCAGCCTAGATCCCAAGATGATCCCGTCGGATCAACACGAGGTGGACATCTGATCCAGCGCCCTCAGCATAGATCGTACAACGTATACAAACACAACTCATGCATACACTTATGCCAAATCATTATGTTAATCAACATGAACATATAAACACTATATAACGAATATCATGACAAATCAACGAAGTAAATATCATGTTCAACATCATGAATAATCATACGCATACTCCAAAAATACCGATATTAACATATCACGATACTTGCCTCGAAGATGGCAAGAACGACACACTTCAATGTTCTCGACACACTCGAAGGCCGCCTCCTCCGATCAACGTAACAAGCTCGAACCTTAACAAAAGGAACGATATACAAATCATCTTAAGTCGAACGATGGCCTAACAATTCGGTCTACGGCTGAAAAGCTCAAAATAAACAATCTGCCTGGACTGCTTAGCGCGCGCTACGTACTCAACGTAACGTGCGCTAAGCCGGATCAAGCGACGCTATCGTATAAGACTAGCGTCGCTAGCCACGGATCGCGATCGACTCGGCTGGTCTCATAACGTACGCTACGTACGTTTCGTGCGATAACCAAACCTCGATAGCGCACGTTAACTCACACATGTTAGCGTGCGCTAATCTTGCATGGCAGAAAACTGCAAACCAAAAACTGGTTGAATGGTGAAGAACTCATGAATTCTACCGTGATAATACAAGTTATTCTCGGGCATATCATGCTAATAAGGTTTGTGGAAGATTCTATGTTTATGAGATACAAATATACGGATAGTCCTCTCAATATCATAATCCATTTACGATCTTCAAGAAATAATCTATGTTCCGATCGTCCTACGTTCCAAAACACATGATTCCAACGTGTACGACGTAGCAACTGGGTAATATCCGATTACTTGATCATAAATCGATTTGAACATGCTTAGGAGTCCTTATAATAAGATGGTTCAACGGTTCATATGATATATAGTGCCGATACGTCAAAAGTATCCTTCTAACATGTGATGACCGATGAAAACGAAATACTTGCTATCCAAACATGATTCAAACTTCCTTAGGAACATTACTAATCATTGGTGAAGAATCACCTACCTCAAAGTAGTGAAGAACACGGATGAAAATGAAGCAATCCAACACCGAAGGCTTGAACACCAATCTCCAATGATATATGATCTTCAATCTCGAACTAGGTGGTTGATATGAAGTGTTTAGGACGAATGGAGTTATGTTTCAAGTGCAAGAGTTCGGGTTATGGGGGAAGAAAGAACTGAAATCACGAATAGGATGCTGTCCTATTTATAATAAATGGCTATTAGCGCGCGCTAGACCCCGTTCGTAGCGTGCGCTAACGGCTCACAGTCTAAACTGTACTCGGCACTTAGCGTGCGGTACGCATATACCTGTAGCGTGCGCTAAGGCGTTGACTCGGCTTTTCCCGAAAGCCGTCCAGGTACATCCGACACGAATCCGACAGGGGTCCCCCGGCCAGATCTCACCTACCGCATGTCTCAATCAATCTGACCACGCATAGCGTGCGCTAATTACACTCTATAGCGTGCGCTATGAAACCATGCTAGCGTACACTACCCTTAGCCTGTAGCGTGCGCTACATGCACAAAATTTCAACCTTTTAAATCACATACACGAAATTATATGCTCGACGACATCGGATTATGAAATACGGAGAATAGTATTCAGACAAAAGTACAATCATTACAATATCACAAGTTCCAATTACATAACAGAAATCTCGGGTATTACATTGAGCTTTTACAGTTTGAAATGTGATGCCCGATTTTTAGACATTCACCACATTGGGTTATTTTGAAATTTAAGGATCCATTTTTATCATTATGTTTGAATCCTAAACCTTGTTTATTTAACGAAATTTTTTGAACATTAAGTAATTTTTTAAATTTCTCATTTTCGAGAGAATTTGTTCGTTAAATTCTTGAGTTTTTTTTGAACTTTTAATAAATCATTCTTTAATTTATTTTCATTTTCAAGGCATAGAGAATGATCAATTTCAATAAATTTCCCTTCTTTCTTGTAATTGGAGATTTCATCTTCCAAATATTTATTTTTAATTTTAAGGGATTTATTATCTTTTTGCAAATTTTGAAAATATTGTTGGAAAGAATTAAAAAGTTCATCGTGAGATGAGGTACTTACTTGACTTTCGTCGTCACTATAGTCAAATGAGCTCCTTGCCATGAGTGCGAGAGTATTTTGAATATTACTTCTTCTTCATCCTCACCAGTCCAGGTGGTTATTAAGACTTCTTTCTTGGAAGTCGAGCTATAACAGTTCTTCGCAAAGTGGCCGGGTTTTCAACAATTTCTATAATTATGGTCAAACCTTTTTTACTCATTTCGGGTTTTCGAGTTGATGTCTTTTCTTCTCCGGTTCAATAAATTTTGGTACTTATTGATGTTCTTAGCATAAAATACCGATTCTTCATCGTTATCATCAACCCGGATATCTTCTTCATTTCTTGACATCTTTTTAGCTTTTAAAGCTATTGACTTTTCCTTCGGCTTTGGCTTGGCATTACTACATTTAAGGACAATCTCATAATTTATTAGCGAACCAATAAGGGCGCTAAAATCAATAGTATTTATATCTTTAGATTCCATAATTGCTGTAACTATCCCGTCCCATTCGTGAGGTAGTGACCGTAATATTTTCTTGACCTTTTCACTACTCGATAATGGTTTTTCGAAGCATGTTAGTCCATTGGTAATAACCGAAAATCGGTCTAGCATATTTGTGATGGATTCTTCGTCTTTCATCATAAAAAGCTCGTATTCATGGAGAAGCATATTTATCTTTGTCTCCTTGACTTGATTTGTTCCTTCGTGAGTTATCTCTAATATTTTCTAAATTTCTTTGGTACTATCACACGAGGAAATCTGATTATGTTCTTTTGGATTTAAAGAACAATAAAGCAATTGTGCTGCTTCACAATTATGATGATCGTTTTTCCAATCATCATCACTATAATCCTCGAAGCTTTTGAGAGAGCCATCCGATTTTATATGAATCTTTAGACCAAGGAAAATAACCTTCCAAAGCTCTATATCATAAGCTCAGATGAATATTGACATCTTCTTATTCTATGTCATAAAATTTTATCCATCAAAAAATAGTGGTCGGTTTAAGGCGAGGCCTTCGACCGGAGAGTCTTTGAAGGATGAGAACCAACTATGTAGCATCTACATCGAGAATTCAAGTATTGGATACGTCATTAGTCCGATCCTTTGTAGGAACTACCCGTAATAACGAACTTGCAAAATAGATGTGTTTATCATAAATAGATTCGTCGTTCCTGACCCTGCGTCACCTTAATTGTTATTTGAACAAGTAAAAGTTATGTCTTGGTCCGAGTGGGGATAGCATTTATCTTCTGCATGTCCATGGAGTTTTGAAAAATCCAAACATCTCAGAGATAGATAGAGAGGTAGGAATTTATCGAACGAACCGCATTCCTTCATTCAGGAGTCCATTGAGCATAATGCCATTGGATCGTTTTCTCCTCGGATGTTAAACCGACTATAAGAGATACCCGCTCCGATACTAATTGTTCGGTTTGGTATGGCCACTAGAAGGGGGGTTGAATTGTACGGAGTAGAGTTTTAAACTCCTTTAAGTTCGCGGAAATGTATTTAAATGCGAAATATAAACGACACAAATTTATAGAGGTTCGGCCAAATATGCCTACGTCATCTCTCCATATCTTTTCCTACAGGCTTAAGATAAACTTTTTCGCCTTGTCTTCTATCAGTCCGAGGGAAACCGTTACAATCTTGTCTTTATGTCGGTTCAAGATAAACTGTTTTCCTTTTCTATCGGATAAGGAATCAACCTTTCTAGCTTTCTATCGGTACTAGAAAAACCTCACTTGGATTTAGATTATGATTCTAACAATGCCAGATCCACGATCCTAATAACACTGAATCAAATCTACAATCCTTTCTTTTCTCTCGTGTATGGTTGAGTCAATTAAACACTCGAACTCTTATGAATTAAGCTCGATTACAACAACAATAATAAAGATAATGATATATGAAGTATAAAAGATTTGGTTGAAGTTATTATCCTAAATAATAACAAATGCTTTGGTATTTATAGGCTTGAGAGCCAGACTAGCCATTGCTCCCTGTTCTGGTTTACGTGAGCTATTTCTTCCTTTAGCGTGCGCTAAGTTGTGTTGCGTACTTTAACATTGCATGGTTGCGTACATTAACTGTTGATCATATCAGTCCAGTAGCTTTCTCCCCCTTTCTTCAACGTGTGTTAATATCCACCGTAGCGTGCGCTAATGTTATATTCGTTACACTGAGTTGACCTTCTAGAATTGATCCAACGGATTGATTTATTTGAGTATTCGAACTACACTTTGCATAGCGTACGTTATTCATACATACTTAGCATACGTTATATTTTCTTCCTTGCGTGCGCTAATCTTCGTATTAGCATGCGTTATCTGCTTCGATGCAGAATGCATTACTTACTGTCGTGATACATTGCGTATGTTATGTCTTTTCTATAGCATACATTAGCTTCATTATGTTTACTTCTTTACTTTTCTGCCCGGATTTTGCATCTTCGACTTCTTGTTGATTAATTCTTGTTTTTCTTTGTTTATCAACTTATCATCAAAACCTCAATTTGAATATGTAGAATAAAATATTCCAACAAAGATGGTTGAAGAAACAGCTGAAAGACTTTTGACTACCAGAACCTTCCCCAGCACTACCTTAGTCAGACTACCCCATTGCATGCAAGAGTTTTATAACCAAGGTGGAAGAACAGCTGGCACATATCATTCATGTTGGCAAAAAGGGGAAGAAATGAGGAGCAAATGGAAAGAATCCTTAGATGTTATTCCCATAAGTGCCCCTTCACCAGTCGTTCATTATCCAGAAGCAGGAACAAGCTCTCAAAAATTCAGTCACATGACTAAACTAAAAGAGCTCCAAATCGTTTGACTAAAGTGCAAGTCCAGATTCTTATTTGGACCGGCTTATATTTTTCCCTTGAGAATATTGCTTTTAAGATAAAACATAACTGCGTATACGGTGAATAAGTTTAAAATAACTATTTTACAAGTCTGCAAGTAGATTAAAAATATTAAAACTACTAGATTAAAATATTATAAAATTCACAATATAAAATCTCAATATACAAAAAATAAATCTAAACAAGTACGTGAATTCAATGGTTGATGTGCGAATATGGATATGAAATGTCGAACAAAGGAAGTGAGATATACATTTGACAACCCAAATAAACTAAAGAAAAATAAGCTAAAATAGTAATGTAAAATACTTGCTCTTTCCCAAAAAGTTGGCATATTTATCTGTTGGGAGTATGCCCTCGAATGCCACTCAGAGGATGATTGAGTGAGGGCATTGTACTTGTAATTATGTAAATCACTAATATAAGGCAATGGATGTTTCTTCATTTACTGGTAGTTACTGGCATTTCTAACTCGTAAATATACATATAGAAACTAGTCCGTGTATTTGAGAGCAAAACGGTCCACTCCTTATTGGATAAAGGGGTCAGCACTGGAAAGGTTTGTAGCTCAAATACTTAATCGTTCGCAAGTCGATGAAACTTGACTGGGCGTTAAGTTTATGTGAAGACTTGTATGACGTGTTCTTTGACATGGAGAGTGCCTGTCGAACGCTAATGGTTAGTGGGAGCACACATTATAGGTATGCTAATTGGATTAGTATACTCGAACCGACTCACCCTCGATTCATCATACGGATTTTGCTCCGGGACAGTCAATGATGGAATCGAAAGGTTGTGATAGGTATTCGTGAACCTTGGACTTGAGGATTTAGTAGGGATGTGCTTGTGACGTCAAGATTTTCATTAGAGTAGTTCGACCATGTAAACCGGGAGGTGGGGGTCAACCTCGACGTGCGTCTTGACAGGCAAGTAGCAGGTCCTACTGAATACCAAGATAGAATTCTTTCACCCGTTAGTGAGCGGGTTATATGTCCTATGCGGTTATTGGCAGATGAGATCGTAAGTCTTTGGCCAAAGCATTGGAGCTAGTTTTATTAGATACACGAGAGCTCGATGATCTCGATTTGCATTAACTCATGCATAGTGTCAAGTACAGATAGGGTTTGACTGACCGTGACCCTATATATTGATCGGGACATTTGAAATAAGGGTTTATACGTATACTGGTATTCACAACAGAATGGTTATTGAATGATCCCAATCATTGGTTCTCAGTTGGGGGTACAGTGTAAGCAGCCAGGCTGGCTAGGTGGTGCTACTACTCTTCGGTTCCTCCCATTGCTGAATGAGACGGACCTACCGAGTCGCGCAATAGGATTGACGATGGAATGAATCGAGCTTATTCTCTCATTATGAATATTAGATATTAGATATCTAATTTGGGAGATTGGATGTCTAAATTGATTTATTGGATAAATTAATTTACGGCCTAATGAATTAAATAAATTATCGGGTGATTAATTTAATTCATGAATATAATTATTTCTTGGAGAAATTAATTATGTCATTATGTATTTGATATGATTAATTAATTGGATTAATTAATCGATATAAATAAATCGGAACAAAATCAGAGTTTATCTGTTTGGACTAATGGGAGTCCGAAACGGACCGAACTCATCTCTTCCTTCTAGATTGGCTGCCCCCCCTTCCACCTACTTTCTAATTAGTCTTTGTTTCCATTTTAAATGGAAGACAAGGACTTTTGTGGGGCAATTTTTCATGTGATGTGAATTGTCTACATGTGAGTGGAAGTAGAATAAGATGAGTAGTTTTACTATCACTTTTGACCCAATTCATTTGATTGAACCGTGAGTACAAGTTCAAGAGAGAGAGAAAACCATTTTTCTCAATAATGTTCATCTTCTTCTTCATATCACTTCTTGATTGTTCTTAGAGAAACATCAAGAAATATTGAGAGATCAAACATTAAAACACTTAGAGTGTTATAATCAAAAGCATCATCACTTGATTCAAGACGCAACCTTAGAGGTTAATCGGGTGTTGTCATTCCGGTCATTTTTCCGGCGCGTGGTAAGTAGAGACGCGGTGCTTTCGGCGTTGGATTGTTCAAGGGCTTGGAGCGGATTGGATTCGTAGAGATCAAGCAAAGCTTGGGGAATAGCTCAAGAGAAGGTTACCATTTAATCAACGGACTTCAAGGGTTTGTTTAGTACAACTCTTGCTTTTCGTTTATATTTTCGTATATACGTAGCTCGATCGATCCTCGTAAGGATTCAGATCGAATTAATTTTCGTTTTACCGCTTCCGCCGGGCCTTCGTTTTAGGCACCGAATCCCAACAGTGGTATCAGAGCGTAGGTCTTGCAATCGTATATATGATATTGGCATTTGGAATGCTCGATTAGATGGTAAATGATTTGGAATAATTTTAGTTATAATCGTGGTATATGTTTTTTGTTCGTTATAGTTGTATTTTTTGTAAGTTTATGTCTAAATATAAATCTTCTATTTCTTGGAAATATGATTTATATTGATGATATGAATGTTGGAAAATATAGATATTGAATATCCGGTCGAAAAACTAGCCCCGAATTTCCGTTAGACGGTCCGGGAGTGGTCCGTAAGTAGGGGGCCGCTGCCCAGGGCTCGGGGGCCGCAGCCCAGGGCTGTTGCATCCTGCCTGGGAAGTTTCTATATTGTGGGCTGCTGCCCAGGGCTCAAGGGGCCGCGGCCCAGGGCTGCTGGGCAGCCTTACAACAGCCCAATGGTGTTTTTCGGGCGCGGTTCAGCCCATTTTGGACCCTTTTCGGGCTTATTTTCTTCGTGTATTCCTAAAATTAATCTCCCGCATGTTAAATTGGATTTAATATGATTAAAATGATATATGGTATTTCATTTTATAAGGGAAAATTGATTTATTGGAATACTTGTGATCGATCGAATTATTTGAACATTTTTCATATTACCGGTTGTGTGAATCGATTGGATCGATTGATTGGATCAATTTATCTCTACGCTTTCCATTTATATAGTATTTATTGGATGAATGCTTTTGAATGGAGATGTGGTTCATGGACTTAGTTTTGTGAATCGTTCGTTTTATTCGATTGGGTTGTAAAGGCCGTTTTGAGCCTATTATTTTACGAAAAATATTTGTATCTAGGATGCAATTTTCAATGTAAAATTTATATGTAATGACGAAGACCGGAGGAAGATCCATTTTGAGAAAACAAAGATTCAAGACGAAGACTTGTAATTAGATTACGGAGTTTTTGTTTTCTAGGAACGGTCTATGAACCACATGTTGGTAGCAACTAGGCTGTGAATGGTTTTTTCATATTGTATGAATGCCACAAACACACTTAAATGATTAATATGCAAAGTGTAACCTTAATCGCGAAAATTCTCCCACAACAAATTATTAAGTTTATAAGGTTTCAAGGTTTTCCTTCCCTACATAGAGTTTTCGGGAAATTGAAATCCAAACCGGATGTGCTATGCTTCCGAGTTATCGGGGTAGTCGTTCGGGGAAGACATATAAATTACCGGGAGCGCATTAGATGCCTTCGGTTGGAGCAAATTTTATCCCTAGAAACATGATATGTTGCCGGATAAGATTCAATTGTGAAACTGATTTACGTCAATGGTGTAAACTTAACTTTTGCACGAACTATATAAACCGTATAGGTTGAGGGGATTAAATAAGGGGAAAAAGAAGATTGAATCATCCATTAGATGGGTTGGTGTGGGACACCACTTTATGAAAATTAGTAGACTAGAAACATGTTAGGTTGCCCTCTATTAAGATTTATAAAGAACTCGATCACCACTATGAAGTATAGCGACGATACTTCCAGATTTCACATGGGAGTGTGTTATTCCGATGAAAATAGTGGGAGCTCGGTAACAAGAATAGAAAAGACCATAATTCTATACTTAGAACATAATTGAACGAGTCATTAATTAATCTGTCGTACTTAATGCAGACATAACTCTCAATATGACAATGAATCCACTCGCAATTCTACTCGAAAAGAACACCTTGATGGGACCTAACTTTGTGGATTGGCTCCTCAATCTGATGATTGTCCTCAGTATAGAGGCACTGGGATACGTCTTGGAAACGGACATTCCGACGGCTCCAGTGCGGACAAGAGCCAATCAGGAAGAGATTGAAAACCATAAAAGTGGGTTAAGGATGATGTGAAAGTCCGTGCTTATATGATGGCTTCCATGTATAATGAGATTAAGAGAGCTCATGAGAAAATGACTTCTGCTAGGCAGATTCTATCTCACTTAACCGAGTTTTATGGTGAGCACAGTCGAACTGCTAGATATGAGATATCCAAGCAATTGTTCTGTGCAAGGATGAAGGAAGATGAGAAGGTTGGGGACCACGTCCTCATAATGATATCCATGATCTAGAGATTAGAGGATCTTGATTTTAAGATGGATACTTCTCTTCAAACCGACCTTATCCTACAGTCTCTCCCTGAATCCTTCTCACAGTTTGTTATTAACTTCAACTGTAATGAGATTGCATGTAACTTAGCTGGGCTAATGAACAAACTGGTGACCGCTCAGTCTCAGATGAAGACTCCGCGGATGAAGGAGTCTGCCCTTGTGATTTCTTCTGGACTTCGAAAGTCTAAGAATAAGAATAAAAAGACCAAGAAGCAGACTGGACCACAAGTTAAGGACCTGAAAGGAAAGGGCAAGGCCCCGATGGTTCCAAAAAGCAAGAAAAAGGACGCTTGTCTCAAGTGCGGTGAGCTGGGCCACTGGGCAGGAGACTGTCCGATTGTTCATGGCACTTCAGGTACAGAACTTTTAGTTTTGGAAACAAATTGTTCTGCTACTGTATTTTCTACTTCTTGGATACTAGATTCTGGTGCTAGTTCTCATATTTGTACCGTGAATCAGGATCTGGAACAAAGTAAGAAGCTTGCAGCTGGAGAAGTTATGATCACAGTCGGAAGTAGGCATAGTGTCGAGGCGACCGACATAGGATCACTTCTTTTGGGTTTCGAATCCGGCTTTGTTTTGACTTTAGAAGATGTACTTGTTTTGCCCAAGGGGCACAAAAACATTGTATCCATTTCGGTCATGGACCGAAAGGGCTTTTCATCTTTCATTGGTGATGGTCCCTGCAAAATTTATTTCAGAAATAAACTAGTGGGTACTGCTACATTGTTAAATGGATTGTGTCATCTAAATCTTAGCAACAAAGTAGTTGTGAATACTATGACTAGACAACGTGGTAGGGATGAAACAAATCAAGTTTTGAAATGACATCTTAGACTTGGTCATGTTGGTCAGACCAAGGTTTAAAAGATGGTAAAAGATGGAGTTATGGGTCCATTGGGATCAGATCCCTTTCCTACTTGTGAATCTTGCCTTAAAGGCAAAATGACTAAGTCCCCCTTCACAGGGACTTTTGAAAGAGCCGATGATAAACTGGGATTAATCCATACCGACGTATGTGGTGCTTTGGAAGCAGCATGTGACGGATATAAATATTTCATTACGTTTACAGATGATCATACTAGGTATGGTTATGTATACTTAATGAAACATAAATCCGAGGCCTTTGAGAAATTCCAGTAGTTCAAGGCCTTAGTCGAGAAACAAAGTGGTAATCACATCAAAGCACTTCGGTCAGACCGAGGTGGCGAGTATATGAGTACGGAGTTTGATGAGTTCCTTAAGGAACATGGAATAGTTTCACAACTAACACCTCCAGGTACTCCTAAGTTAAATGGTGTGTCAGAAAGAAGGAACCAGACCTTGTTGAACATGGTCCGTTCCATGCTGGGCTATACTGACTTGCCTATTTACCTGTGAGGGTATGCACTCCTGACAGCTGCTTACATCTTGAACAGATGTCCTTCCAAATCCGTTCCTAAAACTCCACATGAGATGTGGGAGGGCAGTAAACCAAGTCTTAATCATATTAGGATTTAGGGATGTCCCGCCTATGTCAAGAAGATTGAGGTGGAGAAGTTGGAAGCTAGGTCCACGAAGGGACGTTACATTGGATTCTCGTCTGGGACGATGGGATATCTATTCTACATACCCGAAGATTGAAAGATCCTTGTTGCTTTACAAGCACACTTCCTGGAATATGAGTTCATCTAGGAAGGCAGGGCAGGTAGAAGTATTTCTTCAGAAGAATACAATGAAACTCCTTGGGAGACACCTATGCAAGAAACTGGAACCGAACTTCTGAAACATAAGTACAACCACCTCGTAGGTCTAGTAGGGTGTCTCATTTACCTGAGAGGTATGGGCTTGTGCACTTGGAGGAACTAGGTCTCCATGAGGTTCCAAGTGATAGCCAAGAGACTGACCCAACGACCTATGACCTAGCAATGGTGGATGTAGACTCCATGAAATGGACTGTAGCAGTCTTGATGTAGTTGGGACCTTCATTTTGACGAGACGGTCAAAGAGTTTGACTTCGTGCAAAATGAAGAGGGATCTTGTGTATACAAGAGGGCTAGTGGGAGCAAGATCGCATTCTTAGTACTATATGTAAATGACGTTCTACTAATAGGAAATGATGTGGGAATGTTCAGTTCTGTAAAAGCTTGGCTTTCGAGTAACTTCTCCATGAAAGACTTGGGGGAAGAAACCTATGTTCTTGGGATTCGACTCTACTGGGATAGATTGAAGAGAATGATAAGTTTTTGCCAAACCCTCTATATAGATTAGATCTTAAAGAGGGTTCCTTCCGATGCGACATGGAATAAAACTCACCTTGAAGATGTGTCCTCATAGTGAGGAACAATGAAAGGAAATGAGTAATATGCCATATGCTTCGAAATTTGGGTAGCCTTATATATACTTTATTGTGTACAAGACCTGACATTGCGCATGCTGTAAGCGTGGTAAGTAGGTTTCGGGCTAACCCAGTCAGGGAAAATTAGACCGCCGTAAAGAATGTTCTCAAGTACTTTAGAAGTACTAAAGAGATCTGGTTCTTATATATGGTGTTGGAGAACACAATGTGGTGGGATTCACTGTATTGGACTTCCAAAGACAGAAAGACGATTATATGTATACTTCTGGCTACATTTACTCGTAATGGAGGAGTAGTATCTTGGAATAGTGCCAAGTATAGCGCGACTACTGGTTCTACCTGTTAGGCTGAGTATAAAGCGGCCTCGGAGGCCTCTAAAGGAAGGATTTAGAAGTTACTGGGTAAACTTCACATGACACCTTGTGATGCGCTGACAGAGCGGTAGCACAGGCCTAGGGGACGAGGTTTCACAACAGTACCAAACATATTGAGAGAGTATCATCTCGTAAGAGAATTTATTCGCAAAGAGATACATTGTGCTGCATAGAGTAGAGTCAGCCGATTAAGTCGCTGATCCACTGACCAAGCTACTTTCTCAGATTAGCTTAGAGCGTCATATGGAGAACATGGGTATTAGATACCATAGTATGTGGCATTGAGTGCAAGTGGGAGATTGTTGGGAGTATGTGTTAGGAGTATGCCCTCGAATGCCACTCAGAGGTTGTTGAGTGAGGGCATTGTACTTGTAATTTTGTAAACCATTTATATAAGGCAAATGATTGTTTCTTTATTTACTGGTAGTTACTGGCATTCCTAACTCGTAAATAAACATATAGAAACAAGTCCGTGTATTTGAGAGCAAAACGTTCCACTCCTTATTGGATAAGGGGGTCGGCACTGGAAAGGTTTATAGCTCAAATACTTAACCGTTCGCAAGTCGATGAAACTGGACTGGGCGTTAAGTTTATGTAAAGACTTGTATGACGTGTTCTTTGACATGGAGAGTGCCTGTCGAACACTAATGGTTAGTGGGAGCACACGTTATAGGTATGCTAATTAGATTAGTATACTCGAACCGACTCACCCTCGATTCGTCACACGGATTTCACTCCGGGACAGTCAATGACGGAATCGAAAGGTTGTGATAGGTATTCGTGAACCTTCGACTTGAGGATTTAGTAGGGATGTGCTTGTGACGTCAAGATTTTCATTAGAGTAGTTCGACCCTGTAAACCTAAGGCGGGGTCAACTCGACGTGCATCTTGACGGCAAGTAGCAGTCCCATCAATACCAAGATAGAATTCGTTCTCCCATTAGTGAGCGGGTTATATGTCCTATGCGGTTATTGCGATGAGATCATAAGTCTTTGGCCAAAGCATTAGAGCTAGTTGTATTAGATACACGATACTCGATGATCTCGATTTGCATTAATGCATGCATAGCGTCAAGCATGATAGGGTTTGACTGACCGTGACCCTATAACTTGATCGGGACATTTGAAAGAAGGGTTTATACGTATACTGGTATTCACGACAGAATGGTTCTTGAATGATCCCAATCATTCGTTCTCAGTTGGGGTACAGTGTAGGCCGCCAGGCTGGCTAGGTGGTGCTACTACTCTTTGGTTCCTCCCATTGCTGACTGAGACGGACCTACCGAGTCGCGCAATAGGATTGACAACGGAATGAATCAAGCTAATTCTCTCATTATGAATATTAGATATTTGATATCTAATTTGGGACATTGGATGTTTAAATCGATTTATCGGATAAATTGATTTACGGCTTAATGGATTAAATATATCACTGGGTGATTAATTTAATTCATGAATATAATTATTTCTTGGAGAAATTAATTATGTTATTTTGTATTTGATATGTTTAATTAATTGGATTAATTAATCGATACAAATACATCAGAACGGAATCGTAGTTTATCTGTTTGGACTCACGGGAGTCCGAAACGAACCGAACTCATCCGTTTCTGCATGGTAGCCACCCCCCTAATTTCCACCCACTTTCCTCTTGTCTTGTTGTTTTCATTTTATATGAAAAAGATGACTTTGTGGGGCTTAGATTCTCATAATAATGAGATGTATCATGTGAGTGGAAATAGAATAAAGAGAGGAAGACTTCTCACCTCATGTTACTTTGATTCCAACGTGAGCTTTGAGTGTAGAGAGAGAGAAAAGACTTCTCCAAGTCTTCTTCATCATCTTCCTCTTTATTCATCAAGTTCTTGATTTTTCTTGGAAGAAAATTGAGAAATAAAAGAGAGATTGTGAGTTATACACTTAGAGTGTTATAATTTCATATTGGAAGCTTCATCACTTAGCTCTAGCCGTATCCTCGGAGGATAGCAAGGTGATTGTCGTTCCGGTTGTTTCTCCGGCGCGTGGCAAGTAGAGACGCGGTGCTTTCGGCGTTGGATCGTTCAAGAGCTTGGGGAATAGCTCAAGAGAAGGTTACCATTTAATCAACGGACTTCGAGGGTTAGTTTCTTACGACTCTTGCTTTTCGTTTATATATTCGTATATACGTAGCTCGATCGATCCTCGTGGGGATTCGGATCGAATTAATTTTCGTTTTACCGCTTCCGCTGGGCCTTCGTTTTAGGCACCGAATCCCAACAGTGGTATCGGAGCGTAGGTCTTGCGATCGTATATACGATATTTTGCATTTGGAATGCTTGATTAAATGATTAGTGATTTGGAATCACAACCGTTTAATTCGTTGTTTTAATTGTTCGAAAATTTAATTTTTCATGTTTTTATGTTACTATATAAATCGGTTTTATTTATTAAAACTGGATTATATGGGTAATATTAAATTAGAAAAATATAATTTTTGAAATCGGACGAAAAGAGTCGAAAAATCGCCGCCTGGGATCGCCTGCCGCCTGTGGCCGCCAAGGCTGGACTGCCGGCAGCTTGTTTCTCGCACTGGCAGATCAGCCCCTCGGCGAAGGACCGGCGGTGATGCCGGACCCCGGGCGAGGCCCGGGCGATTTTATTTCGATTCCGTTTCTGCTTATGTTTCGTTATAATAATTTTAAATTAAATTGGATTTAATTTGACTAAATAAAATACTTGGTGTTTTATTTTGAGGAAATTTATTATTGTGAAATATTTATCATCCGGTTTATACGAACGAATTAAAACTACCATGTTTGTGAATTAATTGGATTAATTCTAATAGATGGTTATTTTTTATATTGGTTGGATCAATATATTTAATGTGTAGTCCATTTATTTAGTATTTATTGGATGAATGCTTTTGAATGGGGATGTGGTTCATGGACTTAGTTTTGAATCGTTCGGTTTTATTCGATTGGGTTGTAAAGGCCGTTTTGAGCCTATTTATTTTACTAGAATTATTTGTATCTAGGATGCAATTTTTCAATGTAAAATTTATATGTAATGACGAAGACCGAGGAATATCCATTTCGAGAAGACGAAGATTCAAGACGAAGACTTGTAATTAGATTACGGAGTTTTTGTTTTTTAGGAACGGTCCATGAACCACATGTTGGTAGCAACTAGGTTGTGAATGGTTGTTTCATATTGTATGAATGCCACAAACGCGCTTAAACGATTAATGTGCAAAGTGCAACGTAAATCGCGAAAATTCTCCCACAATAAATTATTAAGTTTATAAGGTTTCAAGGTTTTCCTTCCCTCCATCGAGTTTTCGGGAAATTGAAATCCAAATCGGATGTGCTATGCTTCCGAGTTATCGGGGTAGTCGTTCGGGGAGGACGGATAAATTACCGGGAGCGCATTGGATGCCTTCGGTTGGAGCAAATTTTATCCCTAGAAACCTGATAGGTTGTCGGATAAGATTCAATTGTGAAACTGATTTGCGTCGATGGTATAAACTTAACTTGTTCACGAACCATAGAAACCGTATAGGTTGAGGGGAATGAACAAGGGGAAAAGAAGATCGAATCATCCATTAGATAGGTTGGTGTTGGACACCACTTTATGAAAATTAATAGACTAGAAACCTGTTCGGTTGCCCTCTATTAAGATTTATAAAGAACTCGATCACCACTATGAAGTAGAGCGACGATACTTCCGGTTTTCACATGGGAGTGTGTTATTCCGATAAAAATAGTGGGAGCTGGGTAACAAGAATAGAAAAGACCTTAATTCTATACTCAGAACATAATATAACAAGTCACTAATTAATTTGTTATACTTAATGCGTACATAACTCAATATGACAATGAATCCACTCGCACTCGCTCGAAAAGAACACCTTAATGGGACCTAACTTTGTGGATTGGCTCCGCAACTGATGATTGTCCTCGATAGAGGCACTGGATACGTCTTGGAGACGGACATTCCGGCGCCTCCTGTGCGGACCCGAGCCAATCAGGAAGAGATTGAAAACCACGAAAAGTGGGTTAAGGATGACGTGAAAGTCCGTGCTTATATGATGGCTTCCATGTCTAATGAGCTTCAGAGAGCTCATGAGAAAATGACTTCCAAAGTGCATTCTATCTCACTTAACCGAGCTTTATGGTGAGCACAACAGAATCGCTAGATATGAGATATCCAAGCAACTGTTCGGTGCAAGGATGAAGGAAGGTGAGAAGGTTGGGGAACACGTCCTCAAAATGATATCCATGATCGAGAGATTGGAGGCTCTTGATTTTAAAATGGATACTTCTCTCCAAACCGACCTTATCCTACGCCTCTCCCGATTCCTTCTCACGCTTTGTTATGAACTTCAACCGCAATGAGATTGCATGTAACTTAGTTGGGCTAATGAACAAACCGGTGACCGCTCGATCTCGGATGAAGACCCCGCGGATGAAGGAGTCTGCACTTGTGATTTCTTCTGGACTTCGGAAGTCTAAGAATAAGAAGAAAAAGACCAAGAAGCGGACTGGACCACAAGCTAAGGACCTTAAGGGAAAGGGCAAGGCCCCGATGGTTCCAAAGAACAAGAAGAAGAAGGATACTTGTCTCAAGTGCGGTGAGTGGGCCACCGGGCTAGAGACTGTCCGATTCTTCATGGCACTTCAGTCAGAACTTTTAGTTTTGGAAACAAATTGTTCACTCTTGTATTTTCTACTTCCTGGATACTGGATTCTGGTGCTAGTTCTCATATTTGTACCATGAATCAGGATCTGGAACAAAGTAGGAAGCTTGGAGCTGGAGAAGTTATGATCACAGTCGGAAGCGGGCATAGTGTCGAGGCGACCGACATAGGATCACTTCTTTTGGGTTTAGAATCCGGCTTTGTTTTGACTTTAGAAGATGTACTTGTTTTGCCCAAGGGGCACAAAAACATTGTATCCATTCCGGTCATGGACCGAAAAGGCTTTTCATATTTCATTGGTGATGGTTCCTGCAAAATTTATTTTAGAAATAAACTAGTGGGTATCGCTACATTGTTGAATGGATTGTATCATCTAAATCTCAGCAACAAAGTAGTTGTGAATACTATAACTAGAAAACGCGGTAGGGATGAAACCAATCAAGTTTTGAAATGGCATCTTAGACTTGGTCATGTTGGTCAGACCAAGGTTTACAAGATGGAAAAAGATGGACTTATGGGTCCATTGGGATCGGATCCCTTTCCTACTTGTGAATCTTGCCTTACATTTCAAAGAGCCGCTGATAAACTGGGATTAATCCATACCGATGTATGTGGTGCTTTGGAAGCAGCACGTGATGGATATCAATATTTCATTACGTTTACAGATGATCATACTAGGTATGGTTATGTATACTTAATGAAACATAAATCCGAGGCTTTTGAGAAATTCCAGGAATTCAAGGCCCTAGTCGAGAAACAAACTGGTAATCATATCAAAGCACTTCGGTCGGACCGAGGTGGCGAGTATATGAGTACGGAGTTTGACGAGTTCCTTAAGGAACATGGAATAGTTTCACAACTAACACCTCCAGGTACTCCTCAGTTAAATGGTGTGTCAGAAAGAAGGAACCGGACCCTGTTGAACATGGTCCGTTCCATGCTGGGCTATACTGACTTGCCGATTTACTTGTGGGGGTATGCACTCCTGACTGCCGCGTATATCTTGAACAGATGTCCTTCCAAATCCGTTCCTAAAACTCCACATGAGATGTGGGAAGGAAGGAAACCAAGTCTTAATCATATTAGGATTTGGGGATGTCCCGCTTATGTCAAGAAGACCAAGGTGGAAAAGTTGGAAGCTAGGTCTGCGAAGGGACGTTTCATTGGAGTACCGTCTGGGACGATGGGATATCTATTCTACATGCCCGAAGATCGAAGGATCATTGTTGCTTTACAAGCACACTTCCTGGAAGATGAGTTCATTCAGGAAGGCGGAGCAGGTAGAAGTATTTCTTTAGAAGAATACAATGAAACTCCTCGAGAGACACCTGTGCAAGAAACTGGAACCGAACTTTCTGAAACACTAGTACAACCACCTCATAGGTCTAGTAGGGTGTCTCATTTACCTGAGAGGTATGGGCTTGTGCACTTGGAGGAGCTGGGTCTCCATGAGGTTCCAAGTGATAGCCAAGAGACCGACCCGACGACCTATGACCAAGCGATGGTGGATGTAGACTCCGCGAAATGGCGTGAAGCTATGGAAGCTGAGATAGACTCGATGCATGTAAATCAGGTCTGGACTCTAGTAGACCGCCCCAAGGGCATAGTGCCCATTGGGAATAAGTGGATCTACAAGAGAAAGACCGATGGTGATGGCAAGGTTGACGCCTATAAGGCCGGGCTTGTGGCAAAGGGTTATACCCAAAAGGAAGGGATTGATTACCACGATACCTTCGCCCGTAGCTATGATCAAGTCTATTCGCATGATGCTTGCTATAGCCTACCACGATTATGAGATATGGCAAATGGACGTAAAGACGGCTTTCCTTAATGGATTCCTCGAGGAGGAAATCTATATGGAGCACCTAAAGGCTTTGTGTCCGAAGTCGATATTCGTAAAGTGTGCAAGCTTCAGCGTTCCATTTATGGATCAAACAAGCGGCGCGTAGTTGGAACCTTCGTTTTGACGAGGCGGTCAAAGAGTTTGACTTCGTGCAAAATGAAGAGGAACCTTGTGTATACAAGAAGGTTAGTGGGAGCAAGATCGCATTCTTAGTACTATATGTAGATGACATTCTACTAATAGGAAATGATGTGGGAATGCTCGGTTACGTGAAAGCTTGGCTTTCGAGTAATTTCTCCATGAAAGACTTGGGAGAAGCAACCTATATTCTTGGTATTCGGCTCTACCGGATAGAGCGAAGAGAACAATAGGCCTTTCCCAAGCCCTCTATATAGATAAGATCTTAAAGCGATTTAAGATGGATGATTCTAAAAGAGGGTTCCTACCGATGCAAAGATGGAATAAAACTCACCTTGAAGATATGTCCTCAAAGTGAGGAACAACGCAAGGAAATGAGTAATATACCATATGCTTCGGCCGTGGGTAGCCTTATGTATGCTATGTTGTGTACAAGACGACATCGCGCATGCCGTAAGCGTGGTGAGTAGGTTTCGTGCAAACCTGTAGGGAACATTGGATCGTCAGAAAGAACGTTCTCAAGTACTTGAGAAGAACGAGAGATATGGTTCTTATGTATGGCGGTGGAGATTTGTATGTGGTGGGATTCACCGATTCGGACTTCCAAGGACCGAAGGACGACTCGATGTCCACTTCGCTACATATTTACTCTTAATGGAGGAGCGATTCTTGGCGTAGTGCCAAGCAAAGCGCGATCGCGATTCCACTGTCAGCCGAGTATCAAGCGGCCTCGGAGGCTTCCAAGGAAGGGTTCTCGGATTAAGAAGTTTCTAGGAGAACTTCAAATGATACCATGTCTTTGAAATTGCTGTTCAGCATCGCGACAACGACGGAGTCAGCATGTGCCAAGGAGCCGAGGTTTCACAACACCAAACATATTGAGAGGAAGTATCATCTCGTAAGAGAATTTGTTTGCAAGGGATACATTGTCTTTGCCAGAGTTGACTCGGCCGACAACGTCGCCGATCCACCGACTCAAGCCACTATCTCAGACTAGCTTGGAGCGTCATCTGGAGAACATGGGTATTAGATACCATAGTGTGTGGCATTGAGTGCAAGTGGGAGATTGTTAGGAGTATGCCCTCGAATGCCACTCAGAGGTTGTTGAGTGAGGGCATTGTACTTGTAATTTTGTAAACCATTTATATAAGGCAAATGATTGTTTCTTTATTTACTGGTAGTTACTGGCATTCCTAACTCGTAAATAAACATATAGAAACTAGTCCGTGTATTTGAGAGCAAAACGTTCCACTCCTTATTGGATAAGGGGGTCGGCACTGGAAAGGTTTATAGCTCAAATACTTAATCGTTCGCAAGTCGATGAAACTTGACTGGGCGTTAAGTTTATGTAAAGACTTGTATGACATGTTCTTTGATATGGAGAGTGCCTGTCGAACACTAATGGTTAGTGGGAGCACACGTTATAAGTATGCTAATTAGATTAGTATACTCGAACCGACTCACCCTCGATTCGTCACACGGATTTCACTCCGGGACAGTCAATGACGGAATCGAAAGGTTGTGATAGGTATTCGTGAACCTTCGACTTGAGGATTTAGTAGGGATGTGCTTTTGACGTCAAGATTTTCATTAGAGTAGTTCGACCCTGTAAACCGGAAGGCGGGGGTCAACCTCGACGTGCATCTTGACGGGCAAGTAGCAGGTCCTACTGAATACCAAGATAGAATTCTTTCTCCCATTAGTGAGCGGGTTATATGTCCTATGCGGTTATTGGCATATGAGATCATAAGTCTTTGGCCAAAGCATTAGAGCTAGTTGTATTAGATACACGACAGCTCGATGATCTCGATTTGCATTAATGCATGCATAGCGTCAAGTACAGATAGGGTTTGACTGACCGTGACCCCATAACTTGATCGGGACATTTGAAAGAAGGGTTTATACGTATACTGGTATTCACGACAGAATGGTTCTTGAATGATCCCAATCATTCGTTCTCAGTTGGGGTACAGTGTAGGCCGCCAGGCTGGCTAGGTGGTGCTACTACTCTTTGGTTCCTCCCATTGCTGACTGAGACGGACCTACCGAGTCGCGCAATAGGATTGACAACGGAATGAATCAAGCTAATTCTCTCATTATGAATATTAGATATTTGATATCTAATTTGGGACATTGGATGTTTAAATCGATTTATCGGATAAATTGATTTACGGCTTAATGGATTAAATATATCACTGGGTGATTAATTTAATTCATGAATATAATTATTTCTTGGAGAAATTAATTATGTTATTTTGTATTTGATATGTTTAATTAATTGGATTAATTAATCGATACAAATACATCGTAACGGAATCGTAGTTTATCTGTTTGGACTCACGGAGTCCAAACGAACCGAACTCATCCGTTTCGCATGGTAGCCACCCCCTAATTTCCACCCACTTTCCTCTTGTCTTGTTGTTTTCATTTTATATGAAAAAGATGACTTTGGGGCTTAGATTCTCATAATAATGAGATGTATCATGTGAGTGGAAATAGAATAAAGAGAGGAAGACTTCTCACCTCATGTTACTTTGATTCCAACGTGAGCTTTGAGTGTAGAGAGAGAGAAAAGACTTCTCCAAGTCTTCTTCATCATCTTCCTCTTTATTCAACAAGTTCTTGATTTTTCTTGGAAGAAAATTGAGAAATAAAAGAGAGATTGTGAGTTATACACTTAGAGTGTTATAATTTCATATTGGAAGCTTCATCACTTAGCTCTAGCCGTATCCTCGGAGGATAGCAAGGTGATTGTCGTTCCGGTTGTTTCTCCGGCGCGTGGCAAGTAGAGACGCGGTGCTTTCGGCGTTGGATCGTTCAAGAGCTTGGGGAATAACTCAAGAGAAGGTTACCATTTAATCAACGGACTTCGAGGGTTAGTTTCTTACGACTCTTGCTTTTCGTTTATATATTCGTATATACGTAGCTCGATCGATCCTCGTAGGGATTCGGATCGAATTAATTTTCGTTTTACCGCTTCCGCTGGGCCTTCGTTTTAGGCACCGAATCCCAACAGTATGCCCTCGAATGCCACTCACAGGATGATTGAGTGAGGGCATTGTACTTGTAATTATGTAAATCACTAATATAAGGCAATGGATGTTTCTTCATTTACTGGTAGTTACTGCATTTCTAACTCGTAAATATACAAATAGAAACTAGTCCCTGTATTTGAGAGCAAAACGTTCCACTCCTTATTGGATAAAGGGGTCGGCACTGGAAAGGTTTATAGCTCAAATACTTAATCGTTTGCAAGTCGATGAAACTTGACTGGGCGTTAAGTTTATGTGAAGACTTGTATGACGTGTTCTTTGACATGGAGAGTGCATGTCGAACGCTAATGGTTAGTGGGAGCACATGTTATAGGTATGCTAATTGGATTAGTATACTCGAACCGACTCACCCTCGATTAATCACACGGATTTCACTCCGGTACAGTTAATGACGGAATCGAAAGGTTGTGATAGGTATTCGTGAACCTTCGACTTGAGGATTTAGTAGGTATGTGCTTGTGACATCAAGATTTTCATTAGAGTAGTTCGACCCTATAAACCGGGAGGTGGGGGTCAACCTCTACGTGCATCTTGACGGGCAAGTAGCAGGTCCTACTGAATACCTAGATATAATTCTTTCACCCGTTAGTGAGCGGGTTATATGTCCTATGCGGTTATTGGCAGATGAGATCGTAAGTCTTTGGCCAAAGCATTGGAGCTAGTTGTATTGGATACACGAGAGCTCGATGACCTCGATTTGCATTAACTCATACATAGCGTCAAGTACAGATAGGGTTTGACTGACCGTGACCCTATATCTTGATTGGGACATTTGAAAGAAGGGTTTATACGTATACTGGTATTCACGACATAATGGTTCTTGAATGATCCCAATCATTCGTTCTCAGTTGGGGTATAGTGTAGGTCGCTAGGCTGGCTAGGTGGTGCTACTACTCTTTGGTTCCTCCCATTACTGACTGAGACGGACCTACCAAGTCGCGCAATAGGATTGACGACGGAATGAATGGAGCTTATTCTCTCATTATGAATATTAGATATTGGATATCTAATTTGAGACATTGGATGTCTAAATTGATTTATTAGATAAATTAATTTACGGCCTAATGAATTAAATAAATTACCGGGTGATTAATTTAATTCATCAATATAATTATTTCTTGGAGAAATTAATTATGTCATTATGTATTTGATATGATTAATTATTTGGATTAATTAATCGATATAAATACATCGGAACAGAATCAGAGTTTATCTGTTTGGATTCATGGGAGTACGAAACAGACCGAACTCATATATTCCTTCTAGATTGGCCGCCCCCCTTCCACCTACTTTCTAATTAGTCTTTGTTTCCATTTTAAATGGAAGACAAGGACTTTTGTGGGGCAATTTTTCATGTGATATGAATTGTCTACATGTGCGTGGAAGTAGAATAAGATGAGTAGTTTTTCTATCACTCTTGACCCCATTTATTTGATTGAACCATGAGTACAAGTTCAAGAGAGAGAGAAACCCATTTTTCTCAAAAATGTTCATCTTCTTCTTCATATCACTTCTTGATTTTTCTTAGAGAAACATCAAGAAATATTGAGAGATCAAGCATTAAAACACTTAGAGTTTTATAATCAAAGCCTCATCACTTGATTCTAGTCGTAACCTTAGAGGTTAATCGGGTGTTGTCATTCTGGTCGTTTTTCCGGTGCGTGGCACGTAGAGACGCGGTGCTTTCAGCGTTGGATCGTTCAAGGGCTAGGAGCGGATTGGATTCGTAGAGATCAAGCAAAGCTTGTAGAGTAGCTGAATAGAAGGTTTACCATTTAATCAACAGACTTCAAGGGTTCGTTTCTTACAACTCTTGCTTTTCGTTTATATTTTTATATATACCAAGCTCGATCGATCCTCATAGGGATTCAGATCGAATTAATTTTCGTTTTACCACTTCTGCTGGGCCTTCGTTTTAGGCACCGAATCCCAACATTATATTTCTTAAAATTTACAAAACGGTACATGTTTTAATTATTTCTATTATTATAAGGATAGAATAATAAAAGAATTTGAAACTCCTTAAATTTAAGAAAAGTCCAAATATATCACCCAAAAGTACAAATAAACAGACATGGTCTGTAGGTCGGACCAAATTAAATTTTTTGGTCCTTATATATTATCCCGTGCTTAAATATATATAGTAAATATTTAGAAGTGAGTAAGGCTCTGATCTTTTGGACTGAATGAATCTGAAGTGAATCGAATCAATTGAATCAATCGAATGGATTCGAATCGAATCGAATCGAATCAATTAAATGGACTCGAATCGAATCAACTATATATTAAGGGAAAATAATAATAATGGTAAATAATAATAATAATAGTAATTGTTGTGTCGAGATTTATTCACCTCGACAAGCGATCGACTACAAGGCCGAGCGACCGAGTCTTCAACCAATCAAGCTACGGCAAACTTGCCTAAGCGGAGATAACAGTCCACCTTCGAGTATCTAGCGATCGACACTCAAGGCGATCGCCCATTGGCATCTAGCGACCATCTTTGATGCCCGACCTAAGAAGACCGTCCTATGCCACGAACATACACCTTCGTCCATCAAAGTCTACAAAGACTGGATCACAAAGCAGCGCCCACATGCAGATCCGCGAAAGGCGCCGCATAACCTGGATCATTGACCACAGCCTGGCACTGCCTTATCACATAACGACAAACTCGCCGAAAGGTACAAGGTGGGACTGCCCGTGACAGCGACTCAGACGCGTGCAGACTTCTCATTGGACCGCACAGCTGGCTGCCAGAAACTCCTACGGACTTTAAGGGGACCAGCCCATGTGCTAAAAGACGATCGCCCGCTTATTATAATGCAGCAAAGGCGATCGCCCAGCAGGCCCCAGTCCTATAAATAGAGAACCTCCAACAACTGGAAAAAGATTGAAAAATCATTCCGAAAAACATACAAACGCATACATTCCTTCGGGCTCTGGGTTTCCTCTTTCGGATCTACCTCAGGATTTCTCCCTCAGCATCTCTCATCCAGAAGACGATCGGCAGAGGCAAGAACTCCCTACAGTACAGATTCAACGAGACTCACAAGCCTAGGAACTCAAACATACAGCTAATATGCGCCGTGAGAGACTGTCGATCTCTCACCGCCGTCACAGCTCATCAACGTTGTTACAAGAACTCACAGAGCATCATATCTGGTTCTTCCGGCAATCTGAATGCTCGCTAGCTAAGATAAATGGAATCCTTACACTCATTGTAATAGTATTCTAACATTAATACTTGTATCCCAGAATATTTGTATTAATAACATCTCGCGAGAGCATTCAAGCCCGGGACTAACAACCCCGACAAATCTTGTGTTATTTACATTCTCTATGGAAGTGATCTCGCACCTTGTTTGCTATCCATCCATTCCAGCAATATCTATCTCCGGATAATATTTTGGGTAGCAACAATTGGCGCTAGAGGAAGGGCCTGCGTCTTAACCTTCATTTTTATTCCTGCCGTCCCGAAGAACACTCACTGTTCTCGGGGCATATACTTGAAGTGACACTCACTGCACTTCAAAGAAGGCCTTCAGAACCATGATGCCCGCCACCACATCGAAGAGAGCCGCTCTCCAAACCGCCGGACATCATATCCCGGCTCGATCCGAGCCCCAGCCGATGGCAGAGGGAAGCCGCGACAATGCGAGACTCTCAATCCCGTACCTTTGGGGTGGCCCCGGACTCTCACTCGACCAGCTCCAAACCGTGGAACAGATCGAGGAGGCTATGGCCATCCTAAAGGAGCGACGGAGAGCATGCGCGACGCCCGCATTAACTCCCTCAGCCATCCGCCGCGTGGGCAAACGGAAGTTCAAGGGGATACTGGGCGAGCGATCGTCAGAAAGCCCCGATTCACGAGGAAAGGCTCTCGCAAGGTCGGACGGTTCCATATTCAGTCGCTTGGGAAGCGACCCATCATGGCGATCGGGGCATTCTGGCCCCAATCATGAGACGATGGAATCCGAGTCCGTCACCAGGAGTTCGGCCTACCCAACTCCCAGCCGAACACAAGTCAACCGTTCGGCTTCCACTACGAACGCCAGGGGGTCAGTACTTGATCGCCTCAGCTCCCGCTTCGATCGCCTAGCCGCGAGCAGTCAGGCCATGGCGATGGACGCTATGCAACTCCAGCTCAACGAGATGAAAGCACTCTTGGACACTGGGGCAAGCACCAGCAGGAGGATCATCTGACCGACTGATCCACTCGCGGCCCACATCGAGCTCGCCTCCGTGCAACCAAAGATCGCTCCTCCCAAAACACCTCTATATGAAGGGAGATCGGACCCCGAAACCCACCTAAGTAAGTTTCGGATATACATGACCGGGTGTGGGGCATCAGACGCGACCAAGTGCCGAATCTTCCCGTTAACATTGGGCGAGCTGGCCCATAGGTGGTACATCTCACTACCACCTCGATCGATCATCTCCTTTGAGAAACTGGCGAATGACTTCACGTCATACTTCGCCACCAGGGTCGCTAGACCAGAAGGCCCTCACCGCATGATTAAAATCAGGCAGGGGAAAGATGAATCCAATGCGGATTACATCGACCGAGTGGACGAAATCATCCTCACCGGAGAGCCATCAGCGACGATCTCACTCTTACTCGGTCCTGGTGGGATTCTACGGTCACTCTCCCATGTTTAGACACCTCCCGAATGACATCCACCAACCTACGCAATATTCCGCGCTAAGGCCGCCGACTTTCTGGCCAGGCAGAAGCTACTCACCCTCCGCCTAGACGAGGGAATGCCGCCTCCTGTCCAAAAGACGACGATTGCCAAAACCAAGAAGGCGGTCTCCAAGCCATCCGGCGATCTCAGGGCCTACGAGGACATGGAAGCCCATCTCCTCCACATGTTCAACTGAACTCCGGCCCACATTTTTTACGCCATCAAAGGGCGCGAACCGCTGAACAAGCCAAAGGCAATAAGGGACCACAGTCACCTGGACCACAATCAATATTGTGCCTACCATAAGAGTCCCGGCCACAGGACCAACCGATGCCGCGACCTCCTCAGACAACTCTGGAAATTGTTCGAGGAAGGCAAGTTGGACAGCTTATTGGCTTAGCCGGTGCCCCTCCAATCTCCCAACACGGTCGCCCGAGTCGAACGCGAATAGGCTGGAAAGCTCACACGAGCCGACCCCTCGATCAACCTTGGCGACCGTATATACATGCTTCAGTCAAGAGAAGGGAACTTCGGACGTCTCTCCCCAATTTCCCACCTAAGCAAACGCTTAAAAAAAGAGGATGACTTGCTCGCCCCCAAAAGTTCGTCATCTGACATGATGGACCTAGGCAACGATCGCCTCCCTGAGCCTAACGTATACCGTCGAGGATAGACATCTGACATGATGGTCCGAGGTATAAGAGTGCCGCCATGGTCGCAAAAATCGATGAAACCGACGATCCGTCCATGCAAGGTTCCTTTGGGCTTCGATCGCTCGCCCTTCGTTTAAATACGAGGCGAGCGTAGCCGAAGGTCTCTCCAAATCAAATCAGAGGATTACTCGCTCGCTCTCTAAAGTTCGCCATCTACATGAAGAACCTAGGCAGGCGAAATCCTCCCCTTACACAACGTATACCGTCAAGGATCGTCATCTGAATTGATGGTCCGAGGTAGAAGAGTGTCGCCATGGTCGTGGAGGACGATGGAACCGTTCTTTGCGCCCATGCAAGGCCCCTTTAGGCCACGATCGCCCGCTCTTCGTTTAAATACGAGGCCGGCGTAGTCTGAGGGCCCTCCAAAACTAATCTGTGGATGCATTCGCCCGCCCTCGGAGGCCCATCACTTAACGTAGTGGGTCCTTTCTAGGCAATGCGACGCGACCTTCCCCCCATCTCAACGTACACCGTCTAGGGTCGCCATCTTCATGGCGGGCCGAGGTGGAAGCAGAGCTAACAAGCCGCGGAAGTGGAGTTGATTAATCCGATGATGCCCCGCCCAAGGAATCTTCCAGACCAAGACCGCACGCCCTTCATTTAAATACGAGGCGAAGCGCAGCCTTCAGAGGACCCTACCAATTAAGTGAGTCACGAGAACTTAGCCATCAGACGGAATGTCGCTCGTGCATAAGACACGGTCTTGGAGGTCTGTCCATCGAACTCTGCGATCGTGCGCGGCTCCTCAAGACCGAGATGGACGGCCTTTCGAGGATTCGACAAAATTGAAGACCACTCATTCAACGATTTATTTTCGTCCCCTTACTTGCACTAAGTGAACAAAAACAAAGGGGAAGAGCGCGGATCTATTTACACGACGATCGTCCCTATTCAATTACATATGGAGATCGGCATTATTCAGATGTTTGTGCAGCGATCGAATTTGTTGTAAAAGTTATCTATATGAGTTTATCAATTCACTTAGACCTACACACGCAACAATCTCTCCTCACACATTTGTACAAAGTCAAGCAAAAGACTCAGAAAAGCAATCATTCAATTAATAGATCGGAGAAACAAACATTCATTTCATTACTTGAAGTTTCAGAATACATGGTCGCCCGAAGGCCTAAATGCTACAAAGAGAAAGCTACAAAATTATATGACAAAAGAGCTAAAATAATAAGAACGAAGAGCCTCAGGCCCCTGCCTGGCCTTCGCCTTCAAACTCCGGATCGGTCCGCGACCCTTCGCTAGCCTCCGGTGTGGTCTCTCCGCCCTCAGGAGCGTCAGGATGAACAAGGTTCGCCGGAGTCGGATACCATCTCAAGTCCACGCCAATGTCCACGAGATCCAAGATCGGCACGAAGAAGTCAGGGTGGAGAGAGTGCTCCAACGCATACGCCTTGAAGTTTTCGGCTAGAGTGACGACCTCCAATCCTCCCTTCTTAGCAACCAGGAGCGAGTCAGCGAACACCATATAATCGGTAAACTCACTGACAAACTCCACATTTAGGAAGGAATTGGCCTCGGTCGCCTCTTTCTTCCCTTTCAGCTTCGCCATCGCCTGTTGCACACCCTGGAGCTCGGCCTCCCTCGCAGCCGTCTCTCCCCTCGATGCCGCCAGCTCGCTATTTAGCCGAGCGACAGTCACCTTCAGTCGATTGGCCTCCTTCTCAGCGGCCGTCTGCGACCGTACGACAACTATCATCCGGTCCCGAAATCGATCAACAGTCACCCGGGCTTGCTCGGCATCCCGTCTCGCCAGCTCAAGTTCATGACTCGCCCTCTTAGCTACATCCATGGAGTCCTTGTCCATTGCCACAATCCTATCGGCGAACTCAGTGTTCTCTTTCCGAGCCGCCTCGAGATCCGCCTGCAGGCGAGTAGTGGAAGGACGCCCCTCGAACTCCTGCACAGCCTGGGCAGCCATCGTCGCCGCCTGAAGAGAGAGAGCGAAAGCAGCCTGCATTGTACTCCCAGATCGCTGACGAGCGATAGCATCCAAATCAGTCGTCCAGTCCTTCGACAAAGCGGAAATAGCCCGTTTGACATATAGCGGGACATCGCAGGACTGGCGAGGAGATCGGCTTGCCAGAAAATCTAGCACCATCAGCGGGAAGGATGGGTTAGTGCTACGGATCCTACATCAAATAAATAAAAGTTAGTACATCTCCCACGCAAATGACGAGATTCAACTCAACAAGCAAAGTTTACCTCTCGGCTCTCTCGGGATCGCGGTCGAAGTATGGTTTCCCACGAGGGGCCTCAGCATCGGTAGGCTCTACGTAAGGCCCCACCTCCAGAATAATAGGTAACGCCATGGGAGGAACTCAAGATGACTTCTTCTAGTGAAGGCGGCCCAAAACTCCAGGGTTCGACATAGCAATCTCCGGTGGGGGTTCCAAGAAGCGAGGAAAGCGGACTTATGCAATAAAGGACAACCAAACCACGGTCAGACACACTCTCCAAGCAGGACGATCGCCAAGCAATTGGAGATCGCAGAAACTCATACCTGAGACTGAAAGATGTCGTGGAAAACTCAATAGTTGAGCTGACAACCGACGGCTCTCCTTGTTAATCCGGCAAGCTTCCAAGTCGTCGTCCGGCAAGCTTCGTATCCGCTCCCAGATGATCAGAAAGTCAAAAGGAAGCTTGTCGATCGTCGGAATATGGAAACCTGCAAAAAGAAAAACAAATTAGATCAGTTCAGAACATATCCAAACTAAGGGAGAGTCAGAACCCTTAACCGGATTCCTCTCCCGAAAGCCAGTGGGAATGTTCAACTCGTCTATGGGATTATTGCTCGCCAAAGCCTTCCATGAACCGCCGACACAGAACTACTTCACCGGGTCGCCCCGCACCTTGTTCGGGACTCCGAGAATCACCCGACCAGATCGACCTTGAATATGATAGCCTACGACCTACCCTTTCTGAGCCGTCAGATTGAACAGGTGGTTCATCTCCAACGGTGAAGGGAGGCGGTACAGTCGTTGACCTCCGAACAAGGTAAGAGTGCAAATGATTTGGAGCCAAGCATTCGGCGTAAACTGGAGCGGCGCCACGTTCCAAGCCTCCAACAAACGGGAGACAGAAGAAGGCAAAGGGAACCGCAGCCCGACCTCCATGATCGCTTCGTTCACGGTGACCATGCCCTCCGGAGGCTGATAGGCCCGTTCATTCTCAGCGGCGCAAATAGATCCACATCGGAAGGGACATGGAACCTCGTCCTCCAGACAGCCAGGTCCTTCCTGGTCGCCGAGCTCCTTATCTGGCCCAGAGACCATGTAGATCGCTGCGCAGATCGAAACAGGGATCGCCTAGGAGATTGATAAGGATGGGCGATCGAATACTCCCGGTAATTGAACTTAGGAGTCAGACCAGCCAACCTCTCCATGATTTCAGCAAAGGCCAGATAGGCCCGGCCAAAAGCACTGTGCTGCTCCCAGTAGGCCCTAACCGCCGAATCTCTCTCCATCTGCGAGCGCCTCCGCTCAGCCGCAGCCTCCTTGGCGACGTCGGCTTCATTGAACAACGCCTCGACGTCCGCAGGGTCAATTCCGGCCCGGATAGCCTCGGCGGCCGTCTACAGATGGAAATCTGTGGAGGATCCTCCCTGGGCAGTCGATGCCCCGACGGCGGAGCTGGTGCCCACTCCGTGTGAAGAAGATGTTCCAGTCATTCTCGAAGAAAAGAGGAGAAAATGAGTTTTTCTTACCAAGGATTGAGTCGATCGACAATCGGCAGCAAGATCTCCAGAAAATTCTTCAGCAAAAGTCTTCTTCTTCAATAAAGCGCATAAGGGTCTTACCGCTGCAACCCTGCGCCTTTTTATAGGAGAAAGCAGGAACTTCCGTGCAATTAAGAAGAATATCAGGGGCCGAAGTGCAACCGTCAGTATCCCCCAACAGGAACCTGACACGTGCCCTGGAGACTTTTCCGCGGTCATTATCATTTCCCGCTCATTTCAGCGACCAACCAGGTCGTCTAAGTACAAACCGATCCACTCAAAGACGATGGCCAATTCCGCAAAATGCAGAGTCACTCGTCATAATTCAGCGATCGCCAACAGAACCACCTCACCCCACATTTCCAACATCGGAGCGAGTTGGGGGGCAATTGTTGTGTCGAGATTTATTCACCTCAACAGGCGATCGACTACAAGGCCGAGCGACCGAGTCTTCAACCAATCAAGCTACGATAAACTTGCCTAAGCAGATATAACAATCCACCTTCGAGTATCTAGCGATCGACAGTCAAGGCGATCGCCCATTGGCATCTAGCGACCGTCTCTGATGCCCGACCTGAGAAGACCGTCCTATGCCACGAACAGAGACCTTCGCCCATCAAAGTCTACGAAGACTGGATCACAAAGCAGCGCCCACGTGCAGATCCGCGAAAGGCGCCGCATAACCTAAATCATTGACCACATCCTGGCACCGCCTTATCACCTACCGACAAACCTGCCGAAAGGTACAAGGTGGGATCGCCCGTGACAGCGACTCAGACGCGTGCAAACTTCTCATTGGACCGCACAGCTGGCTGCCAGCAACTCCTACGGACTTTAAGGGGACCAGCCCATGTTCTAAAAGACGATCGCCCGCTTAATATAATGTAGCAAAGGCGATCGCCCAACAGGCCCCAGCCTTATAAATAGAGAACCTCCAGCAACTGGAAAAAGGTTGAAAAATCATTTCGAAAAACATACAAATGCATACATTCCTTCAGGCTCTGGGTTTCCTCTCTCGGATCTACCTCAGGATTTCTCCCTCAGCATCTCTCATCCAGAAGACGATCGGCAGAGGCAAGAACTCCCTGCAGTACAGATTCAACGAGACTCACAAGCCTAGGAACTCAAATATGCATCTAATACGCGCCGTGAGAGACTGTGGATCTCTCAACACCGTCACAGCTCATCAACGTTGTTACAAGAACTCACAAAGCATTATATCTGGTTCTTCCGGCAATCTTCACGCTCGCTAGCTAAGATAACAAGAATCCTTACACTCATTGTAATAGTATTCTAACATTAATACTTGTATCCCAGAATATTTGTATTAATGACATCTCGCGAGAGCATTCAAGCCCGGGACTAACAACCCCGGCAAATCTTGTGTTATTTACCTTCTCTACGGAAGTGCTCTCGCACCTTGTTTGCTATCCATCCATTCCAGCAATATCTATCTCTGGATAATATTTTAGGTAGCAACAGTAATCAACAACAACAACGATAATAGTAATATTATTAGTAATAATAATAATTAAGATTAATAATAATAATAAGAAAAAGAAGAACTGGACTGAACTGAACTGAACTGAACTGAAAAACTGAAAAATAAGTTCAAAAGAATAGGGCCTAATTGGTATCCCTTTTAGAAGGGGAACCTAGCCGAGATTTTTCTCATGCAAAAGATTCCACCATTCATATAGTGAGTTAGACCTCTACTTATACCCAGAGAATGACCCTAAAGGACAAGATTGCTCTATGCTAAGAATAGAAATGTCGAAACTAGCGGCCACAATTCACTAGCTGTCGGTCTTCACTTCAAGCGGAATATCATTTTTGAATTTTATTGGGGATAAGGATTTTGATGGGTTTATGACCCCCTAGTCTATTTTAATATCCGTATATTTTATATTTTTTTATTTTCAGTAATTTCTATTTTGGTGTATTTTATGTTTTCAGCGACTCGCTAGTAATCATCTTGACATTTGGAGAATGTTTAATTCTGCATATTTTCTCATCCGAGGGTGTTTTAGAGTTGTTTTACTCAATTTGTTGTTTATTAGCGATTTTTCCACTTTTTGGTTTCTTCGGCGTGGTCGTCGTTCGAAACTGCTGTTTTTATTTCAATAAGTTCGTTTGACATTGTTAGACGTATTATGAGCTTTGGTTTGGTTGTTCGATCTCATATCGTGATTTTTGAAAGTTTTGGGCCATTTTGTAATTTCCCAAAGTTTTGGGCGTGTGATTTCGTATTCATTTTTCTGTTACCTTTGGGTGGTTGGAATCATGTTTTTGTGTTGTGCTCGACTTCGTATTTGGAGACTCTTCGTAAGAGCTTTGTCACGTGTTAATTTCAGTCAGTGCAGACAATTGAGGCGGCGAGTCTCTGCGTAGATTAGCAGTTAACTGCCACATCTTTTGCATCTACCAGGGACACACGAGCTGACACACGAGCAGACACATGAGCTGCTGCTCGTGCATCACACCAGGAGTTGGGAGTGAGTTTCGCACGACTTGACGCACGGACTAACGCGCGGGCAGATTTGGTCGTGCGTATATATTTTCTCACTACCAATGTTTAGACTTTAGCCGACAGCAAAAAGTCGTCGGCTTAAGTCAAAAACCATCGTAAAAGAGGCCAGTTGTCGGCTAAAAGTCAGTCGGTCGAGGTCGGTCGGCTAAACTTTAGCCGACAGCAATGACAAAAGATCATCTGCTAAAGTTTAACTTTGGCCAACGACGGGAAAGTGTGGGCTAAAATATTTAGAAAACTTTGGCCGACGACGGGAATGTGTCGGCTAAAATATTTAGATTTTAGCCGACGGGAAAGGCATTTTCGGATAAACTATTACACATTTTAGCAGATGATTTTTTAGTTATCGGCTAAAATGACTATGTTATAGCCGATGACGTTGTAATGGTCAGCTAAATCCTAAATTTTAGCCGATGACGAAGTAATTGTCGGCTAAAGTGTTCTTTTATTTTTTTTAAATATAAACTTTAGCCGGCGGTTTGTGCAAATGTCGTCGGCTAAAGTCTATTAAAAAAAATATATATTCAGATTTTGGTATCCCCAAACCTATTCAGATAACCTGTTATTCCAAATGTACAATACATCTCCATACATCACAATCAACATACATCAATGTACGAAAAGCTTAATTTATACACCAACAGTTTAAAAATCACACCATATCAACATTTCATGCAGCAACATCAACAAAATCACTATAAACACCAACATTAACGAACACGAGTCTAAATTAAAAATTATTTAGCATTAATAATATGTTTATATAGCAAAAGAACTACTACAATGACAACTAAAATCCTCAAATATCCGTCAAATTCTTGAAGATATAAGAAGGATTACTACCGTCTTGCATGTCGTTGTCCCGAGGCTGTGAAGAAGTGGGGTTGTTTGTGAATTGAAGAATTGAGGTGGTGGTGGTACCGGAATTCCTGACTGAGACACGGTCTGATTATGACATCATATACTGCATCATGGCCTATTGAACCTTCCTTTGTTTCTCTTGGAATTTTTGGAACTGGTCTTGAGAATTCCTTTACTCCTCAGCTCGGAGCTCTCCCTGATCCTCAATTGCTCCTCCAGATAGGCCTTTTGAGTGTCGACCCTTTGATTGCGCTGAAACCTTATAGTATTCTTCAATAATTGGTTGCCTTCATCTCCCATCATCGGCGCCCGGTAATGATTCTCTTTAGGAGGGTAAATGTTAGCCCACACCCTTGCCCTAATGTAGGGATCGACCAGATCGATCTCTCGGCGTGCTAACTGGAGGCCAGTCTCGTCCAAATCCAGATACTCCTCCCTCGCAATCTCTGTCAACATCCTCCCAGAATCCTCTGTGACTCTCTTCTAATTAAGTGTCAACAAAAAAAGTAACCGAATATTAATAAATTTCAGAGGTAAAGAGTGATAGCAGTATTAAAATGGTTAGATACATTTACAACTTACAAGTCTATCCGGATAGTTAGGATATGCCTTCTGAGTCACGTAGACAAAGGCATTCGCCACATTTTCATCAGAAGTGACCTCGTGCGAAACTCTCGCTAACGACCGCGAACATAAACTGTGGTGCTCCATCAAACCCTTACGGTTAGCAGTGTTGGTTGAACTGCTCGCCTACACATAGAAACATGTAATTTTCATTCAACAAGGAACAAAATTACCACAAGTAAGTTTCATATACATTACATATCTTTAGACAACAATAACATTCCGGGTCGCTAAAATGTGCGCATAGCCACCTCCACTCGTACTCCCGATACTTGGACTCCTCGAGAGTAGCCTCACGGGAATTACCCCAAGCCAACCAAAACATGTGTAGCTCATTCTTCCAAATTTGTACCTATAACAAGCATTTATAAATAATAATCAAACATTAGTCAAACATAAAACTCATAATTAAATTGTATCTCAAACAGATATTATCACCAGTTCAATATGTTTAAATAGATCTAATATGCATTGTGTTATTTGTAAAGTATTTATGTATTTATTTATTGTGATTTTGTGTTACTGTTTCATTCTTATTAATAATGTTATTTGTTTATTATGTTATTCATAAATAATCTGTTGTGCGTGTACAGTTGTTATTATGCAGTTGAATGTTAAGATTTAAGTTTAGTGATGATGTTAAAAGTCATTTTATATTTGTGTTTGTATATGATTATATAATGTTACTATGTTAGTTTTATTATTTTTATGTAAAATTAATATTATAATGTTTTATATAATTCTAAAAGTTTATGTTATAATACTCATAATTACAAGTAAATTAGATCACCATGTTTAAAATTATCAATCAATTTACCTTATATGTTTACAAGCTGTGAATTTTATATTACAAATTATTTTATAATAATAAATAAATTATTAAAATATTTTACAAATACATTTTTTAACAATAACTAAAATGACGCAAAAAATTCTCGAGTAATTACTCAACTACGTATTGTGAAAATTACTTACTTGATTAGTTGCACCTCATCACACCAAGTATGTAATACGAAAGAAGGAACATCAAACCTAACCTACAATTAGCATATAATATATATTACTAAATTTTTTCCGAATTAAATACAAAAAGCAGCTTTCGGAATTGAGATCTAAACTTACCGACATAACATTGTTTAATGCATCCTTCACATATTGTGGCACATCCTTCCAGTCAGCCCACAGCACCAGAACCCTATCACGTATGACAAGCCCAACATTACGATAATATGCCGTATAAGCATCAGAAGCCAAAATGGATCATTAATACTTTTCATCTACTACTATCTTGTGACGACCATTTTTTTAACATAAGCATCAAATGCTAGGCCCTTCGATGGGCCACGAGTCTTCTTCTTCTTTTTTGGTTCGGCTTCGGTACGACCGTCCTCATTATCTTCTGCAAGCTCCGCGTACAACTTCGTCTTAGATATCCGACATGTTCGCCAAATCATTTTCTCAGGCCACGCGTGGAACACATACGCCTCCGCTGGGTTAACTAAGCTTTATGGCCAGCGGACTCCTTTATTGACCCCTGGAATCGATGGTACCACATGGGGCTTAAATAGTGTAGACGACAGATCGGAAGGCACCTCGAATGACGTGCTCGGTGTAGCTCGGCCACTCCCAGATGTAGGAGGAGGGGATAGAATGCGGTGTAAAGGAGGTATACGAGGTTGGGTCATCTCGACAGTAGTGGGGGTCGACCTCGATCTCGGAGTCTGATACGATAAGCGCCTCGCAATAGTGTGTGCATCATCCACCAGATACAAGTTTCCATCCTTAAACTTCAGTCTACTCTCTACTATACCATGTATGCGAGGGTTACTCTCATCCAAATACTTACCCACAGGATCCGCATGATTGGAAGCTGCGAAAATATCCCTCGATGTAATACCAACTGTATTTCATGCTTAATTACTTTGTACTGTGTGATTTCTTGTAATGTGATGTCATTTTTATTTATGTATTTCACTAAGTGTTGTACAATTGTGTGATGTGGATGAAACGGAGGTGACACGCCTTGAAGCTGTTGGAAGATCGTCGGTGCGAATATGACGGTGGCCAATGTCTTGTTCCCCGATAATTGTTGACGAGTGGAAAGGACGGTCACCCCGAGATGGTTAAAATGTGATATGTGGCTAAATGATTGAATGTATAATGCACGCCATAGTATATTCATAACGTACGCTAAAATTTGAGTATTACGTACGTTAACGTAACTATCTTACGTATGTAACGGGTGAGTTGGTCTCCCAACCAGAATCTTCCTTTTGACGTGGATTGAGCTACTTTCTGCGGGCTAGAAGACAAACGAGTCAACTCCTCATAGCATATGCTATCCACCAAGATTAACGTACGCTACGGACTGGAGCCTTACATACGTAAAGATGGCTTACGTACGTAACATATAGGCACATTTCAGTCATTGACCTCTGGACGGGCTTTACGCGCGTCTAATCAGAACATTACGTACGTAGTGTCCTTCACATACGTAATAGCTGTATCATTAACGTACATTGTCAATACCAAGTGTTATAAAATGACACTTCCCCTCTTCATCTGCTCAACCTCAACCTTGCAAGAAAACACACTTGGAGCATTTCCCAGCCTTCTACTCGGTTCTTGGCCTCTCATACACTTGAATTAACATTGAGGAGGTGGTTTCTCGAGCTCCGGTGAAGATTATCCAAGTCATTCAAGCCACTTTTCGTTCCTCCTCGTAGCTCTTGTGGATTCGTCAACTCTATTCATTATCCTTCATCTTCTAAGGTAAAGCCTGTCAATCCCTGGAGTAATCTCCTCGATGTTTTTTTATTATACTTGTTAGATTACAGGTATTTCGGTAGATTTTGCCAACTCTCGTAGACAATCTAATCGGACGGAATTGTAGTAACCGGAGTTATCATTGCTCGTATGTTTCGTTCCATACAACTCATATCTATCACATGTGAAAATTTCACTTCAATCGACATTAGGAATATAAAATTTGACGAATCAATTGTAGGAGGATTCCTAGGAATCCGTCACCGTATGTTCCATTATTCGTAGCCACCCTTACCTTATGATTTTCGATGCTTAGTGAACTTGGGAAAAGAATTCGATAGTATTATCGTCATTAAAGAATAAATCACCGAAATCATTGTGTAAAATGGTAATCCACCGATTGTAGTTCTCAGAATATAGAATTGAATTAGAAGTTATGGGATTAGATTATGCTATAGTCGTTTGTTGCCAACCGAATGATGATAGGGATAATCTTGTTGAGCAAATCGATGTATCTACCTTTAACAGTAGAATTGAAGGATATAATGGTACATAATGCTTATGAACTTAGAGAAACGATACTAATGTTGGCAACTAAAACTACGCTAGGAATCCGGATAGGGAAGGGAGACTAGTTTTATTCATCATGATCCGTATAAGGTGTTAATCAGATATTACGTGACTAGGTTAAGCTCGAGCGGGCGTGGAGATCCCGATTATCATAAAGCACCTACCGTTGGATCACAGGCAAGTGAATCTTGCTCGAGAAATGCTAATATTATTGTAATGTTCCTATTAATGAATGTGCCATTGCTGATGAATGCCGACGATTGTCTTTCTCTAAAATATGTTATAAATGGGCCGATGTGTTGGGGATAAAACCTGTATGGTACCCGTATAAAAATGTGTTAGGGGATAAGACCCGAATTGGGCACCTATGTTCCGGGGTATTCCCGTGTGGATACTTTCGTGACCCTTGGTTGCGACCTTGAGGTTTATGTGATAAAAAGAGAAAGACAACGTCGGTCGCGTGGTGAAATATTTTTGGTTGGTTATATGGCACTGTGTTCGGTAAAATTATGTATATCGTTGCTAATGATCGTTATTGGTATGCATTCTCTGACCCTGGTTACCTGGTATGAATTGTCCTGCCAGGTAAATTGGTTGATTATGTGCAGGACATTCCTGAGGGGTCCAGTCAGACTTGAATGGTGTTGGAATAAACTCTTGCCACTGCTTAAAGTAAATTTGGTCCATAAAACCTCCATTATGTAATAATCGAACTTTGAATTATGTTTCTCCTTAAAACCTTTAGGCTCATGTTATGTAACCGTGAACTTATTGTTTTATCGCAATTTCTTTAAAATGTCTATTTTCTAAACTTGCCTTGTGGGTCCCACGTGGGATTCACGGCACTGTAATACCTCAGGAGATTTTGGGGGTGTTACAGAAAATGGTATCGGAGCATCGGCTCCTGGTTTAAATAAAATTTCTCCTAATTTTCAAAGTTATTCCAGACCAACACCCCAAGCGACCGTAACTCCTCGTGGAAATGCAAGGTAAGTGATATGTGTGTTTTCTGTCTGGAAACTACATTTAATTGTAAACTGTGTGTGAAACTAGCTTTAGATTAATACTATCAGTAGTGGCACGCCGAGGAGCTAGGAGGGTGGCGAATGATGCTCAAGGTTCCTCCGAAAACCACGATGGGGACAGGAATACTGCCGATACCCATCCTGCTGGGGACCAGCCGCCACCAATTAATTAAAACGATCAGGAGGCGGAATGCCAGAATAACAACCCGGGAGGCATGTACCCGACTTTAGTTTAGGCCCTTGCCCAAGCTATCGCCATGGGAATTGGTCAGGTCAACCAGATGGAACGGATACCGGTCATCAATGTGGAAGAAAACGCAGGAAGGGACTGATGGTTGGGAGAGATGCTGAAGGCTATGCCTCCGTTGTTTGACGGGGCAGGGGAGAAACATGTAGACGACTGGATTTATGAAATGGAGACTGCTTTTGAGGTGATCAAATTCCCAGAGAACCGAAAGGTTCCGCTCGGTGTTAATCAACTCCGTGACACCGCTGCCCGCTGGTGGAGGACTTACAGGCCAGAGGACCGAATTTGCCCGACTACTGCAGAGCGAGTACCGTCCTAGATCAGCCCAAAACGCTCGCACTTGATACTTTTTCAGTGCCGGACCACAAAATATGCCAGTACCAGAGATCATTCGGGCCTACCGAACCGAGCTAAGTTACATCACGCAGATGGTTCCATCAGAAGATCAACAAATATGCCACCTTGCGCAGAGGTTGCCGGAGGATGTACAATGCTATGCCACCGGATTCCACTGCATGACTCTGAGGGCGTACGAAGACGTGGTTACAGCTTATGCCGGTACTATTGTTAATACCGACACCAGACATAACTCGAAGAAGCAAAAGACATCGGCTCAGGCAGGGAGCAACAACAAAATGAACTCGGGGCCCACATCTTCTTTCAAGTCAGCGGTTTCGTACCAATAGAAGGGTGCATATGATCGGCCTTACCGTAGGGACTGTTTCAATTGTAGCGTGTCCGGACATACTAAGGATCGGTGCCAGAAGTCCGCTACCAAATGTTTCACTTGCGGAAAGAGTGGACACATGTCTCGTTACTGCTGGCGGGCCAATCCCACTCAGAACTCAGCTTCCCAACCAAGTCAACAAGGCTCTGTGCAATCCCCCAGGATGCCTGCCATTTCCATCTACCGAGCTCCATCCCACCAGACTCAACCACCGCCACACGTTGCCGGACGAGGCCGTAAGCGCGGCGGTGGTACTTTATCCTTTTCGGAGTTAGTGTTGTCCCGTGTATTTGAGCTGAGGGATAAGAATGGTCAGTCCGCGCCGGCTATCTCAGGTACTCTTCTTGTTAACTCTCAGCCAGTGCATGTACTATTCGATATTGGAGCCACACATTCGTTTATATCTGTGGAATGTTTTGAACGTTTAAATCTTGCTTGTGTGCCTTATGAATCCTTTACTGTTAAACTACCCGAGGATAGTAGAATAGGCGGCGATCTAAAGGTTCGAGACTGTCAGATCTGCATCGATGATCATAGTTGAACCGCTAATCTTATGGTCCTCCTGTTTCAAAATAAAGATATCATATTAGGTATGGACTGGATGCCATTGCATAGGACGGTCTTGGATACCTACAACTTGACTATTTCCATTACGGCTCAAGACGGTACCACACATGTTATCAGAGGAAGAGAACACTTCAGTACGAAAGGGTCTCTCAGCCTCCTCGCATCGGAAGTCTCCTGCGACTCTCGAAGGAAGTACTATTGGTGTTATGTTCTTCAGGAGGATACTCCAAAACTTATGATCGTAAACATTCCGGTGGTGAATGAATTTCCAGACGTCCTTCCCGATGAACTACCTGGGCTGCCACCACACCAAGAAGTTGACCTCTCCATTGAACTCGAGCCGGGGACGAGACCTATTTCCAAAGCTCCTTACAGTATGGCGCTGGCCGATATGAAGGAATTAAAGATACAGCTTGAAGATCTGTTGGAGAAAGGATTGATCTGCCCAAGCACGTCACCATGGGGTGTGCCAGTACTTTTTGTTAAGAAGAAAGACAACTCTCTATGCTTATGCATTGACTATAGGGAACTAAATAAGGTCACTATCAAGAATCATTACCCACTTCCAAGGATCGATGACCTCTTGGATCAACTACAAGGGGCAGTTGTGTTTTCAAAGATCGATCTATGGTCCGGATATCACCATTTGAGGATTCGGGAGGAAGATATACCCAGGACTGCATTTCGACCGAGGTATGGACATTACGAGTATATCGTGGTATCATTCGGGTTGACTAATGCCCCAGCTGTTTTCATGGAACTGATGAACATAGTTTTGATTGATTTCCTCGATAAGTGCGTGGTGGTTTTTATTGACGACATCATGATCTATTCTCGAAGCCGTCAAGAACATGAGGAACATTTGAGGCAAGTGCTGAACGTGCTGAGACAACACCAACTTTATGCGAAACTTTCCAAGTGCGAATTCTAGATGCTGAAGGTAATTTTTCTCGGACATGTTGTCTCGGCAGAAGGCGTCAAAGGTCGATCTGTAATACCCGGTTGTAATTCAGTCATTATCATTCAGTAATTTCATTCGGTGATTGTCACTCAGTGGATTTTCACTCATTTATAATCATTCATCAATCATGTTCGTTCGCCGTGTTCACCGTTCGGAAAAACTTCGAGTTGTGTATCGTTATTGTTCATTGTTTCAACTTTCCTCATATGAGTTCGACTTTGTTAGATCACCATTAATTTTTGGTAAATCCAAAAATTCTGAATCTTTGCAATATTATAGAGCATCGAGTTAGCTTTCCAATGGTTCAAACGGTGAGTCAATCGAAGTCCTGACGAGAGAGTTATGGTCGTTTTAGCTCACCCGCTCATTTTTTCAATTTTGGCCGATCACTGCCGACCGAACTCGGCCGTGTCGTCCGACACGGCCCGTGCCGTCCGACACGGCCCGTGCCGTACTCGTCCGGAAATGCCGAAGTTTCTGTCACAGGACCCGACCGTGTCGTGCAGCGCGGCCAGTCGAACTCTTCGGATAAGCGAGCCGTGCCGACACGCCCGACCGTGTTCCGAGGACACGGTCGAGTCATGCCAGTCGCCGCGGACGGGTCATCGTCGGAAGGCCCTCCGAGCCGCGACCGTGTCAAGCGGGGACACGGTCGAGTCCTGTCGGCCAGGTATGCGACACGGCCGTGCCGATCGGCACGGCCGTGTCCGGCAGGCGATCAACTCCTTTAAATTCATTTTTCAGCATTTCAGCCCATTTCTCACCCTTTTCTTCACCTTCAACCGAGAGAAAGCTTGAGGGAAGGTTTTCCTTCACAAATCATTTGAGTGTTTGATTATCTTCATCTCCTTTCGATCGTGAAGCCCGGATAATCGATCTAACGCGTGTTCTTCGGATTAAAGTACTTGGATCTTCAAAGGTAATATTCTTCAACACCTTGGATTTCGATTTTTGTGTTGAGATACGATGTTTTGGACGTTATAATCATGTTATATGAAGGGATATGTATATGATTATGAGTTTGTATAAGGATTCATTGGATTATTGAAGGATTATTCAAGAACACTTTGAATATCGAGTTGAAATTGGGGGTTTTCGACTAATTGTTGTTATAATCACGTTTTTGGATATTCATAACGGATTATTGATCATATTGGAGATGTTTTGTTGGTTTGAAACACTTCTTGGGGGATTTGATATTGGTATATTGAGGTTTGATTGTAAACAATCGGAGTTTGGACGCAACGTGTTTGATTTAATGCCTCTATGGACTTAGTTTAATCGTATCGACGTTTTGAGTTCGTTATATTCGTGTTTGATTCGTATATTGAACGGATTGTTGGATATTGTATAATTCAAGGTTGTTCGAGCGACCGATATCTCAATTAGGACGTTGTTTGTGGAAGGATAATTGTCACCGGTATTGTGTAAGTTAATTCTTACTCGGTTAAAAGGATATTCATCCCTTTTGTTGTTGTTCATTCATAATCATAACTCATTCATCATTGTATTAACCGTATCAAAACTTGTTATTGTCAATTAATCACTTCAGTCATAAGGAACGACGGTTCCAATCATCTCATTGAGCTGTCATTTACTTCACTTTTATTTTCATCTCGGTGAGTCATTCTTGGCCTTGTCGAATTATTATTCATTGATATTCAGTGTGGTCATTCTCGTTCATATGACCTTCTGGGTTCATATTGCGTGGCCGGGTGTGGCTGTGTGGAATTTTTAGTCGGGCACACGATGGTTATGTATTGGGTTCACCGTTTCATTCAGTGTTGTGTATTTTATCTTCATATAAAATACACTAGTATTCGGTATTGTCCTGGTGTGTTGTAACTAAACTCCTCATCGGAGTAATTATTGTTGTAATGTAGTTCGGTACTACATTTATCTTGTGTAATTCATTCATTTTCATTTGCCTGGTGGGTCCCAGTTGGGGATCTACGGCACTGTAATATCCGCCTAGTTTGGGGTGTTACAGAGTTGGTATCGGAGCGTGGTTTTGAATACTACCTTCCGAGTCATGTCTCATTTGAAATCATCGTCATCAAACTAGTATCATTGGACTTTCGCCACGTGTGACTGTGCAAATGCCGAGCCAATCGTGACCAAAGAACTGTAAGATTTCTAACGCCATGGTATAATTTCTGCAATAGTCATTCATTCATCATTCATCAATTTACAATCCTCAAACATCATCATTCATTGTGATTAGACGATCATGTTAACTCATCAATCACTTAATTCATTTCATTACTCGATTAATAATCGGGACGATCATGTTAACTCATTAATTACTCAATTCATTTCATTACTCGGTTGTCAACTGATGATCATATTATCAATCTTGTTAAGTTATTCAAGATAATCATTTCAAGAATTTCATCGATAATCATGTAACTTCAAGAAATCATTCATATAATCACTAAGTTAGAGCATGTATACTCATTTTCATCATCTCATGACATAATCATAACGTACTAATCATGGGAAATATAATCATTATGCGACCTTCCTACTTCAAGATGGAGAGAGCCGTCAGGATGCATGGGGGAGAGACAGTGCGGACCGAAACCCGAGAAATAATCACTGGCCGCCGGAAATCGTGCCTGTGACTCGCTCGATCAGAGATGTTCGGGTTGATCCACTCACTTTTATGCAGCCATGATGACCCATGCGCTTGCTCAATCATCATTGCGCCACTCGCCGGATTAATCGAGAGAACTCTCCGCATTTGAGCCAATCGCTAAGGAAATTGCCGAGCAAGAACTTTGCATATGTCAACAGAAATCAACGGCGTAATCTATCCGAAGGCGGTCACCAACCCGCAAGAAGCCTCGTGTGAGCCCTATCGCTTCGAGCGACCTCCTACGGCGCATAATCGCAAGGGATCTCATTCCCGAGCGGCCAGTTCGGCCATCACCTGTTTCAATTGTGGAACGCCGGGTCATTTCAGCACTGAGTGTCTGAAACCGTCTATCACGTGCTATAATTGTGGGAATTTCGGGCATAAGGCCTGTTTTTGCCGAAGGGACTCCAAGTCGGCTCCGGCGGCATCTCAGGCTCCGAAGCAATCAGCCTTTCAGAATCAGACTCCTTTGTCAACGTCGTTTAAGACACTGGAAGAAAATAGAGTTGGAGCTCGTATTTATCAGACGGGAGCGTCCGGTTCGGGGGCCGGCAAGTCCCAGATTCATATGATGAGGAGGATCGACGATCCGGTGGCCCGAATGATTTCAGGTATACTCGTAATTTTATTTCAACTTGTGTGTACCTTTTGATTCTGGTACACCGCATTCATTCATTTTCGAATCATGCTTGAATAGACTTATTTCGGGATAGTCTTATTGCTTGTGGACCTCATACCATCGATCTACCTGACGATGGAAGAATTTTCGGAATCATACCGAATTAAGCTTAATGACCGCGATTGGTTGATGGATCTAATCGTGGTGAACTTATCTTAGGACGATGTAATTTTCGGTATTAGTTGGTTTAACCGTCTTGATACTACCCTCAGTGTTTGTTAGCGTTTGGTTGCTATCTTTCCGTCGTTGGTTGTCGAATGTGTGCTTCAGGGAAGTAATCCCCGTTGTTCCACTAGAAATTTTATTATGGCGGAAGCAGAGAAATTCCGCAATCAAACTATTCAATCATTCATTATATCATTCTCATAGATTGGCCTTCTAAGGCAATCTAGTTATTCAATCATTCTTTGTATCATTTCCATCGATTGGCCTTTCTAGGGCAATCGAGTTATTCAATCATTCATTGCATCATTTCCATCGATTGGCCTTTCTAAGACAATCGAGTCATTCAATCATTCATTGTATCATTTTCATCGATTGGCCTTTCAAAGGCAATCGAGTTATTCAAACATTCCTTGTATCATCTTCATCGATTGGCCTTTCTAAGGCAATCGAGTTGTTCAATCATTATTGGTATCTCTTTTTATCGATTGACCATTCTAGGGCAATTGAAATGTTCAATCATTCGTGGTATCATTGTCATCGATTGGCGATGTATTTCCAGACGAATTATCTGGTTGCTTTCACCTAGAGTAGGGAAATTCAGGAGTGAGTTAGAGCCGGTACGTCCCCTTTATCGAAGGCACCGTATCGGATGACCCCGACCAGAATGCGAGAGTTGAAGAATCAACTTGAGGAATTGTTCGAGAAAGGTTATATCCAACCGAGTACATCCCCGTGGGGAGCACCAGTGCTGTTTGTCAAGAAGAATGATAGTTCTTTTCGCTTGTGTATCGATTACCAGGAGTTGAACAGGGTGATGATCAAGAGTAGTATCCTTTACCCCGTATTGATGATCTTTTAGATCAACTTCAGGGAGCCTCAGTATTTTCCAGGATCGACTTAAGATCTGGATATCACCAGTTGCGGATTCGAGAGTCGGATATCGCGAGGACAGCGTTTCATACACGCTATGGTCATTATGAGTTCGTAGTTATGCCGTTCGGGCTAACTATTGCACCTGTGGTATTCATGGGGTTAATGAATCGGGATTTCCTCGACTTTTTGGATCAGTTTGTTGTTTTCTTCATCGACGACATTTTTATTTATTCTCGTAGCCGAGAGGAACACGAGGTTCATCTTCATCAGGTTCTCGACGTGTTGAGACGAGAGCAACTTTATGGAAAGATTTCCAAATGTGAGTTCTGGAGGTCCGAAGTGACTATCTCGGGTATGTAATTTCATCTGACAGAGTTCGTATCGACCCTCAGAAGACGGAGACTATCCGAGATTGGCAACCTCCGAGAGATATTAAAGAAATCCGATGTTTCCTCGGATTAGCTGGTTAATTATCCAACCCACGGCCGGAGCTAGCAACCGTGGTTTTCGCGTTGGAAATTTGGCGTCGTTACCTTTATGGCATCACCTGTCAGATCTTCACCAATCACAAGAGTTGAAGTATATATTTACTCACAAGGAGTTAAATATGCGACAGAGGCGGTGGTTGGAACTAATCAAAGATTTTGATATCGAGATCCTTTACCACCCGGGCAAGGCGAACGTTGTCGCCGACGCCTTGAGTCGTAAGTCCGTTCAAGAGCAGATGCTTGCTCGTTTAACGATTCGAAGGAGCTTCAAAGAATTCCTTAGACTCGAGATCGAGGTCTGGCTTCAGCGAGTTCAGGGACAGCTTTGTATGTTAGAGATTTCATCGTCACTTGAGGAGGTAATCAGAGAGAATCAGAGTTTAGACCCTTCATTGTTGCGCATCCGTGAAGATGTGGCTCAGGAGAAAGCCCCTGGATTCGTGATCCACGAGGATGGACTTTTGAGATTTAAGAATCGGATGTGTGTACCGGCGAATGATGAGTTGAAAAACTCGATTTTGAGAGAAGCTCATGCTACCCCTTATTCTGTTCATCCGGGGTCTAGCAAGATGTATAAGGACTTGAAACAAAATTACTGGTGGAGTAATATGAAGCGAGAAGTCGCAGAATTTGTTTCGAGATGCTTAACCTGTCAACAAGTCAAGATGGAACATCAGCGACCGGCGAGTATGCTGATACCGCTCCCTATTCCAGAATGGAAGTGGGAAGGCATTTCTATGGAATTCATCACGAATTGCCGACGAGTCGTCATGGCATGAATACGATCTGAGCGATCGTGGACTGCTTTACTAATTTAGCTCATTTCCTTGAAATCAAGGATATGTGGAGTCCCAAGAGACTGGCCTAGTTGTTCATCAAGGAGATAGTGAGACTTCACGGTGACCCTAAGAGTATCGTTTCTGATCGTGACGGACGATTCGTGTCTCATGTTGGAAATCATTTCATCGTGCTATGGGAACTCAGCTTAATCTCGATCGCCTTTCATCCTCAGTCCGACGGACAATCAGAGAGAACTATGCAGACATTAGAGGACATGTTGAGGGCTTGCGTCCTCGATTGGAAGGACGATTGGGAAGCCCAACTACCACTGATCGAGTTCACGTATAATAATAGTTGACATGTCTCCATTAAGATGGCACCTTACGAGGCCTTGTACGGTCGTCGTTGTCGATCTCCTTTGTGTTGGGATGACTTGTCAGAATCAATCGGCACCGAGCCCGATATGACTGTCGGAAGGCCCTCCGCGCCGCGACCGTGTCAAGCAGGACACGGTCGAGTCCCTGTCGGCCAGCTGTGCGACACGACCGTGCCGATCGGCACGGGCCGTGTCCGGCAGGGCAGTCAACTCCTTTAAATTCGTTTTTTCAGCATTTCAGCCCATTTCTCACCCTTTTCTTCACCTTCAACCGAGAGAGAAAGCTTGAGGGAAGGTTTTTCCTTCACAAATCATTTGAGTGTTTGATTTTCTTCATCTCCTTTCGATCGTGAAGCCCGGATAATCGATCTAACGCGTGTTCTTCGGATTAAAGTACTTGGATCTTCAAAGGTAATATTCTTCAACACCTTGGATTTCGATTTTTGTGTTGAGATACGATGTTTTGGACGTTATAATCATGTTATATGAAGGGATATGTATATGATTATGAGTTTGTATAAGGATTCATTGGATTATTGAAGGATTATTCAAGAACACTTTGAATATCGAGTTGAAATTGGGGGTTTTCGACTAATTGTTGTTATAATCACGTTTTTGGATATTCATAACGGATTATTGATCGTATTGGAGATGTTTTGTTGGTTTGAAACACTTCTTGGGGGATTTGATATTGGTATATTGAGGTTTGATTGTAAACAATCGGAGTTTGGACGCAACGTGTTTGATTTAATGCCTCTATGGACTTAGTTTAATCGTATCGACGTTTTGAGTTCATTATATTCGTGTTTGATTCGTATATTGAACGGATTGTTGGATATTGTATAATTCAAGGTTGTTCGAGCGACCGATATCTCAATTAGGACGTTGTTCGTGGAAGGATAATTGTCACCGGTATTGTGTAAGTTAATTCTTACTCGGTTAAAAGGATATTCATCCCTTTTGTTGTTGTTCATTCATAATCATAACTCATTCATCATTGTATTAACCGTATCAAAACTTGTTATTGTCAATTAATCACTTCAGTCATAAGGAACGACGGTTCCAATCATTTCATTGAGCTGTCATTTACTTCACTTTTATTTTCATCTCGGTGAGTCATTCTTGGCCTTGTCGAATTATTATTCATTGATATTCAGTGTGGTCATTCTCGTTCATATGACCTTCTGGGTTCATATTGAGTGTCCGGGTGTGGCTGTGTGGAATTTTTAGTCGGGCACACGATGGTTATGTATTGGGTTCACCGATACATTAGACCGTGCACACGGGAAAGCGTTACACCGTGAGACTAATTAGGTACACGGACGGGTGTTGTACACTTGCACAGAACATTACGGGCGTACTATGATACTCCTCTTCAGGGTAATTCATAATTAAGATATTTCATAACTTCAGATATAATCATGATTGTGTATTTTCAACTCTTGAGGATTGTTGTTCTTTGTAACTGACCCCGTTTGGGGATTTTGTTTTTCAGGTCATGGCAAGGCAAACGCACAGGAATAGCATGTTGATGTCGAGGAGTCCTAGTGATACTAGTAGGGGGCCCCGATCTTTCAGTTATTCATGTTATTGTTCTTTATTTTCCGCTGCAGACTTTCATTTGAATACTCCGTTTCATTCAGTGTTGTGTATTTTATCTTCATATAAAATACACTAGTATTCGGTATTGTCCTGGTGTGTTGTAACTAAACTCCTCATCGGAGTAATTATTGTTGTAATGTAGTTCGGTACTACATTTATCTTGTGTAATTCATTCATTTTCATTTGCCTGGTGGGTCCCAGTTGGGGATCTACGGCACTGTAATATCCGCCTAGTTTGGGGTGTTACATGATCCACAAAAGATAGAGACAATAGTGAGTTGGGAACCGCCGAAGAACGTTAAGAAGGTAAGGAGTTTCCTAGGATTGGCGGGTTACTATCGAAGATTCGTGTATCGCTCGACCATTAACGAACCTACTGAGAAAGAGCACTAAATTTTTATGCACTACAGACTGTCAGAAGAGCTTTGATGAGCTCAAGAGTAGGCTGACTACTTCTCCAGTACTAGTGCTACCGCAGGGAACGAAAGGATTCATTATATACACGGATGCATCTAAGCATGGACTAGGGTGTGTCTTCATGCATAATGACAGACTCATAGCATACGCATCTCGACAACTGAGGCCGTATGAAGTGAATTACCCGACGCCCAACTTGGAGCTAGCCGTAGTGGTGCATGCCCTTAAGATTTGGAGGTACTATCTTTACAGAGTTACTTGCAAGATTTTTACGGATCATAAGAGTTTGAAGTATATCTTCACTCAGAGAGAATTAAACATGAGACAGAGGCGCTGGTTGGAGCTAATCAAGGACTACGATGTGGAAATCTCCTATCATCCCGGGAAAGCCAATGTGGTAGCTGATGCTCTTAGTCGGAAAACTACACAAGAAGTGATGGTAACCAGCATAACAGTTCAGCCCGAACTGCAGCAAGACATTAGGAGAAGCAGTACCGTAGTATGGATACAACGTAGGCAAGGGCAATTATGCTCAATCAATATACATTTGTCCTTACTAGACGAGATACATCTAGCACAGATGGAGGATCCCGAATTACGTGCGATTGGTGCAAGAATCAAGGGAGGAGATGTTTCCGACTATAAGATCCAGGGTGATTTGGTGAGGTTCAAGAACAGGATCTGTATTCTGCCGAATGATGGGCTGAAGCAAACTATACTAAAGGAGGTGCACTCCACTCCCTATTCTATTCACCCAGGAGCGAGCAAGATGTACAAAGATTTGCGACAGAGTTTTTGGTGAAAAAATATGAAATAGGAAGTTGCTAGGTTCGTCGCCCGATGTATGACGTGTTAACAAGTGAAGATTGAACACCGTAGACCAACCGGAATCATGCAACCCCTACCCATCCGGAGTGGAAATGGGAGAGCATATCGATGGACTTTGTCACTAAGCTACCAAGGGGGGTGGGCGGAAAAGATATAAGTTGGGTCATTGTTGATCGATTAACGAAATCGGCACATTTCACTCCTGTTCAAGAAACAACCTGGACAGATAATTGGCCGCCATTTTCATCAGGTAGATCGTGAGGCTACACGGCGTTCCCTCATCCATCATTACGTGTCTCGTTTTTGTAAAGCTTTCCATAAATCTATGGGGACCCAAATACATTTTAGCATGGCTTATCACCCTCAGACGGATGGATAGACCGAACGTACGATTCAAACCTTGGAAGATATGTTGAGGGCATGTGTGCTCGATTGGGGTAAGGATTGGGCTAGGCATCTGGGATTGGTGGAATTTTCATACAACAACAGCTGGAATGCAAGCATAGGCATGGCACCGTTTGAGGCCCTGTATGGGCGAAGATGCAAGTCGCCGTTATGTTGGAATGATGCTTCTGACACTGCGGTTACCGAGTTAGATATGATCCACGAGTCTATTAAGAAGATCTCTATCGTTCGAAAGCACATGCTAGCCGCATAGAGCCGGCAGAAATCTTATGCTGTAAACCGACAACGACCGTTAGAATTTGCGGTCGGGGATCATGTTTGGGTCAAAGTATCACCTATGCGGGGTATCTGGCATTTCGGCCAAAAAGGCAAGTTATGCCCGAGGTTTATAGGCTCGTTTGAGATATTGGACCGAGTAGGGAAGCTCGCGTATCGATTAGCCCTACCGCCGCATCTGGATGGAGTGCATAATGTCTTTCACGTCTCCTAGTTAAGAAAGTATGTCTATGATCCAAGTCACAAGGTCAATTTCGAAGAAGTGGAAATTTCCGATGACGCTACCTTTAGAGAGGTACCGATCGCCATCTTGGATTGGCATATGAAGATGTTACGAAATAAAGCCATACCCCTCGTGAAGGTTCAGTGGTCACACCACGGCATGGAAGAAGCGACTTGGGAAACTGAGTCAAGCATGAAAGAGAGTCATCCCGAGTTATTTTCTCACTTTCGGGATGAAACTATTTTAAGGGGGGTGATATGTAATACCACCGGTATTTCATGCTTAATTACTTTGTATTGTGTGATTTCTTGTAATGTGATGTCATTTTTATTTATGTATTTCATTAAGTGCTATACAATTGTGTGATGTGGATGAAATGGAGGTGACACACCTTGACGCCGTTGGACAATCGTCGGTGCGAATATGACGGTGGCCAACGTCTGGTTCCCTAATAATTGTCAACGAGTGGGAAGGACGGTCACCCCGAGATGGTTAAAATTTGATATGTGGCTAAAGGATTGAATGTCTAACGCACGCTATAGTATATGCATAACATATGCTAAAATTTGAGTATTACGTACGTTAACGTAACTAGCTTACGTACGTAATGGGTGAGTTGGTCTCCCGACCAGAATCTTCCTTTTGACGCGGATTGAGCTACTTTCGGTGGGCTAGAAGACAAACGAGTCAATTCCTCGTAGCGTACGCTATCCACCAAGATTAACGTACGCTACGGACTGGAGCCTAACGTACGTAAAGACGGATTTCTACGTAACATATAGGCACATTTCAGTCAGTAACCTCTGGATAGGCTTTACGCACATTAGAATCAGAACAGTACATACGTAATGTGCTTTACATATGTAATAGCTGTATCATTAACGTACGTTATCAAAACCGAGTGTTATAAAATGACACTTCCCCTCTTCATTTGCTCGACCTCAACCTTGCAAGAAAACACCCTTGGAGCATTTCCCAGCCTTATACTCGGTTCTTGGCCTCTCATACACTTGAATTAACATTGATGAGGTGGTTTCTCGAGCTCCGGTGAAGATTATCCAAGTCATTCAAGCCACTTTTCATTCCTCCTCATAGTTCTTGTGGATTCGTCAACTCTCTTCATTATCCTTCATCTTCTAAGGTAAGCCTATCAATCCCTGGAGTAATCTCCTTGATGTTTTTTATTATACTTGTTAGATTACAGGTATTTGGGTAGATTTTGCCAACTCTCGTTAACAATCTAATCGGACGGAATTGTAGTAACCGGAGTTATCATTGCTCGTATGTTTCGTTCCATACAACTCATATCTATCACATGCAAAAATTTCATTACAATCGACATTAGAAATATAAAATTTGATGAATCAATTGTAGGAGGATTCGTAGGAATCCGTCACGGTATGTTCAATTATTTGTAGCCACCCTTACCTTACGATTTTCTATGCGAAGTGAACTAGGAAAAAAATTCGATATCGTCATTAAAGATCAAACCACCGAAATCATTATCTAAAATGGTTATCCAACGATTGTAGTACTCGGAATATAGAATTGAATTATAAGTTATGGGATTCGATTATGCTATACTCGTTTGTTGCCAACCGAATGATGGTAGGGATAATCTTGTTGAGCAAATCGATGTATCTAACCTTAACCGTAGAATTGAACGGTATAATGGTACATAATTCTTATGAACTTAGAAAAACGATACTAATGTTGGCAATTAAGACTACGCTAGGAATCCGGATAGGGAAGGGAGACTAGTTTTATTCATCATGACCCGTACGAGGTGTTAATAGGATATTACGTGACTAGGTTAAGCTCGAGCGGGCGTGGAGATCCCAGTTATCATAAAGCACCTACGTCGGATCACAGGCAAGTGAATCTTGCTTGAGAAATGCTAATATTATTGTAATGTTCGTATTAATGAATGTGCCATTGTTGATGAATGCGGACGGTTGTCTTTCTCTAAAATGTGTTATAAATTGGCCGATGTGTTGGGGATAAACCTGTATGGTACCCGTATGGAAATGTGTTAGGGGATAAGACCCGAATTGGGCACCTATGTTCTGGGGTATTCCCGTGTGGATACTTTCGTGATCCTTGGTTGTGACCTTGGGGTTTATGTGATAAAAAGAGAAAGACAATGTCGGTCGCGTGGTGAAATATTTTCGGTTGGTTATATGGCACTATGTACGGTAAAATTGTGTATAGCGTTGCTAATAATCGTTATTGGTATGCATTCTCTGACCCTGGTTACCTGGCATGAATTGTCGTGCCAGGTAAATTTGTTGATTATGTGCAGGACATTCCTGAGGGGTCCGGTCATACTTGAACGGTGTTGGAATAAACTCTTACCGATGCTTAAATTAAATTTGGTCTTTAAAACCTCCGTTATGTAATAATCGAACTTTGAATTATGTTTCTCCTTAAAACCTTTCTGCTCATGTTATGTAACCGTGAACTTATTGTTTTATCGCAATTTCTTTAAAATGTCTATTTTCTAAACTAGCCTTGTGGGTCCCACGTGGGATTCACGGCACTATAATACCTCGGGAGATTTTGGGGGTGTTACACCCGACTTCGGAGTCTTCGAATTTTTCTTACCACACGCTAGTCTCTTAATTTTATCTATCTAACCCGTACAAATTCAAAAACTACCACACTAACTAAACTCACACACATCAAACTGCTTTAAATTGTAAAAATCAAATTTTAATAAGAGAAGTACAATGTACGAAATATCATAAATAATTAGGGAGTTCGATAGGGATATTTCGATAAAACAATAAACCGATAAACTAATAATTTGATATATGCAGTACCAACAACTATTTTATCCTTTAATCTTTACAGAATTTTAAAAACTAGTTAAAACAGGGAGTTGAACCCTGACTGATCATAGAAAAACAATTAAAATTTTACCCTTTAATCTCAGAAAGGGACAAAGTTGGTGTTCAGATAGTGAAAGCTATGCTCATTTCATTAGTCACATTTTGCCAAAAAAGCTTTAGTACAATGCATAACTCATAAATAGACAACAGACTTTGAGGAAATAATATATGCGAGGCTACTCACATTTACAAATCCTACAACCTTATACTAACACATGATGCTCGCTTTACTTATAATTTATCGTGGAACCTATAAATGCTGGAGGTAGGAGAGGATGACATCAACTAGAAATTTTAAGCTGATAGAAAATGACATGATTTTACACTGGTCAACCAATTCAATGAATCATTTGTGCCGGGAAAAACTACAATTCAAGCAATTTCATCTAATCATTTAGTCCTAATCGGCCGAAATAAATGAATACCTGCAGATTTCCTACACCACAAATTCAAGCTAAACAACCAGCCCATAGTTCAGTTAACCCAAATCAAAGAAACTCATCAATCAACTTCCTGAATATATACCAAGCTAGATTCCTGGATTGATCGCCTTCATTCTGCATCGAGCAAAAGAATCATCTTGGATGTTGTTTGTGGTGTCACCCTTTGGTCCTTATGGAGATTCTGTAACGAAGTGATATTTGGTACCAATCAGCCTAAACGTAGCATGATTTTTGATAATATTGTTGATTTTTCTTTTAGATGGTATTCCACTAGAAGTAAAATGTCTTCCATATCTTGGAACAATTGGATTCAAAACCCTTTAGTGGTTTATTCCTTGTAATTTATTTCTAGCATCTTGCTAGTTTAATAAAATCTTGATGTTCAAAAAAAAAAAAAAGATTCCAGCCTCAATTTCATTGGTAATCGACATAAAATCTTTAGAACCTAACTAGGGCCGAGCCCGAAGCTATAAGCAAAATTGAACACACAAATCCATGGCCAAGAACCATCAAATATCAATATCAAACCTCAGTCAGAAACGTTACCACGAGTCGGCGGCGGCGGCGGATGGTGAAAGGCGGGGGAACGCAGTGACTAACGATGGACGACTGAAGGCGAAAACACGGCTAAATGTGGATGGCGGACTGATGACGGACGGCTGAAGACCGGGCGGCAGAAGGCGGAGACGGACTGATGCGAATCATCGGCGGACGGAGGGAACGAGGGAGGGTTCGAGGAAGATGGTGTAGTCGGCTAAACAATAAATGATACGGACTTTAGCCGATGATGGCCGCCGGCTAAACTAAATTCTAAAAATTATAAATATATTTAATAAAAATTTGAGATATCTACACTTTAGCTGACAGCTATTGTCGGCTCATGCCTAGTCGGCCGTGTCAAATATGACATGACCGTGTCCACGGACAGGGACTTCCGCGTGTTCTAGACAAGTACGATCCGATCGTGTCGAGCGACACGGGTGCTACACTTTAGCCGACGACAGCCCTGTCGTCGGCTATAACCAGGACTTTAGCCGACGGTTGTCGTCGGCTATACTCAATTCTGAAAAAAAAACATGACCCAATGGCTGTCGGGGTTCGAACCCAGGCCATTTGTATAGGTGATATGGCATTTTGCCACCGGGTCATGTTTATAATTTGTACATTTTTACACAGTTTTATATTTATACAGTAATATTTTATATGTTTGAATTTAATTATAAATATATATATATATATATAATATGATTATATATCTTTATTTTTATACAGTTTTTATATAATGATATTTTATATATTTAGACATGTTTTTATATAATACTATTTTATATATTGGAATTTAATTATAAATAGTTATATATATATATATATATAATATTTTATATTTGAAAAAATCATCAATGGAACAATGAATATAACAAAATTAAAAAAAAATCATGTAATAATATCACTTTTTCGATTCGTTCGAACGGCACACAACAATGAATATATAAGGAACTTTTACAAATGATATGTCCTTCTAAGGTTCGTAGTCAGAATCACCACTTGAGTCTGTCTCTGTGTCGGAGTTGATAACTGGCAGTATATGTCTGAACTCTTCATCATCATCTTTATCAGAGTCTGCACGTAATTCATCTGTACCTACATCTATGAACCCACGTTCTTCACCATGTAGTCGAACCACTAGACCTTCTACAACATTATTCAGTAGTATTGTGGAGGATGGTGGAATATTAATTGTATCCGGCTCTTGATATGCCTCATCGTCATCCTTATCTACTGCTTGTCCAAGTGTAGCCGCAATATATATTTATCGCTATATATTTCTCGTAGCCACATGATTTACGATCTTCCATACTCCTTTTTTACCAAGTCATCCAGGCAGTAAACTGCTTTAGCAGATGTTGCAAAAACAAAAAGGATCACCTTCATACCGACTTGTAGAAGTATCAACACATAATAGTCTATAATTATCCACCCTTTTGATTTGAGGATTTGTATCAAACTACCTACACTTGAACAAGTAGACTGTCAAGCCTTCTCAAATTCCATTTATGACTCTTGGATCCCATTTTTGTAGACCAATCCAACTTTTATCCACCCTATAACAAAAATAACAATATTACACAATCAGAATTCGTATTTATAAGGAACATACAAAAATTACGACTACAATCATCATAGCACGAATTCAAGATGTCAAACCCATATATATACATATTATTCAAAAAAATAATACTTGATCATATAATCATCACTATATATATATATATATGTGTGTGTGTGTGTGTGTGTGTGTGTGTGTGTGTGTGTGTGTGTGTGTGTGTTATACATACACAAAGAAATCTTCAAGAAAATGAACTAATTCTTAAACATGTTGATAATCATCAAAATGGATATATTATATGCATAATATAATTATGATATTACAGTTCAATAAACATACCTTCAATAATATGATTTCTTGAAAGATCCTACCAGAGAAAATTGTTGTTTTTCATAATTTTATTTTGAAATTCCTGAGTGTATTATAAGTGGTATGTTGAAGTGTTAAATGATGATATATTTTGCACAAAAAACATGTAAGACTTTAGCCGACGACAAACTGTCGGCTAAAGTTTAATACTCGTCTGCTAAACATTACAAAGTCATCAGCTAAAGTCTCGTCGTCGTCGGCTAAACTACAAAACTTTAGCCAAAAACTAACATGACTTTATCTGACAACCAAAACCAAAGTCATCAGGTAAACATCCTTTAGCCGACAACTCTTCCGTTGTCGGCTAAATCTTCGACCTTTAGCCTACGACTTCCGCCGGCCGTCGGACGTTCTCCGGCTAGTCGTCGGCTAAAGTGTTAATTTTTGTATTGTCTGTTTAGCATGCTAAACATATGCACGAGTCACGTACGACACGTGTCTGGTCGTGCATCTCTGTAGGCATAAAAACCTGGCAGTCACATTTTATTCCCATTTTCATTCCTTTCCGCGACCGGGCGATCCTTGGGCGACTTTTAGGGCAATTTTGGTTCTTCAATCCTCCAGCTATCATGTTCCTTGAATTTTGGTGTATATTAACAACACTAGGACGTGCTTTTCGTCTTCTATCCGAGGTATAATCTCTAGAACCTTAATTTTTGAAAATTGGGGGTTTTTCGTGATTTTATCCCATTTGCTCCAAATTGTTCTTTGATTCTCGATGTATATGATTAAAGTTCATCGTATTCATATTTTCCCTATGAATTCATGGTAAATTTTAGTACTTTTGTTGAAATCGAGAGGATTTGGTCACAATTCTCCCTCGTTGTGAGTTTGTATGACTTTTCGTGATTCGTAGGCGGGGTTTCTGGTGTATAGGGTTTCAATTATAGTCCTATGATTGTTGATAGTTGTTTTTGTAACACCCCCAAACTAGGCGAATATTACAGTGCCGTGGACCCTCGACTGGGACCCACCAGGCGAATGAAAATTAATGAATTGAGTGATATAATTGTAGTACCGAACCACAGTATATCATTAGTTACTCCGATGAGGAGTTTCATTACAACACACCCAAGATAATACAGAATACATGTATATTTTATGAGGAGAAAATATACAACACTGAATGAAATGAATATCCAAATGGAAGTCTGCAGCGGAAATAAAATAAAGAAAACACGAGTGAATGAAAGGACTGCCCCCCTAATAGTATCACTGGGACTCCTCACTGTCAACATTCTCTTCCCGTGCCTTAGCCTTGCCATGACCTGAAAACAACATCCCCCAACGGGGTCAGTTACACAGAACAACAATCCTCAAGAGTTGAATAAACGCAATCGTAATATATCTTAATTATGAAATGACACTGAAGAAAGGCATCATAATACGCCTGTAATGGTATGTGCAAGTGCACAAGACGAGTGTCCGGACACACCCGTCCTTCTACCTAATTACTCTCACGGAGGTACGTTACCGTGTGCACAGTCCAATGTGTCGGTGAACCCAACACATGACCATCACGTGCCCGACTAAAAATTCCACACATCCCCACCCGGCCACGCAATATGAACCCAGAATGTCATATGGACAAGAAATGACCATGAAGAATAATAATGAATAACAATCCGACAAAGTCAAGAATGACTCACCGAGATGAAATGATAGTGAAATGAATGATAGCTCAATGAAATGACTGGAAATGTCGTTCCTCGTGAATGAAGTGATTAATTGATAATTACATGTCTCAATACGGTTAATACATTATGAATGAATTATGATTATGAATGAACAACAACGAAAGGAATGAAAATCCTTTTAACCGAGTAAGAATTAACTTACTCAATCAGTGAAGAATGTCCTTCCTCGAAAAAACGTCCTACAATGAGATGTCGGTCGCTCGAACAACCTTGAATGACAATTACCAACGATGATCAATATACGTATTGTTGCTACCCAAAATATTATCCGGAGATAGATATTGCTGGAATGGATGGGATAGCAAACAAATGCAAGAGCACTTCCGTGAGAAAGATAAATAACACAAGATTTGCCGGGGTTGTTAGTCCCGGGCTTGAATGCTCTCGCGAGATATTATTAATACTAATATTCGGGGATACAAGTACTAATGTAAGAATACAATTACAATGAGTGTAAAGATTCTTGTTATCTTAGCTAGTGAGCGTGTAGATTGCCTAAGAACTGTATTTGATGCTCATGAGTTCTTGTAACAAAGGAGATGAACAGTCGCGGCGGTGAGAGATCGACAGTCTCTCACGGCGAGTATTTAGCTGGATGCTTGGGCTCCTGGGCTTGTGAATCCCTTGGAATCTGTCTGGTGGAGACTTGCTGCTTCTGCCGAACGTGTTCTGGACGAGAGATTCGGAGAGAGAAGTCCTGAGATGGATTCCGGTGAGAAAGCTGGGAGCTTGATGATATGTGTGTTCTACTGTATTTATGTTGTTGGTGGAATGAATTCCGAACCGTAGGTCAAATGAATTCGGAACCTTTTTCCAATAGGAGGAGGTTCTCTATTTATAGGACTTGGGTATGCCGGGCGATCGCCTTTTCTGCATTATAATAATTGGGCGATCGTCCTTTACCACATGGGCTTGTTCCCTTAAAGTCTGCAGGAGTTGCTGGCAGTCAACTGTACGGTCCAATGGGGAGCTTACACGCGTCCTGAGTTGCTGTCACGGGTGGTCCCACTGACAACTTTCGGCGCACGTGCCGGTAGGTGAGGTAGGTGACAGGCTGTGGTCAAAGGTCTTGTCTGTCAACAAAAGATCTTATCTGTTTGCGATGATCTTGTCAGCGCCTTTGGTGGATCTGCACGTGGGTGCTTTTCTGAGATCCAGTCCTCGATGACTTTGACGGGCGATCATCACTGCTCGGGACGTAGGTCGACCGTCCGTAGCCGGATACTAGAGTCGGTCGCCAGCTACCAAATGGCGATCGCCTTGGGAGTCGATCGCTGAGTACCTGATGGTGGTCTAATATCTTCGATTAGGCGAGCTAGCCAAAGTTTGACTGGAGTTGACTTGATCGCTCAGACTTATAGTCGATCGCCTGTCGGGATGAATAAATCGTGACACAACAATTGCCCCCCAGCTTGCTCATACGTTGGAAACGTGGGGTGAGGTGGCTCTCTTGGCGATCGCTGAACTTTTGACGAGCGACTTTGTGTTTAACTGAACTGGCGATCGTCTTTGAGATGATATACTCTGGGTTTGGACGACCTGGTTGGCCGCTAAACTGCGCGGGAAAAAACAATGGGCGTTGAAAAGTCTCCGCGCACGTGCCGGGTTTCTATTGGAGGATGCCAACGGTCATTAATGACTCCTCGGCTGACGCGTCCTTGAAAAGACGCGTACGCGGGTCTCGAGGGGGTCAATTAAGGCGTCGTTTGAGATCCGACCCCTGAGGTTTTCCCTTATTGCAAACGAGTCCCTGCCGTCTCCTATAAAAGGGCGCGGTGCTGCAGTTTCATACTCACGCGTACTTATTGGAGAAAGAAGGACTTGCTCTCGAATTTTCTGAAGATCTTAGTGCCGATCGTCGTTCGATTTCACTTTCGGGTAAGAAAAATCCTTTTCTCCTTTTCTATCTCTGAGAATGGCCGGAACCTCATCATCACTTGGAGCGGGTACAAGTTCTGCCGCCGGGACATTGACTGTCTGGGGAGAAACTTCTTCCGTCTTCCACCTGGAGACGGCGGCTAAAGCTATTCGGGCCGGAATCGACCCTGCTGAAGTCGAGGCTTTATTCAATGAGGCCGATGTTGCTAAGGAGACGGCTTCTGAAGAAAGACGATCGCAGATTGAGAGAGATCTGGCGATTAGGGCTTACTGGGAGCAACACAACGCTTTCGGCCGGGCCTATAAGGCCTTTGCTGAGATAATGGAGAAGTTGGCCGGTCCTACTCCGAGATTCGATTTCCGGGGATACTCGGTCGCCTACCCCTATGTGCTTCCCAAACGGTCGCAGTACCGGGTTGCGCAGCGATCGTTGTGGTCGCTTGGCCAGATATGGAGTTCGACGACCAGAAAAGATCTGGCCGTCTGGAGGACAAGATTCCATGTTCCTTCAGATGTGGACATGTTCGCGCCGGCGGAGAATGAACAAGCCGACCAGCCTCCGATGGGTATGGTCGCCGTGAATGAGGAGATTATGGAGGCCGGGCTGCGCTTCCCTCTATCCTTTGCTGTCTCCCATCTGTTGGCCGCTTGGAATGTGGCGCCACTTCAGCTGACGCCGAACGCCTGGCACCAAATTAACTGCACTCTCACCCTTTTCGGCGGTCACCGCCTGTACCGCCTCCCATTGCCGTTGGAGATGAACCATTTGTTCAAACTGACGGCTCATAAAGGGTTGGTCGGCGGTTACCACATTCAGGGCCGATCTGGTCGGGTAATTCATGGAGTCCCGAATAAGATGCGGGGCGATCAGACGAAGTGGTTCTGGGTCGCCGGCAAGTGGAGGGCTTCTGCGAGCGACAATCTCTCGGGCGAGCTGGAGATCCCTACTGAGTTTCGGGAGAGGAATCCCGGTAAGGGTTTAGACTCTCCCTTCGTTCGGATGCGTTTTGGACTGATCTAATTTGATTTCGGTTTTGCAGGTTTTCACATTCCGGCGATCGAGGAGCTGCCTTTTGACTTTCTCGTTGTCTGGGAGCGGATAAGGAGCTTGTCGGACGACGACCTTGACGCCACTCGGATCAATAAGGAGAGTCGTTGGTTGTCGGCTCGACTATTCTGTTTCCCGAGATATCTCTCGGTGCCAGGTATGAGTTTCTGCGACCTTCAATTTCTAGGCGATCGCCTTACTTGAGGAAAGTATCTGATTGTTGATCGATCGTCTTAACTGCAGAGGTCCGCTTTCCTCGCTTTTTGGAGCCTCCGACAGAGATCGCCATGTCGAACCCAGGAGTTCTAGGCCGTCTTCGCCATAAGAGGTCGTCTCGGGTCCCACCCGTTGCGTTGCCTATAGTTCCGGAGGCGGAGCCTCGCGTGGAGCCGGTCGTGGCTGAGGAGGAAGTTCCGGAGGAGGGGCTTCGAGCGAATCGCAAGAGGCCGAGGCCGGAAGAAACTTCGGTTCCTGCCCCTGGCGATGAAGTGACGATCGCCGCGCCTCCGATCACCATCGTTGCTCCAGAGAGTGAGCCGCCCTCTGCAGCTTTTATGCGGGACATGGCGATCGCGGATGCTGAGACCCCTCGAGGGAAACCGTATTTCAGTCGGGATCCCGATAAGGCTGAGAGGTAGATAGCATTTTGTGTTGAAAATTTCATCTGCGTAGGAGTTGTATTAACTTTGTTGTTTTGATGCAGGATCCGTCGCGCAGATCCGTCTTGCCCGCCGATGGTCGTGGATTTCCTAGCGATCCGATCTCCTCGCCATGCCTGCGACATTCCTCCATACGTTAGCAAGGCTGCTTCTGCTCTGCCGAAGTCATGGACGACCGATCTGGATGCGATCGCTCGTCAGCGATCGGGGAGTTCGATGCACGCTGTTCTCGCCCTTTCTCTTCAGACGGCGACCATGGCCGCCTGTGCCGCTCAGAGTTTGAGGGGCGGCCCTCCACTATTCGCCTGCAGGCGGATCTCGAGGCGGCTCGGAAAGAGAACGCCGAGTTTGCTGATAAGATCGCGGCGATGGAGAAGGACTCTCTGGAGGCGGCCAAGCGGGCGAGCCATGAGCTTGAGCTGGAGAAGAAGGAAACTGAGCAATATCGTCTAGCGGTTGACCGATTTCGGGACCAGATGCAGAATGCCGTCCAGGTGCAGAAGGTTGCTGAAGAGGTGGCCGATCGCCAGAAGGTGACGATCGCTCGGTTGACCAGCGAGCTGAAGGAGGCGAGGGAAAACGTTGCTGCGAGGGAGGCTGAGCTCCAGGGGTCGCAACAGGCGATGGCGGAGCTGAAAGGAGAAGTTGAGGCGACCAAGGCTGACCCCTTTAAAAACTTGGAGTTTGTCAGCGAGTTCGCCTATTATTTGGCGTTCGCTGACTCGATCCGAGCAGCCAGGAAGGGAGGTTTGGAGGTCGGGCCTCTAGCTGAGAACTTCAAGTCATATGCGTTGGAGCATCCTCTCCATCCAGCTTTCTCCTTGCCGATCTTGGATCTTGCGGACATCGGCGTGGATTTGAGCTGGTATCCGTCTCCGGCCAATCTTGCTCATCCCGACACTCCGGAAGGTGAGGGGACCGCGCCGGATGCTGATGGCGAAGGCCAGGCAGGGGCCTGAGGCACTTCATTTTTGATGTTTTAGCTTATTTCCTTGTAGTTTTGTAGTTTTCTTTTGTAGCATTTAGGCCTTCGGGCGACCGTGTACTCTGATTTTTCAAGTAATGAAATGAACGTTTGGATTTCTGACTTATCACTTGAATGAATGGTTATTTTTGAGTCTTTGTTTGACTTTGTACAAATGTGTGAGGAGAGATCGCTATGGGGTAGTTCCAAATGAATTGATAAACTCATAAAGATAACTTTTACAACAAATTCGATCGCTGCACAACTTGCTGAAAATGACGACCTCCGTATGTAGTTGAATAGCGACGATCATCATATTGGTAGTCCGCACTCTTATTGCCCCTTGTTTTTATTCACTTAGCGGAAGTAAGGGGATGAAAATAATTCGTTGAGTGAGCGGTCTTCAACTTTGTCGAATCCTCGAGGACGGTCGTCCGTCTTGAGGAACCGTGCACGATCGCGGAGTTCGATGGACCGACTCCTTGATCATGTATTGATGCGCGAAGACATTGAGTGTCTCGTGACTCACTTTATTATGAGGGTCCTCTGTTAGGCTGCGCCTCGCCTCGTATTTAAACGAAGGGCGTGCGGTCTCGGTCTAGAGGAGTCCTTGCGCGGGGCAGCGTCGGATGATTCAACTCCACGCCCGCGGCTTGTTTAGCTCTGCTTCCACCTCGGCCCACCATGAAGATGGTGAACCTCGACGGTGTACGTTGAGACGGGGGTTGTGGCACGTCGCATTGTCCGGGTTCACCATGCTAGATGATGAACCTTTGAGGGCGAGCGATCGTGTCCACTGATTAATTTTGGAGGGCCCTCAGACTACGCCGGCCTCGTATTTAAACGAAGGGCAGGCGATCTTGGCCTAAAGGGACCTTGCATGGCCTAAGCAGTCGGTTCCATCGACCACCAGGACCATGGCTGCACTCTTCCACCTTGGATCGTCATGTAGATGCCGACCTTAGACGGTGTACGTTGTGCGGGGGAGGCGATCTCATGCCTTAGTCCATCATGTTTGACGGTGAACTGTAGATGGCGATCGAGTCCTCCGGTTTCTTAAATAAGGAGGGAGATCGGGGAGACTTCCGAGGTCTCCTTTTCTTGGTTGAAGCATGTAGAGATGGTCGCCGAGGTTGATCCAGGGGTCGGCTCATATGAGCTTTCCAGCCTGTTTTGTGTTCGACTCGGATGATCGTTTATAGAGATTGGTAGGGGCTTCGGCTAAACCAATAAGCTGTCCAACTTGCCCTCCTCGAACAATCTCCAGAGCTGTTTGAGGAGGTCGCGGCATTTGTTGGTGCTGTGGTCGGGACTCTTGTGGTAGGCACAATATTGATTGTTGTCCAGGTGACCGTGGTCCCTTATTGCCTTTGGCTTTTTGAGCTCTTCGTGCCCCTTGATGGCATAGAAAATATGTGCCGGAGTTCGGTTGAACGTATGGAGGAGATGGGCTTCCATGTCCTCGAATGCCTTGAGATCTCCAGATGATTTGGCGATCGCCTTCTTTGCTTTGGCGATCGCTATCTTCTGGACAGGAGGTGGCATTTCCTCGCCTAGGTGGAGGGTGAGTAGCCTTTGCCTGGCCAGAAAGTTGGCAGCTTTAGCGCGGAAGATCGCGTAAGTTGGGGGAATATCCTTGGAGAGATGTCTAAACATGGGAGAGTGACTGTGGAATCCCCCCATGACCGAATAGAGAGCGAGCTCGTCACTGACGGGTTCGCCGGTGAGGATGATTTCGTCCACTCGGTCAATGTAATCTGCATCGGTTTCGTCTTTCCCCTGCTTGATTTTTATCACGCGGTGGGGGCCTTCTGGTCTGGCGACCTTGCTGGCGAAGTACGTCGTGAAGTCATTCGCCAGTTTCTTAAAGGAGGTGATTGATCATGGTGGTAGTGAGACGTACCACCTATGGGCCAGCTCGCCCAATGTTAACGGGAAGATCTGGCACTTGGTTGCGTCAGATGCCCCACACCCAGTCATGTAGATTCGGAATTTACTCAGGTGGGTTTCGGGGTCCGATCTCCCCTCATACAGAGGTGTTTTGGGAGGAGCGATCGTTGGTTGTATCGGGGCAAGCTCGATGTGGACCGCGAGTGGCTCGGTCGGCCCGGCGATCTTTTTGCTGGCGCTTGCCCCAGTGTCCAAGAGTGCTTTCATCTCGTCGAGCTGGCGTTGTATAGCAGCCATCGCCGTGGCCTGGCTGCTCGCGGCTCGGAGCTCGGAGCGGGTGCCGAGGCGATTGAGTACTGATCCCCTGGCGATCTGGACGGGAGTCTCATGGCTGACCTGCGTTCGGCTGTGAGGTGGGTAGGCCGAACTCCTGGTGACGGATTCGGGTTCCGTCTTTTCGAGGTTGGAAACAGAGTGCCCCAGTCGCCAGGATGGGTCGCGCCCCAAGCGATCGAATATGGATCCGTCCGGTCGTGCGAGAGCCTTCCCTCGCGAATTGGAGCTTCTGACGATCGCTCGTTCAGTAGCCCGCTGAATTTCCGTTTTCCCATACGGCGGATGATCGAGGGAGTTATTTCAGGCGACGCACATGCTCTCCTTCGCTCCTCTAGGATGGCCATAGCCTCCTCGATCTGTTCCTCGGTTTGGAACTGGTCGAGTGAGAGGTTGGGGCCATCCCTCAGGTGCGAGATCGAGAGTCTCGCGTTCGCGCTTCCCGCCGCCGGCCGGGTTCGGATCTGACCGGATATGGTGTCCGGCAGTTCGGAGAGCGGCTTTCTTCGATGTACCGGCGGATGTCATGATTCTGAAGGTTTTCTTTGAAGTGCAGTGAGTGTCACTTCAAGTATATGCCCCGAGAACAGTGAGTGTTCTTCGGGATGGTAGGAATAAAAATGTGAGGGTTAGATACCCCCTTCCTCTAGCGCCAATTGTTGCTACCCAAAATATTATCCGGAGATAGATATTGCTGGAATGGATGGGATAGCAAACAAATGCAAGAGCACTTCCGTGAGAAAGATAAATAACACAAGATTTGCCGGGGTTGTTAGTCCCGGGCTTGAATGCCCTTGCGAGATATTATTAATACTAATATTCGGGGATACAAGTACTAATGTAAGAATACAATTACAATGAGTGTAAAGATTCTTGTTATCTTAGCTAGTGAGCGTGTAGATTGCCGGAAGAACCAGATTTGATGCTCCGCGAGTTCTTGTAACAAAGGAGATGAACAGTCGCGGCGGTGAGAGATCGACAGTCTCTCACGGCGAGTATTTAGCTGGATGCTTGGGCTCCTGGGCTTGTGAATCCCTTGGAATCTGTCTGGTGGAGACTTGCTGCTTCTGCCGAACGTGTTCTGGACGAGAGATTCGGAGAGAGAAGTCCTTAGATGGATTCCGGTGAGAAAGCCGGGAGCTTGATGATATGTGTGTTCTACTGTATTTCTGTTGTTGGTGGAATGAATTCCGAACCGTAGGTCAAATGAATTCGGAACCTTTTTCCAGTAGGAGGAGGTTCTCTATTTATAGGACTTGGGTATGCCGGGCGATCGCCTTTTCTGCATTATAATAATTGGGCGATCGTCCTTTAGCACATGGGCTTGTTCCCTTAAAGTCTGCAGGAGTTGGCCGGGCCAATCAGACGGTCCAATGGGGAGCTTACACGCGTCCTGAGTTGCTGTCACGGGTGGTCCCACTGACAACTTTCGGCGCACGTGCCGGTACTGAGGTAGGTGACACGCTGTGGTCAAAGGTCTTGTCTGTCAGCAAAAGATCTTATCTGTTTGCGATGATCTTGTCAGCGCCTTTGGTGTATCTGCACGTGGGTGCTTTTCTGAGATCCAGTCCTCGATGACTTTGACGGGCGATCATCACTGCTCGGGACGTAGGTCGACCGTCCGTAGCCGGATACTAGAGTCGGTCGCCAGCTACCAAATGGCGATCGCCTTGGGAGTCGATCGCTGAGTACCTGATGGTGGTCTGATATCTTCGATTAGGCGAGCTAGCCAAAGTTTGACTGGAGTTGACTTGATCGCTCGGACTTATAGTCGATCGCCTGTCGGGATGAATAAATCGTGACACAACACGTATCAAATATGATTATTAGCTACTCAAACGTCGATACAACAATATCCAAACTCATTGAGGCATTCTAGCGAAACTTACCAAACACACAACCTTTCAAAATATCCAATACCGAATATATAGAAACCAACTCCAAAATGAGTATTTCAAACCAACAAAACAACTTCGATGGTATCAATAATCCCACAGGGATCCACAATTTGAGTTAACGACAACATCTAATCGAAAACCCCCAAGAATATCAAAGTCAACCCCAAAGTGTTCTTTATTCAACCCCAATATCTATGAAATCCGAAATATACGACAATAAATCCGTAGGAATACATATATACAAGGTAAATAATCCATATCTAACATATTCCAACAACAATCCAAGCTCACACGAAGAAATCGAAAGGAAAATGCTCAAAATCTGAAATTCTAGATCCAAAAGATTATTACCTTGATTTGATGTGATGGGGATGATGAAATGATGATTAATCCAAATGATAGGCTTGAAGATGATGATTTGTGGATTCAGATCGAAGAAAACTCTCCAAAATCGCCTGGAATCGCCCAAAACCGCCGAAAGAATTAAATGGGATGATGAAATGACGAAATGGATTGCACTGTCCAATATATAGCAAATCCCAGTTAGCGTGCGCTAGCTCCTGTGCGTAGCATGCGCTAACGGGTGTACTGGGTACTCCAGTACCCTCTGTTCGCAATGGTAGCATGCGCTACATACCTTTTGTAGCGTGCGCTACAACCATATACTTAGAGTGCGTTAACACAAAATGTTAGCGCGCGCTATCGATTTATCTGATGCCCAGTACTGAAGTCCAGAACCTCCCGTTCTCTGATCCGCTATCGGTAGCGTGCGCTACATACAATATTCTGCGTGCGCTACTGACACCGATTAGCGTATGCTAATAACTACTCATAGCGTGCACTAGGAATGAATCCAACTCAGTCCAGTAGCTAATGGACTGTGCCTAATCCGACCTTAGCATGCGCAACATCAACTGCATAGCGTGCGCTATTCCGACCTACTAGCGCACGCTACTTACCATTCGTAGCGTCCGCTACTTACAACCCAACTGCAATCCAGTGCCTTCTGGACTGCCTGCTTGAACTACATTAGCGTGCGCTAATGTTGAGAGGTAGCGTACGCTACCCGAACTCAATTAGCGCGTGCTAAAGAGAGTTCGTAGCGTGCGCTACTCCTCACACACAGCCCACTATCAAGATGACAATGATTATAAACATGGCACAATACTCCAACTAGATTGATGATGAATGACGATTGATACACGATACAATTACTCTGAACGATGAATACAATGATTGAATATGAGTGACAAATGATCATTAATGAGTGAAAATTACTGAGTGACATTTACTGAACAATAATTACTGAATGATAATGACTGAATTACAACTGGGTATTACATACACCCCCCTTAAAAGAGTTTCGTTCCCGAAACTAAGGGTCAAACAACTCAGTATGACTCCCGCATACTATCTTCGGTTTCCCAAGTTGCCTCTTCGACTCCGTGTCTACACCACTGAATTTTTACCAAAGGAATCGTCTTGTTCCTCAACTGTTTGATTCGCCGCTCTAAGACTCGTATAGGACACTCCTCGTATAAATGATCATCGGCGATCTCGATTTCATCGAACTAAAGTATGTGGCTCGGGTCAGCAACATACTTCCGTAACTGAGATATGTGAAACACATTATGAATTCGGCTCAACGCCGGAGGTAAGGCCAATCGATAAGCTAACTCGCCTACTCGATACAAAATCTCAAACGGTCCAATGAATCTCGGACTCAACTTTCCCCTCTTCCCAAAACGAAAGATACCTCGACTCGGGGATACCTTGACCAAAACATGGTCACCTGTCTCGAACTCTAATAGCCGACGACGGTTATGTGCATAAGATTTCTATCGACTCTGAGCGGTCAACAAACGACTCCTGATCAAAGCTACCTTCTCATGGGCAGCTATAAACATATCGGTCTCGGTGCCGATTGATTCTTATAAGTCATCCCAACACAAAGGAGATCAACAACGACGACCGTACAAGGCCTTGTAAGGTGCCATCTTAATCGAAACATGCCAACTATTATTGTACGTGAACTCGATCAACGGCAGTTGGGCTTCCCAATCATCTTTCCAATATAGAACACATGCCCTCAACATGTCTTCCAAAGTCTGAATAGTCCTCTCTGATTATCCGTCGGACTAAGGGTGAAAAGCTGTACTGAGATTAAGCTGAGTTCCCATAGCACGATGAACTGATTTCCAAAAATGAGACACGAATCATCCGTCACGATCGAAAACAATACATTTAGGAGTACCGTGCAGTCTCACTATCTCTTTGATGAACAACTGGGCCAGTCTCTCGGGACCCCACATATCCTTAATCTCAAGGAAATGAGCTGACTTAGTTAGATGATCCACAATTACCCAAATTGTATTCATGCCAGGACGAATCGTCGGCAAACTCGTGATGAAGTACATTGAAATATCTTCCCACTCCCACTCTGGAATAGGTAGAGGTTTCAGCATACCCGTCGGTCGCTGATATTCTATCTTGACTTGCTGACAAGTTAAGCATCTCGAAACAAATTCTGCAACTTCTCACTTTATATTACTCCACTAGTAATTTTGTTTCAAGTCTTTGTACATCATGCTAGACCCCGGATGAACGTAATAAGGGGTAGCATGAGCTTCTCTCAAAATGGAGTTTTTCAACTCGTCATTCGCCAGTACGCACAACCGATTCTTAAATTGCAAGAGTCCATCCTCATGGACCACAAATCCAGGGGCTTTCCCCTTAGCCACATCATCTCGAATGCGTAACAAAAATGGGTCCGAACCCTGATTCTCCCTGATCGCCTCCTCAAGTGGCGATGAAATCTCTAACGTACAAAGTTGCCCTTGTACTCGCTGTAACCAGACCCCGATCTCGGGTCTCCGAAATTCCTACTGGAGTTCCTTCTGAACTGTTAATCGAGCAAGCATCTGCTCCTGAACGGACTTACGGCTCAAGGCGTCGGTGACAACGTTCACCTTGCCTGGGTGGTAAAGTATCTCAATATAATAATCTTTGATTAGTTCCAACCACCGTCTGTGTCGCATATTTAACTCCTTCTGAGTAAATATATATTTTAAACTCTTATGATCGGTGAATATCTGACAGGTAATGCCAAAAAGATAATGACGCCAAATCTTTAATGCGAATACCACGGCTGCTAGCTCCAGGTCGTGGGTCATATAGTTAACCTCGTAAGGTCTCAATTGTCGTGAAGCATAAGTAATAACTTTCCCGTTCTGCATTAGTACACATCCGAGACCCTGTACGGACGCATCACTATAAACCACAAATCCTTCCGTCCCTTGCGGTAAAGAAAGGACAGGTGCTAAAATTAACCGTCTCTTGAGTTACTCAAAACTCTGTTGACACGCGTCGGACCATGTGTATTTCTTATCTTTCCTTAAAAGGTTCGTCATGGGTTGAGCGATTTTAGAAAATCCTTCAACAAAATGCCGATAAAAGCCAGCTAATCCGAGGAAACTTCGGATTTCCTTAACATTCTTCGGAGGTTGCCAATCTCGGATAGCCTCCGTCTTTTGAGGGTCGACACGAACTCCGTCTGATGAAATTACATGTTCGAGAAACGTCACTTCGGACATCCAGAACTCACATTTGGAAAAGTTTCCATAAAGTTGCTCTCATCTCAACACGTCGAGACCTGATAAAGGTGAAACTTGTGCTCCTCCCGGTCACGAGAATAAATTAAAATGTCATCAATAAAGACAACCACGATCTGATCCAAATAGTCGATGAAAACCCGATTCATTAACTCCATGAATACCGCAGGTGCATTAGTTAACCCAAACAGCATTACTAAAAACTCATAATGACCATAGCGTGTTCGGAACGCCGTCCTTGCGATATCCGACTCTCGAGTTCGCAACTGATGACATCCAGATCTTCAGTCGATCTTGGAAAATATTGAAGCTCCCTGAAGTTGATCCAAAAGATCATCGATACGGGGTAGAGGATATTTATTCTTGATTGTCACCCGGTTCAATTCCCGGTAATCAATACACAAGTGGAACGAACCATCCTTCTTCTTGACAAATAACACTGGTGTTGTGTCGAGAATTATACTCTCCGACCGGCGATCGCCTCGGAGATCGAGCGACCTAGCCATTGCCGAGCAGCAAGGCATAACTGCCGATCAGCGACCAGGCGACCTAGCCTTAACCCGGGAGCCAAGATAGATCGGCCGACCGAAGGTCCCAGGACAAGTCCCGGTGCCGAGCGATCGACACCTAAGACGATTGTCTCTCGGTACTTGGCGATCGACTCCTGGTGGCTGACCAGCAGACGATTATCTCTCGGCCCTTTCCGACCGACCCTTGGTGACCGACTGATGCCGACCTCTGGTGACCGACCAATGCCGACTGCCTCACGCCGCTCGAAGCCGATGGTCATCCAGTCGGCAAAGGCCGAAGCCTGTGATGCACTTACGTGCAGAGCCGAGACAAGATCCGCAATTCACGGATCATTGACCACACCACAAGATCCGTCCACCACCCCGACAGCCCGAAAGGTGTCCGTAGGACCGCATGTGACAGTGACTCCGGACGCGTGCTGGCTCCTCATTGGGCCGCACAGCTGGCTGCCAGCAGCTGCCTTGGACTTTAGGCCGACAGCCCTGTGACTTAAAGGCGATCGCCCTATTATTATATTGACCGAAAGGCGATCGCCCGCCAGGAAACAAGGCTCCTCAGCCCCTATATATAGAAGGCAGCCTGCACTTGTCCAAGGACCCGAAATTCTTCAACTCTCTCGGATTTTTCCCCATTGAACAAGCAATATACTCACAACTTGGCTTTTTCCTACTCTTGGCAACAGCTATCTCTCGGTTCTTTCTTCTCTCGGCCTCTCTCATACAGAAGACGATCGGCAGGGACGAAGAACATCAAGCTTCGCTCAAGAGCTAGATTAACAGAGCCTTTTTACACTCATTATACTTAGATTCTCACATTAATACTTGTATCCACGAATATTTGTATTAATAACATCTCGCGAGAGCATTCAAGCATGGGCCTAACAAACCCGACAAATCTTGTGTTTATTCATATTCTCTCGGAAGTGCTCCCGCAACCTTATTTGTTTGTTGTTCGTCCATTCCAGCAGTATTTAATCTTCGGATAAATATTTTGGGCAACTACAATTGGCGCTGGAAGAAGGGCAATCTAACCCTCAATTTTTATTCCTACCGTCTCGAAGAACACTCACTGTTCTCCGGGGCATATACCTGAAGAAACACTCACTGTTCTTCAGAGAAAGCTTTCAGAAAAATGTCTTCCGCTCCGTCGAAGAAATCTACCGGACTGCCCCGCGACGCCTGCTCCGTCTCGGGCCCGAGCCACAGCCGATGGTGGAAGGTAGCAGCCGCGGTCCGAGACGCTCGATCCCGCCCCTGGGCGGCGGCCCAAGCCTCTCGCTCGATCAGTTCCGAACCACGGAACAGATCGACGAGGCCATGGCCGTCCTACAGGAGCGACGGAGTGCTCTCGACGCGCCTCCCGCTATCACCCCATCGGCCATCCGCCGGAAGACCAAACAAAAGTTCAAGGCATTGCTGACCGGGCGATCGCCAGGAGGCTCTCATCCGCAAGGAGAGGCGCTCGCCAGCCGGGGCACGTCTGTTTTCGATCACCTGGGCAGCGACCCATCTTGGCGACTGGGGCAGTCCGGCCCCAACCACGAGACGACGGAGTTTGAGTCCGTCACCAGGAGCTCGGCCTATCCGACTCCTAGAAGGCCGACCAGCCATCTGGCTCCCCCTCACCAAATAGTCGAGGTTGGCAGCAGCAGATTCAGGAGATCGGTACACGATCGCCTCGGCTCCCGCTCCCAAAGCCAATCCGCGAGCGACCGAGCCACGACGATGGCCGCGATGCAACGCCAGCTCGACGACATGAAGGCGCTCCTGGAATCTGGGGCAGGCGCCAAGAACAAGATCGCCGAGCCAAGCGAGCCGCTCGCGGTCCACATCAAGCTCGCCCCCGTGCAGCACAAGATCGCTCCCCCACAAACACCTTTGTACGAGGGGAGATCAGACCCCGAAACACACCTGAGCAAGTTCAACATCTACATGACCGGGTGTGGGGCATCAGACCCAACCAGGTTCCGAATGTTCCCTCTGACGCTGGACGACCTCGCCCACAGATGGTACGCCTCATTGCCGCCTCGGTCCATCGACTCCTTTAACCAACTGGCGAACGTCTTCACAGAGTACTTCACCGCCAAGGTCGCTCGACCGGAAGGTCCCCATCGCATGATGCGAATCAAACAAGGGGAATAAGAGTCCGACTCGGACTACATCGATCGAGTAGACGAGATCATCCTCAATGGCAAACCCATAAGCGATGAGATTGCCCTCTACACGGTCCTAGGAGGATTTCATGGTCTTTCGCCTATGTTCAGGCATCTTACGAAGGACCAGCCCACCACCTACGCGATCTTCCGAGCTAAGGTCGTAGACTTTCTGGCCAGGCAAAGGTTTCTCCTTAGCCTATAAGCAGCGCGATCGGCGCCCGAACGACGATCTCCCGCCCGATCGCCGGTATCGACCTATAAATAACCCGATCGGCACCCGAGCGACGATCGCCAGTCTTCCAGCCCGATCGCCATTATCAAGCAACATCACCAAACTGGAGGACTCGTCCGCTATCTACGGTTCACCATCTAACTTGATTGACTAAGGCACGAGATCGCCTCTACGGCACATCATAAATCCATGGTCCTGGTAGTCGATGGAACCGGCTGCTTCGGCCATGCAAGGTCCCTTTGGGCCAAGATCGCCCGCCCTTCATTTAAATATGAGGCCGGCGTAGTCTGAGGGCCCTCCAAAACTAATCAGTGGACACGATCGCCCACCCTCAAAGGTTCATCATCTAACATGGTGAAACCCGGACAATGCGACGTTCCACTACCCCCGTCTCAACGTACACCGTCGAGGTTCGCCGTCCTCATGGTGGGCCGAGGTGGAAGCAGAGCTAACAAGCCGCGGACGTGGAGTTGAATCATCCGACGCTACCCCGCGCAAGGACTCCTCTAGACCAAGACCGCACGCCCTTCATTTAAATACGAGGCGAGGCGCAGCCTAACAGAGGACCCTCACAATAAAATGAGTCACGAGACACTCAATGTCTTCGCGCATAAGACACGATCATGGAGTCGGTCCATCGAACTCCGCGGCTGTGCACGATTCCTCAAACGACGAAACCATCAAGTTTCTGAGGGGGATCGGCCAATGTTGTTTTTTGCAGGTACAAGACCGAAATATAGCTATCCAATCGACTATGATCGCCCAAGTCCGAATCCAAAGTCATCTCAATGGATCGCCCGTCCTCATCTTACACGATCGCCAGCAAGAACCACCTCGCCCCATGTCTTCAACATCGGAGCAAGCTGGGGGGCAATTGTTGTGTCGAGAATTATACTCTCCGACCGATGATCGCCTCGGAGATCGGGCGACCTAGCTATTGCCGAGCAGCAAGGCAGAACTGCCGATCAGCGACCAGGCGACCTAGCCTTAACCCGGGAGCCAAGATAGATCGGCCGACCGAAGGTCCCAGGACAAGTCCCGGTGCCGAGCGATCGACACCTAAGACGATCGTCTCTCGGTACTTGGCGATCGACTCCTGGTGGCCGACCAGCAGACGATTATCTCTCGGCCCTTGCCGACCGACCCTTGGTGACCGACTGATGCCGACCTCTGGTGACCGACCAATGCCGACCGCCTCACGCCGCTCGAAGCCGATGGTCATCCAGTCGGCAAAGGCCGAAGCCCAGGATAGACCCCACGTGCAAAGCCGAGACAAGATCCGCAATTCACGGATCATTGACCACAGCCTGTCAGCATCCGTCCACCAGCTGACAGGCCCGCCGAAAGGTGTCAGTAGGGCCGCATGTGACAGTGACTCCGGACGCGTGCTGGCTTCTCATTAGGCCCCACAGCTGGATGCCAGCAGCTGCCTTGGACTTTAGGCCGACAGCCCTGTGACTTAAAGGCGATCGCCCTATTATTATATTGGCCGAAAGGCGATCGCCCGCCAGGAAACAAGGCTCCTCAGCCCCTATATATAGAAGGCAGCCTGCACTTGTCCAAGGACCCGAAATTCTTCAACTCTCTCGGATTTTTCCCCACTGAACAAGCAATATACTCACAACGTGGCTTTCTCCTACTCTTGGCAACAGCTATCTCTCGGTTCTTTCTTCTCTCGGCCTCTCTCATACAGAAGACGATCAGCAGGGACGAAGAACATCAAGCTTCGCTCAAGAGCTGGATTAACAGAGTTTTTTTCACTCATTGTACTTAGATTCTCACATTAATACTTGTATCCACGAATATTTGTATTAATAACATCTCGCGAGAGCATTCAAGCCCGGCCCTAACAAACCCGGCAAATCTTGTGTTTATTCATATTCTCTCGGAAGTGCTCCCGCAACCTTATTTGTTTGTTGTCCGTCCATTCCAGTAGTATTTAATCTTCGGATAAATATTTTGGGCAACTACAACTGGTGCTCCCCACGGGGATGCACTCGGTCGAATATAACCCTTCTTGGTCAAATCCTCTAATTGATTCTTCAACTCCTGCATTTTGGTCGGGGCCATCTGGTACGGTGCCTTCGATATTGTGGACGTACCGGGCTCCAACTCAATCGTAAATTCCACATCTCTCTGTGGAGGCAAACCAAGTAACTCGTCTGGAAAAACATCGGCATATTCTATCACTATAGGAATATCCATCAACATCGACACACCCTTGACTGAGTAATCTCAATGCTTTCATCAAGTTGATGACTCTCCCAGAACAGTTGGGATTACCTCCCTGAAATACACATTCGACCCCATCGTCTGAGATGATAGTGACCATACGCTTACAGACACTAATGACGGCATCGTGATAATCCATCCAATCAATACCTAGGATGACATCGTCTCTCGGTAAATCTACCACAATTAGGTCTGCTAAACAATCACAGCCATGAAGCTGAATTGGAAAATCCTTAATCTCATGATTCCCGATAATTGGTAGACCAATGACATAAGGCTCACAACTAGTAGCACTACCCAGATGTAGTCTACTCAAACATGACATGAAAATGAATGAATGTGATGCACCAGTATCAAAAAGGGCACACACAGGTTGAGATAGAATATCGATTGTACCTGAGATCATCCGGGCCTCCAGATCGTCAGTCCTCTTCATCTCATAAATTCGGGGCTTGCCGGCCCCCGAACTGGATGCTCCCGTCTGATAGCTCTTTTCTCCCCATTTGTTTTCTCCTGTCGTCTTGAACGATGTGGACTGAGTGGCCTAATTCTGCACCACTGAATGTCTCGGGACCTGAGATGACGCCAGAGTAGGTTTAGAGTCTCTTCGGCCAAAACGGGCCTTATGCCCAGCAATCCCACAGTTATGGCACGTGACAGTCTGCCTCGGACACTTGGTGCTGAAATGACCCTGTCTTCACAGTTGAAACAGGTGATAGCCTAATTGGCACTCGTGACTGAGATTCTGCGGGTCTAGGCGCCATAGGAGGTCGCTCAGAAAAAGTAGAGCCCACACGAGGCTTCTTGAAAGTTGCCTGACTGCCTTGAGACTGATTATGATTCTTAGACTTCTTGCCAGCAGGTGAAGGTTGTTGCTTAGAAATCTCCTTAGCAGTAAGCTCATAAGTAAGAACTTTCTCCATGAATTCGGCCAGAGTGGTGCAATTATGATTAAGCAACTACATCCACATCAGAGTGAATAATGGATGACGCGAAATGAAGTAGCTCCTGAAATTTCTCGGCGATGGCGAGAACATCATCGTCCGCTGATAGGTCGTGAGTGAGTAATTCTGACAACTTGGCCTCCCTGAGTGGGGCTGGATAATACCTCTCCATCATGAGAGTCCTGAATTGATCCCATGTACAAGATCCGTCAGTGGGCTTCAACGATAACCACCATGAATGTGCGCCTTTACCAAGATAGTAAGCCGCAACTGAAACTTTGGGTCCCTCAGGACAGTCCACCATAGCAAATAGTTTCTCAAAATGCTCAAGCCAGTGAATGATATCCGCCGGCTCAGATGAGCCCTCGAAGGTAGGTGGTCTTTGGCGAGATATGTCGCCAATGATACTGCTCACACCCCTCTCTTGCCTCTGAGGTGGCGGCGGAGGAGCCTATTGATTTTGAGTAGTTGAGTTATGCATCGTCTCCATCAGTTGTGCCATCTGAGTCATTTGGGCCATCATGCCCTGCATAAAAGCGAGTGGATCAACCCGAACACCTTCTGACTGAGCTGTGTCCCGGGTACGACTCCCTGATAGTGAATGATTACGTCCAGGTGAATGAGTGGCAGCGTCACTGCTCGATGAATTAGCATTATTCCTTGCATTAGCGCGTGTATTCACACGAGCTCTCGGGTTTCGGCCCGCACCACCTCCTCTTCCCCCGCGTCCTCTGCCAGCTCTTTCCATACTGAAGTGGAAAGTCATATGATAATTATATATCTCGCATGAATATCACATTATGATTATATTATGAATTGATGAAAATGAGCATACGCGCTCAAACACAATCATTACATGAATGATCAACTGAAGTGATGTGATTATATAATGAAATTCCTGAAATGATTATCTTGAACAAGTTAACAAGATGAATGATATGATCCTCAAGATCAACAACTGAACAATGAAATGAACTGAGTGATTAATGAATTAACATGATAGACTCGATCAAAATGAAAATGGTGAAAGAGGATTGTTGACTGTTAAATGATGAATGAGTGATTCTTATTGCCAGAAATCATATCATGGCGTCAGAAATCTTACTATTCTTTGGTCTGAGGGGCTCGACTCTTGCACAGGTTACACGTGACGCGAATGTCCAATGATACTAGTCCGATGAACGATGATTTCAAGTGAGACATGACTCGGAAGGTAGTATTCAAAACCACGCTATGATAGCAACTCTGTAACACCCCCAAACTAGACGAATATTACAGTGCCGTGGACCCCCGACTGGGACCCACCAGGCGAATGAAAATTAATGAATTTAGTGATCTAATTGTAGTAGCGGACCATAGCTTATCATCAATTACTCCGATGAGGAGTTTCATTACAATACACCCAAGATAATACCGAATACATGTATATTTTATATGAGGATAAAATATACAACACTGAATGAAATGAATATCCAAATGGAAGTCTGCATCGGAAATAAAATAAAGAAAACACGAGTGAATGAAAGGAATGGGCCCCCCTACTAGTATCACTGGGATTCCTCGCCGTCAACGTTCTCTTTCCGTGCCTTAGCCTTGCCATGACCTGAAAACAACATCCCCCAACGGGGTAAGTTACACAGAACAACAATCCTCAAGAGTTGAATAAACACAATCATGATATCTCTTAATTATGAAATGACGCTGAAGAAAGGCATCATAGTACACCCATAATGGTATGTGCAAGTGCACAAGACGAGTGTCCGGACCCACCCGTCCTTGTACCTAATTAGTCTCACGGAGGTACGTTACCGTGTGCACTTGAACCCAACACATGACCATCACGTGCCCGACTAAAAATTCCACACATCCCCACCCGGCCACGCAATATGAACCCAGAAGGTCATATCGAAAAGAAATGACCATGAAGAATAATAATGAATAACAATCCGACAAAGTCAAGAATGACTCACTGAGATGAAATTATAGTGAAATGAATGATAGCTCAATGAAATGATTGGAACCGTCGTTCCTCGTGAATGAAGTGATTAATTGACAATTACAAGTCTCAATACGGTTAATACATTATGAATGAATTATGATTATGAATGAACAACAACGAAAGGAATGAAAATCCTTTTAACCGAGTAAGAATTAACTTACTCAATCGGTGAAGAATGTCCTTCCTCGAACAAACGTCCTACAATGAGATGTCGGTCGCTCGAACAACCTTGAATGACAATTACCAATGATGCTCAATATACGTATCAAACACGATTATAACCTACTCAAACATCGATACAACAATATCCAAACTCATTGAGGCATTCTAGCGAAACTTAGCAAACACACAACCTTTGATAATATCCAATCCCGAATATATCGAAACCAACTCCAAAATGAGTATTTCAAACCAACAAAACAACTTCGATGGTATCAATAATCCCATAGGGATCCACAATTTTAGTTAACGACAACATCTAATCGAAAACCCCCAAGAATATCAAAGTCAACCCCAAAGTGTTCTTGATTCAACCCCAATATTCATGAAATACGAAATATACGACAATAAATCTGTAGGAATACATATATACAAGGTAGATAATCCATATCTAACATATTCCAACAACAATCCAAGCTCACACAAAGAAATCGGAACGAAAATGCTCAAAATCCGAAATTCTAGATCCAAAAGATTATTACCTTGATTTGATGTGATGGGGATGATGAAATGATGATTAATCCGAATGATAAGCTTGAAGATGATGATTTGTGCATTCAGCTCGAAGAATACTCTCCAAAATCACCCGGAATCACCCAAAACCGCCGAAAGAATGAAGTGGGATGATGAAATGACGAAATGGACTGCACTGTCCAATATATATCAAATCCCAGTTAGTGTGCGCTAGCTCCTGTGCGTAACGTGCGTTAACGGGTGTACTGGGTAGTCCAGTACCCTCTGTTCACAATGGTAGCATGCGCTACGTACGTTTTGTAGCGTGCGCTACAACCATGTACTTAGCGTGCGTTAACACAAAATGTTAGCGCGCGCTAACGATTTATCTGATGCCCAGTACTGAAGTCCAGAACCTCCTGTTCTCTGATACGCTCTCGGTAGCGCGCGCTACACACAATATTCAGCGTGCGCTACTAACATCGATTAGCGTACGCTAATAACTACTCATAGCGTGCGCTAGAAATGAATCCAACTTAGTCCAGTAGCTACTGGACTCTGCCTGATCCGACCTTAGCGCGCGCAACATCAACTGCATAGTGTGCGCTACTCCGACCTACTAGCACGCGCTACTTACCATTCGTAGCGTACGCTACTTACAACCCAACTGCAGTCCAGTGCCTCCTGGACTGCCTGCTTGAACTACATTAGCGTGCGCTAATGTTGAGAGGTAGCGTGCGCTACCCGAACTTAATTAGCGCGCGCTAAAGAGAGTTCATATCGTGCGCTACTCCTCACACACAACCTACTAAGAAGATGACAATGATGATAAACACGGCACAATACTCCAACTAGATTGATGATGAATGACGATTGATACACGATACAATTACTCTGAATGGTGAATACAATGATTGAATATGAGTGACAAATGATTATTAATGATTGAAAATTACTGAGTGATAATTACTGAACAATAATTACTGAGTGATAATGACTGAATTACAACCCGGTATTACAGTTTTATGATCATTTAGATTTGGAATAATCATGTTCCTTCAATCATGGTCGTTTACCGTCTTGGAACATTCCATTATGTCTCAAAGGCAAGTAATTCTTATGAAGCTTACATTTTTAAATGTGAAAAGTACTATATATGAGTGTGAGAGTCAATCTATTCACTCCGGGAGGGTTCGACGGGGCCTCAAAGGGATCCACACATGGTTAGGTCCATGAGCATTGGAGTTAACCACTCTGGGAGGGTCCGGCGGGGCCTCAGAGGGATCTGCGAATGGTTGGGTCCATGGTTAATCATGAGATTTATATTACTATGGAATATTTTCGATATTGCATTTCTAGAATTCATTTTCTTTGCTTTTGAAACTATTGATGCATGTACTTTAAAACGTAAGATGTGAGGGTTCATTTGTATTACTTGCACTAGATATTTCACGGTCAATCCCATTCAGGAGAAATATGTTTCATGTATTTCAGGTATTAAGAATTCGAGTGGGCGAGTACTGGGGCAGTACAATGGTGACGACCAGGCGTAATACTGTGATAAATCATGTTGTTTTCTTCGAGTACTCTCCTCTAAGATTATTTTTGTCATGAATTGTTAGTTGGAATTCGAGTACTATATGAGTTATTCTTTCTAGTTGTTTATGTTGGACATGGTTGTTTCTTGTGGTTTTGAACATTGTCATTGGAGTTTTTATCGTTGATCCGATGATTGATTATGTTTTCGATATTTTTATAAAAATATTGAAGTTTTCAAATGGTTTGTATATGAATTTAGCCTTGTGGCTCCCAGGTAGGGATTCACGGCCTTGTGTATACCCTGAATATCTTGGGGGTATTACATCTATGAATAAGGGAAATACCCAGCCCCCAAAGTATGATGGTGAAATAATTAAAGATTGATGGATTCAAATGGCAATGTGGAAGGCACGATCTTGGTCGAGCAATTACCTAGGGATGAATTTGGGTGCGGTAGTTGATGATATTTAAAAACCAAATCAAACCAAACCAAACCAAACATACCCAGTATATCCCGCTCAGAGCAGGGTCTGGGGAGGGTAGGATGTACGCAGACCATGCCCCTACTTATTACGGTAGGGAGGCTGTTTCCATGAAGACCCCCAGCTTAGTGCACATCAGAATCTTGTGTGATAAATACAAAGGAAAACATATGATTTAAAAAAGCTCGAGACCATACCTGAGCCCATGGATTGATCCACATGGGACTTACCTAAGCGGAATTTGGCAACTTCACTACCGATGAATGCTGCTCTAACAAAAGAGAGGTTGGCTCTGCGCACAGCTCCCGAGACAACCCAACCCTGAGGCTCTCAACTACAGCACCGCTCCTTACAAAAGAATCCACAACTCTGATCTGGCGCCTCCAAGCGTACCTATCAACAGTCATGGTCTCAGAAAGGTTTAAGGCCTTCAAATCTAATCTTAGTTGCTCCTCCCATGTCCTCCTCGGTCTGCCTCTCCTCCTCTCCCCGACAACCATTAAACTCTCGACCCTCCTCACCGGAGCAGATGCCTGCCTCCTGCAGACGTGGCCAAACCATCTCAATCTCCCTTCCCTAACTTTCGTTGAATCTTGTGTGATAAATATAAAGGAAAACATATGATTTAAAAAAGCTCGAGACCATACCTGAGCCCATGGCTTGATCCACATGGGACTTACCTAAGCGGAATTTAGCTACTTCACTCCCGATGAACGCTGCTCTAACAAAAGAGAGGTTGCCTCTGCGCACAGCTCTCGAGACAACCCAACCCTGAGGCTCTCAACTACAGCACCGCTCCCTACAAAAGAATCCACAACTCTGATCTGGCGCCTCCAAGCGTACCTATCAACAGCCATGGTCTCAGAAAGGTTTAAGGCCTTCAAATCTAATCTTAGTTGCTCCTCCCACATCCTCCTCGGTCTGCCTCTCCTCCTCCCCCCGACAACCATTAAACTCTCGACCCTCTTCACCGGAGCATATGCCTGCCTCCTGCGGACGTGGCCAAACCATCTCAATCTCCCTTCCTTAACTTTCACTGAAATAGGCGCCACTTCCAGCGCGTTCCTAAAAACCCCGTTCGCAATTCTATCTAACATTGTGCGACCACACGACCAACGTAACATTCTCATTTCAGCCACTTCCAACTTGCTCTCAAGCGACTTCTTCATCGCCTAACATTCGGAGCCATACAACATTGCAGGTCGGATTGCCGCTCTATAGAATTTACCCTTCAACTTTAGAGGGAATTTCTTATCGCACAGGACCCCAGTCGCTGCTCTCCACCTTAGCCACCCTGCCTTGATGCGATGCGTGACATCATCTTCACACTCATCTTCCTTCTGAATAATCGAACACACATACATGAACTTATCCGTATGGGGTACGATCTGATCCGCAATCATTACCTCAACATCTTCCTCGTTGGCCTCACCACTAAAGTTACACCAGAGATACTCCGTCTTAGACCGGCTCACACGCAAGGCCTGGGATTCTATCTTAGCCCTCCAAAGCTCCAACTTCGAGTTCACCTCCTTCCTCGACTCCGCCACTAACACAATGTCGTCAGCAAAAATCATGCACCACGGGATGCCATCTAGAATCCCTCGCGAAATGACGTCAAGGATTAGAGCGAAGACAAGAGGACTTAGCGCGGACCCCTGGTGTAGCCCTATCTCAACCAGAAAATACTGGGTGTCACCAACTGGGGTCCTAACGCACGTCCTAGCTTGGGAGTACATGTCTTGGATCGCCCTAACGAACGGAAATGATACCCTCCTCTCTACTAGGCTCCTCCAAATAACATCGCGCGGAATGCTATCATAAGCCTTCTCTAGATCTATGAACACCATATGGAGGTCCTTACGCCGCTCTCTAAACTTCTCCATAAGGCGTCTGACGAGATGAATGGCCTCAGTCGTGGACCTCTCCGGCATGAAGCCAAATTGGTTCTCTGAGATCTCCACTTCTCTTCTAACCCTGCATTCCACCACTCTTTCCCAAAGTTACATAGTATGACTGAGGAGTTTAATACCCCTATATTTACTACAACTCTGAGCATCGCCTTTGTTCTTGAAAAAAGGCACGACAATACTATGCCTCCACTCTGTCGGCATCTTAGAGCCTTTGAAGAGGATGTTGAACAGCTCTGCTAGCTACTGAACTCCGACTTCCCCCAGACAAAGCCACACCTCAATAGGGATCTTATCCGGGCCTACAGCCTTAGCTCTACCCATTTTCATTAGGGAACCTTTTACTTCCTCCTTGCTGATGCTCTCACAGGAACTAAACGAACGAGCAGAAGATAGACTAACTCCTTGCACCACCGAGTCACTACCTCTAGACTCATTGAAAAGTTCGAAAAAATACCTATTCCACCGCTCCTTAATAGACACATCGTTCACTAACACTTGACCCAAATTATCCTTAATAAACTTAACGGGACCCAGGTCGCGCCGCCCTCTTTCCCTAGCTTTCGCTGGTTTAAAAATAGCATTCGCTCCTTCTTTGGTGTCTAGGCGCTTGTACATCTCCTCGTAAGCCTCACATTTAGCCTTAGCCACTGCCTTCTTAGCCTCTCTTTTCGCCACCTTATATGCTACAATCTTCAAGATTCTCTCCTCCCCATCACTAACCGATAAAAGCTCCTTAAATAGCGCTTGTTTTGCCATAACCTTGTTTTGGACCTCCTCATTCCACCACCAAGCCTCCCTAGGTTCACTAGACCTGCCCGAAGAACCCCCCACCACCTTCTCGCCCACTCTCCTAATAGCATTGGCCATGCTGGTCCACATAAGGTTAGCATCGCCCGCACACAAAAAACCTCCTTCGCGGGTCAGAGACTCCTTGAATACTGTCGCCTTCTTACCCTGCAGATCCTTCCAGAGTATCCTAGGTCTAGATTATCTAACCCTGCTAACAACACGACCTCTCATGGATAAATCCATAGCCAGCAACCGGTGTTGAGAAGCACATGCCTCGCTCTGGAACACCTTGCAGTCCACGCACGCCCTAGCAATAAATTGAGAGCTAAACACCTATCTGATGGTTTAACTGGTACTAGGAGCCGAAGCTGTTGTTCCGAGGACTAATTATGCAATATCCGTATATTTTAAATATATTCATTCCATATTTTGATATTTTATATCATATATTATTAATGCGTATTACGAAAAACATTAAAATTGTGTTACTAAAAGACGTTAGAAATTGCCCTAGTCGGACCTGGTGCTGGCTTCCTTAGCTGCCTGTGAGTCTGCATTAACTGACTTCTAATTTCAGACTGCTCTTGGACTAGGTTATCATTTTTTAGACTACTTTGAGAAGATATGAGAAGTGTTTATGCCTAAATGTGGAGACAGTTATGTACATAATGTTAGTGTATGCTATGTTTGATGATTTTGTTGGAGCGAGGCTTATTACACTAGTATAAAAAACATTAAAGACTTCGGTACGTTTCACTTCGGTAATGTATATTAGCGAAGTAAAAACAAACAACAACTTCGCTTTTCAATTTAGCGAAGTAAACTACATACATAGACTTCGGTAAATGGTATCAAACAAAAAGGCAGGAGATAGTTAGATATTTTAAGTTCTAAAGACTTCGCTAATTTTATAATTACTGAAGTAAAAAGTGTGAAAAAAATTTTTTGACGCAATATTTTTAGAACAGTGAAGTATACTTCTCAATTATTTTTCAGACTCCAAAAAATCTTCAGCCTCCAAAAAACCCTCCTTCTTCGCCCGCTCATTTCCTCCATTATTTCCTCCCAAATTTTTTTCCCGCTCCAGTAAAAAAACCTATACTGCCGCTTCGCCCGCGATTAAGCTTCTTGCGGAGACCGATTATTAGGGTTCTTTCATCGCCCCTTCGAGGTTTTCTCAGTTTCATCGAAATATTTGGGGATATTTTCAATCTAGCTTTTATTATAGTTTTTACTCACACATTTTCTTTTATTCTTCTCATAATCGAATGTCTGCTGGCGAAATTGCTCATAATCGGACGACTGGTGGTGACATTGTACGAATTGGCTTAGGTAAGGTCTTTCTTTGGATTTTTATTCTTCGCAGTATATGTGTGGTGGGGTTTCTGTATGTGTTTGTTTCTGTATGTATGTGAGTATTGTGTTTCTGAGTTTCTTAGGTCTTTCTTTGGGGTTTTTCTTTGCAAATTCTGAAAAAAGGTTTTTTCTATGGATTGGTTTTGGGTTTTGTGGAATATATGTGTATTGTTTGAGTGTATTGTTTGGGGGTTTTCTTTGGGGGTTCAAGGTATATGTTTGGGTGATGTTAATTGTGTTTCTGTATATTATGTTTGAGTGATGTTAGTCTTAATCGGGGTCTGCGTGAGTGATGTTAATTTTTGATCATGTTTCTATATATTGTCTTTGTTGATAGTGTTGGTTGTGATTCTGTTTGAGTTTGTTTAGTGTGTATGTATGTGAGTATTGTGCAAGATTTGATGCAAGTTTTAGTGTGTTTATTAATTGGCAAGATTGTTGGCAAGATTTGATGCATCAGTTGTACAGTGCTTGATTGATGTGATAAAATTTTATATTTGGTTGTCAATGCATGAGCTGGAGAGTATTGCATGATCAGATTGAAGAGAATGTATCATTGATTATCATAAACGTGTCCCTTGGAGCTAAGTGGATTATTTACTCATATTAATTTTGGTTCGATCTAACTGGTTTCAAAATTTATTTATGTAGATTTTTTTCCTTGCTAAAAGAAAGATCTCTGACTACTTTGCATAAGACAAGATCAGTGGTAAGAGCACGTAATTTGCCGAGCTGTTGTTAGAATTCAGTAGTTAGTAATGGATAGATCTTGGATTAAATCAGATAGGAGGAGTGCAGTATATGAGGAAGGTGTCGAAAAATTCATTCGAGATTGTTTAGAGAATTTAGAAATTGATCAGAACTTCATTCCTTGTCCGTGTTGCAAGTGCAACAATATGAAAAAAGGGTCAGTGAAGATGTTGCGAGAGCATCTTTATTTCAACGGTTTTAGTCCAATTTACACCAATTGGATTTGGCATGGGGATCAGAGCCTGAATGATGGTGAGAGTGTCAACCAAGATCCATTTGATGGTGACATGAATGAAGAAGTGGGTGATATGTGTGAGGCAGCCTTTGAGAAGTACTCAGAAGATCCTGAAGAGTTTGTCAAATTTGTCGAGGAAGCAGAAAAACCCTTGTATAAAGGCTGTCGACAGTATACAAAGTTGAGTGCGCTTGTAAAACTCTACAATACAAAAGCAAGCCACAAGATAACATATGCACTTTTTTTCAGATCTACTAGCCGATTTCGGGGATATGTTACCAAAGAAACACAACCAACCATCCTCAATGTACGAAGCTAAGAAGACTTTGAGTTGTTTGGGGTTGAAGCACTAGAAAATACACGCGTGTTCCAACGATTGTATCCTATATAGGAAACAATATGCAGATCATACCCGCTGCCCAAAATGTGATGTGTCCAGGTGGAAACTAACTAAGAACAAGAAGGAGAAGATCGGCGTCCCGGCTAAGGTTGTTTGGTATTTTCCTCCCATTCCAAGATTCAAAAGAATGTTCAAATCTTTAGAGACTTCAAAGAACCTAACCTGGCATGCTGATACTCCAAAAGTTGCTGGTCAATTACGACATCCATGCGATTCTCCCGCGTGGAAGTTGGTTGACCATAAGTGGAAGGATTTTAAGGAAGAGTCAAGAAATCTTCGTCTGGCACTCGCTACTGATGGAATTAATCCTCATAGTACTATGAGCAGTATACAAAGATGTTGGCCTGTAATGTTAGTCACGTATAACTTGCCTCCAGAGATGTGCATGAAGAGGAAATTCATCATGTTAACAATGCTTATATCTGGTCCAAAGTAGCCGGAAAATGATATAGATGTCTACCTTGAGTTGTTAGTTGAGGACTTGCAGTTGTTGTGGGAGGGAGTTGATGGAGTGTATGAAGCATATAGAGACCAAATTTTCACATTGAGAGCAGTTAGGCTATGGACAATTAATGACTTCCCTGCATACGGAAATCTTAGTGGATGTGCTACACATGGATACTTCGCGTGTCCAATATGTGGAGTAAATACACATGCAAAGCACTTGACCAAGGGGAAGAAAATGTCATTTGCTGGCCATAGAAAGTTTCTTAAAGAGTCTCATCCATATCGAAGACTGACGAAGGAGTTTAATGGCATGGAAGAACTTAGAGAAGCACCCAAACCATTATCTGGAATAAAATTGTTCGAGAAACTGTCGCACATCAAGTTTCAGTTTGGTAAGAAAGTCAATGTGGGAGCTAAAAGAAAGAAAAAGAGAAGTGAGCGGGTAGAGGAAGACGATGAGCAGACTGTAGAAGATGCTAAGTTCAAAAAATGCTGGGAGAAGAAGTCTATCTTTTTCGATCTTCCTTATTGGAAGCACTTGCACGTGAGGCACTGTTTGGATGTTATGCATATTGAGAAGAACGTCTTGGAGCCCTTGATGAATACTCTGATGAATATCAAAGGCAAGACTAAAGATAATGTAGAGGCAAGGCTAGACTTTGTGGAGATGGGGATCAGGCCAGAACTAGCACCCAAAGTTGGGGAGAAGAGAACATTTCTTCCTCTTAGCGCATGCTCGTTCACGAAAAAAGAAAAGCTACAATTCTGCACATCATTGATGGATATAAAAGTTCTAGAGGGCTTCTCTTCAAACATGAAAAGTATTGTTTGCCTCGATGAGTTGAAGCTATCGGGCCTAAAATCACATGATTGTCATGTGCTAATGCAACATTTCCTGCGTATACTTATACGTGATGCTCTGCCAAAGCATGTGAGATATGCTGTTATGAGATTTTGCTTCTTCTTCAAAGATCTTTGTGCGAAAGTCATTGACGTACTCATGCTAGATAAGCTGCAATCTGACTTGATTGAGACCCTTTGCCTATTGGAGCAATACTTTCCACTCTCTTTCTTCGATATCATGGTTCACCTTACAGTCCACCTTGTTCGAGAAGTCCGGTTATGCGGACCAGTTCACTTTAGGTGGATGTATCCATTCGAAAGGTACATGAAGGTGTATAAAGGATATGTGGCAAGTCGAAAACTCCCCGAAGGCTGCATTGTTCAACGATATGCTGCAGAAGAGGCTGTCGAGTTTTGTTCGGAATACATGAAAGATCTCGATCCTCTTGGGATACCTATTTCAGTTAGAGACCTCAATACCACAACTCCCGGTTTCCTAGATGGACGGGCTGCAAAACTCATGGAAGAAGTTGACTTGCATAGGGCACACAAAATTGTGTTAGAAAACAGTGAAGAAGTGTCTCCCTTCATCATGTAAGCCTAATTCAATTTTCAAAAATTACAAATTCATTGTTTATAATTTTCTATACATACTATATATGGTGTTGCTTTGAACTAATAATGTGATGTATATACACTTCTACAGTGAGCATAAGGCCCATTTGAAAGTGCTGAATCCGAAGAAAGCTAAAGATGACAAGTGGATACAAGATATTCACAACAAGCAGTTCACTGGGTGGTTCAATAGGAAGGTGGCTGGGGAAATAAATAGTTGCAATAGGGGGACGACGTCAACATTAACATGGTTGGCACATGGGACACGTGCGCGAGTCATTAAGTACAGTAGCTATATCATAAACGGTAGTTTGTACCAAACAAAGGCCCGAGATTATGAAAGAGTTTGTCAAAATAGTTGGGTGTCTCAAGTGGCAAACACGATGCTTGTTAGCAGTGCAAAATATAAGAACCCTTTGTTTGCAGATGTCTGCTACTATGGAGTAATCGAGGAGATATGGGAGTTAAACTATCATCAGTTTCAAGTTCCTGTTTTCAAGTGCGCATGGGTTCCAAATGATAAGGGAATAATCAGGAACGATCAATGTGGATTCACCTTATTCAATTTGAACAAACGGGGTCGTAGAAAAGAATATTTTGTGCTAGCAAGTCAAGTTAGTCAGGTTTTTTACATTGATGACCCGTTAAGAAAAGGATGGTCAGTGGTTCTACCAATTCATAAGAATAATCGTGATGGGGAGAATGAGGAAGTGACTAGCATTCCACTTTCTCGTCCTTTAGATGACTTGGCAACTCATTGTATTCCTACTCATCAACGATATGTTAGGCCGGGTAGTAAGGATGGTAGTAAGGATGAGGGTGTTTGGGTGGTGAAAAAGAAAAAATGATGTAACAGTTTGTTATGTATTGCTTAAAGTGATGAACATCAATTTATGTTATTGTCTTTTTCTTGTACATGTTATGATTGTTATGTGTTCCTGTTACGTTATAATGTTTTATGTGCTTTTTCAGCTTTATTATTTATTTTTATCTGAATTATGAAAAACTTATATGATGTATTTTATGGGTTATTGCAGGAAAAAAGCAGATGTCTCCTAAGAAAACAAAGAAAAGGAGTGTTCAGCAAAGCAAGAAGATGGTTGATGCTTCTGAGAAGTGGGCACATGAACATGAGAAGGCTAAACATCCCATAGATACAGATGAAGAAGTACCTGTTCACGAGCAAAAAAGAACCAAACGGGGTCCATCATCTATGTGGAAGTTGGTTAAGCTGAGGGCAAGAGGGAATAAGGTTAAGATCCGTTACGATAGCCTTGGGCGGGCTTTGTATGAGGATAATAAGGCCTTGCAGTCATACATTGGCCATGTTGCAAGATCCATGGTTCCATGCAACATAGACAACTGGAGGTTCATTCCAAAGGATATCAAAGATAAGATCTGGGAAGAGATACTGGTAAGACTAAATGTTGCAATGTTATATATGTGTTTTATATGATATCAGATATTTGTTGATGCTTTGTTCTAATATTAACAATTATTTTGATAATTGGCAGAATGTGTTTGAATTAGCGCCACAAACTAAGAAGACAGTGTTGACTTCCACAAACCATAAATGGCGTGACTGGAAGACTAAAATGACTAAGAAGTTCGTGTGGCCATTTCGCAAAAATCCTGTTCTGGTGCGATCTTCTCCACTCACTGAATATCACATCTCAGCTGAAGTTTGGAAAGAGTTTGTGGATAAGAGAATGGACCATTCGTGGAAGGTATTAAAAGTTGACATTTTCCCATTTAAATCTCTCAAATATGTACTTATTTGGGAATCATCCAGATTACACACAAGGAGCAGAAGGCTCGGACTAAACAGATCAAATATCGTCACAAGGCATCTTGAAAGGGTTATTGCGGTCTGGAAGCTGAGCTAGTAAGAAGATTATTTAATCACCGTATTCAGATTATTATAAAATTGTTGTCGTGTGACCCTTCCCCAGACTTGCCCTTTTTGTATTCAGATATTTATAAACCTTTAGGTGACGTAATAGTTTTTTATTGTTAAAAATAAAAAAGGGATTACTTGGTGAGGATGATGAAATCGATAGATCGCTGCTTTAGATCTTAGCCCGCCAAAATGACAAAGGTCATATAGCAGATGAGGAGACAGCGGCGATGATAGCAGATATTGTGAGTATTTTTAACTAATTAGGCTCCTTAATTTAAATTCAAATACTTTTGCTCTATTTGTCTTATCTTATTATCTAAACACTTTCTTTTACATGTATGGCGTGTGGATTGTTCTAGGAGGAAGTCTTGAAGAAACAAGCTAAGGGAGATTTTATTCCAGAAGGATCTCATGATGCTTTAACTGAAGCGTTGGGAACAAACGAGAAATATGGAAGAGTAAGAGGCATAGGAGGGTTCACAAACCCCAAGTTTATTTCGAATCGCACGAAAGATGAGAGAACCAATTTCAAAGGCCTTGGTTGAGAACCTAAAAGAGAAGATCAAGAAGTGTCTAGTTTGAGGGCTGAAGTGGATGATTGAAAGCTAAACTTGCTTAAAAGGAAGCAAAAAGCCCGACTACTTCGTCAAAGAAATCGTCAAATGTGGCCAATCCAGTGCTGGACACAAACCAAGTGGGACTGGATGACTGTGATGCTCCAAAGCCAATGGTAATTCACCGTTATACCCTTTAGGATGACGATATATTTTGTTAATTTGGTAAAATGGCCTAAAAATTGATCTTAAACAGAATTTTAAGAAGGGAAAAAGCAACTTGATGGAAGACTTTCTCCGTGAAGGAATTTCTGGATTGCTGAAGGTTATTTATTTAAAATATTACACCACTGCATCCCTGTATGTATGTAGGCACTTGTATACATTCTTTCTTCCTCTTGCTTTTTTAATTGTGTACATTCTTGACAGAGGAAACAAATCATCGAAGCTGCTGAGATATCTGTGGGGAAAGATGGAGTGGTTGGCGGTCCAAAGGCGAAGGTTTCTTATAATTTTAATTACTTAAAGACTTTCAACATTTCATTCACTTTATAGCATCTACCTGATTTTAATCAACATATTTTTGTCAATAGAAGGGTAGGAAGTCCAAGGTCCTCCCAGCAGAAAAAGATGTTGAAGAAGCAGCTCCATATCCTAAGGTCATTTGACTTTCTTATAAATATTAAGTCGATATATTATTTCCTCTTATATACATCAAAGCTAATTCTTACCTTATTGTTCTTTCCAGGGGAAAAAGAACAAGCTGAAAGTAAGATAACCTATTAGCAAATTAGATGAGGTCGACCCACGTGAAATAGAGGTTTTCAACTCTAGAGTTTTCATTATCCATGACATTTTTTATTATATGATCCTATGTTTAATTCTCATCGTATAATACTGTTTAGGGGAGATCTTGCACTCTGGCCAAAGGACAAGTTGACCATATTATTGCATATGGGACAGTAGTGTCGGTTGGAGGGCCACATGTGTTGATCCATAATGTACCAATTGGCAAAGACAACTGGAAAGTGTCTATTGACGGTGTTGTCGATAATGGGTATGATGAGGATCTCCCTGTTCCCATTAAATATGGTCCACTAACTATTGCGGATGCCCTTGGCGCTATCGTTGCTTGGCCAAAAGACATGGTAATTCTAGCCAGTTCAGAGGTAATTCTCTCGTATAATGGGTATATAGATGTTTTCTATATTAAGAATAGATAGTTAGAACATTATGGCTTACATTAATTAAATATTGTGCAGGAGAAGGTTGATTCTCCCCAGAAAGAAGAAGCTGCTCATGAACTCATCGATCTAACTAATGCTCATGAAGATCCACTTGAGTTGAATCAGGTTGGGAAGAAAATCAAGTCGGGAAAGAAGGATGCTGATGTTGTTCGATCGAAGTTGAAGGAAATAGAGAGATCATTACCAATGGCTTGCAAGTTTGTATATTCTCACGCCGATACATTCATAACCAATGATACTTCCTTGCACGTTGTACATGATGAGGCAATGTTTGGAGGGAAAAAAATAGTCTGACTGTCGAGAAATCAAATCTTTGACTTCATGGAAATGAAAGAAATTGGTGGTATGCATATATTAGCTTATATGGGGTAAGATCTGTATAAGATAATACAATTGCATCTTATGTTTTTTCCTCTCTTATTATGTATCTCTGGTAGACCTATGGCCTTGATACAATTGTAATCGTATGGCCTAGTGCAGTAAGCTCTTCAATAACTTGAATGCGAAAAATCATCCGTATTCTTTTTGCTTCGTAGATCCTGGGTGCGTGGATCATGCTTTAGAGAAGAGTGTGTAGGAAAAACACATCATTGCTCGCTTGATGGCATCACCGAGGGACTGCATTTGCCTTATCCCATATAACAATGGGTAAATAATACTATTTCTATTATGATAATGCATATCATATTATCATGTGACATTATTAATGCTTCTTTACCAATTATGCAGTAACCATTGGATCCTGACTGTGGTCAATGATGAGAAGAACATGGTCTACCTGATTGATCCCCTTGGCAATAGAACTCGATTAGATGGTTGGAAGAATACTGTGATCACGTGTATATATATATATATATATATATATATATATATATATATATATAAGTAGCAGGCTAGCAGCATATATGTTGATTCTTTTCTTGAAGATTCATTAATGTTCCAAAGGTATAATTCTTCTATTTCTAAATGTAGCGCTGTGAAAACCAGCAATGCATCCAGGGGATATAATAAGGCTCCGGGTTATAAGCAAATCACTGTAAGTATATGGAGATATCATTTTGCGAACTATATATTTACAGATAGTAATAAGAGTCTATAACCGTCGTCCGCCTCCTGCTACAGGTGTCTTCTTCAACTCCTTGCGGCGTAACCTCTCTGCCTCGCCATTCCGATTGACAGCACCTTCTTCATTCGTCTTCTTTTGCATTGTATTCCCTTCATTCTTCATTTCTTTCTTTCTTCTTTGGTCGCTCCTGCCTTCGCAAAGGTACGTTTCTTTTTTAGATTTAGGGTTCTTTTTGGGCATGGGTTTTGCTGTTGGTTGGTGTTCTCCGTTTGTTTCAAATTTCCTTCTCTTCCTCTCTTCTCTCGTTCGTTGTGCAAATCTCGCTCAAGTTTTTTTTTTCTTTCTTTCCTTCTGGAGGTCGGGACCCTATCTGGACGCTATCTTATTCTCTCATGCTTGTAGATCTTCAGTGGCAGGTACGTTTTCTGATTTTCCAATTTAGGGTCTCTGTTCCTTCTTTTTTTTTCGCTTTTTCTCTGTTCTTCTTCTTCCTTCGGCTTCCTCTTCAAGTTGTTTTGTGATTTCGGTGAATTTCTTTTTCTCTTCTTTTTTTGTGGTATATTTTCTTTGGCCTCGCCGATTTGGGCCTGTTCAGAAAATCAGGATTGAGGAATTTTTTTGTCTTCGTTGCTCATCTGAAATTAGCACGCCTTATCATACCAAAAAGATGCAATTGTCTTCGTTGCTCATCTGAAATTGTTTAGCAGTTCAACAATTGCATCTTTTTTTCTTCTGGCGAATTACGAGAGCCACCCTTGAGGTTCAACCTGATTATTGAAAATCCAGTTATGTTCCACATATATAAATATTCACTTAAAGTATTACAAACACACAGTCAAGGTTTGTGTTTACTTGTGCTTTCGGTGAATTTCTTTTTCTCTTCTTTTTTTGTGGTATATTTTCTTTGGCCTGGCCGATTTGGGCCTGTTCAAAAAATCAGGATTGAGGAATTTTTTTTTCTTCGTTGCTCATCTGAAATTAGCACGCCTTATCATACCAAAAAGATGCAATTGTCTTCGTTGCTCATCTGAAATTGTTTAGCAGTTCAACAATTGCATCTTTTTTTCTTTTGGCAAATTACGAGAGCCACCCTTGAGGTTCAACCTGATTATTGAAAATCCAGTTATGTTCCACAGATATAAATATTCACTTAAAGTATTACAGACACACAATCAAGGTTTGCATTTACTTGACCAATATGCCTCTTGAGGGTGAATTTTGTAATATAAAAACAATCGTCACGAGGTCTATTTGGACTTTTGAAAGATAGTAGTTTTATTTTTCAATGGCTAAACCTCGAGGTGTCTTTTGTGGTTAACCATTTATTTTTATGTCTCTTTTTTTTTTTAACATGCATTTTCTCCTGATATTTCTGGTGTGCATGGCTTGCGAATCAAAATACAAGATATAGAATGTAATGAATGGGAATTTCATTATCGATATTGGCTCAACGATGGGAGTAGGATTTATGTTCTGGAGGGGCTTCGAGATTATATGGCCTCAAAGATATGGCGACCAGGTGATACATGTAATTGTTGTTATTCATTTTCAAAGAGATACAGAGTATTCATGTCAGAATCCTTGTTCGGCTGCATATTGCAATACTGTAAATAAAAAATAAAATGCGCCGCGATTATCAGATTAGGCGTATTTGGATGCTGCTAAGGTGATGGTTCTGGTTTTCGTCGTGCCAGGTCCTAGATAAGAATCCCATCGTTCGTGTGATAGCAGTATCTTCTACTCTAAGGTCTTGGTGATTGCTAAAGTTTGGCTATTATTCATTAGTACATCAACATGTTACCATGTTTTGTATTGGCCGTGTATGTGTTAATGGATTCGAGATTCAAAAGATCTCAAGATCCATGGATTTCAAATACTTTGGATTTGAATTCCATTCATTTGATATTCCTTGTCTGGGTGTAACGTAGATTTGTGAAGATTTCGAATCCATTATAAGTTTTGATTATTTATTTTTCAATTGCTATTTAGTGAATCGTCAATCATCTACTGCACAATAAATCCAACTATATTGGGGTCGGTGGTATGAAGAATATAGTTCCAATTAATTGAATAAATTTAGTGAACAATAGAAAAATATAGAATTAACAAGTTTTTAGTCTGTGTGCGCATTTTGTGTGGGGTATCAAAGACAAGGTTTTAGGATGTACTAAAACACAGTTAGCCGAACATTTTGTGGAGACGAAGTTTTATGCATTTTATGTGTGCATAAATAAACTGAACTAAATTAAATTGCGGATAGATTTAGAATCCATTGATTTTAGTTAGCCGAACATGTTGGGTGGGCTTGATAATGGATTTCGATTCTTTCCCGTCAAAAATTTACTTAGACCTTTGTCAGGAACCCTTTGGTCATGCAGCATTTATTTTTATGAGATCTTATCCAACATAGTACTAAACCAGCCTCTTATCAGCAAGTTTTGTATTCATTCTACTCTAAAGACATGTACGTTTCTTTTTTCCAGTTACGTTTTATCGAGTGGAACCAGTGGGAAAGGTGGTAATGGGAATAAGAAAGACTTGTGCTAGCTAGCATCTTCTCTCAAGGTACGGAAAAATACAGTTGTTCCTTGTTGTTTCTTATTCTGTCCTTTTCGATAATATTGTTTACCCTCTAATGTAGGCTTTGCATCATAACCCCGCACGAAAGGTAAAAACGACATAAGAGGAAAGACCACGATTTCAGCTGGACAATGTGAAGTTATATGTGCGTATCATATTGTTCGACTCCTAGATGGTTCGTCAATTTTGCCGCCTTTTTTTCTGCATTTGAAATTGAACTCTATTTTCTTGTGTCAATTTCTAGCACGGCTAAGAATTTTGTGCGGCTCTTTAGCTTTCTCTGAATTGTAGCTGTGTAGCGGTTAGATGCAAGAGGGGTCGTATATATGGGTGTGTGCTGATCGTCTTGTTGAGAAGCCCTCCAGGGCACTTCCCTGAAGGGTAGAGCATAGATGTGTTTAAAAGAGTGTTGTAAATGAGTGTTGTATGTATTATATACATATATAATTTTATATAAGTAATGGGTTGTGATCTGAATACCACTTCTTGTGCATACGATATGGGGGTTTATTTATTTATTTAGAATAGGATCGGGCTGTCATCATTAGGCATACATATGTCGGGTTAATCAAGATTCAGGCATGGTTAAAAAAAACACTTCGAATATTATCGTCTCCCAATTTTGCTAGGCTGTCCCCACTGGATAGGTATTTTTTCTTAACATTCAGATTTTGTTTGTGCTTTCCTCTGACTTTTGAGATTAGGCTTTTATTTTTTCCATATTTTCTCGCATTCCTGTGTTGGTCTTTTAATATTCCTACATAAGGAGGCGACCGATTTGGTCTTCTGATTTGAATTCGTCAATTTCATAGGATGTCTAAATCTAGATTTAAAATATCTGGTTATAGACGTTAGTAATCTGACATGATGATATCAATGCAATTTCGTTCCATCTTATAAATATATAAGATACATCAACTCGTTTGGTTGCCACTCAAAACCCTTTTGTCTTTACAAGGGAAATTACACCTTTTCCAGCAAAGCTTTCAACTAAGGCAACTTGCCTCTCTTGTACAATATTGGAGATGAAAAAAGACTTAACTTAGCTAGGAAAAAAATGGACCAAGACTCCATTTAAGTTTATATACAACTACAAAAGGGACAATACTTGCACCAATCGCATAAAACGAGAAAATAATCCAAGTCATATAAATATTACTCTTGCAAATTTAGCATATAACACAGGCATTAGAGTTCTTTTCATAGGTGGGGGCGGATGATAATACGGCCTGTAAGGCCGATAAGCCAATGCAGTGCCGAGTACCATTTCATGATCGACTTTTTTATCCTCCTCCTTTTTTGGTTCTTCACCTTTTTTAGCTTCTTCCCTTTTCGACTTGTCTTTCTTAGCTTCTTCCTTCACCGCCTCGTTCTTGGGCTCCTCTTCTTTTTTAGATTCTTCTTTCTTGGGCTCCTCTTTCTTCTCGAGCTCTTTTTTCCTACATATGCTGTTTTTAGGGTTGCTTTTTTTTTTTTGGTTTACTTTGGTTCTAATATTTTTCCTCCGTGTGTAGGTGTTTTTTGCCTTCGCTAAATTAGACATTTTATTTTTTTATTCCACGCTCTAGGAATCTACTGCGATCTGCTTTCCAAATAGGTACTCTTTATCTATATATGTTATTTTTAGCTTTCTTACGGGATGGGCTATTTGAGGCTACCTTACTGTCTTCCCTTTATTATGTTTCGTGATTACGATGAATGGTATAACTTATTTTTTTTTCTGAAGAAACTGCACCACTAAAAATGCAGTGAATTACACGGACTCGAGCTTCTCGGCGTCCATCTGAAAGGCGTCAATCGTTCGCATCGTCTCCCAATTTTGCTAGGCTGTCTCCACTGGATAGGTATTTTTTCTTAACATTCAGATTTTGTTTGTGCTTTCCTCTGACTTTTGAGATTAGGCTTTTATTTTTTCCTATTTTCTCGCATTCCTGTGTTGGTCATTTTTATATTCCTACATAAGGAGGCGCCCGATTTGGTCTTCTGATTTGAATTAATCAATTTCATAGGATGTCTAAATCTATATTTAAAATATCTGGTTATAGACGTTAGCAATTTGACATGATGTCTAAATTTAGATTTCAAATTTTCTTTATAGATGTTACCCTGATGTCCTGGCCCTTGAGACATGTGTTGTGCCATATATGTGCTGGTGTGTGTATGTGTTTGTATGTATGCTACTGACGGGGCTATTATTACGAGGAATATGTCCCCAATATTATTTTGAGTTTCAGCCATGGTTTGCACGTCGTATATGTGTTGATGTGTGTATGTGTTTGTATGTGTGTTGCTGTATGTGTTGATTATGTGTGCTCTGACGCTAACCTTATTGACCACATTTATTAATGTATTGTTGATTTTTCTCTTGTATCGTTTATTATGAGGCTGTCACAATTGAAATTTTGTTATATATTTTTCAGTTGTTGAGTTCCATCCACAATCAGTCAAGATTCCACCAATTGTGGAAACCAACTTGATATTGGGCCTCTATCTGAGGTTTCATTATGTATTGTTGGTTTTTCTCTTGCATCATATATTAGGAAGTTGTCACTATTAAAATTTTATTATATGTTTCCAATCTATTAAAATTACAGACAACTGTAATCGGTCTATGTTGATTGGTTGGTTTCATAGATTTTACGCCTGTGATCTTCCTCTTTGTATAGATGATTTACGTAATTTGAAATAAAAGTATAAATCCAAAACTAATCAAACGGAGAATTTCCAAACATGTCTTTTTCGAATCTTGAAAGAAAAATTCCAATAGTTGTATTTGTTTTTGTCATCTCTATCAATCTTAGGATTGTATTTTTGTAGAATAAATACTTCAAAAAACTATTTGAAAAGGACGATGATGATGTATATGTACTGGTGCATGTGTAATGCGAAGTGCGTGTGTGTATGTGTGCTTGTGTGATGCGTGTGTGTCTATGTGCTGGTGTATGTATGTATGTGTGTGTGCATGGTGTGTTACAAAATATATTGGCCAAAAACACTAATTTTAATAGCATTGATTAACATGGTGTGTTACAAAATATTCTGCCCATCTGTTAATAGTCATCCTCCTCAATTTTATCATTATTTTCATTCCCTTTTCTTCAAGAGAGAGGGATAGAGAAACGATAGTGTCGGTTCAAATGTTGAAGAAAAAATCTTTGATATGATTTCACACTCTATATATCAATTTGTTTATCTCAATGAGTAGGACACAAATCTATGTTCAGTTTTACAAATCGGTGCTAAAATCGTCGGAACTGGATAAAAACACTATTTGTCTTCAGGTTGTCCATGCTGGTTTATCTCTATAAGAATTTTACAAACTTTACATTGTTGCGAGTCTATTGTTACACGGAATGTGTTTCTAACTTGTATTTTGAGTTTCGGTGAGGTTTTGTGCGTCGTATAAGTGCTGATGTGTGTGTAGTGCTAAGTGTGCATGTGTGTATGTGTATGTATGTGTTTATATGTGTGTTGTGCGTGTGTTTGTGTGTACTGGGTTTTTAAGAACAGACTGTGTGTGGTTGTGTATTTGTCATACCATTTGTGTATGTGTGGTGCTGCGTGTATGTATGTGTTTTGTGTGTGGTGTTATGTGTGTGTGTGTGTGTGCTGCGTGTGGGTGTGTGAATGGTGTGTTGTATATATATATATATATATATATATATATATATATATATATGTGTGTGTGTGTGTGTGTAAACTCTACTGTAAAGTGTGAGTTTGTGCGTAAAGTGTTATATATATAGTGCTTGCAAGTGTCTGCAGAAATTGTGTGTTTAGTTCTGAGAGTGTCTGTATATGTGTTTATGTTTGTGTGTGTTTAAGTGTTTGTTTGTGTGCGTTTATACAAGAGGTTTTACTTATGACTGCCATTGAGGTCTCGGAATTTTACAGATGAATAGTTACTTTAAAAATTCCGAAAGACCCACCTCTGGTTTTCGTTTTACAAGGTTTCCAATCATGACACCGGACATGCTTGTATTGAGATTCTGATTCATACATTATCTTGATAAGGTTGCTTGGTTTTGAAACTATTTTGTTTATGCGGTTTCGATGGATTGAACTTCTCTCTCTCTTTCTTTCTCATTTGTGATTCTAATTATGCTCCTTATGACATTTAATTTTTTTCCTCAAAAAACAGTATTCTTAGTTCTGTTTTCCGGTGTTCTTTTGTTTGCAAATTTCTTGACGTTGATATAAGGTGATATAGAGGTCATATTCTTTTCTACCTTTGTTAATTAGATGTTTGGCTTTGAAACCCAAAATCCTCCTCTTGTGAGAAAGAGTTTCTTTGCGTAACTTCTTTGTCCTTTTGCAAGTCTTTGCGGTTTGGCCAGATTTTACCTCGTCTTTGTTTGGCCTCGACATGTTTTCATTTTTTCAGTTTCTCGATTGACAATGTGCGTTTATCCGATCTCTTTATATAAGTAATTTTGATGTTTTTTTGACCTAATATTTTGAAAATTATCTTTACCTAATGTTCTTGTGTTCCATTACGATTTCTTGTTAAAATATCACAAGATTGAAATTTTAGGCTTCAGTGAGATGGAAACATTCGGATTAGATTTGTTTTGTGTTACATAATTGAAATTTGCAGGTGTCGCGCTTGAGCAGCTTCACTTGTACAAAAATCGATTTTCTACCAGCCATATTCACACGAACTCACAAGTTAATATGTGCCTCCTGTTCCCAAGGTTTTAGTTACGTTGTGCTTCAGAATATTTTTTGAAGACACAACAGATAGGAATGTCATGCGCAAATCTGATTCTGCTTAACTAAACCTCTAAGAGGTACATTATATTTTGCCAATCGATTACCCTTCTATCAACAACAGTCTTGAGTCAAATTTTGTCTGAGAAATAGAGTCTGAAAAGAATCGTTCTCAAAGCTCAGGTGCAAGGTACAACCAATGTCTCTGGCGGCCGACTGAAAACCAAAAACACAAGTCACATGCATGGTATTTCTCATATTCTTCTCACCATTAAATCCGAATACAAATTTGTTGTCATCATTTTCTAGCCAACATAATATGAACATTATTTCCTCCGAAAATCCTACTCGGAAACATCTGGACAGAACATAAGACTTGGAGAGAACCTTTTGCTAGCTGCGAAAAGAACGAGTCCGGAAAAATGGGGCTGACAGAACATGGCAGAGAAATTTCCTCAATTGTACAAGGTAATGCAATGGAACTACATTTCACATAACAACATTTAATTTAACATGTTCTAATATATATCTTTTTGTGTCAAAAGGTTCAGATACCGAACAACAGATCAACATATCATCATGAAGATGCATACTCTAACCAAAAAGGCATGACTGCTGCAGTAGTATCAGATTTTGATCGTTTTATATATAGCGGCAACCATAAAAAAATAGCTGGGGGTTTCAACAGAAAAAAATATAAAGGAGTAATTGCAGGATCGAGTCAGAGCCAATGTCTCTAGCTCACTTGTTTTGAACCTCTAAAAAGTTTTTTACCTACCTCTATCAATGATCATTCACATATTCATCAGTCTTCATTTTCTTTTTACTTTCGGTGATATTATTAATTTCCTTTTTTTTTCCAGCTATATTGTTACTTTATACAAATATTGGTTCTGCTTTATAGTCATTCTAGCTCCATGATCTGCCTAAATTAGATGAAATTTTTACATTCAGACAAATCATCTATGTTTGGTAATTTAAAAGAATTTTTTCCCTAAATATTGTTTTAAATAAATCGGACGCCTTGTTTCCTGTTGGTAGAGGTACTCTTTAGAACTTTTAGAGGTTAGCTTGTCAATGATTTTCCTTAAAAAAATTTTGCGAGTCCATGATCTCTGGTTTCTCGTTGGTAAGTGGAATTGTTTCTCCTTTTTACGTTTTCAGTTTAAAGTTTTTTTTTATTTACTCTACGTCTATGTTTGTATTTACTTGCTCCCCACTATTTCTATTTTCAGTAAATTGTTAACAGGTTTCCTGTACATAAATTGTAGCTTATAATTTCAAGGTTTGTTGGTTTCAGCTTTCTCCTTTTCTTTCGTTTCTCCGCGGTTTGTTTTTTTATTACTGTTCGATTATTAACATTACTTTACTAAAAATCCAAAAAATGAGATTACTTGACAAAGATTATTTGTTGGTCATTGTTATCTTTTCACCCGAAATATTTCCACTTTCAAGTTGGATAAAATTCTGTAACATTTATATCTATATCTCCATTTGGGCTGCTCGACTTCCACAAATTTTATACTATTGCAAATGCTTTAGTAATGAATGATGCATTCTTGTATATGTCTCCGCTTTGCACAATCAACAGGTTTTTTTTTTTTTTGCGATTTCAGCTCGTAAGGTAGAATGGTTCGTACTCAATCTTCGTCTATGTTCATCTCTGGATTTTATGTATGGGGGCTAGCCGGTGTATGATAGGTGATTTATGTGTTGTCCTGTGTTTAGTATGTGTGCTTTCTGCGCGTTTGTATGTGTGTTCTTCTGCGTGTGTCATATGTGTTTTATTTTCTGCGGCGTTTGTGCTTATTTGTTTATAAGTATATGTAGTGTGTTTTTTAGTTACCCACGCACGTGTGTGTGTTATGTGGCACTATTTATTAGGTTTTTCATTTAGGGTTTGCGATTTGTCCTTATTGCTTTGCTCGTCTTTTAGAGGCCTTTTTTTTATTGAGTTTGTTTCTCTTCTTGCAGGTTGGGTTTTTTTGCTGCTCTTTGCGAACATTGGGCATGCATACTCGTTTATCCTGCAGTTAACACCAAGATCTAAATCACCTGTTAATCCCGAAATTTTCACCGTGACATATAAGGTTCCCCCCGGTTTTGTCTACTTCATCTGTATTTCCTATTGAAGGAATGCTTTGATTAGGTTGTAATATTTCTGTAATTTTCTCGATATGATGCACGAATACTTCTACAAATTATTCTGGCGCATATAGAAATCATCTTTTTGCGTTGTCCGTGTATATACCGCATAGATACGTAATTTAGTGTGCCACACATGGTGGATTATTGATTTTAATTTTATTTTATTGATACACGGATGGGTGGTTATCTGCATATTCCTGGGTGTGTACGGTAGCGCGTAATAAAAATCTTAAATTTTGGATTTTGCCTAAAGAGAGAATTATGCAATTAAGAGGATCACTGATTAGTAGATGAAAGTCGTTTTCTTGATGCAACATTAATGCAAAGGAACATTATTTTTGCAATGCACCAAGGTTGGAGATGTTCATTTCTGAACTCATCCTATGATTTTTCTAGGTCGAATTCTCTCATGCTTTTGGATCTTTGTTTTGATAAATAGGATTTTTGTCAAGAGAGACCCGTCGTTGCCTTCGGTCTTTTTTATCTTTCTCTCTGTTTTTTTTTTTATTTTTCCTTCAGGAGGAAGGTGTAGTTTGACGAAAATACAGGGAATGCAATCTGCTGAGCATGTTTGCATCCATCACCGACGTACTCATTACTCTTTTGCTGCTTTCTATGTTGTCTCTAATCTTGTTGTTTAAGAAATTACGATTTTTATTGGAATGTGTCAGGATTATGATTGCTTCATGGTCTCAGATTGAATGTTGTGCAGTCTCTCATTCTTCTTATGAACAGAAAGGTATCGACCTTATTTATTTGTTTCCTGCCGAACTTTATTATCAACTGGGTTTTGAACAATCATGTCATCCATAGCATAAAGCGAATGAATGTGAGGCATAAGAATGAGATTAAGAACCATGCGCTTCAAAATGTCTTGTTTCGGATGCTACAGGTGTGTGTTGATCCATTTTCTTTCTGGATGCCAGTTTCTATGTTGCTGATTTTGTAAGTTCCTTTTGTTTTTGTAGCAAGAGGATGAGAAAAAAGCAAAGAGAGCACTTATCACCCTATGGGAGCTTCACAGGGGAAAGGTGTGGTATGGCGAAAATACAGGGAATGCAATCTGCTGTGCATGTTTGCATCCATCACTGACGTACTCATTACTCTCTTGCTGTTTTCTGTGTTGTCTCTAATACTCTTGTTTAAGAAATTACAATTTTTATTGGAGTGTGTCAGGATTATGATTGCTTCAGGTCTCTCATTTCTGCTCGATTTCAGGAAGATAGAGGAGGATGATACTGATGCATCAAATGGTGATCAGGAAACACTTAAATCTCATGTAACAATGAATGGAAAGGATACCTATAAGGTCAATTTGCATCACGATGAATGATATTTCAAAAGTTTTACCTGGATGCTTCTACATTTCCAACATACCTCATAAGTTTGTGCATATATGTTTAAAAATAGGATTCCTTTCAGGCTCACCAGAAGGGCACACATGCTAGCAAGAAAAAAAAGAAAGCAAAACTGCAGCGTGCCATCCGTAGCCTGAATATTTTCAGGCAACGATTGACATGCTCGTTCACGAAAAAAGAAAAGCTACAATTCTGCACATCATTGATGGATATAAAAGTTCTAGAGGGCTTCTCTTCAAACATGAAAAGTATTATTTGCCTCGATGAGTTGAAGCTGTCGGGCCTAAAATCACATGATTGTCATGTGCTAATGCAACATTTCCTGCGTATACTTATACGTGATGCTCTGCCAAAGCATGTGAGATATGCTGTTATGAGATTTTGCTTCTTCTTCAAAGATCTTTGTGCGAAAGTCATTGACGTACTCATGCTAGATAAGCTGCAATCTGACTTGATTGAGACCCTTTGCCTATTGGAGCAATACTTTCCACTCTCTTTCTTCGATATCATGGTTCACCTTACAGTCCACCTTGTTCGAGAAGTCCGGTTATGCGGACCAGTTCACTTTAGGTGGATGTATCCATTCGAAAGGTACATGAAGGTGTATAAAGGATATGTGGCAAGTCGAAAACTCCCCGAAGGCTGCATTGTTCAACGATATCTTTGCGAGAAGATTTGTCGAGTTTTGTTCGGAATACATGAAAGATCTCGATCCTCTTGGGATACCTATTTCAGTTAGAGACCTCAATACCACAACTCCCGGTTTTCTAGATGGACGGGCTGCAAAACTCGTGGAAGAAGTTGACTTGCATAGGGCACACAAAATTGTGTTAGAAAACAGTGAAGAAGTGTCTCCCTTCATCATGTAAGCCTAATTCAATTTTCAAAAATTACAAATTCATTGTTTATAATTTTCTATACATACTATATATGGTGTTGCTTTGAACTAATAATGTGATGTATATACACTTCTACAGTGAGCATAAGGCCCATTTGAAAGTGCTGAATCCGAAGAAAGCTAAAGATGACAAGTGGATACAAGATATTCACAACAAGCAGTTCACTGGGTGGTTCAATAGGAAGGTGGCTGGGGAAATAAATAGTTGCAATAGGGGGACGACGTCAACATTAACATGGTTGGCACATGGGACACGTGCGCGAGTCATTAAGTACAGTAGCTATATCATAAACGGTAGTTTGTACCAAACAAAGGCCCGAGATTATGAAAGAGTTTGTCAAAATAGTTGGGTGTCTCAAGTGGCAAACACGATGCTTGTTAGCGGCAAAATATAAGAACCCTTTGTTTGCGGATATGTCTGCTACTATGGAGTAATCAAGGAGATATGGGAGTTAAACTATCATCGCTCAAGTTCCTGTTTTCAAGTGCGCATGGGTTCCAAATGATAAGGGAATAATCAGGAACGATGAATGTGGATTCACCTTATTCAATTTGAACAAACGGGGTCGTAGAAAAGAATATTTTGTGCTAGCAAGTCAAGTTAGTCAGGTTTTTTACATTGATGACCCGTTAAGAAAAGGATGGTCAGTGGTTCTACCAATTCATAAGAATAATCGTGATGGGGAGAATGAGGAAGTGACTAGCATTCCACTTTCTCGTCCTTTAGATGACTTGGCAACTCATTGTATTCCTACTCATCAACGATATGTTAGGTCGGGTAGTAAGGATGGTAGTAAGGATGAGGGTGTTTGGGTGGTGAAAAATAAAAAATGATGTAACAGTTTGTTATGTATTGCTTAAAGTGATGAACATCAATTTATGTTATTGTCTTTTTCTTGTACATGTTATGATTGTTATGTGTTCCTGTTACGTTATAATGTTTTATGTGCTTTTTCAGCTTTATTATTTATTTTTATCTGAATTATGAAAAACTTATATGATGTATTTTATGGGTTATTGCAGGAAAAAAGCAGATGTCTCCTAAGAAAACAAAGAAAAGGAGTGTTCAGCAAAGCAAGAAGATGGTTGATGCTTCTGAGAAGTGGGCACATGAACATGAGAAGGCTAAACATCCCATAGATACAGATGAAGAAGTACCTGTTCACGAGCAAAAAAGAACCAAACGGGGTCCATCATCTATGTGGAAGTTGGTTAAGCTGAGGGCAAGAGGGAATAAGGTTAAGATCCGTTACGATAGCCTTGGGCGGGCTTTGTATGAGGATAATAAGGCCTTGCAGTCATACATTGGCCATGTTGCAAGATCCATGGTTCCATGCAACATAGACAACTGGAGGTTCATTCCAAAGGATATCAAAGATAAGATCTGGGAAGGGATACTGGTAAGACTAAATGTTGCAATGTTATATATGTGTTTTATATGATATCAGATATTTGTTGATGCTTTGTTCTAATATTAACAATTATTTTGATAATTGGCAGAATGTGTTTGAATTAGCGCCATAAACTAAGAAGACAGTGTTGACTTCCACGAACCATAAATGGCGTGACTGGAAGACTAAAATGACTAAGAAGTTCGTGTGGCCATTTCGCAAAAATCCTGTTCTGGTGTGATCTTCTCCACTCACTGAATATCACATCTCAGCTGAAGTTTGGAAAGAGTTTGTGGATAAGAGAATGGACCATTCGTGGAAGGTATTAAAAGTTGACATTTTCCCATTTAAATCTCTCAAATATGTACTTATTTGGGAATCATCCAGATTACACACAAGGAGCAGAAGGCTCAGACTAAACAGATCAAATATCGTCACAAGGCATCTTGAAAGGGTTATTGATGCGGAAGGCCGAGCTAGTAAGAAAATTATTTAATCACCGTATTCAGATTATTATAAAATTGTTGTCGTGTGACCCTTCCCCAGACTTGCCCTTTTTGTATTCAGATATTTATAAACCTTTAGGTGACGTAATAGTTTTTTATCGTTAAAAATAAAAAAGGGATTACTTGGTGAGGATGATGAAATCGATAGATCGCTGCTTTAGATCTTAGCCCGCCAAAATGACAAAGGTCATATAGCAGATGAGGAGACAGCGGCGATGATAGCAGATATTGTGAGTATTTTTAACTAATTAGGCTCTTTAATTTAAATTCAAATACTTTTGCTCTATTTGTCTTATCTTATTATCTAAACACTTTCTTTTACATGTATGGCGTGTGGATTGTTCTAGGAGGAAGTCTTGAAGAAACAAGCTAAGGGAGATTTTATTCCAGAAGGATCTCATGATGCTTTAACTGAAGCGTTGGGAACAAACGAGAAATATGGAAGAGTAAGAGGCATAGGAGGGTTCGTCAAACCCCAAGTTTATTTCGGAACTGCACGAAAGATGAGAGAACCAATTTCAAAGGCCTTGGTTGAGAACCTAAAAGAGAAGACTGAAGAAGTGTCTAGTTTGAGGGCTGAAGTGGACAGATTGAAAGCTAAACTTGCTGCAGAAAAGGAAGCAAAAAGCCCGACTACTTCGTCAAAGAAATCGTCAAATGTGGCCAATCCAGTGCTGGACACAAACCAAGTGGGACTGGATGACTGTGATGCTCCAAAGCCAATGGTAATTCACCGTTATACCCTTTAGGATGACGATATATTTTGTTAATTTGGTAAAATGGCCTAAAAATTGATCTTAAACAGAATTTTAAGAAGGGAAAAAGCAACTTGATGGAAGACTTTCTCCGTGAAGGAATTTCTGGATTGCTGAAGGTTATTTATTTAAAATATTACACCACTGCATCCCTGTATGTATGTAGGCACTTGTATACATTCTTTCTTCCTCTTGCTTTTTTAATTGTGTACATTCTTGACAGAGGAAACAAATCATCGAAGCTGCTGAGATATCTGTGGGGAAAGATGGAGTGGTTGGCGGTCCAAAGGCGAAGGTTTCTTATAATTTTAATTACTTAAAGACTTTCAACATTTTATTCACTTTATAGCATCTACCTGATTTTAATCAACATATTTTTGTCAATAGAAGGGTAGGAAGTCCAAGGTCCTCCCAGCAGAAAAAGATGTTGAAGAAGCAGCTCCATATCCTAAGGTCATTTGACTTTCTTATAAATATTAAGTCGATATATTATTTCCTCTTATATACATCAAAGCTAATTCTTACCTTATTGTTCTTTCCAGGGGAAAAAGAACAAGCTGAAAGTAAGACAACCTATTAGCAAATTAGATGAGGTCGACCCACGTGAAATAGAGGTTTTCAACTCTAGAGTTTTCATTATCCATGACATTTTTTATTATATGATCCTATGTTTAATTCTCATCGTATAATACTGTTTAGGGGAGATCTTGCACTCTGGCCAAAGGACAAGTTGACCATATTATTGCATATGGGACAGTAGTGTCGGTTGGAGGGCCACATGTGTTGATCCATAATGTACCAATTGGCAAAGACAACTGGAAAGTATCTATTGACGGTGTTGTCGATAATGGGTATGATGAGGATCTCCCTGTTCCCATTAAATATGGTCCACTAACTATTGCGGATGCCCTTGGCGCTATCGTTGCTTGGCCAAAAGACATGGTAATTCTAGCCAGTTCAGAGGTAATTCTCTCGTATAATGGGTATATAGATGTTTTCTATATTAAGAATAGATAGTTAGAACATTATGGCTTACATTAATTAAATATTGTGCAGGAGAAGGTTGATTCTCCCCAGAAAGAAGAAGCTGCTCATGAACTCATCGATCTAACTAATGCTCATGAAGATCCACTTGAGTTGAATCAGGTTGGGAAGAAAATCAAGTCGGGAAAGAAGGATGCTGATGTTGTTCGATCGAAGTTGAAGGAAATAGAGAGATCATTACCCATGGCTTGCAAGTTTGTATATTCTCACGCTGATAGATTCATAACCAATGATACTTCCTTGCACGTTGTACATGATGAGGCAATGTTTGGAGGTAAAAAAATAGTCTGACTGTCGAGAAATCAAATCTTTGACTTCATGGAAATGAAAGAAATTGGTGGTATGCATATATTAGCTTATATGGGGTAAGATCTGTATAAGATAATACAATTGCATCTTATGTTTTTTCCTCTCTTATTATGTATCTCTGGTAGACCTATGGCCTTGATACAATTGTAATCGTATGGCCTAGTGCAGTAAGCTCTTCAATAACTTGAATGCGAAAAATCATCCGTATTCTTTTTGCTTCGTAGATCCTGGGTGCGTGGATCATGCTTTAGAGAAGAGTGTGTAGGAAAAACACATCATTGCTCGCTTGATGGCATCAGGGAAGTGCATTTGCCTTATCCCATATAACAATGGGTAAATAATACTATTTCTATTATGATAATGCATATCATATTATCATGTGACATTATTAATGCTTCTTTACCAATTACGCAGTAACCATTGGATCCTGACTGTGGTCAATGATGAGAAGAACGTGGTCTACCTGATTGATCCCCTTGGCAATAGAACTCGATTAGATGGTTGGAAGAATACTATGATCACGTGTGTATATATATATATATATATATATATATATATATATAAGTAGCAGGCTAGCAGCATATATGTTGATTCTTTTCTTGAAGATTCATTAATGTTCCAAAGGTATAATTCTTCTATTTCTAAATGTAGCGCTGTGAAAACCAGCAATGCATCCAGGGGATATAATAAGGCTCCGGGTTATAAGCAAATCACTGTAAGTATATGGAGATATCATTTTGCGAACTATATATTTACAGATAGTAATAAGAGTCTATAACCGTCGTCCGCCTCCTGCTACAGGTGTCTTCTTCAACTCCTTGCGGCGTAACCTCTCTGCCTCGCCATTCCGATTGACAGCACCTTCTTCATTCGTCTTCTTTTGCATTGTCTTCCCTTCATTCTTCATTTCTTTCTTTCTTCTTTGGTCGCTCCTGCCTTCGCAAAGGTACGTTTCTTTTTTGGATTTAGGGTTCTTTTTGGGCATGGGTTTTGCTGTTGGTTGGTGTTCTCCGTTTGTTTCAAATTTCCTTCTCTTCCTCTCTTCTCTCGTTCGTTGTGCAAATCTCGCTCAAGTTTTTTTTTCTTTCTTTCCTTCTGGAGGTCGGGACCCTATCTGGACGCTATCTTATTCTCTCATGCTTGTAGATCTTGATGTGAGTACGTTTCGATTTTCCAATTTAGGGTCTCTGTTCCTTCTTTTTTCGCTTTTCTCTGTTCTTCTTCTTCCTTGCTTCCTCTTCAAGTTGTTTTGTGCTTTCGGTGAATTTCTTTTCTCTTCTTTTTGTGGTATATTTTCTTTGGCCTCGCCGATTTGGGCTGTTCGGAAAATCGGGATTGAGGAATTTTTGTCTTCGTTGCTCATCGAAATTAGCACGCCTTATCATACCAAAAGATGCAATTGTCTTCGTTGCTCATCCGAAATTGTTTAGCGTTCAACAATTGCATCTTTTTTCTTCCGCGAATTACGAGCCACCCTTGAGGTTCAACTCGATTATTGAAAATCCGGTTATGTTCCACATATATAAATATTCACTTAAAGTATTACAAACACAGTCAAGGTTTGTGTTTACTTGTGCTTTCGGTGAATTTCTTTTTCTCTTCTTTTTTGTGGTATATTTTCTTTGGCTTTGGCCGATTTGGGCTGTTCAAAAATCGAGGATTGAGGAATTTTTTTCTTCGTTGCTCATCGAAATTAGCACGCCTTATCATACCAAAAAGATGCAATTGTCTTCGTTGCTCATCCGAAATTGTTTAGCGATTCAACAATTGCATCTTTTTTCTTTTGGCGAATTACGAGCCACCCTTGAGGTTCAACCTGATTATTGAAAATCCAGTTATGTTCCACAGATATAAATATTCACTTAAAGTATTACAGACACACAATCAAGGTTTGCATTTACTTGACCAATATGCCTCTTGAGGGTGAATTTTGTAATATAAAAACAATCGTCACGAGGTCTATTTGGACTTTTGAAAGATAGTAGTTTTATTTTTCAATGGCTAAACCTCGAGGTGTCTTTTGTGGTTAACCATTTATTTTTATGTCTCTTTTTTTTTTTAACATGCATTTTCTCCTGATATTTCTGGTGTGCATGGCTTGCGAATCAAAATAAAAGATATAGAATGTAATGAATGGGAATTTCACTATCGATATTGGCTCAACGATGGGAGTAGGATTTATGTTCTGGAGGGGCTTCGAGATTATATGGCCTCAAAGATATGGCGACCAGGTGATACATGTAATTGTTGTTATTCATTTTCAAAGAGATACAGAGTATTCATGTCAGAATCCTTGTTCGGCTGCATATTGCAATCTTGTAAATAAAAATAAAATGCGCCGCGATTATCGATTAGGCGTATTTGGATCTTTGCTAAGGTGATGGTTACGGTTTTAAATCGTACAGTCCTAGATAAGAATCCCATCGTTCGTGTGATAGCAGTATCTTCTACTCTAAGGTCTTGGTGATTGCTAAAGTTTGGCTATTATTCATTAGTACATCAACATGTTACCATGATTTTTATTGGCCGTGTATGTGTTAATGGATTCGAGATTCAAAAGATCTCAAGATCCATGGATTTCAAATACTTTGGATTTGAATTCCATTCATTTGATATTCCTTGTCTGGGTGTAACGTAGATTTGTGAAGATTTCGAATCCATTATAAGTTTTGATTATTTATTTTTCAATTGTTATTTAGTGAATCGTCAATCATCTACTGCACAATAAATCCAACTATATTGGGGTCGGTTGTATGAAGAATATAGTTCCAATTAATTGTATAAATTTAGTGAACAATTGAAAAATATAGAATTAACAAGTTTTTAGTCTGTGTGCGCATTTTGTGTGGGGTATCAAAGACAAGGTTTTAGGATGTACTAAAACACAGTTAGCCGAACATTTTGTGGAGACGAAGTTTTATGCATTTTATGTGTGCATAAATAAACTGAACTAAATTAAATTGCGGATAGATTTAGAATCCATTGATTTTAGTTAGCCGAACATGTTGGGTGGGCTTGATAATGGATTTCGATTCTTTCCCGTCAAAAATTTACTTAGACCTTTGTCAGGAACCCTTTGGTCATGCAGCATTTATTTTTATGAGATCTTATCCAACATAGTACTAAACCAGCCTCTTATCAGCAAGTTTTGTATTCATTCTACTCTAAAGACATGTACGTTTCTTTTTTCCAGTTACGTTTTATCGAGTGGAACCAGTGGGAAAGGTGGTAATGGGAATAAGAAAGACTTGTGCTAGCTAGCATCTTCTCTCAAGGTACGGAAAAATACAGTTGGTCCTTGTTGTTTCTTATTCTGTCCTTTTCGATAATATTGTTTACCCTCTAATGTAGGCTTTTCATCATAACCCTGCACGAAAGGTAAAAACGACAGAAGAGGAAAGACCACGATTTCAGCTGGACAATGTGAAGTTATATGTGCGTATCATATTGTTCGACTCCTAGATGGTTCGTCAATTTTGCCGCCTTTTTTTCTGCATTTGAAATTGAACTCTATTTTCTTGTGTCAATTTCTAGCACGGCTAAGAATTTTGTGCGGCTCTTTAGCTTTCTCTGAATTGTAGCTGTGTAGCGGTTAGATGCAAGAGGGGTCGTATATATGGGTGTGTGCTGATCGTCTTGTTGAGAAGCCCTCCAGGGCACTTCCCTGAAGGGTAGAGCATAGATGTGTTTAAAAGAGTGTTGTAAATGAGTGTTGTATGTATTATATACATATATAATTTTATATAAGTAATGGGTTGTGATCTGAATACCACTTCTTGTGCATACGATATGGGGGTTTATTTATTTATTTAGAATAGGATCAGGCCTGTCATCATTAGGCATACATATGTCGGGTTAATCAAGATTCAGGCATGGTTAAAAAAAACACTTCGAATATTATCGTCTCCCAATTTTGCTAGGCTGTCCCCACTGGATAGGTATTTTTTCTTAACATTCAGATTTTGTTTGTGCTTTCCTCCGACTTTTGAGATTAGGCTTTTATTTTTTCCATATTTTCTCGCATTCCTGTGTTGGTCTTTTTATATTCCTACATAAGGAGGCGACCGATTTGGTCTTCTGATTTGAATTCGTCAATTTCATAGGATGTCTAAATCTAGATTTAAAATATCTGGTTATAGACGTTAGTAATCTGACATGATGATATCAATGCAATTTCGTTCCATCTTATAAATATATAAGATACATCAACTCGTTTGGTTGCCACTCAAAACCCTTTTGTCTTTACAAGGGAAATTACACCTTTTCCAGCAAAGCTTTCAACTAAGGCAACTTGCCTCTCTTGTACAATATTGGAGATGAAAAAAGACTTAACCTAGCTAGGAAAAAAATGGACCAAGACTCCATTTAAGTTTATATACAACTACAAAAGGGACAATACTTGCACCAATCGCATAAAACGAGAAATTAATCCAAGTCATATAAATATTACTCTTGCAAATTTAGCATATAACACAGGCATTAGAGTTCTTTTCATAGGTGGGGGCGGATGATAATACGGCCTGTAAGGCCGATAAGCCAATGCAGTGCCGAGTACCATTTCATGATCGACTTTTTTATCCTCCTCCTTTTTTGGTTCTTCACCTTTTTTAGCTTCTTCCCTTTTCGACTTGTCTTTCTTAGCTTCTTCCTTCACCGCCTCGTTCTTGGGCTCCTCTTCTTTTTTAGATTCTTCTTTCTTGGGCTCCTCTTTCTTCTCGAGCTCTTTTTTCCTACATATGCTGTTTTTAGGGTTGCTTTTTTTTTTTTGGTTTACTTTGGTTCTAATATTTTTCCTCCGTGTGTAGGTGTTTTTTGCCTTCGCTAAATTAGACATTTTATTTTTTTATTCCACGCTCTAGGAATCTACTGCGATCTGCTTTCCAAATAGGTACTCTTTATCTATATATGTTATTTTTAGCTTTCTTACGGGATGGGCTATTTGAGGCTACCTTACTGTCTTCCCTTTATTATGTTTCGTGATTACGATGAATGGTATAACTTATTTTTTTTTCTGAAGAAACTGCACCACTAAAATGTAACACCCCCAATATATTCGGGAATATTACAGCGCCGTAAATCCTTTACATAAGGATTTACAAGGCTGAAGAATTTAACAAGTATAAAAAGTTACTGACGAATGGAAATAACGGAATTTCAGTACATCAATTCTGACCAAATACAGAAATAGTACAATTTGTTCAACAGAACTCAATATTACATCACCAATTCAAAACATCACAAACGACTTCGTACTCGAGTACTTATTGAAATAACGAATAAACGAAAGATAAATAAACCCGGTCGGGACATCACTCTGCACCCTCGTCGTCATACTGTTCCAGTGGTTGTTTTCCAGCTCTCCTGGATCCTGAACACAAACAAAATGTTCACCCCCGAAGGGGTTAGCACAACGGTGCTAGTACAAGTACCACAACAAATTATTCATATCTCACGGTGAATAATAATAACGTAAACGACAAAATACCAACGAGTCTTCTCCTACGAGAAACTCAGACATAACATATACAACTGATAATCACAACATGATATCAATACATACACATGGTAATTCCATCGATCCAGCGTTCACTGCCTAGAACCCACGATGATCCCGTCAGACCAACCCGTGGTGGAAAAACCCGTCCGATGATCCAGCGCACGCTAGCATAGATCCCCCGATGATCCCGTCGGACCAACACGAGGTGGACACACAATAACGACATACATGCACGACAATATGTATAACAACAATACATAAAACAATTAAGGTACTTGCCTCGATTTGAAGATAATAACAATACTTCCACGAAAATGAACACTCGAAGATCGTCCTCCTCAATCAATCACGTAACGAGACCAAACCTTAACAAAAGAAATGATATAGAGTTTATCTCACGTCGTATGAATGTTTAACAATTCGCTTAACGGTCAAAAGTTCATAAACTGCAATCTGCCCGAGGAGCTTAGCGCACGCTAAGTACTTCTGTGTAGCGTGCGTTACGTCTGCCCGATAGCGCACGCAAACAACAAAGCCTAGCGCACGCTAACGACGCATGGTCAGTACTTCACTGACCAGTCAACTGACTCGTCTGATGGTCTAGCGTACGTTACGTACCAAACGTAGCGCACGCTAACTAGTGCTCGATAGCGCACGTTAAACTGCATAACATAGCGTGCGCTATCTCTGCATGGCAGTTCTTTGTGAAAGCGATAAGAATTCTTGCCATGAACGAACCAATGAAATCCTTCGTGATTATTCATGTTAATTCCATGAATACCATGTTCTTACTCTTATTAATTATCTCGAGTATTATATCATCTTCAAGATGCAAATATACGTAGAATCATCATGACACCATAATCCATCTTGATTACAATTCTCATGCAAAGTTGGTGATCCTCGGTTGATGTATTAGATTCTACTATCATTATACATATTCGGACTTCATCTTGAGGTGAACTAACAATTCCGACTTATACGAAAGAATATTTCCTAAGATGATTCTCCCTTTAAGTTCTTATAACATATTTTCCAAATCATGATCACAAAGATAACATAAATCATACGGATTGTTAACTTCCGAATATATCTCTCATCATTTGAAGTACTAGGATTCCAACTTCAAGGTTCCAACAATAATATCTTAATTGTAGACATCCCAATCTTCTAAACATGATGTTGTTGAAATAATTCACTAATGAAATTCAATATCCTGTTAACATGATCATCATATCCATTGTAAATCCGAATCTAAGACTGGTGATAGGTTGAACATACCTTAATATGCCGAAATCACCGAACCACAAGGTGTAATCCGACTCCGGTTGGTTACGTGCCCCTCAAGGTGTCACTTCTCTTCAAGGATCACTTCACAAGTGATACTCAATCGTTCTATGATCACTCATACATGTTCTAAGTGTTTAGAAGGTAGATTATTGTTCTCTGGACTCTCAAAGATGAAGTATAGACGAAGGAAATGAAAGCTCAAGCGGTTCTTTGTCCCATTTATAATTTGCATTATTGATAAGTTAGCGCACGCTACTAAGTATCCCTTAGCGTGCGCTAATAATGGTTGACTTCAGATTTTGTCCGGGTGCGTCGGGAATCTTATCCAGGACCCATGTCCCGTGGCGCACGAGCCACCGCCCGCTCAATAATTGAGTCCTTAGCGCACGTTACTACTACGTGTAGCGTCGCTAATAATGGCCCGATAGCGCGCGTTAAGATACATTCTTAGCGTGCGCTATCACTAGGTTGTTTGAGCAATTTTGCATGTTTCTATACTTATGTACAATGATATCAATGCACGAAATATCATACTCCAATAATCAAAATCACCAATCCGAAATAATACATGGTTGAATACAGATGAAATACACTGTAATAAATCCGGATATTACATACTCTCCTACTAAAAAGGAGTTTCGTCCCGAAACTCAAGATGAAAATAACTCGGGATATCTAAACTTCATATCAGCTTCCGTTTCCCAAGTGGCTTCTTCCGTTCCATGACGTGACCACTGAATTTTGACCAAAACGATTGACTTGTTCCTCAGTTGCTTAACTCGACTCTCGAGTATCTTGATTGGTCTTTCTTCAAACGTCCCATCCTGTTCGACTTCGATCTCGCCGAAATCGATGATATGACTGGGATCTGGTATATATCTCCGTAACTGGGATACGTGGAACATGTTATGAACATGGTACAATGACGGCGGTAATGCTAATCTGTAGGCCAACTCCCCAACTCTCTCGAGGATCTCAAATGGTCCGATATATCTCGGACTCAGCTTACCTTTCCTACCGAAACGAAAGATTCCCCGGGTAGGAGAAACCTTCAAAAGTACGTGATCTCGTCTTGAACTCCAATGGCGCGGCGTGCGTCCGCATAGGATTCTGGCGACTCGGGCGGTCAGACCTTTCACGAATCAAGGCTATCTTCTCTCGAGTCTGCTCGATCAACTCTGTTCTGTTCGATCAAGTCCGATGAATCGTCCCAACATAAGGGCGATCTGCATCTCCTTCCGTATAATGCCTCAAACGGTGCCATCTTAATGGAAGCATGCCAACTATTGTTGTAAGTAAATTCAATCAATGGTAGATGAACTTCCCAATCGTTTGACCAATCTAAGGCACAGGCCCTTAGCATATCTTCCACTGTTTGTATAGTTCTCTCAGATTGTCCATCAGACTGCGGGTGATAAGCTGTACTGAAGTTCAATTCGGTCCCCAAGGCCTTATGAACTGCCTTCCAAAAGTGAGACACAAAACGGCCGTCTCGATCAGAAACAATGGTCTTCGGCGTACCATGTAATCGAACTATCTCTGAAATAAAGACTCGTGCCAACCTCTCCGGTCCCCACGTATCCTTAATGCCTAGAAAATGAGCCGATTTGGTTAAACGATCAACTATCACCCAAATCATGTTCATTCCTGTCCTGGTTTTCGGCATATTAGTGATGAAGTCCATTGATATGTCCTCCCACTTCCATTCAGGGATCGGGAGCGGCTTCAACATTCCAGCGGGCCGTTGATGTTCGATCTTAACCTGCTGACAAGTCAAGCATTTCGAAACATAGTCCGCTACGTCTTTCTTCATGTTGCCCCACCAGAAATTCTGCTTCAAGTCCTTATACATTTTACTGGTGCCCGGGTGGATAGAATAGGGCGAACTATGAGCTTCCTTCATAATTGTCTGTTTCAGAACATCAACATCGGGAACGCAGAGTCGGTCCTGAAATCTCAAAACTCCATCGTCATGAATTATGAATCCGGGGGCCTTTCCTTTGATCACTTCGTCATGCAACCGAATCATCAGAGGGTCATCTGCCTGTCTAGATTTGATTTCTTCGGTTAATGACGAAGTTATCTCCATCACGCACAGTTGTCCCTGGACTCTCTGTAACCACACTTCAATCCCTTCACGAATCATCTCTCGTTGAAGGCTAAGTTGGGAGGTCGGTGTCTCCGAGATCCGAATAGAGACAGCTTGCGGCTAAGTGCATCGGCCACTACATTCGCTTTGCCTGGATGATATAAAATCTCCAAGTCATAGTCCTTAATCAGTTCCAACCATCTTCTTTGCCGCATATTCAACTCTTTCTGACTGAATATGTACTTGAGACTCTTATGATCCGTAAAGATTTGACATTGAGTCCCGTACAGATAATGCCTCCAAATCTTCAAGGCAAAAACCACTGCTGCTAGTTCCAAATCATGTGTCGGGTAATTCACTTCATAAGGTTTCAGTTGTCGCGATGCATAAGCGATCACCTTATTATTCTGCATCAACACGCATCCAAGTCCTTGGTTCGAAGCATCACTGTAAACTATGAATCCCTCAGTTCCCTGTGGAAGTGATAGAATCGGTGCCGTCGTCAATCTCTTCTTCAATTCATCAAAGCTAATCTGACATAATTCATTCCACTCAAACTTTTGAGTTTTCTGAAGGAGTCGAGTAAGTGGGCGGGAAATTTTAGAAAACCCTTCCACGAATCGACGATAGTATCCAGCAAGTCCTAAGAAGCTTCGGACCTCTTTCACGTTCTTTGGAGGCTTCCAACCCAATATTGCCTCGATCTTCTGAGGATCCACTCGGACTCCTTTAGCTGACACCACATGGCCGAGGAACATTACTTCTTTTAGCCAGAATTCACACTTAGAAAGTTTGGCGTACAATTGTTCGTTCCTCAAAAGTCCCAATACAATCCGCAAATCCGTGCATGTTCTTAGGACTCTTAGAATACACGAATGTCATCGATAAACACGACCACAAATTTATCCAAAATTCAATGAACACACGGTTCATCAATTGCATAAATCTGCAGTGCGTTAGTGAGACCAAACGGCATCACCACAAACTCATAATGCCCGTAACGAGTTACGAATGCGGATTTGAACATCGATTCCTTAATCCTCGGTGATGGTATCCTGATCTTAGATCAATTTTAGAAAATACTGTTGCCCCTTGCAACTGGTCAAATAGATCATCAATCCGTGGCAACGGATACTTGTTCTTAATCGTCATCTTGTTCAGCTCTCGATAGTCAATACACAGTCGGAGCGATCCATCCTTCTTTCGGACAAAAGAATGGCGCTCCCGGGGGTGAAACGCTTGGTGAATATAGCCCTTGCCCAAGAACTCCTCCACCGCTTCTTGATTCGTACATCTCAGTAGGTGCCATACGATACGGCGCCTTAGAAATTGGTGTTGCTCCAGGTTCCAGCTCAATAGTAAATTCTACATCCCTTCGTGGAGGTAGCCCAGGTAATTCATCAGGAAATACATCTGGAAATTCGTTCACAACAGGAATAGATGAAAGTTCCACCATTTCGTCTTCTTTCTTCATTGCGTAACACCAGTACCCGGTACAGCCTTGTTTCAACAATTTGACGGCTTTCATCGCCTTGATCAACTTTCCTGAGCTTCCCGGTTTCCATCCCTCAAACAGAATCTCGGAACCATCGTCAGCGATCAGCGAGATATTCCTCCTTCGGTAGTTCACAATTGCTCCATATCGATTAAGCCAATCGTCTCCGAGTATTAGGTCATCTCCTTGCATTTCTATCATGATCAGATTTGAGAGCCACTCTCTGCCTCCAAATGATACAGGGAAATTTCTAGTTTCTAAATTTCCGACAATCCTCTCTCCACTCGGTAAACCAACAACATAAGGTTCACAAGCATGAAAACCGGAAATATTCAAACGATTTACACAAGACAAAGATATGAAAGAATGTGTAGCTCTGTATCGAATAAACGCTAACTGGCCGGGAAAGGATGCGGGCCGATTGCACGATGCGGCGGCAAGACATCACGATCGTCTGTCCTCCTCATCTCGTACAGACGTGGGGAGCAGATCCGGCACTCGATGTCCCCTTTCGGTCCCATTGTCCTCTGCCTCGCCCGCGGCCAAAATTGAGGCATCCGAACACTTTTGCGTCATGGAATACTTGGCCTCCTTACGGGTACTGTGGTGCACGGGCTCTAAAAGACTTTGCAGCCTCTTCACAAAACACCGCCCGATGTCCCTCTCGTCCACAGTCAAAACAAGTCACGGCAGGAAGGGGGCAATTCCGTCGGTAGTGCCCCGTCTGGGCGCAGTTAAAGCATTTCCTGGTAACATCAGTAAAAGTTGATGTCGCCCCGAAGTTCTTTCCGCTCCTAGCTGGGTGCGGAGGTTTCCTGAAAGAGTGAAAGGATGACTGGGCCTTACGGGCCCCACTGTTCTTGTGCTCTGTAAAAGTACCAGAGACTTTCTGTTTCTTGGTTTCCGCAAATTTCTCCATGGCTGCTTCCTTGATCTCATATGCCAACGCCTTATCCTGGTATTGGCGGAGTGTGGTACATTCAAATCCGGACATGTACCTCTGAACTTCTGGTTTCATTCTCATATCGAAATGGATCATCATTTCTGCATCTGTTCTGACCAGATGTCGAACAAATGCCAGCTGTTGGTTAAACGTCTTGATCGCCTGGGATACTGGCACATCAGAAGGCTGAGCGGAGAAAAACTCCCGAACTTTGGCTTCCCTCACAGGACGAGGGCAATACTGGGCTTCCATCATCAATCTAAACTCTGTCCAATCGGCATCATGATCTACAGGCCGGATGGCTTCCCACCATTCGGACGCTTCCCCTATCAGAAAATATTGAGCGATAGAGGCTCTCCGGTCGTCAGGGCAGTTAATTCCGGCAAAAATCTTCTCCAGCTCCTTTAACCAATGATCCCAGGTGGGAGTCTCAGAAATACCGTCGAATTTGGGTGGTTGCATCTTTGCCACTTCTTGCAGCCACCGGTCACCTCGATTTCCCATATCTGGGATCCCTTGCTGTCTCTCTCCCTGCTGTAGTCCTACCGCCACTTGCATTCGGTCCACGACACAGGCGGCCAGTCATCTGGTTCACCACTTGGCGAAGGATCTCTGCAATGAGGATCTGGTTCATTATTAATAGATTCTTGCGGCTCGCCGAGCTATGGTAACTTTGGTTAGAAGGCGACGCCTCCCTTTCGGCATTTCTTCGTCCGCGTCCACGACCGCGACCACGTCCACGTCCGCCTCTCAACATACTGTAAGCATAAATACTCAATATACAGAAAACAACATCGTTCCAACATCCGAGTATAAAGAGATACAATATGCAAAGAACGAGATAGAGTTTAGGAACTTACAACCACTGTTCGCATGAAGACGTAGGCAGTGCAGTGATATCATTCACGGCCGGTTATCCCAAAAGACATAAATGACCCCTATTTTAACCCAACGGCCAAGATATCCATAATCTTAGCTCCGATACCATATTCGTAACACCCCAATATATTCGGGAATATTACAGTACCGTAAATCCTTTACATAAGGATTTACAAGGTGAAGAATTTAACAAGTATAAAAAGTTCTTGTGAATGGAAATAACGGAATTTCATTACATCAATTCGACCAAATACGAAATAGTACAATTTGTTCAACGAACTCAATATTACATCACCAATTCAAAACATCACAAACGACTTCGTACTCGAGTACTTATTGAAATAACGAATAAGCGAAAGATAAATAAACCCGGTCGGGACATCACTCTGCACCCTCGTCGTCATCTTGTTCCGGTGGTTGTTTTCCGGCTCTCACGGATCCACGAACACAAACAAAATGTTCACCCCCGAAGGGGTTAGCACAACGGTGCTAGTACAAGTACCACAACAAATTATTCATATCTCACGGTGAATAATAATAACGTAAACGACAAAATACCAACGAGTCTTCTCCTACGAGAAACTCAGACATAACATATACAACTGATAATCACAACATGATATCAATACATACACATGGTAATTCCATCGATCAAGCGTTCGCACAGAACCCACGATGATCTGTCGGACCAACCCGTGGTGGAAAAACCCGTCCGATGATCCAGTATGCGCTAGCATAGATCCCCGATGATCCCGTCGGACCAACACGAGGTGGACACACAATAACGACATACATGCACGACAATATGTATAACAACAATACATAAAACAATTAAGGTACTTGCCTCGATTTGAAGACAATAACAATACTTCCACGAAAATGAACACTCGAAGATCGTCCTCCTCAATCAATCACGTAACGAGACCAAACCTTAACAAAAGAAATGATATAGAGTTTATCTCACGTCGTATGAATGTTTAACAATTCGCTTAACGGTCAAAAGTTCATAAACTGCAATCTGCCCGAGGAGCTTAGCGCACGCTAAGTACTTCTGTGTAGCGTGCGTTACGTCTGCCCGATAGCGCACGCAAACAACAAAGCCTAGCGCACGCTAACGACGCATGGTCAGTACTTCACTGACCGGTCAAGTGACTTCGTCGATGGTCTAGCGTCGTTACGTACCAAACGTAGCGCACGCTAACTAGTGCTCGATAAGCGCCACGTTAAGCGCATAACATAGCGTGCGCTATATACGCATGGCGGTTCTTTGCTGGCGATGAAGCTGTTCTTGCCATGAACGAAACAATGAAATCCTTCCTGATAATTCATGTTACTTCCATGAATACCAAGTTCTTACTCTTATGAATAATCTCGATTATATCAACTTCAAGATGCAAATATACGAATAATCATCATGACACCATAATCCATCTTGATTACAATTCTCATGCAAAGTTGGTGATCTCCGGTTGATGTATTAGATTCTACTATCATTATACATATTCGGACTTCATCTTGAGGTGAACTAACAATTCCGACTTATACGAAAGAATATTTCCTAAGATGATTCTCCCTTTAAGTTCTTATAACATATTTTCCAAATCATGATCACAAAGATAACATAAATCATACGGATTGTTAACTTCCGAATATATCTCTCATCATTTGAAGTACTAGGATTCCAACTTCAAGGTTCCAACAATAATATCTTAATTGTAGACATCCCAATCTTCTAAACATGATGTTGTTGAAATAATTCACTAATGAAATTCAATATCCTGTTAACATGATCATCATATCCATTGTAAATCCGAATCTAAGACTGGTGATAGGTTGAACATACCTTAATATGCCGAAATCACTGAACCACAAGGTGTAATCCGACTCCGGTTGGTTACGTGCCCCTCCAAGGTGTCACTTCTCTTCAAGGATCACTTCACAAGTGATACTCAATCGTTCTATGATCACTCATACATGTTCTAAGTGTTTAGAAGGTAGATTATTGTTCTCTGGACTCTCAAAGATGAAGTATAGACGAAGGAAATGAAAGCTCAAGCGGTTCTTTGTCCCATTTATAATTTACGCATTATTGATAAGTTAGCGCACGCTACTAAGTATCCCTTAGCGTGCGCTAATAATGGTTGACTTCAGATTTTGTCCGGGTGCGTCGTGGGAATCTTATCCGACCCATGTCCTGGCCGGGCGCCAGCTGCCTCGCTCAATAATTGAGTCCTTAGCGCACGTTACTACTACCTGTGTAGCGTACGCTAATAATGGCCCGATAGCGCGCGTTAAGATACATTCTTAGCGTGCGCTATCACTAGGTTGTTTGAGCAATTTTGCATGTTTCTATACTTATGTACAATGATATCAATGCACGAAATATCATACTCCAATAATCAAAATCACCAATCCGAAATAATACATGGTTGAATACAGATGAAATACACTGTAATAAATCCGGATATTACATAAAAATGCAGTGAATTACACGGACTCGAGCTTCTCGGCGTCCATCTGAAAGGCGTCAATCGTTCGCATCGTCTCCCAATTTTGCTAGGCTGTCTCCACTGGATAGGTATTTTTTCTTAACATTCAGATTTTGTTTGTGCTTTCCTCTGACTTTTGAGATTAGGCTTTTATTTTTTCCTATTTTCTCGCATTCCTGTGTTGGTCATTTTTATATTCCTACATAAGGAGGCGCCCGATTTGGTCTTCTGATTTGAATTAATCAATTTCATAGGATGTCTAAATCTATATTTAAAATATCTGGTTATAGACGTTAGCAATTTGACATGATGTCTAAATTTAGATTTCAAATTTTCTTTATAGATGTTACCCTGATGTCCTGGCCCTTGAGACATGTGTTGTGCCGTATATGTGCTGGTGTGTGTATGTGTTTGTATGTATGCTACTGACGGGGCTATTATTACGAGGAATATGTCCCCAACTTTTATTTTTGAGTTTCAGCCATGGTTTGCACGTCGTATATGTGTTGATGTGTGTATGTGTTTGTATGTGTGTTGCTGTATGTGTTGATTATGTGTGCTCTGACGCTAACCTTATTGACCACATTTATTAATGTATTGTTGATTTTTCTCTTGTATCGTTTATTATGAGGCTGTCACAATTGAAATTTTGTTATATATTTTTCAGTTGTTGAGTTCCATCCACAATCAGTCAAGATTCCACCAATTGTGGAAACCAACTTGCTATTGGGCCTCTATCTGAGGTTTCATTATGTATTGTTGGTTTTTCTCTTGCATCATATATTAGGAAGTTGTCACTATTAAAATTTTATTATATGTTTCCAATCTATTAAAATTACAGACAACTGTAATCGGTCTATGTTGATTGGTTGGTTTCATAGATTTTACGCCTGTGATCTTCCTCTTTGTATAGATGATTTACGTAATTTGAAATAAAAGTATAAATCCAAAACTAATCAAACGGAGAATTTCCAAACATGTCTTTTTCGAATATTGAAAGAAAAATTCCAATAGTTGTATTTGTTTTTGTCATCTCTATCAATCTTAGGATTGTATTTTTCTAGAATAAATACTTCAAAAAACTATTTGAAAAGGACGATGATGATGTATATGTACTGGTGCATGTGTAATGCGAAGTGCGTGTGTGTGTATGTGTGCTTGTGTGATGCGTGTGTGTCTATGTGCTGGTGTATGTATGTATGTGTGTGCGCATGGTGTGTTACAAAATATATTGGCCAAAAAAACTAATTGTAATAGCATTGATTAACATGGTGTGTTACAAAATATTCTGCCCATCTGTTAATAGTCATCCTCTTCAATTTTATCATTATTTTCATTCCCTTTTCTTCAAGAGAGAGGGATAGAGAAACGATAGTGTCGGTTCAAATGTTGAAGAAAAAATCTTTGATATGATTTCACACTCTATATATCAATTTGTTTATCTCAATGAGTAGGACACAAATCTATGTTCAGTTTTACAAACCGGTGCTAAAATCGTCGGAACTGGATAAAAACACTATTTGTCTTCAGGTTGTCCATGCTGGTTTATCTCTATAAGAATTTTACAAACTTTACATTGTTGCGAGTCTATTGTTACACGGAATGTGTTTCTAACTTGTATTTTGAGTTTCGGTGAGGTTTTGTGCGTCGTATAAGTGCTGATGTGTGTGTAGTGCTAAGTGTGCATGTGTGTATGTGTATGTATGTGTTTATATGTGTGTTGTGCGTGTGTTTGTGTGTACTGGGTTTTTAAGAACAGACTGTGTGTGGTTGTGTATTTGTCATACCATTTGTGTATGTGTGGTGCTGCGTGTATGTATGTGTTTTGTGTGTGGTGTTATGTGTGTGTGTGTGTGTGCTGCGTGTGGGTGTGTGAATGGTGTGTTGTATATATATATATATATATATATATATGTTTGTGTGTAAACTCTACTGTAAAGTGTGAGTTTGTGCGTAAAGTGTTATATATATAGTGCTTGCAAGTGTCTGCAGAAATTGTGTGTTTAGTTCTGAGAGTGTCTGTATATGTGTTTATGTTTGTGTGTGTTTAAGTGTTTGTTTGTGTGCGTTTATACAAGAGGTTTTACTTATGACTGCCATTGAGGTCTCGGAATTTTACAGATGAATAGTTACTTTAAAAATTCCGAAAGACCCACCTCTGGTTTTCGTTTTACAAGGTTTCCAATCATGACACCGGACATGCTTGTATTGAGATTCTGATTCATACATTATCTTGATAAGGTTGCTTGGTTTTGAAACTATTTTGTTTATGCAGTTTCAGTGGATTGAACTTCTCTCTCTCTTTCTTTCTCATTTGTGATTCTAATTATGCTCCTTATGACATTTAATTTTTTTTCCTCAAAAAACAGTATTCTTAGTTCTGTTTTCCAGTGTTCTTTTGTTTGCAAATTTCTTGACGTTGATATAAGGTGATATAGAGGTCATATTCTTTTCTACCTTTGTTAATTAGATGTTTGGCTTTGAAACCCAAAAATCCTCCTCTTGTGAGAAAGAGTTTCTTTGCGTAACTTCTTTGTCCTTTTGCAAGTCTTTGCGGTTTGGCCAGGATTTTACCTCGTGCTGTTTTGGCCTCGACATGTTTTCATTTTTTCAGGTTTCTCAGTTGACAATGTGCGTTTATCTGATCTCTTTATATAAGTAATTTTGATGTTTTTTTTGACCTAATATTTTTGAAAATTATCTTTACCTAATGTTCTTGTGTTCCATTACGATTTCTTGTTAAAATATCACAAGATTGAAATTTTAGGCTTCAGTGAGATGGAAACATTCGGATTAGATTTGTTTTGTGTTACATAATTGAAATTTGCAGGTGTCGCGCTTCAGAGCAGCTTCACTTGTACAAAAAATCAGTTTTCTACCAGCCATATTCACACGAACTCACAAGTTAATATGTGCCTCCTGTTCCCAAGGTTTTAGTTACGTTGTGCTTCAGAATATTTTTTGAAGACACAACAGATAGGAATGTCATGCGCAAATCTGATTCTGCTTAACTAAACCTCTAAGAGGTACATTATATTTTGCCAATCGATTACCCTTCTATCAACAACAGTCTTGAGTCAAATTTTATCTGAGAAATAGAGTCTGAAAAGAATCGTTCTCAAAGTTCAGGTGCAAGGTACAACCAATGTCTCTGGCGGCCGACTGAAAACCAAAAACACAAGTCACATGCATGGTATTTCTCATATTCTTCTCACCATTAAATCCGAATACAAATTTGTTGTCATCATTTTCTAGCCAACATAATATGAACATTATTTCCTCCGAAAATCCTACTCGGAAACATCTGGACAGAACATAAGACTTGGAGAGAACCTTTTGCTAGCTGCAAAAAGAACGAGTCCGGAAAAATGGGGCTGACAGAACATGGCAGAGAAATTTCCTCAATTGTACAAGGTAATGCAATGGAACTACATTTCACATAACAACATTTAATTTAACATGTTCTTATATATATCTTTTTGTGTCAAAAGGTTCAGATACCGAACAACAGATCAACATATCATCATGAAGATGCATACTCTAACCAAAAAGGCATGACTGCTGCAGTAGTATCAGATTTTGATCGTTTTATATATAGCGGCAACCATAAAAAAATAGCTGGGGGTTTCAACAGAAAAAAAAATATAAAGGAGTAATTGCAGGATCCAGTCAGAGCCAATGTCTCTAGCTCACTTGTTTTGAACCTCTAAAAAGTTTTTTACCTACCTCTATCAATGATCATTCACATATTCATCAGTCTTCATTTTCTTTTTACTTTCGGTGATATTATTAATTTCCTTTTTTTTCCAGCTATATTGTTTCTTTATACAAATATTGGTTCTGCTTTATAGTCATTCTGGCTCCATGATCTGCCTAAATTAGATGAAATTTTTACATTCAGACAAATCATCTATGTTTGGTAATTTAAAAGAATTTTTTCCCTAAATATTGTTTTAAATAAATCGGACGCCTTGTTTCCTGTTGGTAGAGGTCCTCTTTAGAACTTTTAGAGGTTAGCTTGTCAATGATTTTCCTTAAAAAAAAAAATTGGCAGGTCCGCAGTCTGTCTGGTTTCTCGTTGGTAAGTGGAATTGTTTCTCCTTTTTACGTTTTCAGTTTAAAGTTTTTTTTTATTTACTCTACGTCTATGTTTGTATTTACTTGCTCCCCACTATTTCTATTTTCAGTAAATTGTTAACAGGTTTCTTGTACATAAATTGTAGCTTATAATTTCAAGGTTTGTTGGTTTCAGCTTTCTCCTTTTCTTTCGTTTCTCCGCGGTTTGTTTTTTTATTACTGTTCGATTATTAACATTACTTTACTAAAAATCCAAAAAATGAGATTACTTGACAAAGATTATTTGTTGGTCATTGTTATCTTTTCACCCAGAATATTTCCACTTTCAAGTTGGATAAAATTCTATAACATTTATATCTATATCTCCATTTGGGCTGCTCGACTTCCACAAATTTTATACTATTGCAAATGCTTTAGTAATGAATGATGCATTCTTGTATATGTCTCCGCTTTGCACAATCAACATGTTTTTTTTTTTTTTGCGATTTCAGCTCGTAAGGTAGAATGGTTCGTACTCAATCTTCGTCTATGTTCATCTCTGGATTTTATGTATGGGGGCTAGCCGGTGTATGATAGGTGATTTATGTGTTGTCCTGTGTTTAGTATGTGTGCTTTCTGCGCGTTTGTATGTGTGTTCTTTTGTGTGTGTCATATGTGTTTTATTTTCTGCGGCGTTTGTGCTTATTTGTTTATAAGTATATGTAGTGTGTTTTTTAGTTACCCACGCATGTGTGTGTGTTATGTGGCACTATTTATTAGGTTTTTCATTTAGGGTTTGCGATTTGTCCTTATTGCTTTGCTCGTCTTTTAGAGGCCTTTTTTTTATTGAGTTTGTTTCTCTTCTTGCAGGTTGGGTTTTTTTGCTGCTCTTTGCGAACATTGGGCATGCATACTCGTTTATCCTGCAGTTAACACCAAGATCTAAATCACCTGTTAATCCCGAAATTTTCACCGTGACATATAAGGTTCCCCCCGGTTTTGTCTACTTCATCTGTATTTCCTATTGAAGGAATGCTTTGATTAGGTTGTAATATTTCTGTAATTTTCTCGATATGATGCACGAATACTTCTACAAATTATTCTGGCGCATATAGAAATCATCTTTTTGCGCTGTCCGTGTATATACTGCATAGATACGTAATTTAGTGTGCCACACATGGTGGATTATTGATTTTAATTTTATTTTATTGATACACAGATGGACTGGTTATCTGCATATTCCTGGGTGTGTACGGTAGCGCGTAATAAAAATCTTAAATTTTGGATTTTGCCTAAAGAGAGAATTATGCAATTAAGAGGATCACTGATTAGTAGATGAAAGTCGTTTTCTTGATGCAACATTAATGCAAAGGAACATTATTTTTGCAATGCACCAAGGTTGGAGATGTTCATTTCTGAACTCATCCTATGATTTTTCAAGGTCGAATTCTCTCATGCTTTTGGATCTTTGTTTTGATAAATAGGATTTTTGTCAAGAGAGACCCGTCGTTGCCTTCGGTCTTTTTTATCTTTCTCTCTGTTTTTTTTTTATTTTTCCTTCAGGAGGAAGGTGTAGTTTGACGAAAATACAGGGAATGCAACCTGCTGAGCATGTTTGCATCCATCACCGACGTACTCATTACTCTTTTGCTGCTTTCTATGTTGTCTCTAATCTTGTTGTTTAAGAAATTACGATTTTTATTGGAATGTGTCAGGATTATGATTGCTTCATGGTCTCAGATTGAATGTTGTGCAGTCTCTCATTCTTCTTATGAACAGAAAGGTATCGACCTTATTTATTTGTTTCCTGTCGAACTTTATTATCAACTGGGTTTTGAACAATCATGTCATCCATAGCATAAAGCGAATGAATGTGAGGCATAAGAATGAGATTAAGAACCGTGCGCTTCAAAATGTCTTGTTTCGGATGCTACAGGTGTGTGTTGATCCATTTTCTTTCTGGATGCCAGTTTATATGTTGCTGATTTTGTAAGTTCCTTTTGTTTTTGTAGCAAGAGGATGAGAAAAAAGCAAAGAGAGCACTTATCACCCTATGGGAACTTCACAGGGGAAAGGTGTGGTATGGCGAAAATACAGGGAATGCAATCTGCTGTGCATGTTTGCATCCATCACTGACGTACTCATTACTCTCTTGCTGTTTTCTGTGTTGTCTCTAATACTGTTGTTTAAGAAATTACAATTTTTATTGGAATGTGTCAGGATTATGATTGCTTCAGGTCTCTCATTTCTGCTCGATTTCAGGAAGATAGAGGAGGATGATACTGATGCATCAAATGGTGATCAGGAAACACTTAAATCTCATGTAACAATGAATGGAAAGGATACCTATAAGGTCAATTTGCATCACGATGAATGATATTTCAAAAGTTTTACCTGGATGCTGTAATATCCGGTATTTTTCTTTCCCTTGTATTTTAATTTTTGGTATATTTCTTGGTCATAGTGACCCTCGTGTACCTTTCGGTGTGTCCTTCCTGTCAACTGTTGAACTGTATTCTCGTTATTGTGGTGCGGAACCGCCGTTTCGGGGTTGCCATGGATCCATTTCGTGTTATTGGTTCCCAAATATTGATTCCTATCGTTTTATTCTCTTTCCGGATCATTTTTATCATTTTGGAACCCAATAGGGGGTGTGGGCCGCGGCACAAGATGTGTGTGCCGCGGCACACAAATTTCTTCAGTTGTTGGCCAAACGAACTGTACTGTGTGCCGCGGCACACCTATCCGGTGCCGCGGCACACTCGTGTGTCATCTGCGACCAAAACTCGCTTTATCTGGTGCCGCGGCACGCAGCCGTGCCGCGGCACAATGCCGAAACACAGGAGTGAATTTTTGGCACGTGCCGCGGCACACCTAAGCTGCCGCTGCACACGGAAATGATCAACTGCAACTCGTCTTTATTAGACGAAATCGCCGTCGTCTTCTTCATTTTCACCGCATAGCGAGAGAGAGTGTAAGAGAGGGATAGAGTTCTTCATCTTTATCCATTGGGGGTCGATTTTCACCATTTTCTTCGATAGTGAAGCCCGGTAATCAATCTAGCGCGTGTTCTACGGATCTTGGTACTTGAATCCCCAAAGGTAATATTTCTAGAACCCTACTTTCGATTAATTTGGGGGTTTTGGGATTTTCTTCCGATTCGTTCCGTTTTGTTGGTGGATTCATGATGTATATGATTAATCTTGTTGATATCATTAATTTCCCTACGGATTCATGGTATATTTTCATAGTTTTGCGGAATCGAGAGGGTTTGGTTGTGGTCCGCCCTCGTTGTTATTTTGTGCGAATATACATGAATCGTAGGCGGGTTTTCGGGTGTATTCCATTTCCGTATTCGGCTAGAGTTGGTTATAATTATGTTCTTCGAATCGTTAGGTTCGGTTCCGTTGATTCCTAGTGTTCGTCGGTGATTATCCTTCCCGTTCGTTGCGTCATCAAAATATTCAAGGCAAGTAATTCTTGGAAACCTTTATGCTTAACGTGAAATGGTAATGTATATTGTGTGTGCTTTACTCACCTCGGGAGGGTCCGACGGGGCCTCGAGGGAATCTATGGCTTCGTCCTGGATTCATGAGTTTGATTCGCTAGCCAGCTCGGGAGGGTCCTTAGAGGCCTCGAGTGGGATTCGTGGCTTCGTCCGGTCTAGGTGACGTGTGGTGCTTGGTTTGTTTTATGAATGTGGCGGCTCGGGAGGGTCCTTAGAGGCCTCGAGTGGGATTCGTGGCTTCGTCCGGTCTAGGCAAATTAATTGTGACTGTTTGTTTCCTAAAAGACATGTCTGGTTTTGGTTTTTGAAATGATATTGGTGCATGTACTATGAAATGTGTAAGCGATTGGTTTGCCTTGATTACTTGTACTAGCGTAATTGCTAACCCCTCTGGGACCCGTTTGGGGAAATTCTTGTTATGGATTTCGTGTTATGATTATCCGGACGAGCGGCACTGACAGACGAGGACGTTGGCGTGGTCGTTGACATGTGCATTTGGGTCTTTCTATTTCTTTCGTCCATTTCGATTTGGTTGTTCTAATAATTATAAACTCATAGAGTGTACTCGCGAGTACTTAGGCTTTTCATTTCAAACTCCGTATTGTGTTACTTTTAAATTGTTACATTGTTGGTTGATGATCATTTCGCCGGTTGCCTCGGGCGTAACTTTAATGTCTCATAATTAAATGTGTGCCCTCGCTAACCGGGATGGTTAGTCGAGTGGAGTTTTTCTTGTTTATAGCCTGGTGGGTCCCTTGTGGGGGTCCACTACTGTAATAAACTCTGAATATCTCGGGGTGTTACAGATGCTTCTACATTTCCAACATACCTCATAAGTTTGTGCATATATGTTTAAAAATAGGATTCCTTTCAGGCTCACCAGAAGGGCACACATGCTAGCAAGAAAAAAAAGAAAGCAAAACTGCAGCGTGCCATCCGTAGCCTGAATATTTTCAGGCAACGATTGACATGCAAGAAAAACATATCAAATTATACACCACTAAATCATCTGAAAGATCCACAGGTTTTTCTATTCTTTATTATTAAAAACTTGCTTGTCTTCATTATGAAACTTATTAGGGTCGCATAAGATTTCATTCTTCACAGGGATTTGCTGTGGAGCTGCTCTCCCGTCTTCAAAATTAGGTGAGGGTTGAACGAAGTAAGATAAATAACTTTTGATATTTTTCTTTTATAGGTGTTCAATTCTTCTGAAATAAACATTTTTTCAAGAAAAGCCATCGATTTTCAATATTTGTACTTGTTTATGAGCAGCTTCCTTCTGATTTTGTCAACTCACTTCTCACATGGTCTTACCTATTTTCATATTATCATTACTATTTTGTGTGTAGAAAAATATTTGAGCTGGCCCATGAAACCTATAAATCTTACTTCTGCCTCTCTTCATGAAAGTTAGTGTACAGTTATCGCGCATCGATAATATTTTCACCTATTCATCTCTCTCTCTCAATGTTTTTTTGTTTTCTTTCTACAGACCTGCATTGCAATGACTATGGAGTGGGTAACTTTTCCAAGTTGAGGAATACATATTACATGCACCTAATTCTTACATCTTTTATGAGTATATTTACCTCATTTCCATGCATTATTTATTTATTTTCTTCTTTTATCCATTATTTTTCTTGGATCCGAAAAAAGGGTCCAGGATACATAATACTGAATTTGTGGTTTCTTAGCAGGAGGTTACACGCGAGGTTGGGTGATAATATTCTGCTGGTGAAAACTTTAATTGGTGGTAATAGATTTATGGGACGCCTAACTACTGGTTAGGTTGTTATGTTGTCATTTTAGGGACTCGTGATCGCAATATAATGAGATGTGTTTGCCTTTTCTTTTTTATTTTTTTCTCCGAGGAAATAAGAATGGTTGTTGGTGCCTCTCACTACTACCACCGAAGGTAATTTTCTAAACTTTTATAATCCTTTTCTTATTCATATATGAACTTTTAAAAAAAAAAAGAAATATTCGGAATTATTCCTCATCATGATTATTGTAGAAGTCATACACTTGATGAACAATTTCCCAGAGTTGGTTGTTTTTAAGCGAGTTTAAGAGAAAGTACTTGCTCTTAGTAACAACATTGCATGTAATGATCATGTTGCAATGACCTCTCCTCATGTTGACCCGGTGAATTCATTTATTTCTTGGAATTGTTTAACCTCCTTTGTTAAGAAAATATAGAAACATGGTAATATGGTATCGTCTTGGTGATCATATTATTCTGTTTTGGTTTGGAACTAGAAATTGGTGACTCCATTTATTTCATTGATCTGTAATTGCTTAAATTTGATTTGGCAACCGAGGAGATGATTGCGGATGTTCTTCGTGTTGAAATTTTCAAGGGTGCAGTTGATGGCGGTCATGAGAATCTCGACAGTTCCCTTGTATTATCCAACATGGCCTCATGTTGACCCGGTGAATTCATTTATTTCTTGGAATTGTTTACTCTGTTTTATCATGATATTAACCTCCTTTGTTAAGAAAATATAGAAACATGGTAATATGGTATCGCCTTGGTGATCATATTATTATGTTTTGGTTTGGAACTAGAAATTGGTGACTCCATTTATTTAATTGATATATAATTGCTTGAATTTGATTAGGCAGTTGAGGAGATGATTGCGGATGTTCTTCATGTTGAAATTTTCAAGGGCATATGACGTCTATTTCAGACTTGATTTAGAATTTGTCAGCTGCGCTTCGACGTACGCCTAAAAAATATTATTTGAGCATATTATTTTGCAGGCACGTTCAATACACAACACGACTCACCGACCTCTTGCACCAGGGTACACTTTTGCAGGAAACACAGACAAACTTCAATACACACCATCCTCACGGCAACCGAGCTGAACTCAGCCCTAAAATGGGCACCACCGTGCATCGCACGGTGGGTAAACCTAGTATATATATATATATATTCATACAAAACCTAAGGGTCTAATTGTAATATTTCTGGATATTTGCTGTAATTACCCTAAACCTCAGGGGTAGTTTTTATTATTTTTAATCTTTTCAAAAGCGACCATATAAGAAAACCCTACTTCTGACCTTCTTCCGTCAACTGGAAATAACCAGAAAAAAAAAGTTATTTGGATATTATATTCATTCCAAGTTTGCAGCATATGACATACTCGGAAGAACAAAATGACAATAAAATGCAACTTACACAACTTTTCGCATGAGTGAATATATATATATATATATATATATATATATATATATATATATAAATTTGACATCAGATTCATGGCTTTTAAATTTTATAGGGCAATCTGAAACAAGAACTATCCTCCCTTCACTGCGGATTTTGTGTCCTCCGCTACATCAAAGAGATCGTTGAAAGCGAAGATCCACAACTTGAGAAGATGGTAATTTTCATTCGGTCATCCTTTTCTATTATATAGTATGTTTTGGTATTGAAAATTCTTGATGTTGATGCATCTTTTCTGAACGTACTTAATCTATTTTTTTTGTTTCAATATGATTTGATCAGTATCCTGGTTCAGTCAAAGATCAATACTACACTCAGTAGCAGTATGATGAAGTCAGGAACGAGTGGAGCAAGTTCGTCTACACATTTGTTGATGGTGCTTAGGCTCGCTTCATTGTCACGAAGTTCTTTGTCTAGTTTCAGTTCAATACTATATATGTATGGTCTTGGTTGCAACACTACTGGTACTCAGGTGATGATGGTGAATGTCTGTTGGTATAGTTAGATCAGAACATGTCGTTTCATCGGGTAAATATGGTGATTGTTTGGTTGATGTGCAGTCCATTATCTAGACCTATGCATGTGTCTCATAGACATTGTGGAAGTTTATTTGATGTTGGCATATTATAGTTATGCCCAATGCAAACTTGTGAATCACGCGAATCTGAATATTTGGTATTTTTGTACGACAATCTGCCGTTTATATATGAAAGTGTGGTTTATTAATATTATCAATGCTTATGATCTTGTGTTATTGAATTGAGATCTTGTGATTTGAGTTTGTTCGATTTTTAATGAGGTTAATTGATGTATTTGAGGTTGTGTTGTTGAGATCTTGTGAATTGAGGTTTTTTATTGGATGGATCATGTTTTTGTACAACAGGGACTCTATATTTACAAATTGAAAAGAAATATCAAATGTGGTTATTTACTTCGGATAAAAAACGAAGTCAGAGATATATAATTAGCGACACAAAATAGAATAAGCGAAGTAAAAAGGAGTGTAATGCTTCTGCTAAACAAATAAAAGTGAAGTAGATGTGGTATCTTTAACTTCGTTGCCTATTAATAAGCGAAGTCGATAACATTATTTCACTTCATCTGTATATATTTTACTGAAGCGAATAGGAAATATACACTTCAGCGATTATAAGATAAGTGAAGTGGAAGGACCTTTTTTACTTCGCAAACCCCCATATTCGGGTTCTAAAAACCGAGATAGACTTCGGTTATTACGATATTAGACTTCGGCTAATAAGCGAAGTCTAAAGTATACCTTTAACTACACGAACATAGACTTTGGTAATTATAACGTTTTTACTTCAGATATTATCCGAAATCTTTGACGTTTATTCTTATAGTGTTATATTTCAGATTTAAGAGTGTTCTTTGTAAGCAATCAACCAAATACGATGTGTATGTTTTTTCATAACAATAAATGATAAGAGGAGCTTGTTATTATGATTTTACAAGATCGTCTATGCTAAATTGTGTATGAAGTTGAATTACATGTTGACTGAATTGGAAGTTCTTATTGGTAATTAGGTTGTAATACCTGTTGAAACGAATAGAATGAACCTATCCAAGTAGTGTTCGTAAAGTTATTGAAATATGATGTTTGACCTAAATGCATCTTATTCAAAACTTAGAATTTCTAGAAAGAGTAGGAGATCAATCAAGGTATACTAAGTCAACTCAAGTCGTATTACAATAAAAATTAGCTTGAAAAATAATTATTGCTTGAACATAAAAATAAAATAATAAATCCTAAACATCTTAATAAAATTTGGACAATTTTAGCGAATAATAAAGGCAAATTAAATTATTAAAAACAAAGAAATTTGATGAATGAAAATAATCCAACTGACAAATACTTGTAATTCAAAATATGTAGAAAATATGTAGGGATTCAGACTTATTCACTTGAATCCTCTATCCCACCATAAATAATTAAAATTTACATATAATAAATTATTCAATGAGGGCAACTCTAAAACTCAATCACTTTCATGTTCATGATTTTTATTAAATGACTGCAAAACAATCCAAAAAATTCAATTATTTTCGTAGTCATGAATTTTTCCTCATGAAGGAAATTAAATAATATTTTTTGATTCACACCTGCTCTTTCAATTGAATTTATTTTGATAATAAAATTATCTCCCGGCCTCTTTTATTACTCAAGCCTAATCAAAAGATGGCTATCAATCAGTTATATATAATTTATATCTAATTCAGGCCCTAACAAAAAATAGAATAATAATTAATTTCCCGTTAATTCAAACGAATTCACCTGACTCTATATTCGAAGTTTAGTTACTCATACATTCGGTTGATTCGATAAGATAGATAGATACATACACCACCATGCTAAAATAACGATTAGAGCATATGTGAATTATACACAAAAATAGAGAAAGCAAAATAATTGCTTGAATAACAACTCCGGTTCTTAAATTGTTTTTCCCCAAGCTCCAAAAATAGAGAAAGCAAAATAATTGCTTGAATAACAACTCCGGTTCTTAAATTGTTTTTCCCCAAGCTCCAAATTTAATCTCCGAAAGATGAGAAAGGTAAAATAATATATTTCTAGAATAGAAAATGATTATTTTGACTCCAATCTATATATATATATATGAAAAGTGGTGATGAAAATGAAAGAAGAGACATGCCACATGAGACAAAATTCTAGGTGGCGAATTCCAGCAAAAAATAAATGATTTAAAATAATTTCAATTATATTTTGTCATCCACGGGTTAGTTTGTTGAGTTTTCCATATTTTTAAGCAAAAGCTAAGCTTACGTGAAAAAGATGGACTCTTTTCAAAAGCTTACGTGAAAAAGATGGACTATTGATATGTATATCTTTCAAAACACTACCGAAATTCCTAGGTGGCGAATTCCAGCAAAAAATAAATGATTTAAAATAATTTCAATTATATTTTGCCATTCAAAATAGTTTGTTGAGTTTTCCATATTTTTAGGCAAAAGCTAGGCTTACGTGAAAAAGATGGACTATTGATATGTATATCTTTCAAATCACTACCGAAATTATCATTTGTTGACCTGCTTATCTCTCTGGGTCTTTAAATACTCTCCCCAACTCTGTGCATTTATCATCCGCAACTATGAATATATATCTTGGGGCGAAAGCAGAAAATTACTAATATATTTTCCATATTCAGTTAGACTTATGAGATTTCTTGGGAGCAGAATTTTTATCACAAGAAAAACAGAGTGCTATATAAAAGATTCGAAATGTTTGATTATCTCAAAATGTTTGATTCGAAGAGAAGGATGATTATCCGTAACTACGCAATTACAAATCTGCCACATAATTTAATCATGCGCATTATGGAAAAGCTTGCACGTCAATCAGCCAACGGCTGGGCAAATGCTATCGCCAGGTAATTTGCAGTTTTCTTAGGCTCTTCATTCACTGCGCGTTATTGTGTATATATATAAAATTATTGTTTTCTAACCACAAACAATACTATGTTTCCCAGCTGTCGGCTCTTCTATGAGTTGGGTAACACAACAAGCATTTTGCAGCAGCTTAGTTTTGACATGCAACATGATATTTCTCCTTCAATGTTAGATAAACTGGTGGCTTCTAAAAATGCTGAAGCACTATTCAGAAAATCATTGGTAAATTAATATCTAATTAGTTACTAATTATTTTTATCTCATCTTCTCCTAATTTTATTACCATCTCATTTTTTTGTAGTTAAAGTTCTTCGTCGAAGAAAATGAAGACGAAGCATTTGAATTAATGATTATCGCCCTAAACCTCAATCACCATGAAGCCTCATACTATTTAAACTTCATGAAGTTGTTTAGTGGTGATGAAAAACACAGAGAAGAAGGAATTCATGGGTTGTCGATGTTGGCACTTAGATTGAGTTTAGAGTACGAGATGGATCCCCGCGATATTGTATTGGAACGAAAAAATGGCGATTTTCAAAGAATTTCAGAATTGCATCCAAGTTACCTTCCAATGCAATATCCCCTACTTTTCCCATATGGTGAGGATGGATACCATCCAGAGATTTCGCACTCGGATAAGTCTAAAGGTGTCAGGCACACACTTACAATTAAGGAGTTTTTGGCTTTTAGAATTTTTGACCGTATTGGTGAGGCCCAGACAATATTACTCAGTAGAAAGTTATTCCAACAGTTTATAGTAGATGGCTATATGATGATGGAAGCACAGAGGCTTGCTTTTATAATGAGGAACCAACCATTATTGAGGTCTGATAAGTATAAGTCACTTGATGATGCTATTCGAACAGGTGATATTGATCCATCTGACCCAATAGGAAACGTTGGTAAACGCTTTGTTTTGCCGTCTTCTTTTGTCGGAGGTCCTCGATATATGGTCCAGAACTTCCAAGACACTATGGCCATATGCAAGAGTATAGGATATCCAGAACTATTCATCACATTCACGTGCAACCCCAAGTGGCCTAAGATAACACGTTTTGTTGAGTCCAAGGGTTTACGACCCGAGGATAGACCTGATTTTATGAGTCGCATTTTCAAGATGAAGTTGGACCAACTTATAAAAGACTTGAAGACGGAAAATATTTTTGGCAATGCAATTGGAGGTACCACATTATAAGTCTCAGTTCCTTTGTTATTTCAGCTGATCGATTCATTATTAACTTCACTTCGAGTTGATTGATTTTTATTCTATTTTCTTTGTAGTTGTGTACACTATTGAATTTCAAAAACGCGGACTTCCTCATGCACATATATTGCTGTGGATTGATCGAGCAGATAGAAATATGTCTGCAAATTCTATAGATGATTTCATCAGTGCTGAGATACCAAATAAAAAACTCAATCCGGAGTTGTACAAGGCTGTCTCTGAGTATATGGTGCATGGTCCATGCGGACCAGTGAATCCGACTTCACCTTGCATGCACGATGGCAAGAAATGTTCTAAGAAATTTCCAAAGTCCTTTAATGAGCGTACTATTTTCGATGGAAATGGCTACCGGTGTATAAAAGGCGTGACACTGGTGACACTGTCGACAAGAATGGCAATCTCATTGATAATGTACAATTTAAAATCATTATTTTAATGTTCATTGTCGCATTATATTTCACTCACTATGATATAAATTAATTGTCATTTATATTCAAAATAATATGAAGTTTTACTTTTTATTTATAGGATTATTGTTCCGTACAATCCTTTCCTATTGATGAAGTATCGCACATATAAACGTTGAATGGTGCAATAAGATAAATTCTATAAAATATCTCTGCTCAAGTACGTCAACAAGGGGTTGATAGGGTAGGCGCAAAAATAACTGTGGAGAACGAGGTGAAGGATTATGTTGACTGTCGGTACATATCGGCATGTGAGGTCATGTGGCGTATTATGGGATATGATATACACTACAGAGATCCACCCGTGAGCGTTTATCATTTCACATGGAGGGTGAAGCAATTGTTACATTCAAAGATGGTGACTTGATTACGGATTTATTGGAGAAGCATATTGCAGAGACAAAGTTCCTTAAATGGATGGAATTCAACAAGCATCATCCCGAAGCACGTAAGTATCTATACGCTGAGTTCCCTAGATATTACGTGTGGGATCCTAGAGGTAAAGTGTGGAGAGACAGAAGAACTTCAACAACAAAGTTGGAAGAATTTACCATGTTCCAATTAAGACTGGTCCATTATACTTCATGCGGATTATGTTGAATCACATTAGGGGCGCCACTTGCTTTGAAGATTTGCGGACAGTGAATGATGTTGTTCACCCTACATACCGTGATGCATGTTACTCTTTGGGATTGCTCGATGACGACAAAGAGTATATTCATGCTATAAAGGAAGCCAGTTTTTGGGGTTCCGGTCGTTTCCTTCGACATTTGTTCTCCATGCTTATACAGTCTGATAGTATGTCCAGACCCGTTCATGTTTGGGAAAGTACATGGGAGTATCTATCGGACGACATCCAATACTTTATGCGGCGGAAGTTGAATAATCCTGGTATAAATTTAAGGAACTTTCTTATGTCGGAAATGTTATGTGAACATTTATTTGTTATTTACTATGCTAACTTTATATCTAAATATTTTAATATAGGACTGGAACTGAATGAAGAACAGTTGAAGAATTTTACTCTTGCTGAGATAGAAGAGTTTCTTTCTAGGAATGGATTTAGCTTGACTCAAATTGAAGGTATGCCCGTTCCCGACAATGTCGTCATAGATAATGGTATGAATAATTTGATTGCCGAAGAAATGTCGTCCGATATTGATGAGATGAATGAGTTGCATAGCCGTTTATATCCATGTCTCACGGACGAGCAAAGAAGTGTGTACGATACCATTATGGATGCAGTCGATTCCGGTAATGGTGGAGTTTTCTTTCTATATGGTTACGGTGGCACAGGAAAGATATTTTTGTGGAAGACACTGCGTTCTGCATTACGTGGTAGATGTGATATTGTTCTCACAGTTGCATCGAGTGGTATAGCTTCTCTACTTCTTCCTGGAGGCCGCACTGCTCACTCTAGGTTTAGTAATCCTTTGCAGGTCGGTGAAACAACCATGTGTAGTAGGATAACTCCCAATAGCGATCTGACAGGACTTTTGAAGAGTACAAAGCTAATTATATGGGATGAGGCACCCATGACTAATAAGTTTTGCTTTGAGGCATTGGATCGCAGTCTAAGGGATATGATGAAAGATCATCATGGTGTGGTATCTAACAAGCCGTTTGGTGGATTGGTCGTTGTCTTTGGTGGTAATTACAGACAGATATTGCCCGTCATACCAAAGGGTAGTAGGCAGGATATAGTCCACGCATCCCTTTGCTCATCTAAGACAATTTGGAGTTCCTGTCGGGTCCTGAAGCTTACGAAGAACATGCGTCTGCAGGTACTTTTCTAAAATTTTATGCTAGATAATTACTTTTTATATAAATAACTTATTTTAAATGTATATAAATTGTTGACTTTGTGCTATTAAATTACAGCCTGGCGGCTCAGATGATGAGACCGAGAGCATCAGGAGTTCTTTGAGTGGCTGCTGAAGGTTGTAGATGGTGAAATTGGTGTTGATAATGATGGTGAGGTAGAATTCAAACTGCCTGATGATATTCTGATTCGGTCTATTGATGAACCAATTGCTGCAATAGTTAAGAGCACATATCCGAGCATATTAGACCATGTCGGTGATGGTCGGTACTTTCAGGATAGGGCTATTCTTTCTCCCACTAATGAGATCGTCCAGGAAGTAAATGATTATATAATGTCTCTTTTACCTGGAGATGCCACAGAATTCATGAGTTCAGATAGCATATGCCCTGACGAAGATGATACCGTCAATAGAGAAGATGTCTATTCTGTCGAGTTCCTGAACACTATAAGGACTTCTGGGATACCAAATCATATAATTCGACTTAAGGTCGGTTGTCCTATAATGCTTCTTAGAAATATTGACCAAATACGAACTTTGTAATGGAACTAGATTGATTGTTACTGCGATTGGCAAGCACGTTATTGAGGCTAAGACGATACATGGAAAGAACGCTGGAGTGAAGGTTTTCATACCAAGGATGGTACTTTCACCTTCTGATATTACCAAGTTTCCTATTATATTTCAACGAAGGCAATTTCCTATATCAGTTTGTTATGCAATGACTATCAATAAGAGTCAGGGACAGTCTTTATCTCATGTTGGGCTCTACCTTCCAAAGTCTGTTTTTAGCCATGGCCAGCTCTATGTTGCATTTTCCAGAGTAACAAGCAGAAAGGGGCTCAAGGTTTTAGCATTGGATGAGGAAGGCAATCCCACTGACACGATCACCAACATTGAAAACAAGGAGGTGTTTTCAAAACTTTGAGGTATGTTTTTATCATATTAATACACTTTATGTCGAAAGTAGCAATATACATTTATTTGATTTTGTTATTGCTTACTGATTTGTGCAGATATCGTTTTGCAGTTGGCGATTATTCGGATATGTCTCTTTGTGATTGTACACGTTGACTTTGCATTCTCTTTCATATTTTTCGATGTACTGAACCTTTGATTCTATTTAATATTATTTATTGTTTAGATGATATTTTATTTCACGTATTACTGATTTAAAAAAAATCATGCCGTGGCAACGCCACGAGTTAGTACTAGTATTTTATATTATACTAGAGAACGAATTAGAGTAGTTCAAAACCAAAAAAACAAATATATATCCCATAAATCGGTAAAGTGAGCATCAATAATATAAAAATTAAAATTAACGTACAATAAAATATTCAATAGTGGCAAAACAAATATTTGATTTTATTCAATTGAATCCTCAATCCCACCATCAATAATTAAAATTAACGTACAATAAAATATTCAATAGTGGCAACTCTAATAAAATTTAATTATTTTCGTACTTGTGATTTTTATTAGATGGTTGCAAAATAATCTAGAAAATTTAATTAATTTGGTAGATGAATTTTCCCACACGAAGAAAATAAAATAATATTATATATGAATAATATGTTTCCGATTCACACCTACTTTTAATTGAATTTATTCTGGCAATAAAAATCATCGCTCTATCTATTTTATTACCTAACCCTAAACTAAATATGGTCAATCAATCAATTATCTATGTAATTCAATCCAGATAAATAAAGAGAACAATAATTAATTGTCCTTCATGTTAATTCAAAGAATTCACCTAACTCTAGATTTGAAGTTTAGTACTTATACTTTTGGTTGATTCCAGAATAGATTCATAAACCACCATGCTAAGAAAATAATTAGAGAATAATTGAACCATACACAGAAATACAGAAAGCACATTAATAACTTGAATAACAATTCCGGTTCTTGAATTGTTCGTCTCCAAACTCGAAGTTTAATCCCCGAAAGATGATAAACAAATATAACTAGATATTTCTAGACTGAAGAATGATTAGTTCGACTTCTCAATATCTTATATTTGTACTAGAGAACAAATTAGAGGAAGAGTACAACACAAAAAAAAACACGTAAATCGTGTAAAAGAGCGTCGATTCACTTTTCCTTAAGGAAAGTGAGTGCTAGCTCACTTTTCTTGATGTCTCAATATACGCGTGTAAGACCGCTCACACGACATATAACAAACAAATGAAGCATACTCAATTTACAATTTTTTCCCCAAATTATCCACTTCACCTAGGTGACTGAGCATCAGCTTAATCTGTGTGCGACGCAAGTTATCTATCATTATTCGATTTTCCACAGTTACCTACCAAAATCAACACATTAATGAAACAAAATAATGAAAACTAAAAGGAAAATGATAATATGCACATAAGCACACACAATATGAAGCCAAAATACTATAAATATCACCAAAATATGACCAAACAAACTCCACCACACGTAGCATTTTTATTTTGTCAAGCAAACAATTATACCTTGAAAGGTAACAAGAAAACTCATAAAAAATTAGAACCCCAAAGATTCAGTACACAGTTTTATCTCCCTCTAAAAACTCCATTTCGCCTTGTTTCGAACTTGAATAAACTACGTTCGTACGAAAGTGTGTTGCGGTACATTCAAAAGTCGCTATTTGTTCGTAAGTGCCGAACTCTTTAATTAATATTTACCCACTGATGCATTCACCGCCAAACTTGTTGCCATTTTGAAATTAATTGCCTTCTTTATTAATGTTCACCTTGTTCTATGTAAAGTGACTCATGATTTTCATGTTCTTATGATATTATTATTAACAATGTCTCTTTATTATTTAATGTCTTTTTCGAAGAGACTCATTCACGAGATGTCATTACTCGGTGATAGTTCAATATAGACTGAACTTCACATCGTTGTGAGATAACTAATTTTTTATTCACAAACTATTGACAGGTTTAAAGTAGCATCTAATGCTGACAGGACATCATTTACTGCAGCCGAAAAAATTACAGTCAGAAGATCATATAATGCGGATCAAAGAAGAATGTATGAAGCATTAAATGCGGACATCTTTAATGTAAACATTCTGAAGCCTCCAATCAGATCTGTCTAAATATGGCTACATTTATAACATATCTATATCCGAGGTTATAAATAGCCCAAGCAAGAGGACATTGCTCACTTATTGGCTCTTTTGCTGACGGACTTATTATCAAAGAGCAATATATTTGTTCAAGCATAAAATGAATATCTTGAGTGAATAAATATCTAAGTCCTTAACAAAGAACATCACAACTACAACGAAGCCTACAAAGTCTAAAATTGATGTTCGTATTCCTGATACTTCAATACCTTATTATTGAGACCCTTAGCCCTATATAGACTAAGTCAAGCTATTCCAACATGTGTGGGAAGAATAGAGTTCAAGGATGAAGCTTCAATATGTGTGAGAAGAACAAAGTCGAAGAAGCCTACAACCCTCTATGTGAGCGGCTCAATCTACAGTTAGTTGTATCAATCTGTGTGAACGATATAGCGACGAGTTTAGTTAAAATCATTCAATTATGTACGTCTTGATTTTAATAAACTTTTTCCTCATGTGTGTAGAACCTGTGGACATAGAGGGGTTTACTCTGAACCACATTAAACTTGTGTATTATTACTTTATGTACTTATTATGTTCATATTGTCTGCGATTCTAGTATACTTGCTTTGAAAACCCTGTAAGCATCAAGCTACAAGAGACTGCCAAGCTGTTGCACTTACAACAACTTAGTCGAAATTTTTTTCTATGCAAATCAAACTTTGAAAAAGAGTACAACTTATTCACTCCCGCTTTCTAAACTGTAAGATAGTATACTGTCACCAACAAATGGTATCGGAGCGGTTGATTCTACAAAGAACTAGTGATTTTTGAACCTGAATCATATCTAAATCACTAGCTTTTAAAAACTCCACCTTTGTACTTATATTAGTCATCCTATAATTGTCATGGATACATCAATGTTGAATAAAGTTTCCATGTTAATGAGATTGATGACTGGAGAATCATAATGGAAGCCCATCTTGCTGCCATGCACAAATAAATGAGCTTTGTTATACAGGAATGATCAATCAAGATTAGGAAGGTCAATCCAGCTGTCAGGAAAGAAGGCCAACCTCAGGCAGAATTGCTGGAAAGAGATAGAGAACAGTGGACAACCAATGATTGAAAGCTTTCGAATCTAGACAACATTACCAAGAATGCGCTATTTGTCACTCTAGACAAAGGCACATTCTCAAGTTAAAGAGCTTCAAGACAGCCAAGAAATCTGGGAGAAACTCAAGTTAATTTATGAGGGAACTGGGCTATCAAAAGAAAATAAAATTTCAAAACTCACTCTGTAGTTTGAATCCTTTGAAATGAAAACAACTAACACTTGATGAACTTAACCTCAGATTTATCAGCATTTTCGGTGATCTTGAAGCTTTATGCAAAGCGTATACCCAAAAGGAGAATAATCTCAAAATTTTTATATCACCCCCTGCCCGATGGGACATTGAGACTACATATATGCCTATGTCTTGTAATTTAAATGACATATCTACTTTTGACCTCTTCTCCCACTTCAAAGATTTTGCTTATGACATTGACATGAGAGAAAATGCTGAAGAGTCCCCTAAAAAGACTACGACACTAGCTGTTGTACCCGACAGGAGACACATCTCTGCCCCCAGCACATCGAAAGCTGCTGACAGCAATGATGACATCCTGTCACAAGATGAAATGATATTGCTCGTGCACAATTTTCGAAAATTCATTAAGAGATTCAGAAAGGATCCCTACAATCCTAAACCCTTCAACAAGGTAAGCTCTGTGTCACCATTGTCCGGAGACTCTTATATATGTTATAACTACAAGAAACTGGGATACCATGTAAATAGATATCCTCATCCTAAAGTATAGAAGCTGCTTGAAGCTAAGTAACAGAGAAGGATGAGAAAATACGCATCCAGAGAAAAAAATTTAGGCACTGATGGATAATTAAAAGCCACGACCACACCTGCCAAAACTGAAGAATGCCTACAGGTCGTCACCGATAGTGACTCCTTCAGTGATGAAATCGAAGATAAAGCCTACTTGTGGTTTATGGCAAAGGAAGATGATGATGATGATGACAGTGATGACGGGGTACGCTCAACCTCAATCAACCCTTTAAATGTCACACATATCTTTGAAAATATGATGAATGATTTTCGGACCATTCAAAAAGCCACTGAGATGCTTAGACAAGAAAATCTACAACTCTCTCTTTCAATTCTATAAATGAAGGATTGTGAAAACAGCAAGATCACTCATGAAAACTCATGGATAGCAATCATCAACTTGCAACTGAGCTAAATGAGATAAAATCTCATAATCAATGCAAAAAAGGTTGTCCCATTATATTAGGACTTCTATGTTCTGGGAATCAGTTACCTCCAGGACAAATAATTCTTCTTCCTAACACTCGCTCCAGTTGTACATAGTTTCGTACGGAGCGACCCATTAGGATTTCCACTGAATAAAGCGTTCAAAAGCCTGTTCAATTTGAACTGACAGCCGTGTGTGTTTGATTATAGTGTCTAGGGAGGGTCTGCGTACAGTATGTAGGTCTACTATAGGCATGGGTTCCTCGACAGTTGTGGGAGCCTGTTTCGGAAAGGGATCCCATACAGGGTTTGATACCCTGATGGGAGATGGATCCCTTACGGGTGTGGGTTTCCATGCAGGAGATGCAGCTTTTGGCTCCGAAGGGGCAGCCGACTCGCCAGAGCCTTCAATGTTGGAAAATAGCTGTTTATCCATCGTTGCCGCCAAAGGCTCGGGATCTACTGTTTGAACAGTAGCAGCTATTTCTTCTGCAAGGGTTGTGCCTGTGCGATTTGTACAGTAGGTTCCGATGATGGGGCGTCGACAGAGATTGCTGTAATCTCTATAGCCTAAGCTTTGGAAAGCTTCCTTAGCTTCCTTTTCGGCTTCTCGATAGCAAGGGGAGTTTTGCTGTGAGATCTCTTCCTCTTCCTAGATGTCTCCTCACTCCCGGACTTCAAAGTGGTGTCCCTAGGATCAGCAGAAAGGGGCATATTCCGGACATATGGTCTTGACCGAATAAATCTGTCTTTGTTGAAAATGGAGGGCTTGCTTCCTCCAATGTATTTCCCTTGGCCAATCTTCTTGGGTCCGGTTGATTGCGGCACACCGCTTTTGGTCAGGATATTGTTGAGAATGAGGCCAAGAGATTTCTTCTGGGTAGCAGGCTTAGAAGCCTCTTCCTGCAGCCTCTTTAGGATAATTTTACACCAATTGACCTTTTCTCCAGACATGATGGCGACCATAATTCTGAATCGAATGGTGGTGCACATCTCAAATGTGCCAGTCCTATTCTCAACAACACGGCAACAAGAATTGTGTAAGTATATGAATGGCAAACAAAAACTCTTCTTATGGCAGGATGCATGAACATTCGTGTTCGATGCAGCTGAAGTAAATAATCCCCAATATGCGGTGAGGATCTCTTAGGACCCAAAAGTCTCAATCTTCTCCATATTCAGGCCATCAGAAGGCAGTCTGTACAGATTCTGCAATAGATCCTAGTCAATGCGGATCTCAACTCCGCGGACGGTGGCCATAATGTCGGAAACGTTAACGAACAGAGGCGTCGAGATAGAATTCCCGGACCATTTGCTCATCATAGAGCTCAGCAGTGTGGCTACCAAAGCTATAGAGGCCTTGTTGACGTATCCTTGAGACAATGATCTCCATTGAATCAACGTCCTCGTTTTCATTATGAACACGCTCCAGGACGACAGATCTGGCGAAGATTCGCCCGTCGATGATGCTGGCCCTCTTCAAAGGGATGGAGACAATGTTTGTGAAGATACCATTGTTATTTCTGAAGAGAAAGTGAGTGAAATGCAAAGAAAATGCAGTAAAATGCAGTAAACGATATAGGCTGTTTGCTCAAAGAACTCGTTTAATTTTTCAAACAGTGAACGGTTAGATTTAAGGGATGGGAACTGTCTTTTTAAATGAACAAACAGTATGAATCGAACGTAACTGGTACATCTTATCCATCCTATTTTGAAATGATGACCGGTCCCACATCTAACATTTCGACTTCCCTTATTGCTTGAAATGTCGGTTTGAAATAATTAATTAATTTAAAAATCACGGCGTTTGAGATAAAATAGTCCAGATGTCATGCAACGCATTAAATGCAAAGATGTTTGATTTTAAAACAGGGCACATGGACTAAAAACTGTTTCAGAGTGAACAAAATATTAAAATAATATTAATATACTATTAATTGATGTCCCATAGTATGTACTGTATCCGCAAAAATACAGCGTTCCCCCTTAAAAGGTACATACGAGATTCAGTTCTTACAGCAATTTTTGGATTAATACTGTATTCATGGGTCATAATGTATTCGCCCTTAATTAATGCACACGTCAGCTGTAGGATTATTTCATATTTCATTATTCCTACAGTGCTGTCGGATTGTCTGAGTGTATAGTTAATTGACAGTGGATACTGTATTCTTGGGTCTTATAGCATTCCCCCTCAATTATTGAGTAAAGGCATTACAACTTACAGGGAGTGGGGCTGTAGCATTCCCAATTCTTGTAGAAGCATACAAAACCTGGTTGTACTGAGAGGCTTGGTAAAGATGTTGGCTAACTGAATATCTGTATGAACTTTTTCGAGCCGAACATCCTTGTTCTCAAAATGATTCTAAATGAAGTTATGCTTCATATGAATGTGCTTAGTATGCGAGTGCAATACAGGATTGTGCGTTATTGCAATTGCACTCTTTAGCTTGTATAACATTATCTTCAGCTACTTGCTGTATGTTGGCACTTTATCAAAACACGGTATAAGATTGTTTATCCCAACAATTTCCCCCTTTTTGATAATGCCAAAACCTCTTGATGATGCCAAAACCTTGATGTCAAAAACCTCTTAAATATCTTTGATTGGAGAGGCTTTCTTTCTCAGGTCTCCGGTCCCAGCATCCTCTGGTCTTCTGTCAAATGTTTTGGTCTTCAGAAATTAAAAAAAATATGAACTGCTCGCAGGCAAGTTCTAAAATGATAGCATCTAATAGGAAGTATATTACAACTTAAACTATTGATTGGAACGCAGGCACAATCTTACAGTGTAGTCTAGTGTTAAATACAACTTAACCTATGAAATGTTCGTAGACAAGTTCTTACAGCTTTTTATACTTAACAAGTTTTTACTTGTTTGTAGTAAATAAAGTGATTTCGTAACAACACAGTAACACTGTAGTAGATTACGAGTTGTAATATTTCAAGACAAAATAGAGTTCATTGATATTGGGCAAAGATTACAATGAAAGCAGAAATAAAGTTACAAAATTTTATGCTGCTAAACTTATTGCCAAAATAGGATCTTCCATGCTAGCTCTTGTATTGAGCATGTCTCCAAGGCCTCCTGTCAGGATCATTTTCAGTTTCTCTCCACTAGTGCTCTAATGAAGCCTTGCCTCGATTTAGATAGATCGCTCTTCCTTCAGATGATTGGTCTAAGGCAAGTATCCAGTTATCCGGGTGAGTGATCCGATCTCCTTTCTGATGCCTTGATTTCATTGAAATTTGCAATGGGAGCACTTCTGTTTCCAAAATCTTAGCAAATTCGTCCGCAGCCTCCGCCAATGTCTGGCATTTGTTGAAGATGGCGGACTCCCTGATGAGCTTGACAAAGTACCTCATCAGTTCATTCTTCTTCCATTACATCACTTCATCAGTTGTTGGCTGATGGTTGGTCGGCAGACGAAAAGCCGATGGGTTATACACATTACTTTTCCACATAAATCCGGGGTCGTGGAACTCTGGGCGAGAACCAGATAACCTGTAACATTGTGTAGGTGCGGCCAGTCGGTTGATTCTAGCACTGACGCTGTATTCTAGCACAGCATCAAATTCAGTCTGTCTGTCTCTCTCTCTCTCTCTCTCTCTCTCTCTCTCTCTCTCTCTCTCTCTCTCTCTCTCTCTCTCTCTCTCTCTCTCTCTTCCATTGCCTAGCGGCCTCCCTGGACTCTTCCCCCTTTTTGGTTTCATCAATATAGAGACCGTTTCATCAAGGCGTTCCAGGATCTTCATCGCATTGTTCTGTTTGGTCTCCATGCTTGATAATTTATTCATCAGGGAACTGAGCATCACAAACATGTCATTGATCTTGTGCTCATGTCCTGTGAGCTTGGAACCAGTATCCTAAAGGGCGGCGACAGTCCTAGCTTCACATATTCTGAGCTTCGCCTGCTCCTCTTTGAGAATCTCTTCGTGGCATTTTTGAAGTTGGGCGAGAGCTTTCTTTAATGCACTTAGCAAAATGTAAAAATCTTCTTTAATCGTCGTGATTTCTATCTTCACGCCGGTCATCTCATCGATGGTAGTATCATGCAGCCAATCGAGTTGTTCGCCAACGTTGCACAGGGCATCCACAGCATCCTGTAGAAACACTGTTTGGCACCCGATTGCATGCAGTTGCTCAAGATTGGCTTCAGTTCTGGAAGAGCTGGGGTGCGCTAAATTGTCTTCAGCTCCTTTGAGCTGTCGCCGAGCCACATTGTTGTGCGACTGGTGTGGTCTATCCTCAGGTAGAAAACTGTCATCGGGTTCCACTATTGTAGGAGTTGCGGGTATGGCTGATGGTTGGTCAGCCTGTTCGGACTCGGTGACAGGGGGACTGATTCCTCCTGTTCCGGATGGGCTTCTGTAGACAAAGGTACATGAGGTACTGAATCCTCCTACTGTCTCTCAGCATCCTCCTGCTACGGTAGAGGGACTGATTCCTCGTGCGGGATGGCACGGGCTTGATCGTCTTTTTGTGCGGCAACAGGATTGGTTGCCTGTTGAGAAATTGTCGGTTCTTCAACGACATGAGGGACTGATTCCTCCTTGTCTTCGGCAGTTTCTTGCTATCGGGGAGGGGACTGTTTTTGGCTTGAGGTCCCTTATCCCAGTTGTTGTTGCATCCGTGAGAACTCCTGTTCTCTAGTTTCCTCACGGCTCAGTCTCAGACCTGCCCGAAAGGCGTCGTCGTTGTCGTCTTCTGAGTCGTGGTCTGATTTGGGAGTAACAAGAACAGTGTCTTCGGATTTCGATTTGCCTTTTAATCGAGCGTCAGCTTTCTCCAGAAAATAGCTCGATATCAGATCCTTGCAAAAGAGGTTTTCCTATTATATTAGGACTTCTATGTTCTCGGAATCAGTTACCTCCAGGACAAATAATTCTTCTTCCTAACACTCGCTCCAGTTGTACATAGTTTCGTACGGAGCGACCCTGTAGGATTTCCACTGAATAAAGCGTTCAAAAGCCTGTTCAATTTGAACTAACAGCAGTGTGTGTTTGATTATAGTGTTTAGGGAGGGTCTGCGTACAGTATGTAGGTCTACTATAGGCATGGGTTCCTCGACAGGTGTGGGAGCCTGTTTCGGAAAGGGATCCCATACAGGGTTTGATACCCTGATGGGAGATGGATCCCTTACGGATGTGGGTTTCCATGCAGGAGATGCAGCTTTTGGCTCCGAAGGGGCAGCCTACTCGCCAGAGCCTTCAATGTTGGAAAATAGCTGTTTATCCATTGTTGCCGCCAAAGGCTCTGGATCTACTGTTTGAACAGTAGCAGCTATTTCTTCTGCAAGGGTTGTGCCCTGTGGGATTTTGTACAGTGGGTGCCGATGATGGGGCGTCGACAGAGATTGCTGTAATCTCTGCAGCCTAATCTTTGGAAAGCTTTCTTAGCTTCCTTTTCGGCTTCTCGACAGCAAGGGGAGTTTTGCTGTGAGATCTCTTCCTCTTCCTATATGTCTCCTCACTCCCGGACTTCAAAGTGGTGTCCCTAGGATCAGCATAAAGGGGCATATTCCGGACATATGGTCTTGACCGAATAAATCCATCTTTGTTGAAAACGGAGGGCTTGCTTCCTCCAATGTATTTCCCTTGGCCAATCATCTTGGGATCGGTTGATTACCGCACACCGCTTTTGGTCAGGATATTGTTGAGAATGAGGCCAAGAGATTTCTTCTGGGTAGCAGGCTTAGAAGCCTCTTCCTACAGCCTCTTTAGGATAATTTGACACCAATTGACCTTTTCTATAGACATGATGGCGACCATCATTCTGAATCGAATGTGGGTGATCTCAAATGCGCCAGTCCTGTTCTCAACAACATGGCAACAAGAATCGTGTAAGTATATGAAGGGCAAAGAAAAACTCTTCTTATGGCAGGATGCATGAACATTCGTGTTCGATGCAGCTCCAGTAAATAATCCCCAATATGCGGTGAGGATCTCTTAGGACCCAAAAGTCTCAAGCTTCTCCATAGTCAAGCCATCAGAAGGCAGTCTGCACAGATTCTGCAATAGATCCTGGTCAATGCGGATCTGAACTCCGCGGACGGTGGCCATAATGTCGGAAACATTAACGAACAGAGGCGTCGAGATAGAATTCCTCGACCATTTGCTCATCATAGAGCTCAGAAGTGTGGCTACCAAAGCTATAGAGGCCTTGTTGACGTATACTTGAGATAATGATCTCCATGGAATCAACGTCCTAGTTTTCAGTACGAACACACTCCAGGACGACGGATCTGGCAAAGATTCGCCCGTCGATGATGGTGGCCCTCTTCTAAGGGATGGAGACAATGTTTGTGAAGATGCCATTGTTATTTCTGAAGAGAAAGTGAACGAAATGCAAAGAAAATGCAGTAAAATGCAATAAACAATATAGGCTATTTGCTCAAAGAACTCGTTTAATTTTTCAAACAGTGAACGGTTAGATTTAAGGGATGGGAACTGTCTTTTTAAATGAACAAAACAGTATGAATCGAGCGTAACTGGTACGCCTTATCCATCCGATTTTGAAATGATGACCAGTCCCACATCTAACGTTTCGACTTCCCTTATTGCTCGAAATGGCGGTTTGAAATAATTAATTAATTTAAAAATCACGGTGTTTGAGATAAAATAGTCTAGATGTCATGCAAAGCATTTAATGCAAAGATGTTTGATTTTAAAACAGGGCACATGGACTAAAAACTATTTCAGAATGAATAAAATATTAAAATAATATTAATATACTATTAATTGATGTCCCATAATATGTACTGTATCCGCGAAAATACAGCGTTCCCCCTTAAAAGGTACATACGAGATTCAGTTCTTACAGCAATTTTTGGATTAATACTGTATTCATGGGCCCCTTGATTAATGCACATGTCAGCTGTAGGATTATTTCATATTTCATTATTCCTACAGTGCTGTCGGATTGTCTGAGTGTATAGTTAATTGACAGTGGATACTGTATTCTTGGGTCTTACAGCATTCCCCCTCAATTATTGAGTAAAGACATTACAACTTACAGGGAGTGGGGCTGTAGCATTCCCAATTCTTGTCGAAGCATACAGAACCTGGTTGTACTGAGAGGCTTGGTAAAGATGTTGGCTAACTGAATATCTGTGTGAACTTTTTCGAGCCGAACATCCTTGTTCTCAAAATGATTCCGAATGAAGTTATGCTTCATATGAATGTGCTTAGTATGCGAGTGCAATAGAGGATTGTGCGTTATTGCAATTGCACTCTTTCGCTTGTATAACATTATCTTCAGCTACTTGCTGTATGTTGGCACTTTATCAAAACACGGTATAAGATTGTTTATCCCAACAATTTCCCCCTTTTTGATAATGCCAAAACCTCTTGATGATACCAAAACCTTGATGTCAAAAACCTCTTAAATATCTTTGATTGGAGAGGCTTTCTTTCTCAGGCCTCCGGTCCCTGCATCCTCTGGTCTTCTGTCAAATGTTCTGGTCTTCAGCAATTAAAAAAAATATGAACTGCTCGCAGGCAAGTTCCAAAATGATAGCATCTAACAGGAAGTGTATTACAACTTAAACTATTGATTGGCACGCAGGCACAATCCTACAGTGTAGTCTAGTGTTAAATACAACTTAACCTATGAAATGTTCGTAGACAAGTTCTTACAGCTTTTTATACTTAACAAGTTTTTACTTGTTTGTAGTAAATAAATTGATTTCGTAACCACACAGTAACACTGTATTAGATTACGAGTTGTAATATTTCAAGACAAAATAGAGTTAATTAATATTGGGCAAAGATTACAATGAAAGCAGAAATAAAGATACAAAATTTTATGCTGCTAAACTTATTGCCAAAATAGGATCTTCCATGCTAGCTCTTGTATTGAGCATGTCTCCAAGGCCTCCTGTCAGGATCATTTTCAGTTTCTCTCCACCAGTGCTTTAATGAATCCTTGCCTCGATCTAGATAGATCGCTCTTCCTTCAGATGATTGTTCTAAGGCAAGTATCCAATCATCCGGGTGAGTGATCCAATCTCCTTTCCGATGCCTTCATTTCATTGAAATTTTCAATGGGAGCACTTCTGTTTCCAAAATCTTAGCAAATTCGTCCGCAGCCTCCGCCAATGCCTGGCATTTGTTGAAGATGGCGGACTCCCTGATGAGCTTGACAAAGTACCTCATCAGTTCATTCTTCTTCTATTACATCACTTCATCAGCTATTGGCTGATGGTTGGTCGGCAGACGAATATCCGATGGGTTCTACACATTATTTTTCCATGGAAATCCGGGGTCATGGAACTCTGGGCGAGAACCAGATAACCTGTAACTTTGTGTAGGTGCGGCCAGTCAGTTGATTCTAGCACTGACGCTGTATTCTAACACATCATCAAATTCTCTCTCTCTCTCTCTCTCTCTCTCTCTCTCTCTCTCTCTCTCTCTCTCTCTCTCTCTCTCTCTCTCTCTCTCTCTCTCTCTCTCTCTCTCTCCTCCATTGCCTAGCAGCCTCCCTGGACTCTTCCCCCTTTTTGGTTTCATCAAGATAGAGACCGTTTCATCAAGGCGTTCCAGGATTTTCATCGCATTATCCTGTTTGGTCTCCATGCTTGATAATTTATTCATCAGGGAACTGAGCATCACAGACATGTCATTGATCTTGTGCTCATGTCCTGTGAGCTTGGAACCAGTATCCTAAAGGGCGCCGACAGTCCTAGCTTCACAGATTCTGAGCTTCGCCTGCTCCTCTTTGAGAATCTCTTTGTGGCATTTTTGAAGTTGGGCGAGAGCTTGCTTTAATGCACTTACAAAATTCAAAAATCTTCTTCAATCTTCGTGATTTCTCTCTTCACGCCGGTCATCTCATCGATGGTAGTATCATGCAGCCAATCGAGTTGTTCGCCAACGTTGCACAGGGCATCCACAACATCCTATAGAAACACTGTTTGGCACCCGATTGCATGCAGTTGCTCAAGCTTGGCTTCAGTTCTGGAAGAGCTGGGGTGCGCTAAATTGTCTTCACCTCCTTTGAGCTGTCGCCGAGCCACATTGTTGTGAGACTGGTGTGGTCTATCCTCAGGTAGAAAACTGTCATCGGGTTCAACTGTTATAGGAGATGAGGGGGCATCAGTTGTGGGCATGGCTGATGGTTGGTCAGCCTGTTCGGACTCGGTGACAGGAGTACTGATTCCTCCTATTCCGGATGGGCTTCTGTAGATAAAGGTACATGAGGGACTGAATCCTCCTGCTGCCTCTCAGCATCCTCCTGCTCCGGTAGAGGGACTGATTCCTCGTGCGGGATGGCACGGGCTTGATCGTCTTTTTGTGTGGCAACAGGCTTGGTTGCCTGTTGAGAAACTGTCGGTTCTTCAACGACATGAGGGATTGATTCCTCCTTGTCTTCGACAGTTTCTTGCTGTTGGGGAGGGGACTGTTTTTGGCTTGAGGTCCCTTATCCCTGTTGTTGTTGCATCCGTGAGAACTCCTGTTCTCTAGCTTCCTCACGGCTTAGTCTCAGACCTGCCTGAAAGGCGTCGTCGTTGTCGTCTTCTGAGTCGTGGTCTGATTTGGGAGTGATAAGAACAGTGTCTTCGGATTTCGATTTGCCTTTTAATCGAGCGTCAGCTTTCTCCAGAAAATAGCTCGATTCAGATCCTTGCAAAAGAGGTTGTCCCATTATATTAGGACTTCTATGTTCTGGGAATCAGTTACCTCCAGGACAAATAATTCTTCTTCCTAAAACTCACTCCAGTTGTACATAGTTTCGTACGGAGCGACCCTGTAGGATTTCCACTGAATAAAGCGTTCAAAATCCTGTTCAATTTGAACTGACAGCAGAGTGTGTTTGATTATAGTGTCTAGGGAGGGGCTGCGTACAGTATGTTGGTCTACTATAGGCATGGGTTCCTCGACAGGTGTGGGAGCCTGTTTCGGAAAGGGACCATACAGGGTTTGATACCCTGATGGGAGATGGATCCCTTACGGGTGTGGGTTTCCATGCAGGAGATGCAGCTTTTGGCTCCGAATGGGCAGCCGACTCGCCAGAGCCTTCAATGTTGGAAAATAGCTGTTTATCTATCGTTGCCGCCAAAGGCTCGGGATCTACTGTTTGAACAGTAGCAGCTATTTCTTCTGCAAGGGTTGTGCCATGTGGGATTTGTACAGTGGGTACCGATGATGGGGCGTCGACAGAGACTGCTGTAATTTCTGGAGCCTAAGCTTTGGAAAGCTTTCTTAGCTTCCTTTTCGGCTTCTCGATAGAAAGGGGAGTTTTGCTGTGAGATCTCTTCCTCTTCCTAGATGTCTCCTCACTCCCGGATTTCAAAGTGGTGTCCCTAGGATCAGCAGAAAGGGGCATATTTCGGACATATGGTCTTGACCGAATAAATCCATCTTTGTTGAAAACAGAGGGCTTGCTTCCTCCAATGTATTTCCCTTGGCCAATCTTCTTGGTACCGGTTGATTGCGGCACACCGCTTTTGGTCAGGATATTGTTGAGAATGAGGCCAAGAGATTTCTTTTGGGTAGCAGGCTTAGAAGCTTCTTCCTGCAGCCTCTTCAGGATAATTTGACACCAATTGACCTTTTCTCTAGACATGATGGCGACCATCATTCTGAATCGAATGTGGGTGCACATCTCAAATGCGCCAGTCCTGTTCTCAACAACACGGCAACAAGAATCGTGTAAGTATATGAAGGGCAAACAAAAACGCTTCTTATGGCAGGATGCATGAACATTCGTGTTCGATGCAGCTCCAGTAAACAATCCCCAATATGCGGTGAGGATCTCTTAGGACCCAAAAGTCTCAAGCTTCTCCATAGTTAGGCCATCAGAAGGCAGTCTGTACAGATTCTGCAATAGATCCTGGTCAATGCGGATCTCAACTACGCGGACGGTGGCCATAATGTCGGAAACATTAACGAACAGAGGCGTCGAGATAGAATTCCTCGACCATTTGCTCATCATAGAGCTAAGCAGTGTGGCTACCAAAGCTATAGAGGCCTTGTTGACGTATCCTTGAGAAAATGATCTCCATGGAATCAACGTCCTCGTTTTCAGTACGAACACGCTCCAGGACGACGGATCAGGCGAAGATTCGCCCGTCGATGATGGTGGCCCTCTTCTAAGGGATGGAGACAATGTTTGTGAAGATGCCATTGTTATTTCTGAAGAGAAAGTGAGTGAAATGCAAAGAAAATGCAGTAAAATGCAGTAAACAATATAGGCTATTTGCTCAAAGAACTCGTTTAATTTTTCAAACAGTGAACGGTTAGATTTAAGGGATGGGAACTGCCTTTTTAAATGAACAAACAGTATGAATCGAGCGTAACTGGTACACCTTATCCATCCGATTTTTAAATGATGACCGGTCCAATATCTAACGTTTTGACTTCCCTTATTGCTCGAAATGGCGGTTTGAAATAATTAATTTATTTAAAAATCACGACGTTTGAGATAAAATAGTCCAGATGTCATGCAAAGCATTAAATGCAAAGATGTTTGATTTTCAAACAGGGCACATGGACTAAAAACTATTTCAGAATGAATAAAATATTAAAATAATATTAATATACTATTAATTGATGTCCCATAATATGTACTGTATCCGCGAAAATACAGCGTTCCCCCTTAAAAGGTACATACGAGATTCAGTTCTTACAGCAATTTTTGGATTAATACTGTATTCATGGGCCCCTTAATTATTGCACACGTCAGCTGTAGGATTATTTCATATTTCATTATTCCTACAGTGCTGTCGGATTGTCTGAGTGTATAGTTAATTGACAGTGGATACTGTATTCTTGGGTCTTAGAGCATTCCCCCTCAATTATTGAGTAAAGGAATTACAACTTACAGGGAGTGGGGCTGTAGTATTCCCAATTCTTGTCGATGCATACAGAACCTGGTTGTACTGAGAGGCTTGGTAAAGATGTTAGCTAACTGAATATCTGTATTAACTTTTTCGAGCCGAACATCCTTGTTCTCAACATGATTCCGAATGAAGTTATACTTCATATGAATGTGCTTAGTATGCGAGTGCAATACAGGATTGTGCGTTATTGCAATTGCACTCTTTAGCTTGTATAACATTATCTTCAACTACTTGCTGTATGTTGGCACTTTATCAAAACACGGTATAAGATTGTTTATCCTAACAATTTCCCCCTTTTTGAGGGTCATTAATGGAGAGTTGTTGGATATTCTGTGTAAGATCTTCTACTCGTGTAGGATCATGGTGAGGTTCGTCGAATACTACATGTACTGATTCCTCAATTGTCAACTTCCGTTTATTAAAGAATCTGTAAGCTTTGCTGACAAAGGATATCCTACAAATATCCCTTCATCCGACTTCTCATTGAAGGTTCTAAATTGATCTTTCCCGTGGTTTAAAACATGACACCTGCAACCGAATATGTGAAAGTACGAAAGTAATGAAGTTTTGTTGTTCCATACCTCGTATGCTGTTTTGTTGTGATGTTTGTTGAGGATACATCAGTTTTGTGTATAGCACGCTATATTGGTGGCTTCACCCTAGAAACGCTGTGGCAACTTGCTTGTGGCAATCATGGTCCTTGTTGCTTCCTTGAGCGTCCTGTTCATTCGCTCGGCAACACCATTTTGTTGAGGTGTGCGGGCAGCTGAGTATTCGTGCTGTATCCCATTATCCGAACAGTATTGCTATATAAAGCGTTTAGTAAATTCAGTACCTCTGTCAGAACGAATGGACACGATACTCAACCCTTTCTCATTTTGATGTTTTCTCAGGTGCTCGGGCAGCTTTGATGTGGTTTCCTTCTTCTTGCTTAGGAATATTGTCCAAGCATACCTGGAAAAATCATCAACAACAACGAGACAGTATTTCTTACCTCCCAAACTTACCGCGTCTACAGGACCGTAGAGATCCATGTGTAGCATTTCTAGAACTCTGTGAGTGGAAAGGTAGGATTTGCTTTTCAGGGTGGTCTTGATTGGCTTGCTTTTCTGACAGGATCCGCAGACACTGTCTTTTTGGAATGACACATCGGGTAAACCTCTAACCATTCCCTGTCTAGCAAGCTTGTTGATCGTCTTGAAGTTGACATGATACATCCTCTTGTGCCATAGCCAGCTTAGATCTGCAGTGCCTTTGGAAACAAAAGAAGGGATTGTGGAGCTCGTAGGCATCCAGTCAGCAATATACATGTTACCTGATCTGCTGCATATGAGCACAACTTCTTTGGTCAGAATATTCTTAACTCTACAGTGATCTATATAGAATTTCACCGAGAACTGTTTGTCACAGAACTGGCTAATACTAAGTAGATTATACTGGAAGCCTTCAACATAAGCTACATCGGTGACTTTGAATTTTCCTACAAGCAGGGTTACCTTCACTCTTGTTCTTCCTTTTGATTTATCACCCAAGCGCACTTTTGGACCGCGACCTTCTACATAATATGACAGCTTACTTTTATCTCATGTCATGTGCCGAGAACTCCCGCTATCGAAGTACCAGATGTCCTTCTCTAAGATGTTCTGTAGGTAAGGAAATTAAGTATATTTAGGTCCCCTTTGGATGTTGGTTCCATAGATGTTAGTGCCTTTAGGTGTAATATCCAGATAAATTATTGAGTATTTTAGTCCGTACTTGAATCTTGTATTATTCGAATTTGTGATATCAATAATCGAAGTATGATCTTTCCTGTATTTGTATTCGCATGTATGATCATGTCAACCTTGTAACTTTATACATGCAACTATGTCGTAACGTACGCTAGCTAGTAATGGTAACGTACGTTACGAGTCACAGATAGCGTACGCTATGAGCAAGGCATAGCGTACGTAAGGCAGTCAATTATTGATCAAGGCAGCTATCACATGGTCCAGCTGGTGGTGGGCTCAGAATAAGATTCCCATGGCATGAACCTGGACAGTTTTGGCTCAACGGGTGTTAACGTATGCTAGGTGATGTATATAGCGTACGCTAATTCTAATTGATTATGTACGAAACTGTGATGATATAGTGTACGTAAGAGTGTACATGAAGGGGACAGTAAGCTATAAACGGGTGCTAACGTAGACTAAAGATAAAGGATATCGTACGCTAAGTGTATAACGTATGTTACGCACGAAGGCTAACGTACGTAAAGGTCAGAAAAGTATAAATGGGACAGCACCCCATTTCATTTCCCCTCATTTGTTTTCACTTTCCTCTCGTTTCCTTCAAGACCGGAGAGTTCCCTTTGGCACTTAAACACTTGTTAACATCCCTACTTAGCCATTGAAGTTGATTAACACCTTGGATTGGCACTCAAACAACCGGAGTTGGATTCTACCTATTGCCTCAGCGTTTTTTTCATATTAAGGTATGTTAATGCTATCTCCAACCTTAGATATGTGTTCTTAAGGATGTTATGAACAAAATACCGAGATTATTAAGTTCCATAGATGAATTTTAACCGAACATCATGTTTTTGGAAGTTGGAATGTTTATGCTTTAGTTACCATTGTAAGAGCATTATTGTTTGAATCTTATTATGATGAACAAATAGAAGTGTTCTGAGATTGATAATCCGCATTGGATGGTTTCTTTGTAATGATCATAGACTTGGTTTTGATATCACTTTTTGTTAGATGGACATAGGAGGATGAACATTGAAGGTTTTGTTATATCTTGTAAAGGTGGATTGTTAGTTGATCTTCAAGATGATAGTTTGAATGTAATGATGATATTGATAACAACCATAGATTTTTCGAACTACATTTGAAGATTGATAATCGAGATTGGAGTAAAGTATTATGATGGCATGTTTATCCTGGAAATTCTAAGACATCAAACACCATAGGATTATTCATTTTCGCATGAGTAATGTATTTGTGAGTATAACGTACGTTAAGCATCATGCATTACATACGTTATATCATCAGGTGAGTCAGTCGTATGATCAGAGTAGAAACTGTCAAATACATGCGTAGCGTACGTTAGGCTTTGGAGCTTATGTATGCTAACGAACAGATTTAACGTACGTTACGTTGGGTATGTAACGTACGTTATGAAGACAGCAGGCAGGATATCATGTTGACAACTTTCGGATATAGTTTAGGATGTTAGATGTTCGTACATTAGTTATATGTCGTAAGATGAACCCTATATTATTTCTTTTGTTTAAGGTCCGAGCTTTACAATGTGATTGATCAAAATGGGCGACCTTCGAGTGTATTACTATCCGTCGAAGTTTTATCCTTATCATCAATTTGAGGCAAGTACTTTAATTGTATTATGTATTTATGTTATACATATTGTCGTGCATATATGTCGTTGTTGTATGTCCACCTCGTGTTGGTCCGACGGGATCATCTTGGGATCTATTCTAGCATGTGCTGGATCATCGGACAGGTTTTTCCACCTCATGTTGGTCTGACGGGATCATCTTGGGATCTATGCAGCGAACGCTTGATCATCGGAATTATCATGTGTATGTTGTGATGTCTTGTTGTGATTATCATTTGTGTATGATATCTGTGAGTCTTCTCGTAGGAAGAGGCACGTGGTTATTGTCATTTGTGTTGTTTACATTATTCTATGTGAGATGTTGAATATCCTTTTATGGTATATATATCGTACTTGTACTAGCATCGTTGTGCTAACCCATTCGGGGGTGATCATTTATTTATGTTCAGGATTTAGGAGGGCGGGGAAACAACCACTAGAGCTGCATGACGACGGAGGTGCAGAGTGATGTTCCGGCCGGAATATTCTATCGAGTCTAGTGTTGTTTTTAATAAGTACTCGAGTACGCTTGTTGTCTTGTTGTATTTGATAATTTTATTGAGTTGAGGATTTGACTTCGTACTTTGTGAACTGGTGATGTAATAATTAACTTTCGTTTGTTATCCTTCTTTAATTATGTTGTTGTATTCTTAGCCTTGTAAATTCTTACGTAAAGGATTTACAGCGCCGTAATATTCCTGAATATATCGGGCGTGTTACAAAATACGGTATCAGAGCTAAGATTATGGATATCTTAGCCGTTGGGTTAAAATAGGGGTCGTATATGTCTTTTGAGATAACCGGCCGTGAATAACATCACTATACTGCCTACGTCTTCGTGCGAGCGGTGGTTGTAAGTTCCTAAACTCTATCTCGTCCTTTACATATGATACCTCTTTATACTTGAACGTTAGAATGATATTGTAACCCGTATATTGAGTATTTATGCTTACAGTATGTTGAGAGGAGGACGTGGACGTGGTTGCGGTCGCGGACGCGGACAAAGGAATGCTGAGAGAGAAGCTTCACCTTCAAAGAAGGCTAGCCATAGCTCAGGTGTGCCACAAGAATCTATTAACAATGAACCAGAACCTATTGTTCCCGACATCCTTCGTCAGGTAGTCAACCAGATGACTCAGTTTGCTCAGGTTGTGGACCGAATGCAGGTGGCAGTAGGATTGCAACCAGGAGAGAGACAACAAGGCATCCCAGACTTGGGAAATCGAGGAGACCGATGGCTCCAGGAAGTGGTGAAATGCATCTGCCCAAGTTTGACGGTTTCTCGGAGACGTCGACGTGGGATCACTGGCTTAGAGAGTTGTAGAAAGTATTCGCAGGTATTAACTGCCCAGATGACCGGAGAGTTCCCATAGCCCAGTACTTTTTGACAGGGGAAGCGTCCGAGTGGTGGGAAGCCATCCGACCTATAGATCATGATGCCGACTAGGGATAATTTATATTGATGATGGAAGCACAGTACTGCCCTCGTCCAGTGAGGGAAGCTAAGATTTGAGAGTTTTTCTCCGTGCAGCCTTCAGATGTTCCAGTATCTCAGGCGATTAAGATGTTTAATCAGTAGGTGCCATTTGTTCGACACCTGGTCAGGACCGATGCAGAAGTGATGATCCACTTCGATATGAGAATGAAATCGAAGATACAGAGGAACATGTCTGGTTTTGAATGCACCACTATCCGTCAGTATCAGGGCAAAGCATTGGCGTATGAGATTAAGGAAGTGGCCATGGAAAATTTCTCAGAGTCCAAGAAATAGAAAGTATCTGGTAATTTCACAGAGCATAAGAGCAGTGGACCCTGCAAGGCCCAGTCACCCTTTCATTCATTCAAGAGACCTCCGCATCCATCCAAGGGTGGGAAATACTCTAGAACAGTATCAGCTACGACAGAGGCAACTAGGAAGTGCTTTAACTATGGTCGAACAGGGCACTATCGACGTGACTGCTCACTTCCCGCAGTGACGTGTTATGATTGTGGTCGAGAGGGACATCATGCATTGTTCTGTGAGGAGGCTACAAAATCTTTCAGAGCTCGTGCATCACAGCCAGTTCAAAGAGAGGCGAGTGTTCAGCAGACGCATCAGAGTGTCCAGCTACCCCAAAGTTTTGGTCGAGGATGGGGCAGAGGACAGTTCGACCAGAAGGGGACATCGAGTGCTGGATCCGTTCCTCCATGCCTGTATGAGATGGGAAGAGCAGAAGATCAAGATGCTGCTGTCGCATCAGGTACCGTTCAGATTCTTCCGCAACCAGTTAGCGTTTTGTTCGATACAGGAGCTACATATTCGTTTATATCTTTGTCTTGTGTTAATCATTTGAACATTACTGGTTTTTATAATTATGAGCCTTATGTTGTGGGTTTACCGAGTGGAGAGAGAATTGTGGGAAACTTAGAAACTAGAAATTTTCCTGTATCATTTGGAGGTAGAGAGTGGCCCTGAGATCTGATTGCAATAGAGATGCAAGGAGACGACCTGATTCTCGGAGACGATTGGCTTAATCGATATGGAGCTATTGTGAACTACCGGAAGAGGAATATCTCGATGATAGCTGAAGATGGTTCCAAATTATTATTCAAGGGATGGAGACCAGGAAGCTCAGAAAAGATGATCAAAGTAATAAAGCTGTCAAACTACTTAAACAGGGCTGTACCGGATACTGGTGTTATGCTATGAACAAGAAAGACAGAAATGTAGAACTTTCATCCATTCTTGTTGTGAATGAATTCCCGGATGTGTTTCCTGAAGAATTACCTGGACTACCTCCATGACGAGATGTAGAATTCACTATCGAGCTGGAACCAGGAGCTACACCAATTTCTAAGTCGCTGTATCGTATGGCACCTACTGAGATGTACGAATTGAAGAAGCAACTGGAAGAGTTACTGGACAAAGGCTATATTCAGCCACGCGTTTCGCCCTGGGGTGCACCAGTTCTTTTTGTTCGGAAGAAAGATGGATTGCTTCGATTGTGTATTGACTATCGAGAGATGAACAAGATGACGATCAAGAACAAGTATCCGTTGCCAGGAATTGATGATTTGTTTGACCAGTTGCAAGCAGCAACAGTATTTTCTAAGATCGATCCGAGATCGGGATATCATCAATTGAGGATTAATGAATCTGATGTCCCGAAGTCAGCATTTAGAACTCGCTACAAACACTATGAGTGTGTAGTGATGCCGATTAGTCTCACTAAAGCACCTACCGTATTCATGCAGTTGATGAATCGAGTGTTCATAGAGTATTTGGGCAAATTCGTAGTGGTGTTTATTGATGACATTCTGGTTTATTCCAAGAGCTCGGAAGAACACAGGCAACATTTACAGATTGTATTGGACCTGTTGAGAAGTGAACAACTGTATGACAAACTTTCTAAGTGCGAATTCTAGCTAAAGGAAGTGATGTTACTCGGTCATGTGGTATCAGCGGAAGGATTCCGAGTAGATCCCTAGAAAGTCGAGGAAATATTGGATTAGAAGTCTCCTAAAAACATGAAGGAAGTCAGGAGTTTCTTAGGACTTGCTGGGTATTATCGTCGGTTCATGGAAGGGTTTTCCAAAAGTACCCGCCCACTTACTCGATTACTACAGAAGACCCAAAAGTTTGAGTGGAACGAGATGTGCTAGACTAGTTTGATGAATTAAAGAAGAGATTGACGACAGCACCGATTTTAGCACTACCATAGGAGATTGGAGGATTCATAGTTTATAGTGAGACCTCAAACCAAGGTCTCGGGTGTGTACTAATGCAGAATGAGAAGGTGATCGCCTACGCATCACGACAGTTGAAGCCCTATTAAGTAAATTATCCAACGCACAATTTGGAGTTGGCATTTGTGGTTTTCTCCTTGAAAATTTGGAGACATTATTTGTATGGGACTCACTGTCAGATCTTCAGGGATCATAAGAGTCTCAAATACATATTCAGCTAGAAAGAGTTAAACATGCGACAAAGGAGATGGCTGGAATTGATTAAGGATTATGACTTAGAGATTCTTTATCATCCAGGCAAAGCAAATGTGGTGGCTGATGCACTGAGCCGCAAACCTATTTCTATTCAAATGCTGGAGACTCTCACCTCCCAGCCCAGCATTCAACGAGAACTGATTCACGAAGGAATTGAAGTATGGTTGCAAAGAGTCCAAGGACAACTATGTGTGATGCAATTAACTTCATCATTAACCGAAGAAATCAAATCTAAGCAATTAGATGACCCTATGATGATTCGGTTACGTGATGAAGTGAGTAAAGGAAAGGCCCCAGGATTCGTACTTTATGACGATGGAGTTTTGAGATTCTAGAGCCGACTTTGTGTTCCCGATGCCGATGTTTTGAAGCAGACAATTATGTAGGAAGTTCACATCACACCCTATTCTATCCACCTAGGAACCAGTAAGATGTATAAGGATCTGAAGCAGAATTTCTGGTGGGGAAACATGAAGAAAGTTGTAGCAGATTATGTTTCCAAATGTTTGATTTGTTAGCAGGTTAAGATCGAACATCAACGACCTGCCAGAATGCTAAAGCCGCTCCCAATTCCTGAATGGAAATGGGAAAATGTGTCAATGGACTTTATCACTAATATGCTGAGGACCAGAATAGGGATGAACATGATTTAGGTGATAGTTGACTGTCTAACCAAATCGGCTCATTTTCTGGGCATTAAGGACACTTGGGGATCAGAGAAGTTGGCACGAGTGTTTATTGCAGAGATAGTCCGATTGCATGGTACGCCGAAGACCAATATTTCTGACCGAGACAGTCGCTTCGTGTCACATTTTTGGAAAGCAGTTCATAAAGCCTTGGGAATCGAGCTAAACATTAGCACAACTTATCATCCGCAAACACACGGGCAGTCTGAGAGGACTATTCAAACAGTAGAAGATATGCTGAGAGCTTGTGCCTTAGATTGGTCGACTGAGTGGGAAGATCATCTACCATTGATTGAATTGACTTACAACAATAGTTGGCATGCTTCCATTAATATGGAACCTTTTGAAGCATTATACGAAAGGAGATGCAGATCTCCCTTGTGTTGGGACAATTCGTCGAATATGATCAGGATGGAACCGGAGTTGATCGTACAGACACAAGACAAGATTGCTTTGATTCTTGAAAGACTATTGACCGCCCAAAGTCGGCAGAAATCTTATGGAGACGTACACTGTCGCCCGTTAGAATTTGATATTGGAGATCACGTGCTTTTAAAGGTTTCTCCTACTCGGGGAATTTTTTGTTTTGGGAAGAAGGGGAAGTTGAGTCCGAGATATATCGGACCATTCGAGATTCTTGAAAGAGTTGGAGAATTAGCGTAAAGGTTGGCATTACCGCCATCGCTGAGTTATTTTCATAATGTGTTCCATGTATCTCAGTTACGGAAGTACATATCAGATCCCAGTCATGTCATTGATTTCGACGATATCGAAGCCGCTAAGTGTAATATCCGGAATTTCTACTATTGTGGTTTAATATTATTTTATCTGAGTTATGTTGTACAGCATGGAATCTGTACAGTATGGATAAAATAAATGAAGGACTAAGACATCTGTATTGGTATTACTACCGCACTTGGTTGACAGTTTTATTGGAAGACATTGCGTGTCGGGTTTATCGTATGAGAATATTATTGGAAGGAGTATGTGTATTCGGTATGCCGTATGTTCATATTCTGTGTGTTGAGACGTTGGACAAGAATAGCTAAAAATGGCTAAGTGTAGCATTATTAGCGCAGGCTAATATACATGCCTAGCGCACGCTATCGTGCAGGTTTAGCGCACGCTAATGGTAAAGGATAGCGGACACTAGTACAGACCAGATCAGAAGGAATCTATGTGTGGACCCAGCCACTTTCGGCGCATGTGCCGGCAAGGTCAATGGATGTTTGTTGTGAAGGATTAGCGCACGCTAATGTATATTGTTAGCGCACGCTAATCAGATCGGACCAAAGGAATCTTGGCTTTGTCAGGTTACTTTCGGCATGTGGGGACATGGGGGTAGGTGCAGACGGTAGCAAGTCAACTGTGAGTACCGCACTCTATGGATGAAAGTTTGCGTACGCTAAATTGAGGCCTTTACGTACGCTATTGCATTGGCATTGCGTACATAAATCATTTCATGCAGTAAGGCAGTAGCCTCTGGACTGCGATAACGCACGCTAACAAAGACAGTTAGCGCACGCTAAGCATGTAACGTATGTTAAATGAAGATGTTAGCATCCGTTAATAATGTACAGTATATATATAAGTGCAGTTGGCCATTATTCGTCATTTCTATCAATTTCTTCATGTGAACCAATAGAGAGAGACTTGAGAGGTATTTGAGGTTCCCAAACATTGAGAGATGATGATCTTTAACAAGATTAAGGTGGAGAGCATGGATTAAAGTGTTGTTCTTGAAGTTATTCATGATTCTTGGAAAGGAGTTAAATTGTTCTTCTTCTTGGTTCATCTATACAAGGTAATTTCGTATCCCTTTGATAGTGGTTCGTTTTTAAGGATGATTACTTGTGAGGAAGCGAGTTGGATTATCTTGTGATGATGTTATATGGGATTTAATGAGATTTTGATAAGAGATTTTGGATGTTAATTAAGATACTCCATGCCTTAAGAATTGTGTTTCGTTTAACCCAATGAAGGATGGATTTTTGAATTATGTTGATTTCATATGAATCATGATATGAGGTTGTATTCCAGATTAAGTATGATATGATCCTTGTTATCGGGTTGGTCTGATTATTGATGTTGTTGTTGAAATATTCTTCATGATGATATATACATCAGGCTATGTAGTTTTGAATGTGATTTCGGATATTTCATGTTCTTGAAGAACTCTTGAATGATATGATATGATGATTATGTATAAGAGGTATTGGTGTTTTGGATATGAATAAGGGATATTCGTATCTAGAGCTAGGATGTGTGTTTTGATATAATATTCGTATAAGAACACGAATATGACTTCGAGTATGATGAAGAGGTTGAATTTGGAAAAGTTATTGTTAATCTTGGAGCATGATTTCCTTTTCATTCATATTCGTAGTCGCAAGGTGTTAGTCGATGCTTGGAATGCATACAACTGTACAGCATTAGCACACGCTAAGCTTACTGGCTAGCGCACACGCTAACGGGAGCGACTTAGCGCACGCTACTGTATATGTTTAACATGCGCTAAGTGTAATATCCGAAATTTCTACTACTATTGTTTAATGTTATTTTATCCAAGTTATGTTGTACAGCGTGGAATCTATACAGTATGGATAAAATAAATGAAGGACTGAGATGTCAGTATTGGTATAATTGTCGTATTTGGTCGACAATTGTATTTGAGGATATAATGTGTTGAGTATATGTATTCAGTATGCCGTATGTTCATTTTTTGGTATGTCGAGATGTTGGACGAGGATAGCTGAAAATGGCTAAGTATAGCCGCGTTAGCGCACGCTATGAAATATGCTTAGCGCATGCTATGAGGTATGAGTAGCGCACGCTACGTGGTGCAGTTAGCGTACGCTAATAGGTTCGCATTATGTACGCCAAGAAGGATCCTTAACATACGTAAGGCATTATGGGAAAGGTTCGGAAGGTGGCCAACAGGTAGGCCCCGGTTGATCTACATTTAGCGCACGCTACCAAGGATGGTTAACATACGCTAATATCAGATAATCTGACAGGGAATCTTGGCTTTCGGCGAGTGGACCCGGCCACTTGTGACGCGTGTCCAGATAAGGTCAGCGGGTGCTTGTCATGTAGGGGTAGCACACGCTAAACTGTATGGTTAGCGCACGCTAATTCTAGATCGGTCAAAGGAATCCCGGAAATCGCGGATGCTTTCAGCATGTGGGGGCACGAGTGGTAGGTGAATACTGTAGTAAGTCAACTTCAGATAGCGCACGCTAAGGGCAAGGACTTGCGTACGCTAGACATGATGTTTTATGTACGTTAATGCATGGGCATTACGTATGTAAGCTAGTTTACGAAGCGAGGCAGTGGCCTCTGGGCTGCGATAGCGCACGCTAACAAAGTCAGTTAGCGCACGCTAGGACAATAACGCACGCTATTTTATGAGAGTAGTGCGTGCTTGTAATGTTTATTATATAAGGGGACAGACGGGTTTTGAGATGCATTTAGTCCATTCTTTCTCCTTTAGTCGATAGAGAGAGCTTTGGGAGGTTCTTGAGGTTCCCAAACATGGTGAAATGATGATCTTTAACAAGATTAAGATGGAGAGCATGGATTCAAGCCTTGTTCTTCAAGATTTTCAATATTCTTGGAATGGAGTCAAGTGTTCTTATTCTTGGTTCATCCAATCCAGGTAATTTTCGTATCCCTTTGATGGTGGTTCGTTTTTCTTGGATGATTACATGTGAGGAGCATGTTGGATAATCAGATGATGATGTTATATGAGATTCAATGGAATTTTGATAAGAGTTTCGGATGTTAGTTAAGATTCTTCATACTATAAGGATGTTGATTCGTTTAACCCGATCTAAGATGGATTTCTGAATCTTGGTAATTATATTGGTCGATTTAGATGAGATGAATCATGATACTAGGTTGAATTCCAGATTGAGTATGATATGATCCTTGTTATCGAGTCGGTTTGATTGTTGATGTTGTTATTGATATATGGACATTGATATGATCCTTGTAATAGTTATGGTGTCGTTATCTTCAAGAGATATGGAGATTTATGTCTCCCTTCATTCGGATTCGTAGTTGCAAGATGTTAGTCGATGCTTGGAATGCATGCCACTGTACAGCATTACGCACGCTAAGCCTACTGGCTAGCACACGCTAAAGGGAGCAACTTAGCGCACGCTATGTTATGTGTTTAACGTGCGCTAAGTAGGCAGACAGTGCAGTATTTTTGTGTTGTGATTATGAATTCGTGATGGTTTGATTTGGTTTGTTCTGACTGCTTTTATTCGAGGTTTTTTTGAACCGTTGAGTTCGATGGGTTGGTTTGTCGGTTGTTGATTATTATCGGATGTGTTGTCATTTGATTATTGCATTAGGTTGCGATAATTGATCGTGGATTACGACCATTGTGTTGCTTTTGATCGGGGTTGAAGAGCTCGTAGACAAAGGCAATGTGTTCGGTAGTAGCTTCGTGGTATCGGTATCGAGGCAAGTTATTACTTGCTCAGTTATAATATTTAATGAATGGTTTCAGTTTCATTTCGTTTATAATGCATATAGCGATGATTATTATTGTGAACTCTGGGTATTTGGATCGTATATCATTCTTCTGATTCTGGGAGGTAAATCATAATGTATATGCTTTATCTCGGTTATTGGTTTGTTTGGGTATCGAGGTTATGTTGCGATAAAGACGAGGATATGAGTATCTATAGTTCATTGTACGTTTGGATCGCCGAGCATTGGGGATAATTGCCGGTGATGATTTGACATCGAGATTGCTCCTGAAGGACTCGGGACAAGTATCTTAGTTTTATTCGGTTTAGTGTTAATGGTGTTGATCATGCAGGTTGTCATTCATGTTGCTCAGCATGAAGTCGTCCTAGTTGTTTCATCATAGTGTCGTTCATGTTTTGATTCATATGTTGTTCATGTTGATGAACATTTTGATTTGCATATGTGTATGCATAATTGTGTTGTTTGTGTTGCGTTGATCCGATGGGATCGTGTGATATATGCTGAGGGCGCTGGATCAGATGTCCACCTCGTGTTGGTCCGACGGGATCATCTTGGGATCTATGCTGAGGGCGCTGGATCATTGGACGGGTTTTTCCACCTCGTGTTGGTCCGACGGGATCATCTTGGGATCTATGCTGAGGGCGCTAGATCATTGGATTACCCAGTGTCGTGTTGATGGAATCATGTGGATTCGCATCGTTGGTTTTATATGTGTTGTTGTATGTATATTATTGGTTATCCACCTCGTGTTGATCTTGTAGGATCATCTTGGGATCTATGCTGAGGGCGCTAGATCATGGGATTGCCATTGAGTATACATTGTTATTCTTTTTGAGCATATTGACGTTGTCACATGAGTATGCATTTGTAGGTCTTGTGTTAGGACCGTGTCCGTATGTTGCTTTGATCTGATCACGGATTAGACTGGCATGATTGTCATGAGAATGTGCATCTTGAGGTATGTTCTATATTCCTTTGGTAATTGTATTTAGTGGACAATCGATTATTGTGTCGAGATGTGATGATGTCACCCGATGGATTGGGATTGGACTAAGTTAGTAGATTTCGTAACAGTGATTTATGATGATGCTTTGAGAACCTTGGGGTTCCGTTTGAGATACAGTACATGTTGGAACATTTTGTTCCATACATAAATTAAAAGTGTTTTGATGATTAATGTTGATAAGCAAAACAAAACAACAAAGAGACGAAGCCAAGCATCGAAGAAAACGAAGTGCAAAATGCTGAAGAAAAACAAAGCTAACGTACGTAACAGGAACATGTTAACGACGTAATATGATGAAGCTAACGTACGTAATGTATGAGAGATAACGTACGTAACTCAGTTCAAACAAGTGAACGTTGGAGGAGTCAAAGTCAGAAAAGCATGCAACGGATATATGACGTCATCAGTGACGTAATGTTAACGTACGTAACAAAGGAAAGGCTAACGTACGTAACTCAAATGATGAAACTCACTGGACTGATTTGTGAAGATACTAACGTACGTAACCATCCATGGTTAACGTACGTAATGAGGCTTACGTACGTAATGGAGAGCATATAACGTACGTAATGAGCAGTCTGGCAGCTAACGGCTAGTTTGATGATGGAGCCTATAAATACCATGCTTATGGTATTGATTGAGTACAACAACTTCAAGCATACTACACATTCATCTGAGATTGATATTCATTGTATTGTTGTTGTAATATTGAGCTTACATTGAGTGATTGAGTGTTATACACAAAATCATACACGAGTGGTAAAAGAAAAGATATGATTGGATTCGGTGTTATTAGGATCAATGATCCGGCATTGTTAGAATCGCAATCGCTATCTTAGTGAGGTTTATCTAGTACCCATAGAAAGCTAGAGCGGTTGATTCCTTGTCCGATAGAAAAGGAAAACGGTTTAACTTGGACCGACGCAAAGACAAGTACGAGTGGTTTATCACGGACCAATATAAGACGTGATTGTAAACGGTTATACCTCGACCGATTGAAGAGAGGCATAGAGGTTGCTATCTTTAACCTATTGAAAAAGATAAAGAGAGGACGTAGGCTCGTTTATAGCCGAACCTCTATAAATCCTTGCGTCATTTATTTTCCGCAATTTTATTTACGCTTCCGCAAACGGCGCAAATATCCGATTTGGTACCCAACAATTGGTATCGGAGCCGGTACTCCAATACACGGCTTAACATCCGAGGAGAAAAAGATCCAATGGCGTTTCAATTTACTCCTGTCGAAGGCCTTGCTCTCAACCGACCACCATTCTTTGATGGCTCAAATTATTTGACGTGGAAGAAGAAGATGTCGATATTCATCCGAGCATACGACATCGAAATTTGGAAGATTATTTGCCTTAGCCCAAAAGTTCCTATCAAATCCGACGGTACGCTCAAAACTTTTGAAGAATACGACGATGCCGATTGGAAAAATGACCATCTAAATTGTAAGGCCACCCAACTTTTATTTTGTGCCTTAAATCCCGAAGAGGTCAATTGAATCTCGTCGTGTGAGAGTGCGAAAGAAATATGGAAAATTCTTGAAATCACACACGAAGGGACAACTCAAGTCAAGGAGACGAAGATCAATATGCTTCTCCATGACTACGAGTTATTCATGATGAAGGGTGACGAGTCCATCACCAATATGCTCGACCGATTCTCGGTCATCACCAATGGACTAGCTTCGTTTGGCAAACCATTATCTAGTAGTGAAAAAGTCAAGAAAATCTTACGATCACTACCTAGCGAATGGGACGGCACCGTGACCGCGATTATGGAATCCAAAGATCTCAACACGCTCGATTTTAGCGCCCTCGTTGGTTCGCTAATTAATTATGAGATTGTGTTAAAATCACGAAGTGTCAAGCCGAAACCGAAAGAAAGATCGTTAGCCATGAAGGCTAAGATGTCGAAAAAGAAAGATGAAATCCCGGTGGAAGAAAGCGACGAAGAAGCGGCATATTATGCCAAGAATATTAATAAATTCCAAACCTTATTAAACCGGAGGAAGAAGGATATCTCGAGCGAAACGAAGAAGTTCGACAACTCTTGTCGACAATGTGGTAAACCAGGCCACTTTGCTAAAAATTGCCGTGTCAAACCCAAGAAGGAGGTTCTCGTGGCTACTTGGAGCGATGAAGATGAAGACGATGATTTCATCAATCAAAATAATCTCGCTCTCATGGCCCGGAGTTCGTTCGACGACAGTGACATCGAAAGTCAAGTAAGTACATCCACCCGTGATGAATTATTTGATGCATTTGAGTTGTTACATACGGATTTCCAAAATGCTTTATCGGAAATTAAGTCCCTCAAGTCTAAAATTAAATCTTTGGAAATTGAAAATTCCAAAATTATCGAGAAGGGAAAATTTGTTGAAATCGATCATTCAAAATGTATTGAAAATGAAAATATTTTGAAGAATGATCTCGTTAAAATCCAAACCGAGCTTAAATCTTTGACAAAGAAATTTTCGTGTGGAAATGAGAAATTTGAACAAATGCTTGGTATTCAAAAATTTACTTTGAATAAAGAGGGGTTAGGATTCAAACCACGTTCGAAAAACGAATTCGTTAATTTTAAAATACCCCATTGCGAAAAGTGTTTGAAAATCGGGCATCATATTTCAAGTTGCAAAAGCCCGAAGCGGACGATAAAAATTAAGAAAATTTGGGTCCCTAAAGGAACAATCGTTTCAAATATCGTCTACGTTTCTAAACAAAAACCAACTATAGGTTGGATCCCCAAAAATTGATTTTTGTATTTTACTCAGGGGGAGTTTTTTTTTTTAAGGGGAAATAATATTTTCAGGGGGAGTTTTTATCCTTTATGCATTTATTCATAAATTGTATCATGCATATTTTATATTTTGGTATCATTAAATTCAATTGCTATTTTTTACTTTTTGATGAAAACAAAAAGGGGGAGAGAAAGGAGGAAAATAAGAAAAATGGGATTTACCCTAAAAGGGGAAAAAACGAAGGAGTTGAAAAATGAAAAGGAGAAGTCGAAAAATGACAGAAAAATAAAAATGAGGAGACGTCGAAAAGACGATGAAAAATTCGAAAAATTCGATAAGTTAAAGGAAAGGAGAAAGAAGGAGTCGAAAAAGTAATGGGAGAAGATTCTAACGAAACGGACAAAGTCGAAAACTTTGGTCAGAAGATATACATATATTTGTATTTTTGCAGGAAAATCTCATTGACGAAGTGTTGTTTTGTAATCATCAAAAAGGGGGAGATTGTTGGAACATTTTGTTCCATACATAAATTAAAAGTGTTTTGATGATTAATGTTGATAAGCAAAACAAAACAACAAAGAGACGAAGCCAAGCATCGAAGAAAACGAAGTGCAAAATGCTGAAGAAAAACAAAGCTAACGTACGTAACAGGAACATGTTAACGTACGTAATATGATGAAGCTAACGTCGTAATGTATGAGAGATAACGTCGTAACTCAGTTCAAACAAGTGAACGTTGGAGGAGTCAAAGTCAGAAAAGCATGCAACGGATATATGACGTCATCAGTGACGTAATGTTAACGTCGTAACAAAGGAAAGGCTAACGTACGTAACTCAAATGATGAAACTCACTGGACTGATTTGTGAAGATACTAACGTACGTAACCATCCATGGTTAACGTACGTAATGAGGCTTACGTACGTAATGGAGAGCATATAACGTACGTAATGAGCAGTCTGGCAGCTAACGGCTAGTTTGATGATGGAGCCTATAAATACCATGCTTATGGTATTGATTGAGTACAACAACTTCAAGCATACTACACATTCATCTGAGATTGATATTCATTGTATTGTTGTTGTAATATTGAGCTTACATTGAGTGATTGAGTGTTATACACAAAATCATACACGAGTGGTAAAAGAAAAGATATGATTGGATTCGGTGTTATTAGGATCAATGATCCGGCATTGTTAGAATCGCAATCGCTATCTTAGTGAGGTTTATCTAGTACCCATAGAAAGCTAGAGCGGTTGATTCCTTGTCCGATAGAAAAGGAAAATGGTTTAACTTGGACCGACGCAAAGACAAGTACGAGTGGTTTATCACGGACCAATATAAGACGTGATTGTAAACGGTTATACCTCGACCGATTGAAGAGAGGCATAGAGGTTGCTATCTTTAACCTATTGAAAAAGATAAAGAGAGGACGTAGGCTCGTTTATAGCCGAACCTCTATAAATCCTTGCGTCATTTATTTTCCGCAATTTTATTTACGCTTCCGCAAACGGCGCAAATATCCGATTTGGTACCCAACAGTACAGATGATTGGTTATGGTATTATCATGTTGTTGAGGATACGAGATGTGAACTTTGGTAAAGTTATGACGATAAGATTACTTTGGTCGTATTCTTATTTTTGTATTCTCATTCGTATGTAATTATTGATGTCATGATGTGATTGACATCATTGTTGGATATTATGGCTGACCCCGTCGTGGGCTTTCTTTTTAGGTTCTTGGATTTTCGAGCTTATAGCAGTCGTGGAGAGATGAGCTTCCCGGAGGATACTGGCTAGGGCATGTATTTGTGTATTGAGTTTCCTGATCAGTCGCTGTATTCCGCTGCTAGAGTATTTTTAATTGTTTGGCTTTTACACTGCGTGAGTATTTTTAAATGACCTTTCATTTCTGGTAATTTGAGTTACTTTGGGAATCATTTTCTAAACTATTGAGTTTCGGTCGTTTGGCCTTGCCCTTTTCAAAACGAGATTTCACGAAGGTTTTGATAAATAGATTTTATAGAGTCTTCGAATATTTTAAAGATAGTACCATCGTCGGCCTCTTGGGCATTTGTAAATGTTTGCGAAAATTTCCTTTAGCCTTGTGGGTTCCATCTCGGGGCACACGGCGCTGTAATATTTCCGGTTAAATCTGGGGGTGTTACAGAATATGATATCGGATCTTAGGTTGAGAAAACCTAGGCATTCAGGTTGAGTTGGGTCGTGTTTTTTTGTTGTGTCATTCGAATTGTTGATTGACAAATATTGGAGCCGTGAGTTTTGTTGTACACTCGGGCTTATGCGTTATGTGATTTACCAGTGTGGTACTGGGATTGTCGTAAACTCTTTCCAAATGGTGTTAACGTGATATATTGTGTTCTTGAGTTGCATTGAGTTTTCAAAACGTGTGTTTTGAAAATATATGTGTCGAGTATTTTCTTGAGTCGAGACATGAGCCAGTATCACGGGGAATCATCGGCTTCACGATCTGTAAGTATTCGGATTTTCGAATTTCATTGAGATTTACTGCCGTTCTAAATTAATATGATTTGAGATTCGGAAGAATATTATGTGTTATGTTATGAGATAATAGAACACAATAGTTGGGACAGGATTGATGATCTTGAGAAGTTATGATTTTGGAAATTGGTTAAATTTTGGAATGTAGTTGCGCATTTAGGAGAAATGCTGGGGATGGTTGAGAAGAACATATAGTCATGTTAATTCATATATGAATTGTTTTGAACATTTGAAAATGATACTTTTCAAAATGAATGTTTTACGGATGTTTTACGGAAAATGATTTTTGGGCCGAGACCCAATCGATTTTGAAATAGTTTTATAACTCAGGACTTGAGGTCCAGAAGGATTTTCTACTTTTTAAACTTTTTTAAATGAGGAACGAGATATGAGCTTAGACCCTGATGCTTCAAAAAAAAAGAGGCCTTTCTGTTTTCTAAAACTCCCGAGATTTGTAAAACACTTTACCAATTGTTTTTATTTCCGCCTTTTGAGGTTTTTAGGTTTACTTGTTCAAACGAAACTTCTCGGGAAGTCTTTCGCTGTGTTGATTTGTTTCAATGTTTTGCCATAGCATAATTGAGGTGGTCCAGGATGGGATAATGGTCGAAGTTACGAGTTATGTGTGGAAAAAGGAGTTTTTAGTCAGAGTTTATATACTGAAATTTTGGAACTCTATCATGTGGTTTTCCGATGGAATATCAGTGGATATTGGTGACAAACCGAATTGGCATACAGGAGTACGGATGTGGTCAATCATTTGCATAGTTTTCATTTTAAAACTTCGAAATCGTGTGGATTCGAAGGAAACTGTTATCGAATACTTGGCACCAGCGAGCCAATTTATTTTTTGAAAATTTATTTTGTGGTCTTACCAAAATTTGGGTTTTGAGCTTTGAAATTTTTGAAAAGAATTTTCGAAAATTTGTCTTTTGACAAGACTATATGATTTCAAACTGGTTTTGAGAATGAAATGTGATTGATGTACATACGCATCTAGTGCATAATGCATGTCGTGGTGAAGTTCTGAGTGGGACTCACAAACTGGATATCATATCGATGGTATGAGGAAAAGAGATTCGAATTTCAGCCTGGTAGTTTGGTTATCCAGGGATGATCGGTTGATTTATTAGATAAGAGAAATATGCTGCATGTTGTAGATTCGGGTACAGGATATGATTTTGGGACTTTGGATTTTATGAAACCGGGACATATGTACTATGTGATTCCATTGGTACGGTAGTAGCACGATTTTACCATAGTGATTTTTGAATGATTTCTTTGTAAGTGTAGATTTGGGGATGATGACCCCATACTGGTTGTTTTAGACAATGAGTGGTCGTTCCCACTCCTTGTATGAATTGATATGTTCATCAATTTGCGATTGTGTAACGCCCTGGCTTTCTTATTTAAAAAGAACGTTACACAGCTCATTTTTTTCCTTAAAAATTTTATATAAGTTCGGAGTGCGGAAGCATTTTAGTCAGTAAATCTTCAATAAAACTCGTTTATTCAACCATCAGTAAAGTTTTACAAAAATATGGGAAATCAAATATTCCGACATAGTCCGATGAAATTATTGTTAGGAGTATGCCCTCGAATGCCACTCAGAGGTTGTTGAGTGAGGGCATTGTACTTGTAATTATGTAAACCATTTATATAAGGCAAATGAATGTTTCTTTATTTACTGGTAGTTACTGGCATTCCTAACTCGTAAATAAACATATAGAAACTAGTCCGTGTAATTGAGAGCAAAATGTTCCACTCCTTATTGGATAAGGGGGTCGGCACAGGAAAAGTTATAGCTCAAATACTTAATCGTTCGCAAGTCGATGAAACTTGACTGGGCGTTAAGTTTATGTGAAGACTTGTATGACGTGTTCTTTGACATGGAGAGTGCCTGTCGAACAATAATGGTTAATGGGAGCACACGTTATAGGTATGCTAATTGGATTAGTATACTCGAACCGACTCACCCTCGATTCGTCACACGGATTTCACTCCGGGACAGTCAATGACGGAATCGAAAGGTTGTGATAGGTATTCGTGAACCTTCGACTTGAGGATTTAGTAGGGATGTGCTTGTGACGTCAAGATTTTCATTAGAGTAGTTCGACCCTGTAAACCGGAAGGCGGGGGTTGTAATATCCGAAATTTCTACTACCATTGTTTGATATTATTTTATCCGAGTTATATTGTACATCGTGGAATCTGTACAGTATAGATAAAATAAATGAAGGACTGAGATGTCAGTATTGGTATAATTGTCGTACTTGGTCGACAATTGCAATTGAGGATATTATATATCATATGAGAATATTATGGAATTAAGTATATGTATTCAGTGTGTGAGTGTACGTATCCAGTATGTCGAGACAGACGAGAAGAGTTGGAAATGGCTAAGTATAGCCTGACTAGCGCGCGCTAATGGTCAAGTATAGCGCACGCTATCGTTCATGGTTAGCGCACGCTAGAGGCAGAATGTAGCGCACGCTAGTGCAGTCAGATCAGAAGGAATCTACGTGTGGACCAGACCACTTTCGGCGCACGTTCTGGTAAGTCAACGGATGTTGTAATGTAGTGTTAGCGCACGCTAATGCATGATGGTTAGCGCATGCTAACTGTATATCGGACAAAAAGGAATCTTATCCTCGTCAGCACTTTCGGCGTGTGGACCAATCTTCGGAGCATACAGACAAACGAGTCAACTGATGTTAGCGCACGCTAAAATGCAAGGACTTGCGTACGCTAGATGGTTTAAGTTACGTATGCTAATGCATGGGCATTACGTACGTAAGCTCATGTACGGCCGACAGTAGTCTCGGATCGCGATAGCGCACGCTAACAAAGGTCAGCTAGCGCACGCTAAGGCCGTAGCGCACGCTAAACATAAGATTTAGCGCACGCTAGTAATGTATTCTATATAAGGGACAGACGGGTATTATGAAGCATTTCGTCCTTTCTTTCACCTTCAGTCGATAGAGAGAGTTTTGGGAGGTTCTTGAGGTTTCCAAACACGGTGAGGTGGTGATCTTTAACAAGATTAAGATAGAAATCATGGATTAAAGTTTTGTTCTTGAAATCATTGGTGATTCTTGGAAATGGATTCAACCTTGGAAATCAATTCATTCCTCCATAAAGGTAATCACTCTTCATCTTTGGATTTCATTTTGGATTGAATGTTGATGTTCTTGAGTTGATGATTATTACATAAACGAGTTGATAAGCATGATTATGAGATGGATTACCGGATTATGATGATGTTATTGTTGATATGAAGATATTGATATGATTCTTGTGGTTTAAATTGTGTTGTTCGTTTTCTTGAGATAAGTGGATTAATCCTTCTCCTCAGTTTCGGATGTTGATGTTATTGTCGATGATTACTCTCTGTAATGGAAGATTAAGGGAGTGTTGTTACGTTCTTGATGTTTCATGATGTTGATATTGAGGAAGATGATATATGGATATAGGACTTGGATTATAAGTTGAATGATTGTTTGTATGTTAAAGGATATCGAATTTCGTTGTTTGATAACTATGAACATGGTTTAGAATCACTTAGTGTTCTTGATAATCGCCATGTGTTGATCGGTATATGAAATGCATGCAACTGCATGTCATTAGCGCACGCCAGTGTTACTGTCTAGCGCACGCTAAGGGGAACGTCTTAGCGCACGCTACGTTAAGTAATTAACGTGCGCTAAGTCAACAGGCAGGGTAGTATATTCTGTTTCGATTATGAATTCGTGATCGTTTAAGTTGGCTTGATCAGACTTATGGTTAACCGAGATATTGTTGAGCCGTGGAGATTGTGAATTGGTTTTATTGATTATTGTAATAGGTTGAGATTATTGATCGGTGTTTATAACCGTATGTTGCGGTCGTGTTTGAGTATGTTCGTGAATGGCGTTGGTCAGGGCCGAGGAGCTGGTAGACGAAGACATTGAAATTGGTAGCGGCTTCATCATCGTCGTATCGGTATCGAGTAAGTTATTACTTACTCAGTTTATAGTATTCAATGAATGGTTTCCGTTTCATTCGTTTATAATTCGTATAGCAATGTTTATAATCGTAATCACATGAGACTTGGGATTATAAATCATATTCGAGTTTTGGGAATCTAAATCAGAATGTATATGATTTACTTTTGTTATTGGTATACTTGTATATCGAGGATATATCGTGATAAAAATGGAGATATGAATTATCTGCAATCCTTGATACTTTGGACCGTCGAGTATTGAGGATAATGGTTCGTGATGGTTTAGGCATTGAGATCGTTCTCGAAGGACTCGGGGCAAGTATTCTAATCATTTTTATCATTTGAGTCGATCATGTTGTGATACATTCGTGTATCGTTGTTGTCATGCATTTGTGCATTGTTGTTGTCGTGTATTGTGCACTGTTGTTTTGTGCAGTTGTGCATTGTTGTCATATGTCCACCATGCGTTGGTCCGACGGGATCATCATGGGAATCTATAGCCGTGTCTTGCTGGATCGCCGGATGTAATGCCACCATGCGTTGGTCCGACGGGATCATCATGGGAATCTATAGCTGTGTGCGCTGGATCGTTGGATTACCATATGTATTGTTGTTGTGCATATGTATATTATGGGTTTGCCATAAGTATACATTGTCGTTATTGTTGTGATCATATTGACGTTGTCATATGAGTATGCATTTGTAGGTCTTGTGTTAGGACCATGTCCGTATGTTGTGTTGATCTGATCTCGGATTAGACTGACGTGATGGTAATGGTATTTTGTATCTCGAGGTATGTTCTGTGTTTCCTCTGGTAATTGTCTTTTGATGGGCAATCGATTATCGTGTTGAGATGTGATGATGTTATCTGACGGATTTGGGTTGGACAGAGTTAGTAGACTTCGTAACAGTGAGTTATGATGATGTTTTGAGAACCTTGGGTACTGGTGAGATACAGTACGAAATGTGAACTTTGGTAAAGTTATGACGGTAAGATTACATTGGTTGTATTCTGACTTAGTAATTTCATTGGTATGTAATTATTAATGTGATGTGACGGTTATCATTATTGGATATTATGGCTGACCCCGTCGTGGGATTTCTTTTTAGGTTCTTGGAGTATCAAGCTTGTAGCGGTCGTGAAGAGATGAGCTTCCCGGAGGATACTGGCTAGGACATGTTTTGTGCATTGAGTTTCTTGATTGGTTCTTGTATTCCGCCGCTAGAGTATCTTTATGGTTGGTATTTTCCGCTGCGTGAGTGTTTTGAGACGCTCTTTTGGTATCTGGTAACTGAGGTTACTTTGGAAATCGTTTTTTAAACTTTTGAGTTTCGGCCGTTTGGCCTTGTGATTTCAAATGAGTTTTTACGACGGTTTTTGATAAATGGATTTTATAAGTCTTTGTGAATTTTTAAAGATAACACCATCATTGGCCTCTTGGGCATTTGTAAATGTTTTGTGAAAATTCTTTTAGCCTTGTGGGTTCCATCTCGGGGCCCACGACACTGTAATATTTCCGGTTAAATCTGGGGGTGTTACAGAATATGGTATCAGAGCTTTGGTTGAGAAAACCTAGGCAGTCGGGTTGAGTTGGGTCGTGTTTCTGTCGCGTCATTTGAGTTGTCGATTGAAAAATATTGGATCCGTGAGTTTTGTTGTTCACCCGGGCTTATGCGTTGTGCGATTTGCCAGTGTAGTACTGGTCTTGTTATAAACTTTTCCAAATAGTATTAACGTGTTTCTTCAGATAGAGCTGTGTTGTTTTCTCGAGTTGAACTGAGTTTGCAAAAAGTGTGTTTTGAAAATATCTGTGTCGAGTATTTTCTTGAGTCGAGACATGTGCCAGTATCACGGGGAATCGTCGGCTTCACGATCTGTAAGTATTAGATTTTTAAATTTCATCGAGATTTATTGCCGTTCTAAGTTGATATGCTTTGAGATTCAGTAGAATATTATGCGTTACAATATAAGATGACAGAGTTGGGACAGGATTGATGATCTTGAGAAGTTATGATTTTGGAAATCAAAATGTCGATTAAGTTTTGGAACGGAGTTTTGGATTTGGGAGAAATATTGTGGATTGTTCGGGAGAACATGTAGTCATGTTAGTTCATTTTGAGATATATAAACTGTTTTTGAGCATTTGAAAATGATACTTTTCAAAATGAATGTTTTACAGATGTTTTACCGTAAATGATGTTTGGGCCGAGACCCAATAGATTTTTGAAATTGTTTTATAACTCAGGACTTGGGGTCCGAAAAAGAGTTTTCTACTTTTTAAACTTCTTGTAATGCGGAACGAGATACGGGCTGAGACCCTAATATTTGAAAAGACTTTTCTGTTTTCTTAAAAAAACTCCCGAGACTTGTAAAATACTTTATCAATCATTTACCTATTTCGTTTCTGCCTGTCGCAGTTTTGATTTACTTGTTCAAATGAAACTTCTTGGGAAGTCTTTCGCTGTGTTTGATTTGTTGATTTGTTTCAATGTTTTGTCATATCATATTTAAGGTGATCCATGATTGATTAAGGATTGACGTTGCGAGTAGTATGTGGAGGAGGAGTTTTTATCAGAGTCTATATATTGAGATTTTGGAATTTCATCATGTGGTTTTCCGATGGAATATCAGTGAATTTGGTGACGAGCCGAATTGGTATACGGGAGTATGGATATGGACAAGCATTTGCATAAATTCCATTTTATTTAATCGTGTATATTCGAAAAGAATTTTTATCAAGAACTTGGCACCAGCGAGCCGATTTAATTTTTAAAATTGATTTCGTGGTCTTACGAAAATTTATGTTTTGAGTTTTCAAACTCTTGAAAGAACTTTCAGAAATTTGTCTTTTGACGAGACTATATGATTTCAAACTGGTTTTGAAAATATGATCGATATAAATACGCATTTATTGCATAATGCATATCATGGTGAAGTTTCGAGTGTGACTCATGAACTGGATAATATATCAATGTGGAATGAGGAAAAGAGATTCGAACTTTAGTATGGCAGTTTGGTTATCCAGGGATGATCGGTTGATCTATCGGATGAGAGAGATGCTGCGTGTTGTAGATTCATGCACAGGATGTAATTTTGGAACTGTGTATTTTGTGAAACCGGGACATGTGTGCTATGTGATTCCATTGGTACGGTATTAGCGCGATTTTATCATAGTGAATTTTGAATGATTTCTTTGTAAGTATAGATTTGGGGAGGGTGACCCGATGCTGGTGGTTTTTGATATTGAGTGGTCGTTCCCACTCCATGTATGATTGGATATGTCCGTCGGTTTATGATTGGTTGTTCGTATGCCGAGGAGTATGTTCGACAGTCAGGTGTGTTTATTGGGATCCACCGTATGTGATTGGTTTGTCGTTTTGAGAATGCTATTCTTTCGTATATCTGTTTTCGTGGTTCTGTGTTGACCGTGTTGGAGTTTATCATGGTGATGATATTCTCGATTGCGTTTCGACCTTTGGATTGGTCATATTAGAGTTCATCATGTCAATGATATTCTCGATTAATTTATGAGTTGATCATTGTTGGTGATCATCTGAGCGTTCAGATTTTGTGTTGATATTTCGGGATTCGTTGCCATTGTGTTGGGCAGTTGTTTCACAGATGCATCGTGTATTATTGATTTGTATCAGGATTTGGACTTGATTGTGTAATCAAGCAGACAGGATTTGAAACGGATAGATTATTTCTTCCGAATATGTTATATTTTTGTTGAGATCCATGGAATTGTGATCGTAAGCGTGTTGAAGCTTTACAGTGAAGTCACTTGCTAGCATCTCAGGAGAGCGTCGACTTGGCGCATATGTAAGTATGCTATTTTGGTTATTCGGTAATAATGATGATTGATCGTTGTCGTGATGGTTTCGGGATATTTTGGTTGAACGATTTGTTTGTTTTTATGACGGATTGCAAGTTTCGAGGACGAAACTTATTTTAAGTGGTGTAGTATGTAATATCCGAAATTTCTACTACCATTGTTTAATATTATTTTATCCGAGTTATATTGTACAGCGTGGAATCTGTACAGTATAGATAAAATAAATGAAGGACTGAGATGTCAGTATTGGTATAATTGTCGTACTTGGTCGACAATTGCAATTGAGGATATTATGTATCATATGAGAATATTATGGAATTAAGTATATGTATTCAGTGTGTGAGTGTACGTATCCAGTATGTCGAGACAGACGAGAAGAGTTGGAAATGGCTAAGTATAGCCTGACTAGCGCGCGCTAATGGTCAAGTATAGCGCACGCTATCGTTCATGGTTAGCGCACGCTAGAGGCAGAATGTAGCGCACGCTAGTGCAGTCAGATCAGAAGGAATCTACGTGTGGACCAGACCACTTTCGGCGCACGTTCTGGTAAGTCAACGGATGTTGTAATGTAGTGTTAGCGCACGCTAATGCATGATGGTTAGCGCACGCTAACTGTATATCGGACAAAAAGGAATCTTATCCTCTTCAGCACTTTCGGCGTGTGGACCGATCTTGAGCATACGAGACAAACGAGTCAATCGATGTTAGCGCATGCTAAAATGCAAGGACTTGCGTACGCTAGATGGTTTAAGTTACTTACGCTAATGCATGTGCATTACGTACGTAAGCTCATGTACGGCTTGACGGTAGTCTCGGATCGCGATAGCGCACGCTAACAAAGGTCGGCTAAGCGCACGATAATGCCGAAGCGCACGCTAAACATAAGATTTAGCGCACGCTAGTAATGTATTCTATATAAGGGACAGACGGGTATTATGAAGCATTTCGTCCTTTCTTTCACCTTGATCGATAGAGAGAGTTTTGGGATGTTCTTGAGGTTCCCAAACACGGTGAGGTGGTGATCTTTAACAAGATTAAGATAGAAATCATGGATTAAAGTTTTGTTCTTGAAATCATTGGTGATTCTTGGAAATGGATTCAACCTTGGAAATCAATCCATTCCTTCATAAAGGTAATCACTCTTCATCTTTGGATTTCATTTTGGATTGAATGTTGATGTTCTTGAGTTGATGATTATTACATAAACGAGTTGATAAGCATGATTATGAGATGGATTACCGGATTATGATGATGTTATTGTTTATATGAAGATATTGATATGATTCTTGTGGTTTAAATTGTGTTGTTCGTTTTCTTGAGATAAGTGGATTAATCCTTCTCCTCAGTTTCGGATGTTGATGTTATTGTCGATGATTACTCTCTGTAATGGAAGATTAAGGGAGTGTTGTTACGTTCTTGATGTTTCATGATGTTGATATTGAGGAAGATGATATATGGATGTAGGACTTGGATTATAAGTTGAATGATTGTTTGTATGTTAAAGGATATCGAATTTCGTTGTTTGATAACTATGAACATGGTTTAGAATCACTTAGTGTTCTTGATAATCACCATGTGTTGATCGGTATATGAAATGCATGCAACTGCATGTCATTAGCGCACGCTAGTGTTACTGTCTAGCGCACGCTAACGGGAACGTCTTAGCGCATGCTACGTTAAGTAATTAACGTGCGCTAAGTCAACAGGCAGGGTAGTATATTCTGTTTCGATTATGAATTCGTGATCGTTTAAGTTGGCTTGATCAGACTTATGGTTAACCGAGATATTGTTGATCCGTGGAGATTGTGAATTGGTTTTATCGATTATTGTAATAGGTTGAGATTATTGATCGGTGTTTATAACCGTATGTTGCGGTCGTGTTCGAGTATGTTCGTGAATGGCGTTGGTCAGGGCCGAGGAGCTGGTAGACGAAGACAATGAAATTGGTAGCGGCTTCATCATCGTCGTATCGGTATCGAGTAAGTTATTACTTACTCAGTTTATAGTATTTAATGAATGGTTTCCGTTTCATTCGTTTATAATTCGTATAGCATTGTTTATAATCGTAATCACATGAGACTTGGGATTATAAATCATATTCAAGTTTTGGGAATCTAAATCAGAATGTATATGATTTACTTTTGTTATTGGTATACTTGTATATCGAGGATATATCGTGATAAAAATGGAGATATGAATTATCTGCAATCCTTGATACTTTGGACCGTCGAGTATTGAGGATAATGGTTCGTGATGGTTTAGGCATTGAGATCGTTCTCGAAGGACTCGGGGCAAGTACTCTAATCATTTTTATCATTTGAGTCGATCATGTTGTGATACATTCGTGTATCGTTGTTGTCATGCATTTGTGCATTGTTGTTGTCGTGTATTGTGCACTGTTGTTTTGTGCAGTTGTGCATTGTTGTCATATGTCCACCATGCGTTGGTCCGACGGGATCATCATGGGAATCTATAGCTGTGTGCGCTGGATCGCTGGACAAGTAATGCCACCATGCGTTGGTCCGACGGGATCATCATGGGAATCGATAGCTGTGTGCGCTGGATCGTTGGATTACCATATGTATTGTTGTTGTGCATATGTATATTATGGGTTTGCCATAAGTATGCATTGTCGTTATTGTTGTGATCATATTGACGTTGTCATATGAGTATGCATTTGTTGGTCTTGTGTTAGGACCATGTCCGTATGTTGTGTTGATCTGATCTCGGATTAGACTGACGTGATGGTAATGGTATTTTGTATCTCGAGGTATGTTCTGTGTTTCCTCTGGTAATTGTCTTTTGATGGGCAATCGATTATCGTGTTGAGATGTGATGATGTTATCTGACGGATTTGGGTTGGACAGAGTTAGTAGACTTCGTAACAGTGAGTTATGATGATGTTTTGAGAACCTTGGGTACTGGTGAGATATAGTACGAAATGTGAACTTTGGTAAAGTTATGACGGTAAGATTACATTGGTTGTATTCTGACTTAGTAATTTCATTGGTATGTAATTATTAATGTGATGTGACGGTTATCATTATTGGATATTATGGCTGACCCCGTCGTGGGATTTCTTTTTAGGTTCTTGGAGTATCAAGCTTGTAGCGGTCGTGAAGAGATGAGCTTCCTGGAGGATACTGGCTAGGACATGTTTTGTGCATTGAGTTTCTTGATTGGTTCTTGTATTCCGCCGCTAGAGTATCTTTATGGTTGGTATTTTTCCGCTGCGTGAGTGTTTTGAGACGCTCTTTTGGTATCTGGTAACTGAGGTTACTTTGGAAATCGTTTTTTAAACTTTTGAGTTTCGGCCGTTTGGCCTTGTGATTTCAAATGAGTTTTTACGACGGTTTTTGATAAATGGATTTTATAAGTCTTTGTGAATTTTTAAAGATAACACCGTCATTGGCCTCTTGGGCATTTGTAAATGTTTTGTGAAAATTCTTTTAGCCTTGTGGGTTCCATCTCGGGGCCCACGGCACTGTAATATTTCCGGTTAAATCTGAGGGTGTTACAGGGGTCAACCTCGACGTGCATCTTGACGGGCAAGTAGCAGGTCCTACTGAATACCAAGATAGAATTCTTTCTCCCGTTAGTGAGCGGGTTATATGTCCTATGCGGTTATTGGCAGATGAGATCATAAGTCTTTGGCCAAAGCATTGGAGCTAGTTGTATTAGATACACGACAGCTTGATGATCTCGATTTGCATTAAGGCATGCATAGCATCAAGTACAGATAGGGTTTGACTGACCGTGACTCTATAACTTGATCGGAACATTTGAAAGAAGGGTTTATATGTATACTGGTATTCACGACAGAATGGTTCTTGAATGATCCCAATCATTCGTTCTCAGTTAAGGCATAGCAAGCGCCAGCAGTGGCTAGGTGGTGCTACTACTCTTTGGTTCCTCCCATTGCTGACTGAGACGGACCTACCGAGTCGCGCATTAGGATTGACGAAGGAATGAATTAAGCTAATTCTATCATTATGAATATTAGATATTGGATATCTAATTTGGGACATTGGATGTCTAAATCGATTTATTGGATAAATTGATTTACGGCCTAATGAATCAAATATTTCACTGGGCGATTAATTTAATTCATGAATATAATTATTTCTTGGAGAAATTAATTATGTTATTTTGTATTTGATATGTTTAATTAATTGGATTAATTAAACGACACAAATACATCGGAACGGAATCGGAGTTTATCTGTTTGGACTCGCGGGAGTCCGAAACGAACCGAACTTGTCCTATTTCTACATGGGCCTACCCCCACATTTCCACCCACTTTCATATGGACCCTTGTTCCATTCTTTAATGTTTTGATCATTGAGGTGGTGGGGCTTTGATTCTCATAATAATGAGATGTAACATGTGAAGAGTTGAATAAAGGAAGAAGAAGACATCTCTCACTTATTCATTCCAAGCTTCCTACGAGAGAAAAGACTTCTCCAAGTCTTCTTCATCTTTGTTCATCAACTTCTTCTTCATTTTTCTTGGAGGAAAAATTGAGAGAAATTATTGAGAGATAAATTATACACTTAGAGTGTAGTAATAAATAGCTTCATCACTTAGCTCTAGCCGTATCCTCGGAGGATAGCAAGGTGATCGTCGTTCCGGTCGTTTCTACGGCGCGTGGCAAGTAGAGACGCGGTGCTTTCGGCGTTGGATCGTTCAAGAGCTTGGGGAATAGCTCAAGAGAAGGTTATCCATATAATCAACGTACTACAAGGGTGAGTTTCTATATCTCTTGTGAATTCATTTTGATATTCGTATATACGTAGCTCGATCGATCCTCATAGGGATTCAGATCGAATTAATTTTCGTTTTACCGCTTCCGCTCGGCCTTCGTTTTAGGCACCGAATCCCAACAGTGGTATCGGAGCGTAGGTCTTGCGATCGTATATACGATATTAGCATTTGGAATGCTTGATTAGATGGTGAATGATTTGGAATCATTTTAGTCATAATCGTGATATATGTTTTTCGTTCGTAATAATTGTATTTTTCGTAAGTTTATGTCTAAATATAAATCTTAAATTTCTGGGAAATATGATTTATATTGAAGATATGAAAGTCTAAAAATATAGATATTGGATATCCGGTCGAAAATCTAGCTCTGAATCGTCGTCGGACGACTTTTCGGACAAAGGGCGTGAAGCCGCCAGGTGACTTCGGCCGTGTCCGGTGACACGGCCATGTCAGCGGATCCCGAGCCATCGCCAGGCAGACCCGACCGTGTCGAGACACGGGCCGTGCCTGGCCGGCACCGCCGAGCGTGACTCGGCCATGCCGAGCTGCCGGAAAGTCACGAGGGTGACTCGGCCAGTAAATTTTTCGCCCCGGCTCGATTTTTTCGTGTATTCTTGAAAATTAATCTCCCTCATGTTAAATTGGATTTAATATGATTAAAATGATTTATGGTATTTCATTTTATAAGGGAAATTTGATTAATTGGAATATTTTGATCGACCGAATTATTTTGAACGTTATCATATTACCAATTGTGTGAATCGATTGGATCGGTTCGTATTGTTGATCGGATCAATGTATCTCTACGCTTTCCATTTATATAGTATTTATTGGATGAATGCTTTTTGAATGGCGATGTGGTTCGTGGACTTAGTTTCGAATCGTTCGTTTTATTCGATTGGGTTGTAAAGGCCGTTTTGAGCCTATTTATTTTACTAGAAATATTTGTATCTAGGATGCAATTTTCAATGTAAAATTTATATGTAATGACGAAGACCGGAGGAAGATCCATTTCGAGAAGACGAAGATTCAAGACGAAGACTTGTAATTAGATTACGGAGTTTTTTTTGTTTTCTAGGAACGGTCCATGAACCACATGTTGGTAGCAACTAGGTTGTGAATGGTTGTTTCATATTGTATGAATGCCACAAACGCGCTTAAATGATTAATGTGCAAAGTGTAACGCTAATCGCGAAAATTCTCCCACGATAAATTATTAAGTTTATAAGGTTTCAAGGTTTTCCTTCCCTCCATCGAGTTTTCGGGAAATTGAAATCCAAACCGGATGTGCTATGCTTCCGAGTTATTGGGGTAGTCTTTCGGGGAGGACGGATAAATTACCGGGAGCGCATTGGATGCCTTCGGTTGGAGCAAATTTTATCCCTAGAAACCTGATAGACTGCCGGATAAGATTCAATTGTGAAACTGATTTGCGTCGATGGTATAAACTTAACTTGTTCACGAACAATAGAAACCGTATAGGTTGAGGGGAGTGAACAAGGGGAAAAAGAAGATCGAATCATCCATTAGATGGGTTGGTGTTGGACACCACTTTATAAAAATTAATAGACTAGAAACCTATTCGGTTGCCCTCTATTAAGATTTATAAAGAACTCGATCACCACTATGAAGTAGAGAGACGATACTTCCGGATTTTACATGGGAGTGTCTTATTCCGATAAAAATAGTGGGAGCTGGGTAACAAGAATAGAAAAGACCATAATTCTATACTCAGAACATAATTGAATGAGTCACTAATTAATCTGTTATACTTAATGCAGACAAATCTCAATATGACAATGAATCCACTCGCAATTCTACTCGAAAAGAACACCTTAATAGGACCTAACTTTGTGGATTGGCTCCGCAATCTGATGATTGTCCTCAGTATAGAGGCACTGGGATACGTCTTGGAGACGGACATTCCGGCGCCTCCTGTGTGGACCCGAGCTAATCAGGAAGAGATTGAAAACCACGAAAAGTGGGTTAAGGATGACGTGAAAGTCCGTGCTTATATGATGGCTTCCATGTCTAATGAGCTTCAAAGAGCTCATGAGAAAATGACTTCTGCTAGGAAGATTCTATCTCACTTAACCGAACTTTATGGTGAGCACAGCAGAACTGCTAGATACGAGATATCCAAGCAACTGTTCGGTGCAAGGATGAAGGAAGGTGAGAAGGTTGGGGAACACGTCCTTAAAATGATATCCATGATCGAGAGATTGGAGGCTCTTGATTTTAAAATAGATACTTCTCTCCAAACCGACCTTATCCTACAGTCTCTCCCTGATTCCTTCTCACAGTTTGTTATGAACTTCAACTGCAATGAGATTGCATGTAATTTAGCTGGGCTAATGAATAAACTTGTGACCGCTCAGTCTCAGATGAAGACTCCGCGAATGAAGGAGTCTGCTCTTGTGATTTCTTCTAGACTTCGGAAGTCTAAGAATAAGAAGAAAAAGACCAAGAAGCGGACTGGACCACAAGCTAAGGACCTTAAGGGAAAGGGCAAGGCCCCGATAGTTCCAAAGAACAAGAAGAAGAAAGATGCTTGTCTCAAGTGCGGTGAGCTGGGCCACTGGGCTAGAGACTGTCCGATTCTTCATGGCACTTCAGGTACAGAACTTTTAGTTTTGGAAACAAATTGTTCTGCTACAGTATTTTCTACTTCTTGGATACTGGATTCTGGTGCTAGTTCTCATATTTGTACCATGAATCAGGATCTGGAACAAAGTAGGAAGCTTGGAGCTAGAGAAGTTATGATCAAAGTCGGAAGCGGGCATAGTGTCGAGGCGACCGACATAGGATCACTTCTTTTGGGTTTAGAATCCGGTTTTGTTTTGACTTTAGAAGATGTACTTGTTTTGCCCAAGGGGCACAAAAACATTGTATCCATTCCGGTCATGGACCGAAAAGGTTTTTCATTTTTCATTGGTGATGGTTCCTGCAAAATTTATTTTAGAAATAAACTAGTGGGTACTGCTACATTGTTAAATGGATTGTATCATCTAAATCTCAGCAACAAAGTAGTTGTGAATACTATGACTAGAAAACGTGGTAGGGATGAAACCAATCAAGTTTTGAAATGGCATCTAAGACTTGGTCATATTGGTCAGACCAAGGTTTACAAGATGGAAAAGGATGGACTTATGGGTCCATTGGGATCGGATCCATTTACTACTTGTGAATCTTGCCTTAAAGGCAAAATGACTAAGTCCCCCTTCACAGGGACTTTTGAAAGAGCCGCTGATAAACTGGGATTAATCCATACTGACATTTGTGGTGCTTTGGAAGCAGCACGTGACGGATATCAATATTTCATTACGTTTACAGATGATCATACTAGGTATGGTTATGTATACTTAATGAAACATAAATCCGAGGCCTTTGAGAAATTCCAGGAATTCAAGGCCCTAGTCGAGAAACAAACTGGTAATCATATCAAAGCACTTCGGTCGGACCGAGGCGGCGAGTATATGAGTACGGAGTTTGACGAGTTCCTTAAGGAACATGGAATAGTTTCACAACTAACACCTCCAGGTACTCCTCAGTTAAATGGTGTGTCAGAAAGAAGGAACCGGCCCCTGTTGAACATGGTCCGTTCCATGCTGGGCTATACTGACTTGCCGATTTACCTATGGGTGTAATACCCGTACTTTTATTGACTGTTTGACTCTGTCATCCTCCTTATTTTGTCGCTCTGTTAATGCTTGGAGATGTTGTTAATATTGTTATTGAGTTTGTATCTCGATTGGTTTTTGATCGTGTCGTTTTAGACCTTGCGGAAATGTTCTGGGCCAGAGATATAACGCACGCTAGGCCTAGGCTAACGCACGCTAAATCTGCTTGATTAGCGCACGCTAGCTTTGAGGCCGTAGCGCGCGCTAAGTGGATCAGTCAGGTCAGAACCAGTTTTTCGAACTGCTCTCTGGACTGGCGGTTTAGCGCACGCTAGGAGTGGTTAGCGCGCGCTATTCGTGGTTAGTAGCGCACGCTATCATTCGTCCGTAGCGCACGCTACGGCGGGCGTCGGAGGCGTGAGGTTGCCGGTTTTTCGAATATCGTAGCGTACGCTAGCCGGCTAGCGCACGCTAGAGTTATGGAATAGCGCACGCTAAGTCTTAGCGCTAGCGCACGCTAAGTGTTGAGCAGGCGAGACAGTAAGTTCCACGTTTTGGACAGCGCACGCTAGGGACATACGGTTAGCGCACGCTAACGGGCAGCGAGAAACCACTGGACTATCCGGTGACTTCGCTAGCGCACGCTAACGAAGGAGGCGTAGCGTGCGCTAGGATCGGGCATATATAAATATGACAATTGACTCCCATTTCGTCATTTTCTCACCTACTTCACTCATTTTCGACGGAAGCGATCGGGAGAGACGATCTCGGGCGATTGGGAGTAATCTTCCTTCTAGCAACAACAAAGTTGGAAGCAGAACAAAGATTTCTCAACATCTAATCCCTCCTAACGTCCGAATCAAGGTAAAAAACCTTAGAACCATAAATATTGGGAATTTTGGGGTTTTTGTAGATTCGTCCGATTTATCCGTTTGGAAGCTTGAGAACCTTGAGTTTATGGTGTATCTATACCATATGTATACCTTTCCCTCGATTTTATGGTTTAGATTGTGCCGTTTTCGGACTTGTGAGATTTAGAACGATTTTCCAACCTTTAGTTGATTATCCGTATATCTTTATGAGTCGTAGACGGGTTTGGGGAGTTCCTTCGTGTAGTTTGAATATGGATGTGTAATTATCATACTCCTTGCGAATCGTTTAGGTGCCGGAAGCGCGTTCTTGGACCTACCGAACTCATACCCTTCCTCCGTTCGATTTCTCGATGTCTCAAAGGCAAGTATATATTTATGAATGTGCATTCTCGACTTTGAAAGTATGAAATGTTAATGGCATGCTTATTTATATCCACTCCGGGACGGACCGACGGGTCCTCTGAGGGTTTCGTAGCCTCTGGTGCGATTCCATGGATAATATGAATTAACCACTCCGGGACGGGCCGATGGGTCCTCTGAGGGTTCCGTAGCCTCTGGTGCGGTTCCACGGTATTCATACATGCAATAATGACGGACGATATGAATTAACCACTCCGGGACGGGCCGATGGGTCCTCTGAGGGTTCCGTAGCCTCTGGTGCGGTTCCACGGTATTCATATACGTCTTGATGTGATACTATGAGATTTAGTTATTCCGGAATACTAGTCTTATATTGATGAATTGACGGATTACATTTACTTTATTGTCGAGGAGTATAGTGTTTCATACTTGATATACTTGCACTAGCTATTCGACGGCTAACCCCTTTATGGGGGAAATACTTTTCATGTATTTCAGGTTCCGTAAGATCGGACAGCAGTATCGGGTCGGCATGAAGATGGTGGGCAAGTGTGATACTGTGTTGGTCTTCCAGTTATGTTTTGAGCTTTCCATTCAGTGTTGTCGTACTGGATTGGTTATTGAATACTCGAGTATTGTTTTTCCTCTTTCCTTGAAGTTCCGGCCTGTGTTTGCCGAAGTATTGACTTGTGATGTAATGTCTGCGAATACATTGGTTATGTTTTTGAATACCTTTGTATCGTCTTTCTTCTCATTATATGTAGACCTCCTCGGTCAAGTTTTATAGTTCCGTATATGATTAGCCTTGTGGGTCCCACGGCGGGGCTCACGGCGCTGTAATATACCCTGAACAACTTGGGGGTGTTACAGAATATGGTATCAGAGCTTAGGTCTATGGATACCTAGGCTGTCGGTCTTTTGGGTCGATCGAGTTGTCATTTGTCCGCAGTATCACTACTTTGCCATCATCACAGTGCGACCGGTACTTGTAAGACCTCTTACTCTTCTAGTGTTTCCTTGTTTGTTTTGCGTCGTTCTGTTGGTATTCTTGAGAATCGGACACTTTGACGATGCGTGATTGAATTGTGCTTACGTGACTTGTATGTTCTTCAGTATGTCACCGGTAGGGGCCGTGGCCGTGGTCGTGGCCGTGGACGAGGAAGAGGTCGTGGCGCGGCCGTTTCCATCGGCCGCGGGGTCGACCAACCCCGCTTGTCGAATTCGGTGCATCCCGACACCGAGAGCGGCCACGACGATCAGGCCGGTCGGGAACAACGCGGACGTTAGGGTGGCGAATGCACTTCAACAATTGGCTACTCGGATGACTATTTTGGCCCAAACTGCTCGGATGAATAACCCGAACCCAAACACGGATGCCTTACTTGAATGTAATCCGTATGCACCCTCCACAGTTTGGCGGTGCCACAGACCCGCTAGGTGGGAAGACGCTAGCGGAATTAGAGAAGATTTTCGAGGCGGTTGATTGCCGAGGTGAGGAAAGTACCGATTGCTCAGTATTTCCTCACTAAGGAGGCCGCTACTTGGTGGAAGGTCATCAAGCCACGGGATCGTATTGCCTCGTGGGATGAGTTTAAGGAGCTCTTGGAGGCCGAGTTTTGCCCTTGGCGATGCAGAGAGCCGAATCCGAGCCTTCTTCGAGGCTAAACCACGGGATATTCCCGTTTCGCAGGCGATCGTGGAGTACAATCAACAATTGATCCATGTGAAGGATCAAGTACGTAACGAGCGTGATAAGATCCGTTATTTTGATATGCGGATGAAATTGGACTTACGACGGTACATGGCCGGATTTGCTTGTACCACGTTGAAGGAGTATCGTGACGAGCTTTAGCCCATGATATGTTGAGCCCCGACAACGATACCGTCGAAGAACCGAAGAAACAGAAAGTCGCGGGAAATTTTTCTCGATCTAAAGGTGGCAACTTTCGAAGTCTCGGACGACTAACCGTTTCGTCGGACGATCGTCGCGTTCTAATAAAGGGAAGAGGAGTTACCGTCCCACTTCGGGTACCACCAATCGCGCGGTGACTTGCTATAATTGTGGCCGTTCGTGCCACATTAATTTGGAATGCCACTTTCCACCGTTGAAGTGTCACACGTGCGGACAGATGGGACATAGAGCGGCTTATTGTTCCGAGCCGAATCGGACTTTGGACACTCGGGCTTCGCCCGGTGGTCAACCTCGGCAGAATTTGGCGGGGCCGGGGCGGGTCGAGAATCTGGAGAAACTCTAGCGTCGGTTCGGTACAACCACGAGTTTATGAGATGCGTCGAGCAGACGAACCCGACGCGGCGGTGGCTTCAGTACCATTCATATCCTATCTCATCCAATCCGTGTACTTTTGATTCGGGTGCTACACATTCTTTTATTTCTTTGGAGTGTGTACGCCGTTTGAATATAACTTGTATGATGCTGCGATCCCTTCATCGTGAGACTGCCTAGCGGGGATAGGATTGTGGGAAACCGGGAGATTAGAGATTTTCCGGTGGTTATATCCGGTATGGAATGGTTATCAAATTTAATTGTAGTTGACATGGAAAGCGAGGACGTAATCCTCGGCGAGGATCGCTTAATAATCATCAGGCGATTATGAATTACCGTACAAAAGTTATCACTATGATGACTAAGGACGGATCTGAGTACTCATTTTTGGGACGTAAGTTGGGCCAATCCAAGTTACTTATCAGTTCCATGAAGGCCGTAAAACTTTTGAATAAAGGTTGTACGGGCTATTGGTGTTATGCATTGAAAAACGGAAGGCGAAATCGATTTCTATTCAATTCCGGTTGTTAACGAGTATCCGATGTTTTTAGGACGATCTTCCTGGATTACCGCGAGATCGAGAGATAGATTTTTCCGTGGATTTGGAGCGGATGCGGCCCCGATTTCTAAAGCACCTTATCGGATGGCACCTTCCGAGATGCAGGAATTGAAGACTCGGTTGGGAGAACTTTTGGAAAAAGGGTACATCGACCGAGCGCTTCGCCTTGGGGCGCGCCCGTTCTTTTAAATCGGGAAGAAGGATGGTTCACTACGTTTGTGCATTGACTACCGTGAGCTGAATAAAGTAACCATCAAGAATAAATATCCTTTGCCTCGTATAGGCGATCTATTTGATCAATTGCAAGGAGCTGCGGTTTTCTCGAAGATTGATTTAAGATCCGGTATTATCAACTTAGAGTGAGGGAATCGGCGTTCCAAAGACGGCGTTCGGACGAGATATGGGCATTATGAATTTGTAGTTATGCCTTTTGGGTTGACAAATGCGCGGCAAGATTCATGCAGTTGATGAATAAAATATTCATCGAGTATCTCGACATGTGTGTAGTCGTCTTTATTGACGACATCTTGGTTTATTCTCGGGATAAGGAGGAACATGCCCGACACCTGCGTTTGGTCTTAGACATTTTGAGAATCGAGCACCTCTATGCAAAATTCTCGAAATGTGAGTTTTGGTTGGAAGAAGTTATGTTTCTCGGCCATGTGATTTCGGCCGAAGGGGTTCGTAGACCCAAGAAGATCGAGGCAAGTGCTAAATTGGGCACCGCCTAAAAATGTTAAAGAGGTTCGTAGTTTTTGGGTCTTCTTTGGGTATTACGTCGGTTTGTCGAGGGTTCTCGAAACTCGCTCGACCGCTTACGAAATTACTCGAAGACCGAAAAGTTTGTTTGGACGGATGAGAGACAAAAGCTTCACGAATCGAAGAGACGATTGACTTGGCGCGATTTTAACCTTACCGCATGGTAGCGAAGGCTTTGCGTTCTGATGGCCTTCGGTCAAGGCACGGGCCGTGTGCTTATGCGGCATGATAAGACGATAGCTTTGCGTCTCGTCAATTAAAGCCTTACGAAATGAATTATCCTACTCACGATTTGGAATTAGCCGCAATTGTCTTTGCACTCAAGATTTGGCGACATTATTTGTATGGTTCACCGTGCGGATTTATACCGATCACAAGAGTCTCAAGTATATTTTCAATCGAAGGAGCTGAATATGAGACAAGGCGTTGGTTAGAGTTGATAAAGGATTATGACTTGGAAATTCTATACCACCCCGGTAAAGCTAATGTCGTTGCGGATGCATTGAGCCGCAAATCGGCATCTCTTCAAATGCTCGAGGTTCTTACACCTCAGACGAAAATCCGTCAGGACTTAATTGAGCAAGGGATAGAAGTTTGGCTTCAACGAGTACAGGGCAGGTGTGTACTCTCGAAATTACTTCGTCTCTAGTTGATGACATCAAAGGGAAGCGGTGGAGTGACCCGATGATTTCTCAATCAAGGAAGATGTAATTAAAGGAAAAGCTCCTGGCTTTATGGTACACGAAGATAGTATTCTGAGATTTCAAGGCAGGCTTTGTGTTCCGAACGATTTAGAATTGAGACAGAGAATTCTCCGAGAAGCGCATGCTACGCCTTATTCAATCCACCCCGGGACGAGTAAGATGTACAAAGATTTGAAGCGTAATTTTTGGTGGAATAACATGAAGAAGGATGTTACGGAGTTTGTACTACGGTGCTTGACTTGTCAACAAGTCAAGATTGAACATCAACGACCAGCGGGGTTGTTGAAACCGCTTCCCATTCCCGAGTGGAAGTGGGAAGACATTTCTATGGATTTCATCACTGGCATGCCGAGAACTCGGGCCGGAATGAATATGATTTGGGTGGTTGTCGACCGGTTGACCAAGTCTGCACACTTTCTGGGTATTAAGGATACTTGGGGGCCGGATAGACTGGCTCGAACCTTTATTGCTGAGATCGTGAGGTTGCACGGTGCCCCCAAAACCATTGTTTCTGATCGAGACGGCCGTTTCGTGTCGCACTTTTGGCAGGCCGTTCATCAGGCTTTGGGTACTGAGTTGAGATTGAGCACTTCTTTTCATCCTCAGTCGGATGGACGAGAGAGGACGATTCAAACGTTGGAAGATATGTTGCGGGCTTGTGCCTTAGATCGAGTAATGATTGGGAGCTTCACTTGCCGTTGATCGAGTTTGCTTACAATAATAGTTGGCATGCGTCGATCCAAATGGCACCCTTCGAGGCACTTTATGGTAGGCGATGTAGGTCGCCATTGTGTTGGGACGAGGCTTCTGAGCTAGTTGGGACGGAGCCGGATATGTTGATGGAGACTAAGGAAAAGATTACTATCATCCGGACCGATTATCGCCGCCCAGTCGTCGAAATCTTATGTCGATACTCGTCGACCCTTGGAGTTCGAAGTGGGGATCATGTCTTGCTCAAGGTGTCGCCGACTCCGTGGAGTTTTCCGCTTCGGGAAAAAGGGAAACTTAGTCCGAGGTATATCGGACCTTTCGAGATTTCGACGAGTTGGAGATTTAGCTTATCGCTTGGCGTTACCTCCACCTTGAGTCACGTCCATAGTGTTTTCATGTGTCTCAATTGAGAAAGTACGTACGGATCCGAGCCACATCATCGACTACGGTGAGATTAACGTAGCCGAGGATATTACCTTTCCGGAGAGACCCGTGAAGATCCTTGAGCGTCGCGAGAAACAACTCCGGCATAAAACCATTCCACCGGTTAAAGTGCAATGGTCGAGGCATGGAGTCGAGGAGGCAACTTGGGAGACGGAAGAGAAGATGCGGGTGGAATACCCCGAATCAAGCTTATTTCTTAAGTTTCGGACGAAACTTCTTTTAGAGGGGAGAATGTAATACCCGTACTTTTATCGATCGTTTGACTCTGTCATCCTCCTTATTTTGTCGCTCTGTTAATGCTTGGAGATGTTGTTAATATTGTTATTGAGTTTGTATCTCGATTGGTTTTTGATCGTGTCGTTTTAGACCTTGCGGAAATGTTCGGGCCGAGATATAACGCACGCTAGGCCTAGGCTAACGCACGCTAAATCTGCTTGATTAGCGCACGCTAGCTTTGAGGCCGTAGCGCGCTAAGTGGATCAGTCGAACCGATTTCGAATCGCTCTGGATCGGCGGTTTAGCGACGCTAGAGTGGTTAGCGCGCTATTCGTGGTTAGTAGCGCACGCTATCATTCGTCCCGTAGCGCACGCTACCGGGCCGGCCGGAGGCGTGAGGTTGCCGTGTTTTCTCGGAATATCGTAGCGTACGCTAGCTTGGCTAGCGCACGCTAGAGTTATGGAATAGCGCACGCTAAGTCTTAGCGCTAGCGCACGCTAAGTGTTGAGCAGGCGAGACAGAAGTTCCACGTTTTGGACCAGCGCACGCTAGGGACATACGGTTAGCGCACGCTAACGGAGCCGGCAGAAACCACTGGACTATCCGGTGACTTCGCTAGCGCACGCTAACGAAGGAGGCGTAGCGTGCGCTAGACCAGGCATATATAAATATGACAGATTGACTCCCATTTCGTCATTTTCTCACCTACTTCACTCATTTTCGACGGAAGCGATCGGGAGAGACGATCTCGGGCGATTGGGAGTAATCTTCCTTCTAGCAACAACATATTTGGTTGGAGAACAAAGATTTCTCAACATCTAATCCCTCCTAACGTCCGAATCAAGGTAAAAATCCTTAGAACCCTATTTTTGGGAATTTTGGGGTTTTTGTAGATTCGTCCGATTTATCCGTTTGGAAGCTTGAGAACCTTGAGTTTATGGTGTATCTATACCATATGTATACCTTTCCTCGATTTTATGGTTTAGATTGTGCCGTTTTCGGACTTGTGAGATTTAGAACGATTTTCCAACCTTTAGTTGATTATCCGTATATCTTTATGAGTCGTAGACGGGTTTGGGGAGTTCCTTCGTAGTTTGAATATGGATGTGTAATTATCATACTCCTTGCGAATCGTTTAGGTGCCTAAGCGCGTTCTTGGACCTACCGAACTCATACCCTTCCTCCGTTCGATTTCTCGATGTCTCAAAGGCAAGTATATATTTATGAATGTGCATTCTCGACTTTGAAAGTATGAAATGTTAATGGCATGCTTATTTATATCCACTCGGGACGGACCGACGGGTCCTCCGAGGGTTTCGTAGCCTCTGGTGCGATTCCATGGATAATATGAATTAACCACTCCGGGACGGGCCGATGGGTCCTCCGAGGGTTCCGTAGCCTCCAGTGCGGTTCCACGGTATTCATACATGCAATAATGACGGACGATATGAATTAACCACTCGGACGGGCCGATGGGTCCTCCGAGGGTTCCGTAGCCTCAGTGCGGTTCCACGGTATTCATATACGTCTTGATGTGATACTATGAGATTTAGTTATTAGGAATACTAGTCTTATATTGATGAATTGACGGATTACATTTACTTTATTGTCGAGGAGTATAGTGTTTCATACTTGATATACTTGCACTAGCTATTCGACGGCTAACCCTTTATGGGGAAATACTTTTCATGTATTTCAGTTCCGTAAGATCGGACAGCGTGTATCGGGTCGGCATGAAGATGGTGGGCAAGTGTGATACTGTGTTGGTCTTCCAGTTATGTTTTGAGCTTTCCATTCAGTGTTGTCGTACTGGATTGGTTATTGAATACTCGAGTATTGTTTTTCCTCTTTCCTTGAAGTTCCGGCCTGTGTTTGCCGAAGTATTGACTTGTGATGTAATGTCTGCGAATACATTGGTTATGTTTTTGAATACCTTTGTATCGTCTTTCTTCTCATTATATGTAGACCTCCTCGGTCAAGTTTTATAGTTCCGTATATGATTAGCCTTGTGGGTCCCACGGCGGGGCTCACGGCGCTGTAATATACCCTGAACAACTTGGGGGTGTTACAATGGGGGTATGCACTCCTGACTGCCGCGTATATATTGAACATATGTCCTTCCAAATCCATTCCTAAAACTCCACATGAGATGTGGGAGGGAAGGAAACCAAGTCTTAATCATATTAGGATTTGGGGATGTCCCGCCTATGTCAAGAAGACTAAGGTGGAAAAGTTGGAAGCTAGGTCTGCGAAGGGACGTTTCATTGGATTTCCGTCTGGGACGATGGGATATCCATTCTACATGCCCGAAGATCGAAGGATCATTGTTGCTTTACAAGCACACTTCCTGGAAGACGAGTTCATTCAGGAAGGCGGAGCAGGTAGAAGTATTTCTTTAGAAGAATATAATGAAACTCCTCAGGAGACACCTGTGTAAGAAACTGGAACCGAACCTTCTGAAACACAAGTACAACCACCTCGTAGGTCTAGTAGGGTGTCTCATTTACCTGAGAGGTATGGGCTTGTGCACTTGGAGGAGCTGAGTCTCCATGAGGTTCCAAGTGATAGCCAAGAGACCGACCCGGCGACCTATGACCAAGCGATGGTGGATGTAGACTCCGCGAAATGGCATGAAGCTATGGAAGCTGAGATAGACTCGATGCATGTTAATCAGGTCTGGACTCTAGTAGACCGCCCAAGGGCATAGTGCCTATTGGGAATAAGTGGATCTACAAGAGAAAGACTGATGGTTATGGCAAGGTTGACGCCTATAAGGCCAGGCTTGTGGCAAAGGGTTATACCCAGAAGGAAGGGATCGATTACCACGATACCTTCTCGCCCGTAGCCATGATCAAGTCTATTCGCATGATGCTTGCTATAGCTGCCTACCACGATTATGAGATATGGCAAATGGACGTAAAGACGGCTTTTCTTAATGGATTCCTCGAGGAGGAAATCTATATGGAGCAGCCTAAAGTTTTTGTGTCCGAAGTCGATATTCAGAAAGTGTGCAAGCTTCAGCGTTCCATTTATGGACTGAAGCAAGCATCGCGTAGTTGGAACCTTCGTTTTGACGAGGCAATCAAAGAGTTTGATTTCTGCAAAATGAAGAGGAACCTTGTGTATACAAGAGGGTTAGTGGGAGCAAGATCGCATTCTTAGTACTATATGTAGATGACATTCTACTAATAGGAAATGATGTGGGAATGCTCAGTTCTGTGAAAGCTTGGCTTTCGAGTAATTTCTCCATGAAAGACTTGGGAGAAGCAACCTATATTCTTGGTATTCGGCTCTACCGGGATAGAGCGAAGAGAACAATAGGCCTTTCCCAAGCCCTCTATATAGATAAAATCTTAAAGCGATTTAAGATGGATGATTCTAAAAGAGGGTTCCTACCGATGCAACATGGAATAAAACTCACCTTGAAGATGTGTCCTCAAAGTGAGGAACAACACAAGGAAATGAGTAATATACCATATGCTTCGGCCGTGGGTAGCCTTATGTATGCTATGTTGTGTACAAGACCTGACATCGCGCATGCTGTAAGTGTGGTGAGTAGGTTTCAGGCAAACCCAGGTAGGGAACATTGGACTATTGTAAAGAACGTTCTCAAGTACTTAAGAAGAACTAAAGATATGGTTCTTATGTATGGCGGTGGAGAATTGGATGTGGTGGGATTCACTGATTCGGACTTCCAAGGACTGAAGGATGACTCGATGTCCACTTCTGGCAACATATTTACTCTTAATGGAGGAGCAGTATCTTGGCGTAGTGCCAAGCAAAGCGCGACTGCTGATTCCACTGTCGGTGAGTATCAAGCGGCCTCGGAGGCTTCAAGGAAGGGTTACGGATTAAGAAGTTTCGGGAGAACTTCAAGTGATACCATGTCTTTGTGCTGTTCATTGCATTGCGACAACGACGGAGTCAGAGCGCGAGCCAAGGAGCCGATGTTTCACAACACCAAACATATTGAGAGGAAGTATCATCTCGTAAGAGAATTTGTTCGCAAGGGATACATTGTCTTTGCCGAGTAGACTCGGCCGACAACGTCGCCGATCCACTGACCAAGCCACTTTCTCAGACTAGCTTGGAGCGTCATCTGGAGAACATGGGTATTAGATACCATAGTGTGTGGCATTGAGTGCAAGTGGGAGATTGTTAGGAGTATGCCCTCGAATGCCACTCAGAGGTTGTTGAGTGAGGACATTGTACTTCTAATTATGTAAACAATTTATATAAGGCAAATGAATGTTTCTTTATTTACTAGTAGTTACTGGCATTCCTAACTCGTAAATAAACATATAGAAACTAGTCCGTGTAATTGAGAGCAAAATGTTCCACTCCTTATTGGATAAGGGGGTTGGCACTGGAAAAGTTATAGCTCAAATACTTAATCGTTCGCAAGTCGATGAAACTTGACTGGGCGTTAAGTTTATGTGAAGACTTGTATGACGTGTTCTTTGACATGGAGAGTGCCTGTCGAACACTAATGGTTAATGGGAGCACACGTTATAGGTATGCTAATTGGATTAGTATACTCGAACCGACTCACCTTCGATTCGTCACACGGATTTCACTCCGGGACAGTCAATGACGGAATCGAAAGGTTGTGATAGGTATTCGTGAACCATCGACTTGAGGATTTAGTAGGAATGTGCTTGTGACGTCAAGATTTTCACTAGAGTAGTTCGACCCTGTAAACCGGAAGGCGGGGGTCAACCTCGACGTGCATCTTGACGGGCAAGTAGCAGGTCCTACTGAATACCAAGATAGAATTCTTTCTCCCGTTAGTGAGCGGGTTATATGTCCTATGCGGTTATTGGCAGATGAGATCATAAGTCTTTGGCCAAAGCATTGGAGCTAGTTGTATTAGATACACGACAGCTCGATGATCTCGATTTGCATTAAGGCATGCATAGCGTCAAGTACAGATAGGGTTTGACTGACCGTGACTCTATAACTTGATCGGGACATTTGAAAGAAGGGTTTATACGTATACTGGTATTCACGACAGAATGGTTCTTGAATGATCCCAATCATTGGTTCTCAGTTGGGGTACAGTGTAGGCCGCCAGGCTGGCTAGGTGGTGCTACTACTCTTTGGTTCCTCCCATTGCTGACTGAGACGGACCTACCGAGTCGCGCATTAGGATTGACGACGGAATGAATTAAGCTAATTCTTTCATTATGAATATTAGATATTGGATATCTAATTCGGGACATTGGATGTCTAAATCGATTTATTGGATAAATTGATTTACGGCCTAATGAATTAAATATTTCACTGGGTGATTAATTTAATTCATGAATATAATTATTTCTTGGAAAAATTAATTATGTTATTTTGTATTTGATATGTTTAATTAATTGGATTAATTAAACGACACAAATACATCGGAACGGAATCGGAGTTTATCTGTTTGGACTCGCGGGAGTCCGAAACGAACCAAACTTGTCCGATTTCTACATGCTCCAACCCCCACCTTTCCACCAACTTTCATATGGACCCTTGTTCCATTCTTTAATGTTTTGATCATTGAGGTGGTGGGGCTGTGATTCTCATAATAATGAGATGTAACATGTGAAGAGTTGAATAAAGGAAGAAGAAGACATCTCTCACTTATTCATTCCAAACTTCCTACGTGAGAGTGTAGAGAGAGAGAGAAAAGACTTCTCCAAGTCTTCTTCATCTTTGTTCATCAACTTCTTCTTCATTTTTCTTGGAGGAAAAATTGAGAGAAATTATTGAGAGATAAATTATACACTTAGAGTGTAGTAATAAATAGCTCCATCACTTAGCTCTAGCCGTATCCTCGGAGGATAGCAAGGTGATCGTCGTTCCGGTTGTTTCTCTGGCGCGTGGCAAGTAGAGACGCGGTGCTTTCGGCGTTGGATCGTTCAAGAGCTTGGGGAATAGCTCAATAGAAGGTTATCCATCTAATCAACGTACTACAAGGGTGAGTTTCTATATCTCTTGTGAATTCGTTTTGATATTCGTATATACGTAGCTCGATCGATCCTCATAGGGATTCGGATCGAATTAATTTTCGTTTTATCGCTTCCGCTGGGCCTTCGTTTTAGGCACCGAATCCCAACAATTATATTTGTTGAAGAACATCAATTATTTCGTAAAAATAATAACAATTACGGCGACAACATCTTTTATTCTTTAGAACTTCATCGTGTTGGGAGTATGTATTCATCGTCTGCTTGTCCCGTTCGTCGATTCCTTAGCCTGAAAAACATAAATGACGAGGTGTGAGTACGCGAGCATACTCAGTTAGATTAAACCCTTATAAATCGTCAAAATCATGTTGTGTAATGCACATAAAACATTCTTATCTGTGTGAGACTCGTCTCGTATTTCTTTCATTCTTTCGACCCCTCTCGGGTCGTCATGTTACACGACACAATGATGACCGTAACATATTAAAACAGTATAACCTCACCTCGTTTGCTGAAATCTTGAAATATCTTCCTTTGAATTTGGCTCGGTTGTCCTTCTTGGATCCCGGATACGCTTATCCTAGCACTTGAAAATACTTTTTCATATTTCCGACCATAAATTCTTGATGTAAAATCTGAAATCTTTTTGAGGACTTTTATCAAACACCTTTGAAAAACTGTCATATTTGAGCTTCCTGTTTCATCGGGATTTTTGAAGCCTTTATAATTTTTGGAAGGGAAATATGTTACGGGCGTTTTAAATTAGTGTTTGACAGCTTCAAAATAATATATGATATGTACAAAAGCACGTCTGGGAACATGTATAAATAAGGGCTCAAAGTCGGTTGAAAATCAACCTTACCCGGACAGCTGGAAGCCTTATCCGGACAGCTGGCCGAGAAGCTTATGTCGGTCGTGACCGACCTTTTCCTGACAATTTGGACGGCCTTATCCGGATAGTGGTCGAGAAGCTTCTATCGGTCGTGGATCGACCTTATCCTGGACAATTTGGGCCGGCCTTATCCTGGATAGTGGCAGAAGCTTCGCCGGCCATGACCGTGATTGTCGATCGGTGTGTCCGTGGTGGCCGGCAGATGTCCGTCAACTTGGCTCGGCCGATTCGACCCCTTCACGATATCAAATTCGATTTTCCGACACATTAGGACTCGTCGGGGTTAAATCTTCGATATGCTCGGAACGGATTTTCAATAATAATAATAAAATAATTTAATATTATTTTTGCAATATAAGTGTTATGTAATGAAAATTCTATCGTATCAAAATCGTCTGAACTTTTCGAAATCACTTTCATAAATTCTAAAAATAATCCTTATAATTTATTTTGAAATCTTTTCCTTTCAAGTCCTTCATTTTATGCTAGGAACGTATCGGTCCAAGTATCGGACAACCTGTAAATATTAAAAAATCAAAATCTATGATCGTTAGCATTTAAATAAATAGCATTCAAATAAGTATTGGGGCGTTACAATCCTCCCCCCTTTAAAAAATTTTGTCCTCGAAATTGAGCTTCGTAAAGAACTTTGAAAATCTGTATCAAACTTTGTATGAGTATTTTCATCAATAACTTTAAAAATATTGTGTCAGCAAAAATCATTTTGAAACCTTTCTTTGAAATCATATTTTGTCCCTTTCAGACAACATTTATACTTCACATATCCTTTCAAATCTTTTGCCGACACAATCATTCTATACTCATACCATAATTTTTAAGTTTTCATAAAAGAGTGAATACTTAAAAACATTACCTCAGAGTCGACGTTGGGCAACAGCGATGAACCACATATTCTCCCGAAAATATAATCATGGCGTAATTATTCGTTATACTTTCAAAAATAAGAAAGTTTTGAAATATCTTGTTTTGTATAAGTAAACCTTTTTAAACCTCGTTAACTGTATAGTCCCATACCTATACAGTCTTGGAATACCTCTCGTTCTGGTGATAATTCGGTTCAGTCATGTCCCCCTCCGCCTAGAAGCCTTGCCAGGAGCCGCTCGTTGTCCGTGCCCTTTTTCTTATTGCACCGGCGATCACTCCCCTTTCTCGGAGCCGCTCATTGTCCGTGCCCTTTTCTATTGCACCGGCGATCACTCCCCGTCCTCGTCGGCCCCGGGTGTCACATGTTCACCAGCTTCCGCTTGGTTCATCCCCAAATCTCACCGTACTGAGAGAGGTCTTGCTCCGATACCATTACATAGCATACGGCTTTCTTAATTAAAAAGAACGTTACACAGCTCATTTTTTTTTTCCTTAAAATTTTTATATAAATTCGGAGTATTTGCGGAAGCATTTTAGTCAGTAAATCTTCAATAAAACTCGTTTATTCAACCATCAGTAAAGTTTTACAAAAATATGGGAAATCAAATATTCGGACATAGTCCGATGAAATTATATTCGTTGAAGAACATCAATTATTTCGTAAAAATAATAACAATTACGGCGACAACATCCTTTATTCTTTAGAACTTCATCGTGTTGGGAGTATGTATTCATCTTCTGCTTGTCCCGTTCGTCGATTCCTTAGCTTGAAAAACATAAATGACGAGGTGTGAGTACGCGAGCATACTCAGTGAGATTAAACCCTTATAAATCGTCAAAATCATGTTGTGTAATGCACATAAAACATTCTTATCTGTGTGAGACTCGTCTCGGATTTCTTTCATTCTTTCGACCCCTCTCGGTTGTCATGTTACACGACACAACGATGACCGTAAAATATTAAAACAGTATAACCTCACCTCGTTTGCTGAAATCTTGAAATATCTTCCTTTGAATTTGGCTCGGTTGTCCTTCTTGGATCCCGGATACGCTTCTCCTAGCACTTGAAAATACTTTTTCATATTTCCGGCCATAAATTCTTGATGTAAAATCTGAAATCTTTTTGAGGACTTTTATCAAATACCTTTGAAAAACTGTCATATTTGAGCTTCCTGTTTCATCGGTATTTTTGAAGCCTTTATAATTTTTGGAAGGGAAATATGTTACAGGCGTTTTAAATTAGTGTTTGACAGCTTCAAAATGATATATGATATGTACAAAAACACGTCTGGGAACATGTATAAATAAGGGCTCAAAGTCGGTTGAAAATCAACCTTACCCGGACAGCTGGAAGCCTTATCCGGACAGCTGGCCGAGAAGCTTCTGTCGGTCGTGACCGACCTTTTCGAGCAATTTGGGCGGCCTTATCCGGATAGTGGTGAGAAGCTTACATCGGTCGTGGCCGACCTTATCCTGATACAGTGGGCGACCTTATCCGGATAGTGGCCTAGAAGCTTCGCCGGCCATGACCGTGATTGTCGATCGGCGTGTCCGGCGGTGACCGGCAGATGTCCGTCAACTTGGCTCGGCCGGTTGGACCCCTTCCTGATATCCAAATTCGATTTTCCGACCTGTTCCGGACTCGTCGGGGTTAAATCTTCGATATGCTCGGAACGGATTTTCAATAGTAATAATAAAATAATTTAATATTATTTTTGCAATATAAGTGTAATGTAATGAAAATTCTATCATATCAAAATCGTCGGAACTTTTCGAAATCACTTTCATAAATTCTAAAAATGATCCTCATAATTTATTTTGAAATCTTTTCCTTTCAAGTCCTTTATTTTATGCTAGGAACGTATCGGTCCAAGTATCGGACAACCTGTAAATATAAAAAAATCAAAATCTATGATCGTTAGCATTTAAATAAATAGCATTCAAAAAATTATTGGGGCGTTACAATCCTCCCCCTTTAAAAAATTTTGTCCTCGAAATTGAGCTTCGTAAAGAACTTTGAAAATCTGTATCAAACTTTGTATGAGTATTTTCATCAATAACTTTAAAAATATTTTGTCAGCAAAAATCATTTTGAAACCTTTCTTTGAAATCATATTTTGTCCCTTTTAGACAACATTTATACTTCACGTATCCTTTCAAATCTTTTGCTGACACAATCATTCTATACTCATACCATAATTTTTAAGTTTTCATAAAAGAGTGAATACTTAAAAACATTACCTCAGAGTCGACGTTGGGCAGCAGCGATGAACCACATATTCTCCCGAAAATATAATCATGCCGTAATTATTCGTTATACTTTCAAAAATAAGAAAGTTTTGAAATATCTTGTCTTGTATAAGTAAACCTTTTTAAACCTCGTTAACTGTATAGTCCCATACCTATATAGTCTTGGAATACCTCTCGTTCTGGTGATAATTCGGTTCAGTCATGTCCCCCTCCGCCTAGAAGCCTTGCCAGGAGCCGCTCGTTGTCCGTGCCCTTTTTCTTATTGCACCGGCGATCACTCCCCTTTCTCGGAGCCGCTCATTGTCCGTGCCCTTTTCTATTGCACCGGCGATCACTTTTCGCCCTCGTCGGCCCCGGGTGTCACATGTTCACCAGCTTCCGCTTGGTTCATCCCCAAATCTCACCGTACTGAGAGAGGTCTTGCTCCGATACCATTCTGTAACGCCCTGGCTTTCTTAATTAAAAAGAACGTCACACAGCTCATTTTTTTTTCCTTAAAAATTTTATATAAATTCGGAGTATTTGCGGAAGCATTTTAGTCAGTAAATCTTCAATAAAACTCGTTTATTCAACCATCAGTAAAGTTTTACAAAAATATGGGAAATCAAATATTCGGACATAGTCCGATGAAATTATATTCGTTGAAGAACATCAATTATTTCGTAAAAATAATAACAATTACGGCGACAACATCTTTTATTCTTTAAAACTTCATCGTGTTGGGAGTATGTATTCATCTTCTGCTTGTCCCGTTCGTCGATTCCTTAGCCTGAAAAACATAAATGACGAGGTGTGAGTACGCGAGCATACTCAGTGAGATTAAACCCTTATAAATCGTCAAAATCATGTTGTGTAATGCACATAAAACATTCTTATCTGTGTGAGACTCGTCTCGGATTTCTTTCATTCTTTCGACCCCTCTCGGGTCGTCATGTTACACGACACAACGATGACCGTAACATATTAAAACAGTATAAACTCATCTCGTTTGCTGAAATCTTGAAATATCTTCCTTTGAATTTGGCTCGGTTGTCCTTCTTGGATCCCGGATACGTTTCTCCTAGCACTTGAAAATACTTTTTCATATTTCCGGCCATAAATTCTTGATGTAAAATCTGAAATCTTTTTGAGGACTTTTATCAAACACCTTTGAAAAACTTTCATATTTGAGCTTCATGTTTCATCGGGATTTTTGAAGCCTTTATAATTTTTGGAAGGGAAATATGTTACGGGCGTTTTAAATTAGTGTTTGACAACTTCAAAATGATATATGATATGTACAAAAACACGTCTGGGAACATGTATAAATAAGGGCTCAAATTCGGTTGAAAATCAACCTTACCCGGACAGCTGGAAGCCTTATCCGGACGGTGGCGAGAAGCTTACATCGGTCGTGACCGACCTTTTCCGACAATTGGACGGCCTTATCCGGATAGTGGTCGAAGCTTCGCCGGTCGTGATCGACCTTATCCGAACAGTGGGCGACCTTATCCGGATAGTGGCCTAGAAGCTTCTGTCGTCCATGACCGGCAGTTGTCAGTCGGCGTGTCCGGCGGTGACCGACAGATGTCCGTCAACTTGGCTCGGCCGGTTCGACCCCTTCCTGATATCCAAATTCGATTTTCTGACCTGTTCCGGACTCGTCGGGGTTAAATCTTCGATATGCTCGGAACGTATTTTCAATAATAATAATAAAATAATTTAATATTATTTTTGCAATATAAGTGTTATGTAATGAAAATTCTATCGTATCAAAATCTTCGGAACTTTTCGAAATCACTTTCATAAATTCTAAAAATGATCCTTATAATTTATTTTGAAATCTTTTCCTTTCAAGTCCTTCATTTTATGCTAGGAACGTATCGGTCCAAGTATCGGACAACCTGTAAATATAAAAAAATCAAAATCTATGATCGTTAGCATTTAAATAAATAGCATTCAAATAAGTATTGAGCCGTTACAGATTGGTTGTTTGTACGCCGAGGGGTATGCTCACCAGTCGGGTATGTTTATTGAGATACACTGTATGTGATTGGTGTGTCATTTTGAGAATGTTATTCTTTCGTATATCTGTTTCTGTAGTTCTGTGTTTACCGTGTTGGAGCTTACCGTGTGAAGGTATTCTCGATTATCGTTGATCATTCGTTTGTCATATTGGAGTTTATCATGATGATGATATTCTCGATTGTGTTTTGACCTTTGGATGGTCATATTAGAGTTTATCATGTCGATGATATTCTCGGCTAATTTGTTGATTGATCATTGTTAACGATCGTATGAGCGTTCGGACGTTGCGTCGATATTTCGGGGTCTGTTGTCATTGTTTTGAATAGTTGTTTCACAGTTCTATTGTGTATTATTGATTTGTATCCGGATTGGGATTTGATTGTGCGATCAGGCAGACAGGATTTGACACGGATAGATTATTTCATCCGACGATGATATATTTGGTTGGGACTTACGGAATTGTTATTGTAAGCGTGTTGAGGCTTTACAGTGAAGTAACTTGCTAGTATCTCAGGAGATCGTCGACTTGGCGCATATGTGAGTATGCTATTTTCGTTATTCGGTAATAATGATGATTGATCGTTGTCGTTATGGTTTCGGAATATCTTGGTTGAATGGTATGTTTGTTTATTTTTATGACAGATTGCAAGTTTCGAGGACGAAACTTATTTTAAGTGGTGTAGTATGTAATATCCGAAATTTCAACTACTATTGTTTAATGTTATTTTATCCGAGTTATGTTGTACAGCATGGAATCTGTACAGTATGGATAAAATAAATGAAGGACTGAGATGTCAGTATTGGTATAATTTTCGTATTTGGTCGACAATTGTATTTGAGGATATAATGTGTTGAGTATATGTATTCAGTATGCTGTATGTTCATTTTTTGGTATGTCGAGATGTTGGACGAGGATAGCTAAAAATGGCTAAGTATAGCCACGTTAGCACACGCTATGAAATATGCTTAGCGCACGCTACGAGGTATGAGTAGCGCACGCTACGTGGTGCAGTTAGCGTACGGTAATAGGTTCGCATTACGTACGCCAAGGAGGATCCTTAACGTACGTAAGTCATTGTGGGAAAGGTTTGGAAGGCGGTCGACAGGTAGGACTGGGTTGATCGGCATTTAGCGCATGCTACCAAGGACGGTTAACGTACGCTAATATCAGATCATCCGACAGGGAATCTTGGCTTTCGGCGAGTGGACCCGGACACTTGTGACGCGTGTCCCGATAAGGTCAGCGGGTGTTTGTCATGTAGGGCTAGCGCACGCTAAACCGTATGGTTAGCGCACGCTAATTCCAGATCAGTCAGAGGAATCAAGGAAATCGCGGATGCTTTCGGCATGTGGGGGCACGAGTGGTAGGTGAATACTGTAGTAAGTCAACTTCGGATAGCGCACGCTAAGGGCAAGGACTTGCGTACGCTAGACATGATGTTTTACGTACGTTAATGCATGGGCATTACGTACGTAAGCTAGTTTACGAAGCGAGGCAGTGGCCTCTGGGCTGCGATAGCGCACGCTAACAAAGTTAGTTAGCGCACGCTAGGGCAATAACGCACGCTATTTTATGAGAGTAGCGCGCGCTAGTAATGTTTATTATGTAAGGGGACAGACGGGTTTTGAGATGCATTTAGTCCAGTCTTTCTCCTTCAGTCGATAGAGAGAGCTTTGGGAGGTTCTTGAGGTTCCCAAACATGGTGAGATGATGATCTTTAACAAGATTAAGATGGAGCGCATGGATTCAAGCCTTGTTCTTCAAGTTATTAATGATTCTTGGACTGGAGTCAGGTGTTCTTATTCTTGGTTCATCCAATCCAGGTAATTTTCATATCCGTTTGATGGTGGTTCATTTTATTGGATGTTGATTCGTTTAACCCGATCTAAGATGGATTTCTGAATCTTGGTAATTATATTGGTTGATTTAGATGAGATGAATCATGATACTAGGTTGAATTCCAGATTGAGTATGATATGATCCTTGTTATCGAGTTGGTTTGATTGTTGATGTTTTTAATGATATATGGACATTGATATGATCCTTGTGCTAGTTATGGTGTCGTTATCTTCAAGAGATATGGTGTCTCCCTTCATTTGGATTCGTAGTTGCAAGATGTTAGTCGATGCTTGGAATGCGTGCCACTGTACAGCATTAGTGCACGCTAAGCTTACTGGATAGCGCATGCTAACGGGAGCAACTTAGAGCACGCTACATTATGCGTTTAACATGCGCTAAGTAGGCAGACAGTGCAGTATTTTTGTGTTGTGATTATGAATTCGTGATGGTTTGATTTGGTTTGTTCTGACTGCTTTTATTCGAGGTTTTGTTGAACCGTTGAGTTTGATGGGTTGGTTTGTCGGTTGTTGATTATTATCGGATGTGTTGTCATTTGATTATTGCATTAGGTTGCGATAATTGATCGTGGATTATGACCGTTGTGTTGCTTTTGATCGGGGTTGAGGAGCTCGTAGACAAAGGCAATGTGTTCGGTAGCAGCTTCGTGGTATCAGTATCGAGGCAAGTTATTACTTGCTCAGTTATAATATTTAATGAATGGTTTCAGTTTCATTTCGTTTATAATGCATATATCGATGATTATTATTGTGAACTCTGGGTATTTGGATCATATATCGTTCTTCCAATTCTGGGAGGTAAATCATAATGTATATGCTTTATCTCAGTTATTGGTATGTTCGGGTATCGAGGTTATGTTGCGATAAAGACGAGGATATGAGTATCTATAGTTCATTGTACGTTTGGATCGCCGAGCATTGAGGATAATTGCCGGTGATGATTTGACATCGAGATTGCTCCTGAAGGACTCGGGACAAGTATCTTAGTTTGATTCAGTTTAGTGTTAATGATGTTGATCATGCAGGTTGTCATTCATGTTGCTGAGCATGAAGTCGTCCTAGTTGTTTCATCATGGTGTCGTTCATGTTTTGATTCATATGTTGTTCATGTTGATGAACATTTCGATTTGCATATGTGTATGCATAATTGTGTTGTTTGTGTTGTGTTGATCCGATGGGATCGTGTGATCTATGCTGAGGGCGTTGGATCAGATGTCCACCTCGTGTTGGTCCGACGGGATCATCTTGCGATCTATGCTGAGGGTGCTGGATCATTGGAAGGGTTTTTCCACCTCATGTTGGTCCGACGGGATCATCTTGGGATCTATGCTGAGGGCGCTGGATCATTGGATTACCCAGTGTCGTGTTGATGGAATCATGTGGATTCGCATCGTTGGTTTTATATGTGTTGTTGTATGTATATTATTGGTTATCCACCTCGTGTTGATCTTGTATGATCATCTTGGGATCTATGCTGAGGGCGCTAGATCATGGGATTGCCATTGAGTATACATTGTTATTCTTTTTGAGCATATTGACGTTGTCACATGAGTATGCATTTGTAGGTCTTGTGTTAGGACCGAGTTCGTATGTTGCTTTGATCTGATCTCGGATTAGACTGACATGATTGTCATGAGATTATGCATCTTGAGGTATGTTCTGTACTCCTTTGGTAATTGTCTTTAGTGGACAATCGATTATTGTGTCGAGATGTGATGATGTCACCCGATGGATTGGGATTGGATTAAGTTAGTAGATTTTGTAACAGTGATTTATGATGATGCTTTGAGAACCTTGGGGTTCCGTTTGATATACAGTACAGATGATTGGTTTTGGGCTTATCATGTTGTTGAGGATACGAGATGTGAACTTTGGTAAAGTTATGACGATAAGATTACTTTGGTCGTATTCTTATTTTTGTATTCTCATTGGTATGTAATTATTGTTGTGATGTGATTGACATCATTGTTGGATATTATGGCTGACCCCGTCGTGGGCTTTCTTTTTAGGTTCTTGGATTTTCGAGCTTATAGCGGTCGTGGAGAGATGAGCTTCCCGGAGGATACTCGCTAAGGCATGTATTTGTGTATTGAGTTTCCTGATCAGTCGCTGTATTCCGCTGCTAGAGTATTTTTAATTGTTTGGCTTTTCCGCTGCGTGAGTATTTTTAAATGACCTTTCATTTCTGGTAATTTGAGTTACTTTGGGAATCATTTTCTAAACTATTGAGTTTCGGTCGTTTGACCTTGCCCTTTTCAAAACGAGATTTCACGACGGTTTTGATAAATAGATTTTATAAAGTCTTTGAATATTTTAAAGATAGTACCGTCGTCGGCCTCTTGGGCATTTGTAAATGTTTGCGAAAATTTCCTTTAGCCTTGTGGGTTCCATCTCGGGGCCCACGACGCTGTAATATTTTTGGTTAAATCTGGGGGTGTTACACTAAGTAGGCAGACAATGCAGTATTTTCGTGTTGTGGTTGTGAATTCGTGCTTGTTTGAGTTAGATTGATCAGCCTAGTGGTTAATCGAGATATTTTTGAGCCGTTGGGTTTGTGAATTGGTTTTATTGATTATTGATCATTATCGAACTTGTTGTTTATCGATTATTGTAATAGGTTGAGATTATTGATCGGTGATTAGAACCATGCATTGCGGTCGTGTTCGAGAATGTTCGTGAATTGCATTGATCAGGGCCGAGGGACTTGTAGATGACGGCAATGGATTTGGTAATGGTTTCATGGTCGTGTTGGTATCGAGGCAAGTTATTACTTGATCAGTTTATAATATTTAATGAATAGTTTCCGTTTCATTCATTTATAATTCGTATAGCAATGTTTATAATCGTAATCACAGTAGATTTGGGATTATAAGTTGTATTGGAGTTTTGGGAATTAAATCATAATGTATATGATTTACATTTGTTATTAGTATACTTGGTATCGAGGATACATTGTAGTATTGACGAAAAAGTGAATTATCTACCGTCCGTGATATTTTGGAACGTCGAATATTTAGAATAATGGTCCGTGATGGTTTAGTCATCGGGATTGCTCTCGAAGGACTCTGAGCAAGTATTTTAATCATCTTTGTCATTTGTGTCGATCATGTTGTGATACATTCGTGTATCGTTGTTGTCATGCATTTGTGTATTGTTGTTGTCGTGCATTGTGTACTGTTGTTTTGTGCAGTTGTGCATTGTTGTGATATGCCCACCATGCGTTGGTCCGATGGGATCAACATGGGATAACTATAGCTGTGTGCGCTGGATCGTTGGACACGTAATGCCACCATGCGTTGGTCCGACGGGATCATCATGGGGATCTATAGCTGTGTGCGTTGGATCGTTGGATTACCATATGTGTTGTTGTTGTTTATATGTATATTATGGGTTTACCATAAGTATACAATGTCGTTATTGATGTGAGCATATTGATGTTGTCATATGAGTATGTATTTGTTGGTCTTATGTTAGGACCATGTTCGTATGTTGTATTGTTCTGATCTCGGATTAGATTGACGTGATTCATCGTGGCATTGCATCTCCTGAGGTACGTTCCGTATTTGCCTTGGTACATGTCTTTGATGGATAATTGGTTTTCGTGTTGAGATTTTATAATGATATCCGATGGATTGAATCGGACAGAATTAGTAGATTTCATAACAGTGAGTTATGATAATGTTTTGAGAACCTTGGGTATTGTTGAGATACAATACAGATATTTCAGTATGAGCTTATTATGTTGTCGAAAGGATACGAGATGTGAACTTTGGTAATTATTATCACGAGTTGGTAAAGTTATGGCGGTAAGATTACATTGGTCGTATTCTTACTTAGTGTTTTTCATTGGTATGTAATTATTGACGTGATATGATGGTTATCATTGTTGGATATTATGGATGACCCCGTCGTGGGCTTTCTTTTTAGGTTATTGGATTATCAAGCTTGTAGCGGTCGTGAAGAGATGAGCTTCCCGGAGGATACTGGCTAGGGCATGTATTTGTGTTTTGAGTTTCATGATCAGTTCTTGTATTCCGCTGCTATAGTATTTTAATTGTTTGTCTTTTTCCGCTACGTGAGTATTTTAAATGGCCTTTTGGTATCTGGTAACTTAGGTTACTTTGGCAATCGTTTTCTAAACTATTTTGTCGGTACGTGTAAGCGCTAGCTTAACGTATGTTTTTAAACGGTTAAGTTTTGGCATTTAAGACCTTATGGTTTCAAATGAGACTTTACGACGGTTTTGATAAACGAGTTTTATATAGTCTTCGAATATTTTTAAAAGACAGTACCGTCGTTAGCCTCTTGGGCGTTTATAAATGTTTGCGAAAATTTTCCTTCAGCCTTGTGGTTTTCATCTCGGGGCCCACGGTGCTGTAATATTCCTGGATGGCTCTGGGGGTGTTACACTAAGGATGGCACGTTTGAAGAGAAACCGATCAAGATACTCGAAAGTTGAGTCAAACAATTGAGATATAAACCAATCATTTTAGTTAAGGTTCAATGGTCGCGCCATGGATTTAAAGAAGCCACTTGGGAGATGGAGGATAGTATGAAGTCCAGATACCCAGAATTATTCTCGTCTTGAGTTTCGGAACGAAACTCCTTTTTAGAAGGAGAGAGTGTAATATTCGGATAAATTGTTGAGTATTTTCGTCCGTATTTGAACCTTGTATTATTCGAATTTGTGATATCAATAATCGAAGTATGATATCTCCCATATTCGTATTCGCATGCATGATCATGTCAACCTTGTAACTTTATACATGCAACTACATCGTAACGTACGCTAGCTAGTAATGGTAACATACATTACTAGTCACAGATAGCGTACGCTATGAGCAAGGCATAACGTACGTAAGGCAATTATTTATTGATCAAGGCTGCTAGCACATGGGCCAGCTGGTGGTGGGATCAGGATAAGATTCCCGCGTCATGAACCTGGACAGTTTTGGGTCAACGGGTGTTAACGTATGCTAGGTGATGTATATAGCGTACGCTAATTCTAATCCATTACGTACGTAATTGTGATGATATAGCGTACGTAAGAGTGTACAGGAATGTGACAGTAAGCGATCAACGGGTGTTAATGTACGTTAAGGATAACGGATAGCGTACGCTAAGTGTATAACGTACGTTACACACGAAGGCTAACATACGTAAAGGTCAGAAAAGTATAAATGGGACAACACCCCATTTCATTTCACCTCGTTTGTTTTCACTTTTCTCTCATTTCCTTCAAGACCAGGGAGTTCCCTTTGGCACTTAAACACTTGTTAACATCCCTACCTTAGCCATTGAAGTTGAGAAACACCTTGGATTGGCACTCAAGAATCCGGAGTTGGATTCTACCTATTGCCTCAGCGTTTTCTTCATATTAAGGTATGTCAATGCTATCTCCAACCTTAGATTCGTGTTCTTAAGGATGTTATGAACATACTACCGAGATTATTAAGTTCCATAGATGACTTCTAACCGAACATCATGTTTTTGGAAGTTGGAATGTTTATGCTTTAGTTACCATTGTAAGAGCATTATAGTTCGAATCTTGTTATGATGAAAAATAGGAGAAGTGTTCTGAGATTTATAATCCGCATTGGATGGTGTCTTTGTAATGATCGTAGACTTGGTTTTGATATCACTTTTTGTTAGATGGACTTAAGAGGATGAACATTGAAGGTTTTGTTATATCTTGTAAAGATACATTGTTAGCTGATCTTCAAGATGATAGTTTGAATGTAACGATGATATTGATAACAAACATAGATTTTCCGAACTACATTTGAAGATTGATAATCGAGATTGGAGTAAAGTATTATGATGGCATGTTTATCCTGGAAACTCGAAGACATCAAACACTATAGGATCATTCATTTTCGCATGAGTAATGTATTTATGAGTATAACGTATGTTAAGCATCATGTAATATGTACGTTATATCATCAGGTGAGTCAGTCGTCTGATCAGAGTAGAAACTGTCAAATACATGCTTAGCGTGCGCTAGGCTTTGGATATTACGTACGCTAATGAACAGACTTAACGTACGTTACCTTGGGTATGTAACGTACGTTACGAAGACAGTAGGCGGGATATCATGTTGACGACTTTCGGCTATAGATTAAGATGTTAGATTTTTGTACGTTAGTTATATGTCTTAAGATGAACCCTATATTATTTCTTTTGTTTAAGGTCCAAGCTTTACAATGTGATTGCTCGAAGTGGGCGACCTTAGAGTATATTACTATCCGTCGAAGTTTTACCCTTGTCGTCAATTTGAGGCAAGTACTTTAATTGTTTTATGTATTGATGTTATACATATTGTCGTGCATATGTGTTGTTGTTGTATGTCCACCTCGTGTTGGCCCGACGGGATCATCTTAGGTTCTATGCTAGCGTGCGCTGGATCATCGGACAGGTTTTTCCACCTCGTGTTGGTCCGACGGGATCATCTTGTGATCTATGCAGTGAACGCTGGATCATCGGAATTACCATGTGTATGTTGTGATTATCATTTGTGTATGATATTTGTGAGTGTACTCGTAGGAAGAGGCTCGTGGTTATTGTCATTTGTGTTGTTAACATTATTCTTCGCGAGATGTTGAATATCCTGTTATGGTATAATTATCGTACTTGTACTAGCATCATTGTGCTAAACCCTTCGGGGGTGAACATTTATTTATGTTCAGGATTCAGGAGGGTGGGGAAATAACCACTAGAGCTGCATGATGATGGAGGTGCAGAGTGATGTTTCGGCCGGAATATTCTGTCGAGTCTCAGTGTTGTTTTTAATAAGTACTTGAGTATGCTTGTTGTCTTGTTGTATTTGATAATTTCATTCAGTTGAGGATTTGACTTCGTACTTTGTGAACTGGTGATGTAATAATTAACTTCCGTTTGTTATCCTTCTTTAATTATGTTGTTTTTGTATTCTTAGCTTTGTAAATTCTTACGTAAAGGATTTACGATGTTGTAATATTCCTGAATATATCGGGGGTGTTACATTAGGTACCTAGATTTTCCTGAAAGCAATTGGCTTGTTGTAGGTTACTTTAGGTCCGTTCTTGCGATGTCTATGTGGGGCAGGCATGTAGTCGCTGTAACCTTGATAATTATTATGCATGTAAAATTCAGGATTATTATTATTAATCCAGTACGAATGTCGTCTAGGAGGTGGAGCCATTTTCTTCGACCTTACAGCTTACCTTCTGGGTCTCCAGTTGGATTTCCAAAGCTGTTGCTGATACTGTGCAGCGACCTGCTTTCTCGATGGATAATGAGGCTCCTGTGCCCAATATCTAGGCGCGCTGTACTATTGGAAGTACTGCCGTGGGGGCCATTGATATTTGGGTACAACCTTCTTTCTGAACGGCTGTTGGCGCTGTTGATATGCTCGCCTTACAAGTATGGATGGATGAGGATTCCGCTGTTTGTGATAAGACTGTGTTGGTGGAATGGCAGCCTTTACTATTCTCGGTGCAACAGGTATCTTGACAGGACTTGGGGTCTCCTCAGGTACAGGAAAGGGTTCCACACCCCTGACGAACATTGAACTAGTTTTTCCTTTATTGGAGTATGAGTTTTATCCTTAGCCACTTTTATCATGAGCATGTTGCCCAGTGCTTAGAATTTATTCCATCCTTTTAGCTGATTTCTCGAAAGATTTCAAGATGGTCTCAAGTTCTCCTTCTTGTTTTTCGAGGGTTTTTATTTTGGCTTCGAGCAGAACGAAATCATTTGTCTTTCTCTCACTATGAGACTTGGTCTCATTTAGATCATGAGAAAGTTGATGATTGCTCTCCATGAGTTTTTCCAATACGATCTTGTTGTTTTCGCAATCGATGGACATATTTTCCTAATTATTTCTAAGCAAGTCATTTTCATATTTCAGCTCTAAGTTTGAAATTTTGAGTTGTATGTTTTCTCGTTTTAAAGTCTCATGGGCCTTTTGAATGTTTTTAAATTCATTCATCATATTTTCGGAAGTATGCGATGCATTAATGGGAATATTAGATGTTAAGCTTACCTCATCATCGCTATCTTCATCATCGTCAATATCTTTAGACATAAAGCACATGTATGCTTTATCTTCGAGTTCATCATTAGACGAGTCACTGTCAGTAACCACCTGAAGATATTCCTCGGTCTCGGTTTGAGCGGGCGAGGCTTCTGATTCGCTAATCAGGGCCTTGAGCTTATTCTTCCAAGCATGCCTTCTTTCGTCCTTTTCTTTGCTCGGCTTCCGGAAACTTTTGGACTTTGGGATGCGGTCATTTATTCGAATAATGTCCCGATTTCCTGCAATTATAACATAAGTTAGAATCACCGGATGGGGAAGATTCCGAATTTACCTTGTTAAAAGGCTGGGGCCTGTATGCAGTCTTTCCAGACTGTTTGATGAATTTCTTGAATTTGTGCATGAGTAGAGCCATTTCATCTTGTGACAGGATATCGTCGTCACTGTCCGCATTTTTGTAGGCAGATTTGGATGTGTTGGGCATGCTGTGTCTCTTCTTGGATACAGCAGCTAACGTTGTAGTCCTCGCAGGTGACTCTTTGGCTTTCTCTCGTGTCAACGTCATACTCGAAACCTTTTAGGTCAGAGAAGAGGTCGAAAATAGATATGTCATTAAGATTACATGACACACGCATAGCTATGGTTTTTATGTCCCATCGGGAAGGGAGAGATCTGAAAATTTTTAAGTTCTTCTCTTTTTGGGTATAAATTTTGCCCAACACTTCAAGTTCACCAACAATGCCAGTGAATCTGAGGTCAAGTTCCTCAAGTGTTTCAGTTGATCCCACATTCCCTCACAAATCATCTTGAGTTTATCCCACATTTCCTTGGCTGTCTTGCAGCTCTTTACCTTTGAGAATGTGCCTTTGTCGAGAGTGACAAATAGCGCATTCTTAGCTACGTTGTCGAGGTTGGCACGTTTGCACTCGTAAGTTGTCTACTTCTCGCGCTCCTTCTCGAGCATCTCGGCATGAGCTTGGCCTCCAATCCTTGCGGTAGGATTTACCTTCATTGTCTTTATGGGGCCATCTTGATTGACAAAAATCATTTCTTCGTGCATGGCTGCAAGATGAGCCTCCATCTGTTGCGATATTTCGTAAACGCAAGTGCACGTTATCGTTGACAAGTAATAAAGTGATGAGTGAGTATCGTTCCCATGAGGACGGAATTACTAAGTACCGATTTTTTATGTATTCTAATTTTACTTGAACAGCCTAAATTTGAGTTGCAATTAATAACTAAATAAAATCAATAAAAGAATAACAGTAAAACGATCGCTTGAAGAAATAAAATAAAATAATGAATAAGTCTAGGATTCTGAACCCACCTTAGTTTATCCGAATTTACTCTCGATTATCTGAAGTTAATGATTTCCCCAATTTGTTGAAGGCGAAGATTGCTAAAATACTCTACCGCCTCTCCCGAGGTCAATAGATTTTTCTAAAGGCGAATAACGCAGTCTATCCCTAGGTGAATTAATTCGTCAATAGGCAAAAAGCACAAAATCCTCAAAAGGCCACGTAGTTCCTATGAGTATATTCCTATCTCACAAGATAAAACGGTTCTCACCAATAGTTCCTCACCAACTCTCCTCTCCCGGTTCGAGTAAGGTAATTAAAACAATTCAATTATTGGCCAGACAATTGAAAGCATTAAAATCGATTGGGAAAACTCAACAGAAAAAGGGAATTATATAGATAATCAAAAGCAAATCCGTCAAAACTTAGGTTTCATCAAAATCCTAGAACAGGGTTTTAGCCTGACATGCTAAAAGATAAAAATACAGAAATAATGAATGAAAGCATGAAAATAAAATGCAGATGAAGAGCTCGGATTCCTCCATTCTTCTAGCTTCCGCCCTCTGCTCTTGAGGTCTTCTGCTTATCCTTCTCTTCTGCGATATTCCTCCTCCACGATTTATCGATCTTCCAAAAGCTTCAAGATGATTAATTATGGCCTTAAACCCTTATTTATAGCTCCCAGTAGCCTCCAAATCGCGTCCGTGTGATTAGGTCGAGAACTGGCTTCAAAACGGCCCAAAACCCGCGCGGAGTACACCAAAACCGCCCCGTGTGCCGCGGCTCACTTAATCTGTGCCGCGGATCACGGGGCGCAGATTAAAACCTTGGCGCTGTTTATTTCTTCTGGGCCGCGGCTCACCATAACTGTGCCGCGGCTCAGAGTACAGTTTACTCTGGTGCCTACTGGTCCTCTTCGTGTGCCGCGGCCCGCTTGCCTTGTGCCACGGCCCCAGGCCAAAAATCGCCGTTTTCGCCCGTTTTGCCTCGTTTTAGCTTCCGGACTCCAATCTCCTGTCAGACATACAAAAATAAGGCATTAAAAGCTCATTTATGCAAATTTACTCGCCAAAATAATACAAAATAATGATAAATAAGCGTATAAAAATACGCCTAACAAATACCCACAACTTGAGCCTTTGCTTGTCCTCAAGCAAAAAGAATTTATTACAAATAAAAGAATAATTGTGAATAATCGTACAACTCATCGTGTTCAACCTAATCAATACTATCCTGAAAATCTCAAAGAATAGTACAAGTATCGTAGTAGTGAGTCACATCCAGGACACTGATTCCACAAAGTAACCAACTTCAGTCCTAATCAATCGTTCATAAAGAAAATTCAGCTCAAAGATTAACAAGTGTGAATTTAATCGACCGTCAATATGAAAGGTTAAAATAAACAAGCTAACTCGTCCAGTCCCACAGTCTAATGGCAAAAATTTCAAGAGTTTCATCATCAAATATAACCCTCGGACAGTATTCCCTTATATATGATCAATAAATTGATTCGAGTTGACTACTAGGTTCGGATCTCGGGATGTTTCATCGGGATAATCCTAGGGTGGAATTCGATTCTCATGTGTTGGGTAACCGTTTGACGTAAAAGACACTCATGGGGCACATGGATGCTTCTAGTTACTAAGTTCCCCTCCACAGCGGAGAAACAACTCGAGTAGCTATTCTCGCATGTCCGATTCAAGGTTATTGTTTTACGCGAGAGTAAACAGCGGGTCACGCATATACCCCTGGTTACTAGGCTCCCTATTATCGGCACATGCGAAATCTCTAAATCACTAGTCTAACCAAGGTCGTCGTTTTACGCGAGAGTAAACAATAGGTCACGTGAATACCCCCAGTTACTAGACTTCCCATCATAGAACAAATAACATCTCGACTTTTGGGAAAAAAACTGTCCGACTCTAAACCCAAATTAGGTGCCAACACGACTTATGTTACTGGACGACTAGCTATTGGGAAAGATGTAACCAAACATATAGGCGGAGATTTGAAAAACACGTATGTCTCCTTTCTTATCTGCTAAGATTTCTACAAAAACGAAAAAAATTTCGGACCTAAATGAAGACTAAACAGAAACAGATATCGCTGACTACAACTCAACTAAAACTCAACCGTTTCTTCAGAGAGAAATCAGTATTGTAACATCAGTTTCACACAAAAAGGAGCACGAAAAATTCACGAATAAGAGTAAAATCATGACAAGCAAGGCAGAATAACGAAAAATAATGAAAGTGCATACGAAATAAGTACATCAATAAGTATATCAACAGAAAGTAAACCCCCCCCCCCAAACTTAGGACGTACATTAACCTCAATGGACAAAATATAATATGCAATAATAGAAGAAGGTCAAGTACTCCCCTACAGTCAGCTCACGAACTGGTGCCAGCGTCGTCCGGCGAGCCTGAACGCTTCTCGACTACACCATGCGGAATGTGAATGAATGAGCTTGCATCATCAAAGAGGAAATTAAGAATGAGCTCTCAAGTTCACATAGGATGGAAGGGTCGGGAGATAATGTAATCCGATAAAATGATTCGTTGCATATAGTTTGAAAATGCTTGGCTTAATAATGTTTCATTGCTGCAATTTATCAAACACTTGGTATGCACAAGTTAGAATGAAGAACAAGAATTTTCATGGCTAACTCCAAATCCCAAAATTAATAACACAGATATACAGCCATGATAACAGACAACTACATCAACAATTAGTTCATAATCACAAATACCATCACAATCAACTTCATATTCACCATATTCCAACTCCATTTTTGAAAAAAAAAACTTTGAAGAACAACTAGCAGCATATAACTTCAATTTTTCTTTTCGAATCATGCATCAATTATGATTAAGAGATCGAGATTTACCTGACTTGGAATGAAGAATGCAAGAAGAAGGAGCAGAAAAAGATGTCGGCCGAGTGCTTGTGTTCAGGAAGGAAGGGAAGAAGTTTACCTGAGGTCCCGGCCGATCGAGTATAAGAAGAATACCTGGGTTATTCAGATTCTGAACGGGGGCCGTGGCACAGCTTAAGTGAGCCGCGGCCCATAGTACAGTCGGACTGGGACTTTTTGTGATGTCGCCGGGTGCCGCGGCTCAGCATTCGGGTGCCGCGGCTCAGAGTGTTGATGTGCCGCGGCTCACTTGGTTTGTGTTGCGGCACAGAGTACAGCGTTCTGGGCTCTTCATCTGGAAATTGGTGTGCCGCGGCTCAAGGATTATGTGCCGCGGCTCAGGGACCTGGTGTGCCGCGGCTCAGTAAGGTCATGCCGCGGCACAGAGTACAGTTTGTTCGGCCTGTCTCCTTCAACTGGTGTGTGCCGCGGCTCACTATTCTTCTGCCACGGCCCATCATTGATTTCTTCCCCTGGGGTGATTCCTGCACAGAATTTTTAAAGGAAAACATCAAGAACGAGAGGGCTAAGCAAATCAAAGCCAAAATGACGAAAAATAAAAACTCTAAAATGCAAGAAAACACTAAAAAAATAAAAATTCTACAACTAATACTCGGGTTGCCTCCCGAGAAGTGCTAAGTTTATAGTCTTCAGCCGGACTTTTCTAGCATTCATCCGGCGGTGGATAAGACGACACTCGTCTTCTACGCGTCTATTGGATTTCCCAAGTAGGCTTTCAACCGCTGTCCATTAACTTTGAATTTACGCTCATCTTTTTGTACTTCTACTGAACCGTGTGGGAACACTTGAACTACGGTGAATGGTCCCGACCATCGTGAACGCAATTTACCGGGGAATAACTTTAAGTGAGAATTAAATAACAACACCTCTTGACCCGGGACAAACTCTCTCTGTATGATGTGCTTATCATGCCACTTCTTTGTCCGCTCCTTATAAAGTTTCGCATTTTTTTATGCGTCGTGGCGAATTTCTTCCAACTCGTTGAGCTGCAACGAACGCTTTTCACCAGCAGATTTTAGATCAAAGTTTAATTTCTTTATCGCCCAATAAGCACGATGTTCCATCTCTACGGGTAAATGGCAGCTTTTCCCATAAACTAATCTGTAAGGCGACATCCCGATCGGTGTTTTATACGCAGTGCGGTATGCCCAAAGTGCATCATCGAGTTTGAAAGACCAATCTTTTTCGAGACGAGCTGACCATTTTTTCTAAGATTTACTTCAGCTCTCGATTTGATATCTCGACTTAACCGCTCGTTTGAGGATGCTAGGCTGTAGCAACACGATGAGTGACTCCATATTTGCTCAAGACCGCATCAAGGAATTTGTTGTCGAAGTGTGAACCACCATCACTGATAATAGCACGTGGAGTCCCAAAACGCGTGAAAATATATTTTTTATAAATTTGATTACGACCTTGGACCCATTCGTTGGTAGCGCCACCGCTTCGACCCACTTTAAGACGTAGTCCACGGCTACCAAAATATAGAGATTCTTATTAGATGGAGGAAATGGACCCATGAAGTCGATACCCCATACGTCAAACAATTCAACCTCAAGTATGGTGTTCAGTGGCATTTCGTGTCATCTTGAGATGTTTCCCGTTCGTTGACACTAATCACATGTGGACACAAAGGAGTGAGTATCCTTGAATAATGACGGCCAATAGAATCCCGATTGTAAGACCTTTGCCGCTGTTCTATTTCCACTAAAATGTCCACCGTAGGGTGATGCATGACAATTGCTCAGCACACTGTGGATTTCCTCATCCGGAATACATCTGCGAATGATTTGATCGGGGCATCTTTTGAATAGAAAAGGATCGTCCCACAAATAATACTTGGCGTCTGAGATTAGCTTCTTCTTCTGATGGTGTGAGAGGTCGTTTGGAATTGTTTTGCTTGCCAAGTAGTTCACTAGATCAGCATACCAAGGCACGTGTTGCGAACCCAACTTGTAGAGCTGCTCGTCGGGAAAGGTTTCCATGATTTGCGGATGACTTTCTCCTCGCTCGAGGGGACTCTCTAACCGTGAAAGGTGATCGGCTATAACATTCTCAGTCCCCTTTTTATCCCGAATTTCCATGTTGAATTCTTGAAGGAGAAGCACCCACCTAATCAACCTTGGTTTAGCATCCTTCTTCTCCAAAAGGTATTTTATTGCTGAATGGTCGATCCACACTATCACTTTCATCCCTAGTAGATACACCCGGAATTTATCAAATGCAAAGATTACCGCCAATAATTCTTTTTCCGTTGTGGCATAATTTCTTTGGGCGTCGTCTAGTGTTCGGCTCGCATAATACACGACGTGGAACACTTTCCCTCGTCTTTGTCCCAAAACAGCCCCAATGGCAAAATCACTCGCATCACACATTAATTCGAACGGAAGGTCCTAGTCTGGAGCGACTATCACCGGTGCCGTGCTTAGAGCTTTCTTCAATAAATCGAAACATTCTTTACACGACTCGTCAAAATTAAACGGGAGATCCTTCATGAGTAGATTGCACAATGGCTTCGTGATCTTCGAAAAATCCTTAATAAATCGGCGATAGAAACCGGCATGTCCCAAAAAGCTTCTAATCCCTTTAACCGAAGTAGGCGGAGGCATCTTCTCAATTGTTTCAATTTTCGCCCGGTCGACTTCAATTCCATGTGAGGATATTCGATGGCCAAGTACTATGCCCTCCTGAACCATAAAGTGACACTTCTCCCAGTTCAAGACCAAATTTGTCTCTTCGCATCTTTTCAGGACCTTCTGCAAATTTTGCAAACAAATGTCAAACGAATCACCGAAAACAGAAAAATCATCCATAAAAATCTCAATGCAATGCTCTACCATGTCAGAAAAAATAGCCATCATACACTGTTGAAAAGTAGCCGGCGCATTACATAATCCAAAAGGCATGCGCCTATAAGCGAAAATGCCGTATGGACATGTAAACATCGTTTTCTCTTGGTCTTCTGGGGCTATATAAATCTGATTATATCCAGAATAACCATCAAGAAAGCAATAAAAATCGTGTCCGGCTAATCTATCTAACATTTGGTCAATAAAAGGTAATGGTAAATGGTCTTTTCTACTGGCTTTATTTAACTTCCTATAATCTATGCACATACGCCACCCCGTGACAATCCTAGTGGGAATTAATTCATTATTATCGTTTTGAATAACCATTATCCCACCCTTCTTTGACACAACTTGGACCAGACTTACCCACTTGCTATCAGAAATTGGAAAGATCATACCTGCGTCGAGGAGTTTTAAAACCTCGACTTTACCACCTCCTTCATGTTTGGATTCAAACGGCGTTGATGCTCCACGGATGGTTTGTAGTCTTCCTCCATCAAAATCTTGTGCATGCAAATGGACGGGCTGATTCCCTTAATATCCGCAATAGACCATCCAAGAGCAGATTTGTATTCCCTCAGAACTCTCAATAATTTCGCCTCTTGATCCCCTGCTAAAGTGGACGAAAGAATAACTGGCAGGGAATCGTCGGGTCCCAAAAATGCATATTTTAAATGAGACGGCAGCTTCTTGAGTTCCAACTTTGGAGGTTTCTCGATTGATGGGACGGGTTGAGTTGGTGAACTTCCGAGCTCCTCACATGGTTGACGAATGAAAATTGGCGGGGAAGCATCCATGTGTCGTACGTAGGCTGCATGCTCTGCATTTAGTTCGGAAGCAGCCCCAATCAAAACGGACTCCAACGGATCGAGTGGATAATTCTCTCGAAAGGCTCTACTTACACACGAGTCAATGACATCAACTTGGAAACAATTTTCAGCATCACTCGGATATTTTAAGGAACGAAAGATATTGAACGTTACTTGCTCCTCTTGAACTCGTAGAGTAAGCTTCCCTTTTTCCACATCGATCAAAGTTCGGCCGGTTGCCAAAAATGGTCTTCCCAAGATAATTGGGATGTCGTGGTCCTCCTCCATGTCAAGCACGATGAAATCGGCCGGAAAGATGAACTTATCGACTTTGACTAAGACGTCCTCTATAACTCCCCTCGGGTATTTGATGGATCTATCGGCCAATTGTAAGGAGACCGTCGTCGGCTTGGCTTCCCCAATACCCGGCTTTTAAAAAATAAAAAGGGGCATAAGGTTTATGCTGGCTCCGAGATCGCATAGGGCTCTTTCAAAAGACGAATTTCCAATGATGCAAGGGATGGTAAAACTTCCCGGATCTCTGAATTTAGGTGGGAGCTTCTTTTGTAAAATAGCGCTGCACTCCTCCGTCAATGCGACTGTCTCATACTCCTCGAGCTTTCTTTTGTTTGACAAGACTTATTTCATGAATTTTACATAACTCGGCATTTGTTCCAACGCGTCGGCAAATGGAATGTTTATGTGCAGTTTCTTGAAGACGTCGAGGAACTTTGAAAATTGCTTGTCTAGTTTTTGCTTTTGGTAACGCTTTGGGAATGGAATTTGAGGAGTGGGGTGAGTAGTCCATACTTCCATTGGCTTGGTCGCCTCATCCTTTTCTTTCTCACTTTGCTCGATCTTGTCCTTATTATTGATAGGCTGCTCTTTCAACTCCTTTCCACTTCGTAGTTCGATTTCCTGCACGTTTTCTTTGGAGTTCATTTCGGTTGTGCTGGGCAATGCAACTTGAGACCGAGAGGACAATAGATTAGCAATCTACCCCATTTGTGTTTCTAAGTTTCGGATGGAGGTAGAATGATTTTGGAGGGTAGTCTCGGTGCGGGTCATGAATTGGCTCGTGTTAGCCGCCAATTGAGCAAGAGCATCTTCCAAGGATACCTTTGGTGATTGAGGGGGCTGCTGTGGGGGCTGCGCGAATTGAGCTTGTGGAGGTTTTATAGCTTGCCCGTTCCTCCACGAAAATTTTTGGTGATTTCACCACTCTTGATTATAAGTGCTTGGGTAAGGATTATTTTGTCGATTTCCGTTTCCCACGAATTGAGCTTGATCCATCGAACGTTGCTCGAAAGGGTTTCCGACTTGGCATTTTACGCTAGGATGAGATCCGTTACACCAATTGCACGATTCAATGGTAACGGGAGACGGAGCATGCGAAAAGGCTTGAAGTTGTTGCGTCAATGCAGCGACTTGAGCTGATAATGTAGAGATCGGATCGTTATTCGAGATTTCCATGACTCGCTTTGTGTTTACTCGTTCGGACGGCCATTGATAAGCATTTGCGGCCATAGCTTCCAACAAAGAATGTGCTTCAGCCATTGTTTTTCCCATCAAGGCTCCTCTAGCGGCTGCATCCACGAGAGTGCGTTTAGAGGCACTCAATCCATTATAGAACGTCTGTATTTGGAGCCAATCCGGTAAGCCGTGATGTGGGCATCTCCTCAGTAAATCCTTGTATCGCTCCCACGCCTCGTGAAGCGACTCCATATCAAATTGACCAAAGGTGGTAATTTCGTTCCGTAACCTCGCCGTCTTCGAAGGTGGGAAGAATTTAGCAAGGAAGGCTTGCGCTAATTCTGCTCATGTTGTGATCGAGCCCGGCGGTAAAGAGTTCAACCAAAATTTTGCTTTGTCCCTCAAAGAGAAAGGGAAAAGCCTTAGACGGATGGCATCATCGGTGACACCATTGTTCTTGAACGTGTCACAAATCTCAAGAAACGACGCAATGTGTGCGTTGGGGTCATCGTTCGGCAGACCACAAAACTGGCTCGATTGCACCATCTGAATAATTACAGGCTTGATTTCGAAATTGTTCGCCTGGATGGTTGGACGCCGAATCCCCGAAAAGTTCGCGTTGATTTGCGGCATAGCATAATCGCAAAGTGCTAGTGCCGGTTGAGCTTGCACCATGGGGTTTTCCGCTTCGTGATTTCCCGTATTTTCGGCCATGGTGACTGTGGTTGGTAACTCACGTTTCTTCCTTTTGTTTCTCCGAAGAGTGCACTCGAGTTCGGTATCCAAAGGTAGTAGGCCTTCGTTACCGAATTTTCTCATGCACTAACCGAACAATCCTGAAAGGAAAAAACAAACAAATAAATAAAATAACACAAAAAACAAAAAAAATGTTCAAACTAAGACTAGAAATACTGAAATCGATATTAGTAAAAATCAGTCCCCGGCAACGGCGCCAAAAACTTGTTGCGATATTTCGTAAACGCAAGTGCACGTTATCGTTGACAAGTAATAAAGTGATGAGTGAGTATCGTTCCCACGAGGACTGAATTACTAAGTACCGATTTTTATCTATTCTTATTTTATTTGAACAACCGAAATTTGAGTTGCAATTAATAACTAAATAAAATCAATAAAAGAATAACAGTAAAACGATCGCTTGAAGAAAGGAAATCAAAGAATGAATAAGTCTAGGATTCTGAATCCACCTTGGTATATCCGAATTTACTCTCGATTATCTGAAGTTAATGATTTCCCCAATTTGTTGAAGGCGAAGATTGCTAAAATATTCTACCGCCTCTCCCGAGGTCAATAGATTTTTCTAAAGGCGAATAACGTACTCTACCCCTAGGTGAATTAATTCGTCAATAGGCAAAAAGCACAAAATCCTCAAAAGGCCACGTAGTTCCTATGAGTATATTCCTATCTCACAAGATAAAACGGTTCTCACCAATAGTTCCTCACCAACTCTCCTCTCCCGATTCGAGTAAGGTAATTAAAACAATTCAATTATTGGCCAGACAATTGAACGCACTAAAATCGATTGGGAAAACTCAACAGAAAAAGGGAATTATATAGATAATCAAAAGCAAATCCATCAAAACTTAGGTTTCATCAAAATCCTAGAACAGGGTTTTAGCCTGACATGCTAAAAGATAAAAATACAGAAATAATAAATGAAAGCATGAAAATCAAATGCAGATGAAGAGCTCGGATTCCTACGTTCTTCTGGCTTCTGCCCTCTGCTCTTGATGTCTTCTGCTTATCATTCTCTTCTGCGATATTCCTCCTCCACGATTTATCGATCTTCCAAAAGCTTCAAGATGATTAATTATGGCCTTAAACCCTTATTTATAGCTCCCAGTAGCCTCCAAATCGCGTCCGTGTGATTATGTCGAGAACTAGCATCAAAACGGCTCAAAACCCGCGTGGAGTACACCAAAAACACCCCGTGTGCCGCGGCTAACTTAATCTGTGTCGCAGCTCACGGGGCGCACATTAAAACCTAGGCGCTGTTTATTTCTTCTGGGCCGCGGCTCACCATAATTGTGCCGCGGCTCAGAGTACAGTTTACTCTGATGCCTGCTGGTCCTCTTCGTGTGCCGCGGCCCGCTTGCCTTGTGCCGCGGCCCCAGGCCAAAAATCGCCGTTTTCGCCCGTTTTGCCTCGTTTTAGCTTCCGGACTCCAATCTCCTGTCAGACATACAAAAATAAGGCATTAAAAGCTCATTTACGCAAATTTACTCGCCAAAATAATACAAAATAATGATAAATAAGCGTATAAAAATACGCCTAACACCATCCTAATTCTCCAATCATCAAACTCGTTAACAGAAAACATAGGAACCTTATTCATCATAGAGGTACCCATATGAGAAAATAGGAAAGATAAAGATTGTTTTAAAAAATAAGTGATTTTAGGATCTGACTCGGTTAAAAATACGACTGATTCTTTTTAGAATCAACCTCTCTGATACCACTTGTTGGCCATTAAGTATACAAAATTCATCTTGGAAAAGTGTTAGTACAACAAGTTGATTGCGTAGCGAAAGTCTGTTAAAGTAAGTTGCTTTAAATACAGCAATTGGGTTTTCTCCTATTATCTTGATGCGTACAGGGTATGCAGTGTATACTTATAAATAATCAAAGTAATGAAAACAATAAGTACAGAAGGTAAACAAAACGATATTTAAAGTGGTTCGAGGTAAGCCCCTCTACGTCCACTAGTCCTCCACACAGGAGAAAAATGTCTATTATAAACATTACATACACAACTACGTGTCTATAATCAAACCTATCCTTGTACCGTTCACACAGATTGATACAAAGACTGCCACTTTCAATCGTTCTCACAGATTGGTTAAAGCTTTCACATGACTTTCTTCTTCACACACAGTTCCAAAGCTTCGTCTACAATGCAGATCCGTCACACATAGTTTAAGGAAAGGCAAGGCTTTCTTTAGTCCACATAGGGCTAATGGTTTTCTTCAAATGTAAGAACATGGGTTTGAACAACAACTTGACTTCTTGAGCTTGAGCTGATTGATGTGTTGTTCAAGGTTGAGCACTTATATATTTCTTCTCTCAAGAATGGCAGTATGCTCGAAGAAATATGTTTGCTCTTGATATATTGTTCTTATGAAGATCTCGTGTGAATCTCAGTATATCTTAATTCGTTCAGTTTTCAGTTGATATGTCGTTCGTATCTCTGATCTTCAAACTTCGGGGAATATATAGACTTTGGAATAGATCCGTTGAGAATAGATCTGTTGAGCAAAGAGTCCATTCCAACGTGTTGTTTGACTTGCAAAATACAAGATCCAGATTTTGCTCGTTGTCTGAAGATTTTTATTGGCTGGTATTTAAATTCTTTATCCAGTCAGTATTTAAATACTTCTTTTCAAATGGTGGTTTGAATTTAGCATATAAAGTAGATTCCGTTCCAAGGGTCTTCAGTCCTGTTGGATAAGTGTTGAAGATCCTAACACCTACAACCTGTTTGCTGTATCCAACATGTTGCATTTATAATGCTGTAGCTGTAGGTTCCAACGCTGTAGGCTATCTCTTAGTACTGCTGTATGGAAGGTGCTGTATGAATATTTCCAGACAGCTTCCATACTTGGTGTCATATCGACTTATGAACTTCTTGCTGTATGTTGGTAGATATCTCCTTTTGCTGTATGATGGCAGTACGAAGACTTGCTGTATGATAGGACTTGATATCTTGCTGAACTATCATCTTCGGGACAGCTACTTGCTGTATGTTGGCACTTTATCAAAATATGATATATGATTGTTTGTCCCAACAATAAGGCTACCCACGACCGAAGCATATGGTATATTACTCATTTCTTTTCGATGTTTCTCATTATGAGGACACATCTTCAAAGTGAGTTTTATTCCATGTCGCATCGGTAGGAACCCTCTTTTAGAATAATCCATCTTAAATCGCTTTAAGATCTTATCTATATAGAGGGCTTGGGAAAGACCTATCATTCTGTTCACTCTATCCCGGTAGAGCCGAATTCCAAGAATATAGGTAGCTTCTCCCAGGTCTTTCATGAAGAACCTACTCGAAATCCAAGCTTTCATAGAACTGAGCATTCCCACATTGTTTTTCTATTAGTAAAATGTCATCTACATATAGTACTAAGAATGTGATCTTGCTCCCACTAACCCTCTTGTATACACAAGGTTCCTCTTCATTTTGCACGAAGTCAAACTCTTTGACTACCTCATCAAAATATAGGTCCCAACTACGTGAAGACTGCTACAGTCCATATCACAGAGTCTACATCCACCATCACTTGGTCATAGGTTGCGGGGTCGGTCTCTTAGCTACCTAGAACCTCATGGAGACCCAGTTCCTCCAGGTGCACAAGGCCATACCTCTCAGGTAATTTAGACACCCTACTAGACCTACGAAGTGGTTGTACTTGTGTTTCAGAAGGTTCGGTTCTTATTTCTTGCACATGTGTCTCCTGAGGAGTTTCGTTGTATTCTTATACTCCGCCTTCCTGAATGAACTCATCTTCCTGGAAGTGTGCTTGCAAAGCAACAATGATCTTTCGATCTTCGAGCATGTAGAATAGATAACCCATCGTCCCAGATGGGAATCCAATGAAACGACCCTTTACGGACCTAGCTTCCAACTTCTCCACCTTAGTTTTCTTGACATAGGCGGGACATCCCCAAATCCTAATGTGATTAAGACTTGGTTTCCTTCCCTCCGACATCTCATGTGGAACGGATTCGGAAGGACATTTGTTCAAGATATAAGCAGCAGTCAGGAGTGCATACCCCTACAGGTAAATTGGTAAGTCAGTATAGCAAAGCATAGAACGGACCATGTTCAACAAGGTTCGGTTCCTTTTTTCTTACACACCATTTAACTGAGGAGTTCGTGGAGGTGTTAGTTGTGATACTATTCCATGCTCATTAAGGAACTCATTAAACTCTATACTCATAAACTCGCCACTTAGGGCCTTAAATTCTTAGAATTTCTCAAAGGACTCGGATTTATGTTTCATTAAGTATACATAACCATACCTAGTATGATCATCCATAAACGTAATGAAATACTGATATTCATCACATGCTACTTCTAAAGCACCACATACGTCGGTATGGACTAATCCAAGTTTATCAACGGCTCTTTCAAAATTCCATGTGAAGGGGGACTTAGTCATTTTTCCTTTAAGGCAAGATTTACAAGTTGGAATGGGACCCGATCCCAATGGACCCATAAGTCCATCCTTTTCCATTTTGTAAACCTTGGTCTGACCAACATGACCAAGTCTAAGATGCCATTTCAAAACTTGATTAGTTCCATCTCTACCACACTTCCTAGTCATAATATTTACAATGACTTTGTAACTAACGTTTAGATGATACAGTCCATTTAACAATGTAGCAGTGCCTACTAGTTTATTTCTAAAATAAATTTTGCAGGAACCATCACCAATGAAAAATGAAAAGCCTTTCCGTCCATGACCGGAATGGATACAATGTTTTTATTCCCCTTGGGCAAAACAAGTACATCATCTAATGTTAAAACAAAGCCGAATTCCAAATCCAAGAGAAGTGATCCTATGTCAGTTGCTTTGACACTAGGCCCGCTTCCGATAGTAATCATCACTTCCCAAGCTCCAAGCTTCCTACTTTATTCCACATCCTGATTCACGGTCCAAATATGAGAACTAGCATTTGAATCCAGTATCCAAGAAGTAGAAAATACAGTAGCAGAACAATTTATTCCCATAACTAAAAGTTCTGTACCAAAACTAAAATTTCTGTAGCAGAAAAACTATCACAATTGTTAATCAATCCCTATCTAGATAGTGATTCAAATGGATGATGGTAGTACTCGTAGTTGGATGGGAAATCATAACCGAATTTGTTAATCACCAACACCTTAGAATCATCTTGTTGAAAATTTCAATTATAATCCTATTACCATATCGTAAAAACGTTAATGATTCCTTGATGAACTAACTAACGACTATCAATTCGGATAGGTATTCAAACATGTTAGGATTTAGGATAATTAGTGCTTAATCGTTCCATTCTAGAAATTTAAACTAAAGTAAGTGATGTAATTATGGTGGCCTTGAGCCATAGTCACGACGTAGGAATGTTATATTAGAACATTGATCAACGAGATGATAAATTGTAAAATGGCGAACCAAGGAATTTAGTAATATGCATTATGGTCAAACAGAGAATTTCGATTTCGACGACATGAACAACCAGGTTTACAATCCTAATGGGACAGGGGGGAAATTGTCGTTAATCATCGACGAACATGTAATAGGTTGATCTTTCGGGTGTGATCGTTCGAGCCGTTGTGTTCTCAAGGGAGTAACTCTCGTCGGATTTGAGGCAAGTGATTCTTGCTCGGACCTTACGTATTAAAATTTCAGAATACTGTATGTGTTACTATCTATGGAATGGTGCTCGTCTTATCTATCTCTTTCGGAGTATTCCTGTGTAGATACTTCCGTGACCCTTGGCTGCGGCCCTGGGAGTTTATATGTTGATATATCTTGCGGGACTGTGTTGCGGGATAAAACCTGAATGGTACCCACGTACGGAGTATTCCCGTGTAGATACTTCCGTGACCCTTGTGTAATAACCATATAAACAGACATTATTACCTTTTGTATTTCGGTTGTACGAACATTTTCATTAGAGCATTTCCACAAACTACTTGTTGAATAAATTGTTTTAAAACCTCTTTAAAAACTCGCCTTGTGGTTCCCACATGGGATTCACAGCACTGTGGTGTCCGGTTTATTTTGGGGCGTTACATATTCTTAACAAATTCCCTCTATTTTGATGACGGCAAAACTTAATGTTCAAATGTAAACAAGTGTGCACAAAATAAAAAGTAGAATGCAAAACATAATCAAACTCAGTCTTTTTGAGACAACTAGTAGTTGTCATTCAAGTTGATTGTTATAAGCTTTTAGTATTATAGATTACAATACAGTCTTTGAATGAAAATTACACGTAAATTGAAAATTACAAGTAAATTTACAAAATTTTATCTCCCTCTTCCTCTTCCTCTGGTTCTGGCTGGAGGGAGTGACTTCAATGGCTTTGCTCCTATGGGTTTCTGCACTACTAGAACTAACCCATATTTTCTATTGACTATTAAGGAAGAAAACTCTTGATCTTCAGGGGAAGTATATTAGTTCTTTATGCACAGATTCCTTATCTCCCTCCAAAGTGCTTCATCATCCAGCTTCCCATTTAAGTCAACTGGAGGATCTTGTGGTCTGAAATTAGGGATTATAGGATAGGCATTGAATGTTTCTTCAGCAACCCTTTTCAGTATTTCCCACAGATTTGGATAATTGATCTCCATGAAGTCAACGTAGATTTGCTGAGGAGTGCATCCAGAGTCTTGGAGTATTTCCCAGATATAGTATTTATCTATGAACTGTTTCTTGGCAATCCCCCATTTCTTCCGAGCTTTTTCTATCATAAATTCCTCAACATAGTATAATTCATTTCTTCCCAGCTCAGAGGCACAACTGGTCCTTGGCCAGTTCTCTTTTTCTTAGCTGCTGGTTCTTCTGATGGTGCAGCTATAATCTTCCTTTTCAGGGAACTTGAAGTTCCTGCTTGGATAAAGGGTAGTGCCTCTTGCCTTTTCTAAGTTATCAGCTCTTATCCTTTTCTCATCTCTTCCCCCTTTTTGCTGGCATTAAGAATCTTTGCCAGCTTTTCCTCCACCTTTTGCATGAAGTATGCCATGCCAAGAGGCATCCTTGAAGATGAAGGCGGTGTAGAGTGATCCTTCTTGTTGAGAAGAGAGTCCAACTTTTCATGTAGGGACAACAGTTCAGGTTTCACTTCAGTTTCCAGGAGTTTAGCAACAGTTTCTTCCACCAAAGATCTGATTAGCTCAGTGAAGTTTGAAGGCAGTTGGGCTTCATATGCCTTTTCATGGGCAATGTTTTTTGCTAAGCTCTCATATGCAGTTGACTTCCGAGCAGTAGATTTTTCAGATGGTATTCTTCTATCAGCTGCTTTTCTATCAGATGGTGTTTTATAGGGCTCCCCTGATTCATCATCTGCTGTGGGTTGATGTGAGCTGGAGGCCTGATCAGTTTCATTCTGATCATGGTCCTCATCATCTTTATTTTCTTTATTACCTTCTCCTTTCTTTTTCTTCTTTTTCTCCCTCCTTTTCTTCATTTTCAACTTCTTCCTTCCTCTATTCTTCCTTTTTAATCTCCTTTTCAACTTTTTATTCTTTATTTTTCTCCTGTTCTTTATTTTCAAATTCTTATTCCTTTTTATTTTAAACTATATCTTTTTCCCCTTCATCAGATTTCACCTCATCATCCAAGGTTTTTCCTTATGCTACTCCTTCCATAATATTAAGGATGAACTGGTCCATATTTTGCTTAAAATTTGAGATGAACCAGTTCTCATCCAATAACAACCTCACATTTGTCTCATGACAGAAGGCCATGATGAGTTGTTCTGTGACTGTGGGGTGATCCCATCCACTTCTATCAACAAACTCTCTTAGCTGAGTGAAGCTAAAAGTTTCCAACTCCTTCCATTCCTCATAAATGTTGACAAAAGAATACTTAAGAACTTGTTGTCTTATCAATTTTAGTTGTGCTTTGAAAATATTCAATGGGTTGTTCTCCTTGATGTTGAAGGAGTATCCAGTAGTTTGATCCTCAAAAATTTCTTCTACCTCCTCTTCTTTAGTGATAATTGGAAAGTCAGGAGTGGGACTACTTGAGGGATCAGCTCAGAAGTGTAAGTTGATTGTTCTTCAGGCGATGCAGTACAGGTAAGGTGGCTACCTGCATTTCTTCTGAGGACTCTGATGGATAATACACCAGTACTTTCTGTCTTTTGGGGGAGGCTTCATGTAACACCCCAAACTAGGCGGATATTACAGTGCCGTGGACCCCCGACTGGGACCCACCAGGCGAATGAAAACTGATGAATTAAATAATATAACTGTAGTACCGAACCACATTATATTATCAAATACTCCAATGAGGAGCTTAAGTACAATACACCAGGACAGTACAGAATACTAGTATATTTTATATGAAGATAAAATACACCACCCTGAATAAATAAACATCTCAAACGGAATTGTGTAGCGGAAAATACAAATGAAGAGAAATAAGAATGACTGAAATGACTGAATGACTGGGGCCCCCTACTAGTATCACTGGGACTCCTCGCCGTCAACATGCTCTTCCCGTGCCTTTGCCTTGCCGTGACATGAAAACAAAATCCCCCAACGGGGTCAGTTACAAAGAACAACAATCCTCAAGGGTTGAAAATACACAATCATGATATATCTGAAATTATGAAATATCCTTAGTTATGAATTACGCTGAAGAAGAGTATCATAGTACGCCCGTAATGGTATGTGCATGTGCACAAGACGAGTGTCCGGACACACCCGTCCTTGTACCTAATTAGTCTCATGGAGGTACATTACCGTGTGCACAGTCCAATATGTCGGTGAACCCAACACATGACCATCACGTGCCCGACTAAAAATTCCACACATCCCCACCCGGCCACGCAATATGACCCCAGAAGGTCATATGGGCAAGAAATGACCATGAAGAGTAATATTGAATAATAATTCGACAAGGCCAAGAATGACTCACCGAGATGAAAATAATAGTGACGTGATTGATAACTCAATGAAATGATTGGAACCGTCGTTCCTCGTGAATAAAGTGATTATTCGACAATTACAAGTCTCAATACGGTTAATACAATGATGAATGAGTATGATCATGAATGAACAACAACAAAAGGAATGAATATCCTTTTAACCGAGTAAGAATCAACTTACACAACACCGGTGACAATTATCCTTCCACGAACAACGTCCTAATTGAGATATCGGTCACTCGAACAACCTTGAATAACACAATTACCAACAATCCGTTCAACATACGAATCAAACACGAATATAACGAACTCAAAACGTCGATATGACTAAACCAAGTTCATTGGGGCATTATATCGAACACTTTGTGGCGAAACTTCGATTGTTTACAACCAAACTTCAATAATACCAACATCAAATCCCCAAGAAGTGTTTCAAACCAACAAAACATGTTCAATACGATCAATAATCCAATATGAATATTCAAATTCGTGATTACAACAACGATTAATCGAAAACCCCCAAATCCAACTCAATATTCAAAGTGTTCTTGAATAATCCTTCAATAATCCAATGAATAATAAAACATATCCATAATCATGCGTATATCACTTCATACAACATGATCTTAACATCCAAAACATCATAACTCAATACAAAATCGAAATCCAAGATGTTGAAGAAATTACCTCTTGAAGATCCAAGCACTTTGATCCCGAAGAACACGCGTTAGATCGACTATCCGGGCTTCACGATCAAAAGGAGATGAAGAAAATCAAACACCCAAGTGATAGATGATGTAAAGTCTCCCCCCCTCAAGCCCTCTCTCTCGTATAGGTTGAAGAAATGGAAAAAACTGAGTTGTTCCACACAAAAAACCGCAATTATAGTGCTGACTGCATTGTGTGCCGGCCGGAAGTGTGCCGGCACAGGCCAAAATCGCCCTGAATTGGGCAGCGGCCGCGGCCCGAATGAGTGTGCCGCGGCATTGACTCGGCAGTGTGCCGCGGCCCCGTCGGCATGAGCCGCGGCCCCCTGTACAGACGGGTTGGCCGAAAATTGCAACACGAGTGTGCCGCGGCCCGGACGAGTGTGCCGCGACAGTGACTCGACAGTGTGCCGCGGCCCTTCCGGCATGAGCCGCGGCCCCCGGTACAGTCGGGTCGGCCAAAATAGCAGCATGTGTGTGTCGCGGCGCACACTCCTTGTACCGCGGCCCACACCCCCCTTGGGTCCTAAAATGATGAAAAATGACCCGGGAAGAGAATAAAAGCAATAGGAATCAATATTTGGGAAACAATAACACGAAATGGAAGTACAGAAACCCCAAAATGGTGGTTCCAAGCAATGCTTACAAGGGTTCGCCCAACAAAACACAATTTGAACAATGAGGAGATTAGAAATGACATGAACTCCAACGTCAACATCGACTAATGAATCAATTATAACAATCAAGATAATACTCTTGTCTCGATTCCTGAGTAAGGTTGAAACAATGAACAATATCGATACACAACTCGAAGTTATTCCGAACGGTGAACATGGATGAATGATTATTAACAAGTGAAAAATTACATAGTGACAATTACCGAATGAAATTACTGAATGATAATGACTGAATTAAAACAGGGTATTACACTTCAGGTGAGGATGAAATGTGGACAACTTCTTCTTTTTCAGGTGATTTTATCTTTTTGAAGAACTTGGAAAGAGGAATGTTGTCACTGTCCGAGTCATCTGCAGGTGCGACTTCTGGTGCAGGTGAGGTTTTAGGTACAGGTTGAATGATGCCATATGCAGGTGTGATGACTTCAACTGCAGGTGTGTATGGAGTTTCTCTGCGGTTTTCTGAGGTGAGATATGAGCAAGAATTTCAGCTTTGGTTTTGGCAGCTGCATCTGATGAAACCTCATATGAGTCTGAGGGTCTTCTATACTCGGATGTTCTAGATGTCATTTTTTCAAGTAATTCGGCAGTTGTGGGTTTGTTCTCTGCAAGCTTCTCCTTTGCAGCTTGGTCTAAGTGACCAAGTCTCTTACTCATATAAAAGTTTTCTACCTTGCCTCTGGATTTTCCAAGGAATTCCAGAATCCAACTAATTTGGGTTCCAAAAGCCAACTTCTGAACAAATTTCTTGTTCTCTCCATCCCAGCTCACCTTGTTAACTTCATGGACTAACTGCCTATAAATGTAGTCAGGCCAGTTAATCCTCTGCCTCTGGATCAATGCTCCTAAGACAATGTATTTTGAGGACAACAGTTGATCAAAGCTCCCTGCCATGCCCATAACGATCTTCTTGGTGATGTACAAAATGTATTTATACTCTCTTTTGGGATCTCCTTTCTTGGCAGTAAATTTGATCTTCATTAGCTGGTCCGGAATCTTGATATCCTCCCAAATATCAATTGGGTTTTGTTTTAGGGCCTCCACTGCAATGCCTCTACATTTTGAATGCGTCTGCTATGGTTTGTTTATTTATGGTGATTTGTTCTCCAAAGATTGAACTCTCGATGCCGTACTCCATGACCTGGGCTTCTTTGTAAAAATAAATAACAACTTCTTTGAATAACTGAGAAGGATTAATATCCAAGAAGTGTTAGATGCTGTTCTTTTTCATCATCTGAATCGGATACGCCATCAGTATGGATCTGTTTGTTTCCAGGAGTCCAGCAAAATCTAAGACTATACTGAAAATGATTTGCTCCTTCACCATCTTGAGGTTGACACCTTTGAAGTAGGTGTTTGATTCCATTTCTGCAGATAGAAAATTTTCCGGATTTAGTGTAATGAATATTCTAGGGTTTTTGCTTTTATGAGAAATTAGGGGTTCTTAGCTCTTGAAAGTTGAAGAAGACGATAAGGTTTTATGAAATAATGTTCGACCATCTTAAACAGCCACTCGAAGAGATGTTTTTGAATTTAATAAGTAAATAAAGTTGTAGCGGTTTTGAGTGATTGATTAGACATCTTGATCTAGACGTGGAGGTATTGTGGTCATTTGATTTTAGCAACGTGTAATAAAATTGAGTATTTAAAGAGACAGAAAACTTAGCTAGTTGACTCTTTGACTTTCGATCAGCTAGCTCTTCTTCGTCTGTCCTTTTATCAAATAGCTCTTCTCGTTAGGTCTGATCAGATGGATTTTCCTCATTTGGTCTGATCATATGGCTTTTTCTCTCTGGTCTGCTCAGATGGATTTTCCTTCTCGTCCGATTTTCAGCTATGCACTAGATTCCCAGTCTAGTAGTCCAAGATCCCTGCTTAGTTCCAGAAACCTCTCTTCTGGTAAGGGCTTTGTGAATATATCAAAAATTTGGTACTCTGTGCTGACTCTTTCCACTCTTACTCTTTTATTGAGCACATGGTCTCTGATGAAGTGATGTTTGACATATATGTGCTTTGTTCTCGAATGTAAGACTGGATTGTTTGTTATTGTAATTGCACTACTGTTGTCACACCAGATATAAACTTCATTTGCTATGACATTGTAGTCCATTAGCTGTTGTCTAATCCGCAGAATTTGAGCACAACAACTACTTGCACCTAGGTATTCTGACTCAGTTGTGGATATTGAGTTGGACACTTGCTTCTTACTGAACCAAGATACTAGTTTGGTTCCAAGGAATTGACATGTTCCACTGGTGCTTTTCCTGTTGATCTTACATCCTGCAAAGTCATCATCTGAATATCCTGATAGTTCAAAGTTATCTTTTGGATACCATAATCCAACATCGATTGTAGACTTAAGGTATCTGATTATCCTTTTTGCTGCTTCATGGTGAGATTGGTTTGGCTTGGACTGAAATCTTTCACACACTCCTACTGAATATGAAATGTCAGTTCTGCGTGCATTGAGGTATAGTAGTGATCCAATTAGTCCTCTGTAGTGAGTTGAATCACTGGAATGCCTCCTTCATCTGCATCAATGTGTGGGGATGTGCTCATTGTTACTCTTAGGGGTTTGCTGAGTCCATGCCAAATCTTTGGATCAGTTCTCTTGTATACTTTGCTTGGTTGGTGAATATTCCAGTGTCAACTTGTTTGACTTGCAAACCAAGAAAGAAGTTTAGTTTGCCCATCATACTCATCTCAAATTCTCCTTGCATGAGATTTGAGAACTTTTCACATAGCTCAGGGTTGGTTGAGCCAAATATAATGTGATCCACATATACTTGAACTAGTAGTATGTGGTCTTCATGTTCAATTCCGAAGAGAGTCTTGTCCACCTTTCCTTTGCAAAATCCATTTTTCTCAAGAAATACAGATAGAGTCTCATACCAGGCTCTTGGTGCCTGTTTGGGTCCATATAGAGCTTTTAGAAGCGTGTATACCTTGTCTCCTTTGACAAATCCAGGGGGTTGCTAAACATAGAATTCTTCCTCTAGTACTCCATTGAGAAATGCACTTTTCACATCCATTTGGTAGACTTCAAAGTCTTTGAATGCTGCATATGCAAGGAATAGTCTGATTTCTTCTAGTCTTGCTACTGGTGCATATGTTTCATCTTAATCTATTCCTTCACACTGAGCATATCCTTTTGCATCCAATCTGGCTTTATTCCTAACAACAACTCCACCTTCATCACACTTTTTTTTGCACACCCATTTGGTGCCGATGACTTTCTTGTGATCTGGTTTGTCTGTCAGTTCCGAGTCCTTGTTCATTTCCATTTGGTTTAATTCTTCTTGCATTGCAATCACCCATGTGTAGTCATCCAGGGCTTAATATGTTGTTTTGGGCTCCATTTTAGACATGAAGCAAGGAAACATTGCCATTCCTGCTGGTTCTGTGGATTTCCTGGTTTTGTCTCCATCAGTTAGGTTCCCAACAATTTGTTGAATAGGGCAATCCTTTAGCCATTCAGGAGCTTCATCTTCATCTTCAGCTTTTGGAAGTTGATCTTCAAGGTTTGTTCCCTCGAGTTTCTTTGAGGAACTGCGTCAGATTCTGCATTAGCTTGGTTTTGATAATCTTCATTTGCATTAGGTTCAGCTATGGTTTTGTCAGCTATGGTTGGATCGGCTTCGGTTGGATCAACTATGGCTGGAACAGCTGTGGTTGGAGATTCTTGCTGATCTGCAGTTGGGTCTTCATCAGTTGTGTCCATCATTCTTGTGTCATTGATGATGACTTCTTCCAAGGAGGTGGATTTGAGCATTTTCTCAATTAATTCCACCTGTTTTCTGTACGCAACAGTAGATTTATCAAAGACAACATGAGGTGTTTGTTTCACAACTAATGTTCTTTTGTTAAATACTCCGTATGCCTTGCTTATTTGTGAATATCCCATAAAGAGACCATCATCAGTTTTAGAATCAAAGGCATTCAGTTGGGTTTTACCATTGTTGTTGATGAAACACTTACAACCAAAAACATGAAAATACGCAACAGTTGGTATTCTGCCATTCCAAACCTCATAGGGAGTTTTGTCATGTCTCCCTGCTATCATACTCCTATTCTGAGTATGGCATGCTGTGTTGACAACTTCAACCAAGAACCTCTTTGGCAGGTCAATTTCAGCAATCATTGACGTATCTGCTTCTTTCAGGGTTCTGTTCCTTCTTTCAGCTACATCATTTTGTTGTGGTGTTCTTGTGGCAGATACTTCGTTTTGGATTCCATTATGATCATTATATTTAGTGATTTCCTTGTTGAGGAATTCTCCTCCTCTATCTGATCTGATCTTTATGATTGATAATAATTTCTCATTGTGAATTTTCCTTAGCAACTCAGGTAGCTTGGTTATAGTTTCACTCTTCTTATAGAGAAATATTATCCAAGTGTATCTTGAGTAGTCATCCACAACTACTAAGGCATGCTTCCTTCCACTCAAAGTTCTTGGATTGATTGGACCAAATAAATCTATGTGAAGTAGGTCCAAAATCCTGCTGGTGAGAGTGGTAGGCTGAACTGGTTTGAAATATGCTTTGTTTTGCTTTCCATTATGGCATGCATCACAGAGAGTCTCTTTCATGAATACTTTGGTTGGAAGTCCCCTGACCAACTTTTGAGAACTTATTTTGTTGATGGCTTTGAAGTTCAGGTGACACAGTCTTTTGTGCCAGAGCCATCCATTTTCAGCTATTGTTCTGGATAAAAATAGGTATTGGGAGTGCCTGTATTTCAATATATCATGTAGACATCCCTTATTATGTATCCTTGTAGTTTCACTTCTACAGATAGGATATCAATTACCATGCATTTCTAAATAGTTAAGACTACTAGGTTATTTTCATCACAGAACTGACTTATGCTCAACAAGTTGTATTTGAGACCTTTGAAATATTACACTTTTGAGATGGTTATATTTCCTCTATGCATCTCCCCATAATCTTTTATTTGGCCTCGAGAGCTATCTCCAAATTTTACATCTGGACCTCTTTCTTTGATGTAGTTTGACAGGACTTTCTTATTTCCTGTCATGTCCCTTGAGCATCTTAAGTCCATAAACCATTCTTCACCTCCTACTATTGAATTTGAGGTGACATGATCGTAGTCCCACCACCTTTTCTGCAATCAGACAAGCAGATATTTAGGTTCCTAAATTTCAGTGGGTCCTTTAGGTTAGTGGATTTCCTGGAGAATTGATTTCTCCTGGGGTTTTCAAAATGATGTTGGCTATTCATATAGGGTACATAGTGTCTTGGTATATATCCTTGATTTGGTTTGTATATAGGATATGACTGATAATATTTTTGGTGTGGGCCGTTTCTAAATCTTGGCTGAGACCATTTATTAATATTTTGGGGTCTCCACACCTGGTAATTTTAAAAGCTTGGATTACCTTGTGGTTTCCATTTACCTCTCACATTGTAAAATCTGTTTTGTGGGAGTCTTTGGTAATAAGCAGAGTAATGTTTTGACTGCTGATGCTGTTTTGGCCATTGCGTAGTCTTTTGTCTAGGTGGCTGCCTTGTGAACCTTGGCTGCTGCCTAAACTGTTGACTGGGCTGCTGCCTCTTTTTACATACAAGTTTATTTGTAGGCTCAGCAGTCTGAACAATTATTTCTCCCTTGATGGAAGTGGTTTTTGAACTAGAGGGAGTGTTTGCGTCATATCCGAGGCCTGATTATAGAGAGAGTGGCCTCTGGTTTACAAAAAAGTCATCTATGGTTATAGATGTTTTTAAGGATGTTATTTCTTTAGCCTGTGTATTACTCAGCTGTGTCGGTTTAGAAAACTCAGATTTGATATCAGCAAGTGCAGCTGACTTTTCACTGTTTAAAGCAGTCAGCCATTTGATCTCAGCAGTGGTAATTTCAGCTGAGTTTTTCAAATTTTTATCAGTCTATTTTTCAAGCTCAGATATGATGTTTGTTGATTCTAGGCTGAGATTGTCAAAATTATTTTTCAGCTGCCTATTCTCATCCTTCAGTTATGTATTCTATTATGTCACAGTCAAGTGTGCAGTTTTTAGTGTTTCAAAGTTTTTAAAAGAGCTGATTTACAGATTTATGCAGATCAATATCTTCAGACATGTCTCAACTGATATTGTCTGAAGTTGGAGGTTTAGATGTTACCTCTTCATCAGTTAGGTTTGCCATCAAGCAGTTGTAGTCATCATCGGGGGATGGATGTCTGTTTTGCGTCCAGGTACATGCATGTTCGGGGGAGCAGTCACAAGATTAGCACAGGAGTTGACGAGCTACGATACTAATCAAGAGTTGAGTGTTTGGTCGGGTTATGTTGTATCGACCGAGTTATAGTTAGACTTCCGCTGTTGTGTAACTTTACACCTGCGTGGGTATTTATTGTAAAAGAGTTGTATTTCATCTTGTTTGCATTAGTCGTGTGACCTCATCAGTCCGTGTGGTTGTATTGTCATTGACCTTAATGGTCTGTATTATTGTAATGATTGACTCTGGTCGGTCAAGTTTTTGATAGTTCTGTGTTCTTTAGCCTCGTAGGTCCTCGCGGGGAGGGTCTACAGCGTGTAATATTCCCATATGGTCTGGGGGTGTTATACAAATAAACTTGGTACTTTTCATTAGCAGGTTCGTTAACGGTCGAGCGATGCAAGAAAAAGCCTCGACGAATCTTCGGTAATAACCTGCCAATCCTAGAAAACTCTTTACCTCCTTGACGTTCTTCGGCGGTTCCCAACTCATTATCATTTCAATCTTCTGTGGATCGACCTTAATACCTTCCTCTGAGACAACATGTCCGAGGAAAATTACTTCTTGTATCCAAAATTCGTACTTGGCAAGCTTTGTATAAAGTTGGAGTTGCATCAATACGCTCAGCACCTGTCTCAAATCTTCTTCGTGTTCCTGTCGGCTTCAAGAATAAATTACAATGTCATCAATAAAAACCACGACGCACTTATTGAGGAAATTGATTAAAACTCTGTTCATCAACTCCATGAAAACGGCTGGGGCATTGGTAAAACCGAATGATACCACGATGTACTCATAATGTCCATACCTCGATCGAAATGCAGTCTTAGGTATATCTTCCTCCCGAACCCTCAATAGGTGATATTCGGACCATAGATCGATCTTTGAAAACACAACTGCCCCTGTAATTGATCTAGGAGATCATTGTTCCTCGGAAGTGGATAACGATTCTTGATAGTGACCTTGTTTAATTCTCTATAGTCAATGCACAAGCGTAGAGTGTTACCTTTCTTTTTAATAAAGAGTACTGGCGTGCCCCACGGCGAGGTGCTCGAGCGGATCAATCTCTTCACCAGCAGATCTTCAAGCTGTATCTTCAATTCCTTCATTTTGGCTGGTGCCATTCTGTAAGGAGCTTTGGAAATAGGTCTCGTTCCCGGCTTAAGTTCAATGGAGAGATCAACTTCTCGGTGCGGCGGCAGCCCTGGTAGTTCATCGGGAAGGACGTCTGGAAATTCATTCACCACCGGGATGTTCACGACCGCAATTTAGATGTATCCTCTTGGAGGACATAACACCAATAGTACATTTCTCGAGAGTTGCAGGAGATTTATGGTGCAAGGAGGCTGAGAGACCCTTTCTTACTGAAGTGTTCTGGACCCTTGATAACATGCGTGGTACCATCGTAAGCCATGATGCACTACTATGAAAACAGGATACGACATCGGTTTTTTTAGTTGTTTCACATCGGTTATAAAACCGATGTCGTATCTACCGATGTCGTTTTTTTACATCGGTTTATAACTGATGTGAATCGACATCGGTTTTAACCGATGTGAAAAATTCTAATTCACAACGGTTTTCAACCGACGTAAAAAAACTCTTAATTAACATCGGTTATAACCGATGTGAATTTACATCGGTTGCAACCGATGTTAATAAGACTTAATTCACATCGGTTTCTATTCACATCAGTTCAAAACCGATGTTGTTTCGGTTGTTCACATCGGTTTCAAACCGATGTGGATGGTTCCCATGCCCAGTCAATTCCTGTATAAAAAAATTGGCCCAACCTACACCAATAATTTTTTCTGATCAGAAACGAAAACAACCAAACATCTCAAACGAAAACCAACCAAACATCTCAAACAACAACCAACCAAACATAATTTTTAAGCAACAAATGTATTATGAACTATGAAGCAAAGAACCAACCGTTTGTATGTCATAGAAAAAATCTAAACAAATTTGGTAAGAACATATTTCGCCCATTGCGTTCGAATTTCTTTAATGCTCTCTTCAGGAAGCGCTTGAGTATCACTAAATATCTGTCATATAATTTATGAAAATACTTTTCAGTACAAAAACAGAAAAAAAAAATATATGATTAATTTGACTTGATAAAATTACCTCCATCCAATTTTCTGCAATACCAGCCTGAACTATGGTCCGCATCCAGTTCATGACATAATATCCACACTCCCAACCACCATTTTGTTTATTACACTAAAAAAGAAATATTAAAAATTGCAATCGGTAAAAGAATATTTGTCAAGCAAGATAAAATCACACAAAATTATACGTAAGTTTTGGGATTGAAATTTTACTTACTTTGGGATAAATCCATTGAATGACCTGCTTGGATTTACTCGTGTGCGCACCATCCAACACTCTCAATGAGGTCACAATACTAGAATTAAGGAAAACATAATTGTGTTATGAATAGTACAAGAAGTCACAGGATTATAAGACAGTCAACTAAATCAAGGTATGCTAAATCACTGAAATGGATAGATTCAAATGAAGTTGATAAAAATTGATAAAAGTTGAAGGCTTCATGATCTATGCTAAAAGCCTTTTGGGCCTCTTTCTCGTTGATCTCAGTTCGCCTTATGCAAATAGAGAATTTTGAGTTTCTCATAAAAAACCTCGGTTTCCTCCAGTGGAAAGAAGACAGAAAGGGCAGGTCTTGAAGAGCCTCCAACAGCTTTGGGTGGGAAGGTCTCATAAATGTGCGCTTAACAAAAAAACTGAATAGAAATGTATAAATCATTCTATCTTTTTTCATTTCACTTCTTCAGAAGCTTACCTCTGCACTATGAATTTGATATCCTGATCGGGCTTACGATGTAATAAACAAAACCACACGGCAGTCCCTTGCTTAGGTAAAATTACCAAGACTTGCCAATGTCGCCTGCATTTTGAAAAGAAACAAGCTAATTTTGATAAACAAGTTATAAAATTTCTTATTTAACCAAAAGTGTTGCATTGTTTAAAATCTGACGCTAACTGTTAGGTCGTTGTACTTACTCGTGGTGATAAGCTCCTAGAAAAATCTGTTTTTTTGAATCCTGGATATGTCGTAGAATGTACGATGTGGCTTCACACTTCTTATTACCCATACTTTGTATGGACTGAGGCTCAAGGAATCCATACAAATTATCATTCATCGTGTCTACGATTAATGATTTTAGGTACCTAATATCCAATAAAAAGAAGTTTAACTTTTGATAACTATAAATTAAATGCAAATTATTATCAGAGTTGTATAACCGATTGACACTATAAAATCACAATTTGTTCACTGACTTTAGCAAAAGTGTTTAATGTATGTAATAATCATCAACAACATTGAATCTCAATTAACACTATCATCATGATAAAACTACGTTTCACAGAAAAACGATTTAACAAAATCTCAGACATAACACTAACATAAACTCATATTATTAAAAATTAGTTATAAAATTTACTTACGTGATCCAGAGTTGCATAACTGAGATGCTAATCCAATCATTCCCCTGAAAGATTTTTAAAACATCGGTGTGGCATATGTACAATGGCACCTCAGTATCAACTACGCCAAAGAAATCACCCAACGGCACCCGCAAAGGATTATTATAAAGGGATGGGGAAATTTTAAGCAATTCCAAAATTGGATCTTGTACGGATTCTGAATCATCAACCGGTCGAACTCGCTTCTTTTTTGGTTGCACAATATCCTTAAAAAATATGAAATAATATAAAAGTAAGGACATCGGATATAAAACAATAGAACTCTATAAATGGGATGAGAAGTGTTTTCGAAACATGAACTGAAGAGTACAATTTAAGCTTAATTGTTGCTTATGTTTTGCTTCTTTCCTTTCTTATTTTTCTTTTCTTTCCACAATTTTAGTTTGTGGAAAAAGGATAAACCTATGAAAGCAATAAAGAAAAAACACTTGTGGCTTCATAATTTTTTTCATTTTTCTTTCAATAGTCATGGGGTACGAACAATAATCAATCAAGAAAACACAGGCTGGGTCAACTATTGAACCGACATAGTGACTAGATCCACAAGAAGATGTTGTGGCCAACTAATTAAGAGGATTGAGGTCCATGTATAAAATCTTGATTCTACAGCCACTCTCTCTTGATACACATGAACATCAAGCAGTATCAAAACATGTTACCTCGACAGAAATTAATCCCAGAATACAGAACACCTCTACAGTCGAAACTTACATCTTAACTAAGGAAATGAACTACCAAATTAAACCAATGGAATTTTTTTTTTTTTGAATAACTAAGAAAAATATCGAAACTTCATCAGATATTAACCACCCTAATCAACCAAATAACCTGCTATGAAAAACTTAAACATCACAGTACGGCCTTAACACAAACTTCACTAATGAATGAAGAAAAGTTCAAAAAAAATCCAGTCATTTTTTGTTCACAATTAAAATACCCCTTATATCCGACTATTATTAGTTATTCTATTTCTATTTAATAAAATGTATACTTTTTCTAATAAAGACAAAAGGAAGAAATACCTGTGCTAAAACAGATTTGATTAGACGCCTTGGCCATGCAATAAAACCACCTACGGCTTGCCCCACTAAACTTACCTCCGACGTGGGAACCGGGACTGGAGCATCAGGGTCTCGAACATCTTCAACCATCACTCTTGCTAAATCACCAGATAGAGGCACACCGTGTAAGGTTGGCCCCCCCTTAATAACTCTCCCAAGGGCTACCAGATGAGGAGGATGCTCATCGATATACAACTCAACTCGATCGACCTTGTCTACGTTTTTCTCCTCCCCTGAGGGGTTTGCAGCGACAATACAACTCCCCTTTGTGCTGACACGTAGAGGAGGTGTGTCATTATGTACTGGAGTATGTTGAGATTGATTCAATGAATCCAAAGCGGGGCTGAACTGCTTCATTAAGTTTTGTGTGACTTCGTGTGTAATCTCTTGTGTTAGGCGCTTCAAAAATTCTGGACTTACTGATGATGTTGCCGACCCACGAGAACGACCTCCAAAGTACTCTCGAATGCCCACACCGAATCCAACACCACGAACACGACCCGGGTGCTCTGGTCGCCCAACTGCAGCTGCTAATATATCCTTGCGACCCTCGTTAACAAAGGAACCCTGTGAGCACTGCTCCTCAAACTCATCCTACAACAAATAAAGATAGAGCATTTGAATAACTTGTAAAACAATCATATATTTAAATAAAAATTAATAACAACAAGTCAAACAGTGAAATGGTCTTTAAGCATTTAGAGCTTTCTAGTTATTGAACGAATGAGTTATTGTGATTTAAGTTTTTTATTTTTTTGATGATAACATTATTGTACTTGTAATAATCTTCAGCCATCTGCATGTAAGTTTGCATCAGTTAAGACTGCTAATGTCAAGACTTGTGCTCTATTTATTCATTTAATGATTGGGATTGATTCTTAATTCTCACATTATGGATCATACAATTTTTGAATTACTTTTGTTTACAGTATTATAAAAAATTAAAAAAATAAAACACTCAAAAAAAAAGAAATCAACAATTAACTTATTTTAAAAAAATAGAAAAAAATAAAATCTCAAAATTTATTTTATTGGTTAAAAAAATTAAAAAAAAATTATAAAATAAAATAAAATTCCAAAGTGAACCAAAAAGAGAATATCAAATAACTCATTATTAAGAGAAAATAGAAAAAACGAGTGCCTAAGTACCTAAAATAATACACTAACCTAAAATTATACAATTTTTTGACTTTAAAAAATGTAATTATTTCATGCTAATTTTTAAGGAATTCCTTCAAAAAAAATTTAAAGAAATTCAAAATATATTTTGTCACATATATTTTCTGAATTTATGAATAATTTAAAATATTCAGTTAATTTTCTGATTTTTTAGATCAAATTTGAAATTCAAAAATAATTTCAGATTTTTTAAATCATTTCTGAATTTAAATATTTTTTTTAATATTTTTATATTTTATTAACGAAAAATGAACGCCGTTAATTTTTTTGCGGAAATTCAACGGAAGAGGATTTTATGCAGGGGTGTTTGTTTGGTGCATTTTAGCTTAAACACAGAGGGTTTTATTATGTACATATAGGAAAAGCAGAACAAAATTAATAACTTACAATTCTCTTAGCGATCTCGCGTGCTGCATCAGATGTCATCTCACCCGATTTCTTAATTCGACCCAACTTATATTTCTGGTGGCGTGTCGGAGGAGATGGAGGTTCAACAATTGTATCAGCACCAGATTGTTTGGCTTCCTCTTGCCGTTGCTTTAGTTTACTTTCGATGATCTTCTCTTCAAGCCAATCATAACCTCCACGAGACATCGTCTGGGGAGCAGTGTTCAGTTTTTGGATGTCCTGTGCTTTTTTCCTTTTTACCTGTGATTATGAAGAGAAACACTAACACAAGAATAACAATACACAAGCATTGCAGTAGACAATAAAACTCATATTTACGTCCCAAGAAGGATCTAGTCTAATCTTTTTGAATTCGTCCCAATCATTCTCCGAGATATTGTATTTTTCACAAGGAGACATGTCCTTGTATGCACCATATACCCAGTCACGTGTCAATTCTGATTTAAACTGTCTCCACTTTAAGCCCACTGATTGCAATATCTTATCTTTCAATTGTTCGTTATTGCTAATATCAAAGTTGGAGTAACAATAACAATGAAAATTAAAGAATTAGGCAACAATAATAATATGGTAAAATATCTTAAAATGTCCAAACATGCAAGTTAAGTGGATAAGGTTTTACTGAACATACCAAAACATCCTGCCAAATCATATTCTTATCCGATTTTGGTACTTCTAACCATCTAGGGTGCAAAATAGAAACATTATCTCGAGCAAGTTTTCCCAAATACGTGCTTAACTTCACTTTATGAGCTCTTTTGGTTTTTCCTGTGACCTTATCGAGGTCAAGTGGTAATTTTTTTCCATCCACTCGTGTTTTTGTCATATCTCTACATCGTGTCGATTGTCTAGTTTTTCTCGATATAGTCTCTGCTGGAGAAGTGGAATGAGATCTCGGTGGAGTAGACATGTGTCTGTTTAGTAATAAGTTAATAAGAAGATCATAAGCAATGAAATAAAAGAAATTCATTTTTAAGCTATAGACATGTGGAAATATATTTATTTCTAAAATATTTCCTCTACGGAAGAAAGTTCTGTATAGTATGAAAAAGCTCAAAATTAAATGATGCAACAGCAGTCCCAAATGAGCAATCACAGTTAATCAAATAGCCACAAAGCTATCCTATATAGCCAACAAGCTCAAGCTCATGTAACTCTACCCTAACAAGCTCAATCAACAAGAAGTACAAGCTAAACACAATCCTACAAGCACAAGTCAATCAGCAAATAACATTTAATGAAGCAACTGCACAATCACTCAGGCATAACAATGATTTAAGAGTTTCAGTGATATATTTAACAGTGACCGAGTATTTCAATGAGCACCACTTTCTCAATATGGAAAATCCAATTGTTCAATTAAAACAATGGTTGCACATATGAACTGATCCAGCGATAAAATGCTAATAAAAAGCTCAGCAGATACAAATGTGTTGCAGATAAATATCACAGCAGGATACTCTCAATGCTTTGCTGCGAGCTATTGAGCTTTGACAGCTTCTCAACCAGAATATGTGGATTAAAAGTGCTTCCCATGATTTCTTGCACAACGTTTGCCTGACTAGAGAAAAGGAAAACAGGGAATGCGATTCCGATGAAAATAACATGTAAGTCATGTCATCAGAAGAAGCATAGCAATTAATGCAGCAAATAATAACGATTACTTCTTATGTAGAACACGAGCACTACTATATATATATATATATATATATATATATATATATATATCCACATTTATATACATATGGATTTATGCACCAAACACATGGAATATACACACCACATATTGCATACTAGTACATTTTGGGAGCTCTCACCATTTAGTGCAAGCAATTGAGAGAAATTTTATTTCATTACCGGTTTCTTGAAAGATACACCAAGTAACTGATTTTATCAAGAGAAGGAATAGTTCCTACATTATGATCAATTCAACTATTCACGTCTCAGTACATACAAAGCAAACTGGAACTCGATTCTTTCTTGAAACTAATACAGCAAATCCGGGTACATACAATTAAAAAGAACAAAACGAGGACAAGTAAAGAACGAAAGTTTAGCACTAAGAAACAATATAAGGAAGAGCATATTTTTCACGAAGAAAGCATGAGACTTTACCTTCGGCGACAAAGTTGGGATTTTCTTTTAGAAACATCAGAGCTCAATTCTTAATTATCATATTACACAAGGGATTTTTGTTTTTCAAACTGGAATTAAGAGTAAAAAAATCGTGAATTTTGTTTTCCAGTGGCTATTGCAAAGAATTGGAAATAAGGGGGAAAAATCTGAAATTAGGGTTTGGTTTACGAATTGCGATGAAGACTGATATATCGAGTGATACTGAGAACGGGGAAGGACTCTTCAATTAACATTAACTTTCCAAAATTCTCTATCCACAAATTCATTGCAGTGGCGATATACATCAGCAAATACACATTTCAAACTACTGATGATTTTAGTTGTTACCCAAGCAAGGACTTAGTCAGACTCATACATCACCGTCAAAGCTTGTACCGTCGTATAGGTGCAGTGCATGTATTCTTTGCATTTGTTGGATAATTACATTAAAACTAGACATATATCCAAATAATTTAATTTTTTCACATATCAATTTATATGACTCCAGTCCCATAAACCCAGGAGCATCCATATATGTAAAGCTTACTTTCATAGAATATCGTAAAGCTAAACACACACACACACACACACACAGAGAGAATAAGCAAACAAAATATTTGGAAATGAGTTTTGCATACCCTTGCCCCAGATACAGCCAACCCTTCTTAATGTCTTATTTGGCCACTTCCGTTTGTATCATGTTCATGTCTAGTTGCTGAACTTGATACGAGAGCAAGCAAAGGTACATATCACTGCACATTAGATGAGCAACAAATATTTTTGAAACAAAATGTATACAAGTAATACCAACCACTATTTTCCAACAAGTCAACATCATTTACTGCATTTCTAACTTCATCAGCGCTTGTATCCTCACTATAACTAAGGTTAACTGCAGAATTAGAGGTATCATCTTTGTACACCACCAAAGGGGGTTCTTTCAAACCTTCAACGTCCTGCTTAAACCACAGAATTAGGGAATATTTTAGGAACATAAAAATCAAAATGACATAATGCATACATATGTACACACACACACACATACACACACACATATATATACATATATATATATATATATATATATCCAGTTACCTGCTCTATTGCATTAAGAGTCTGAACCTCCGTTCTGTGTTTCTGTACAACAAAAAATCCCACATGTAAATTATTCACGTCCCGGTCAAATAAAACAAAGATGCTCCAAAGGCAATGTTTTAATAAAAAATAACATAGATTAATTATAAAGCAATAGATCTGTTAAATGAAAAAACGACATAAAGAAAAAACGGAAAAAGAAGGGGGTAAAGATCAGTGCATTATGAAAAGCAAGAAAAATAGTTTTTGCATAACCTTCACCACACGACAGATTTAGATACCAAAAATTGAGAAGATGAAAACCACAATCACATAAAGAACACAACACAAAAGTAAAATAATCCAAGTTCATTATCAGGCAATACTACCAAAACATTTATACAAAATAACAATGCGATCACCAATTACTCAGCAAAATCAAAACACAAAAACTAACGAGCACAACTGAATAATATGCTTTCACAAAAAGATTTTGTCAAATGATACAACTTCGTCCAAAAACTTGCTTCGATTTTGAAACTAAAAAACATGGTTAAGCATCAAGGCAAACAAACCAACGGACAGTCGGACAGAAACATTTGAACTTTGTACTAAGCATTTACCAAGTACAAACATGAAGCACCGATACATGACGAAACAGAAATCATATTAACCTTCAACCAAATGAAATTGTTCTCATTTTAATTTAAGAACGAGCGTTTTCCTTCTCACCTTTTTTATATGGTCATACAATTAACTAATACTCTTAACACCAGTTACATATATAGTTCAAATGGGCTCAACGAATAAGTAATCTTTAGAAAAATAAAAATAAAAACTTCTTTCTTCAGCAAATATTCATATAACAATTTACTAAATCTACCACCGTTACATATGCAGCAAGATAATTTTAACTGACAAAAACTGAACTCCCAGCAAACCATATAACAGAGGTACATATCCCAATTCTTCTACACAATTTCTAGGAACAGTTCCTTCTCAATCACACAGTTCAGAAATTTAACCACACTTGGTCTTCTTATAGTAGCAGGTTGCTGAAAGTTAAGATACAAAGGACAATGGTCCAAACTAACATGAGAGCAGACGCTTGTTTGTGTTAAGAAATTGTTTATTTTCCTCATATATTTCCTCATATATTCATTCATTCGTTCATTCATTCATTCATTCATGACAAGGTCCAAACTAACATGAGAGATCCAACTCCATGTTTGTGGATCAATTTTCAAACTGGACAAGGTAATCAAATAAATAATTAATTCACAATAAAAAACATCCATAATTCATTCATTCACATATTACACATATTAAACATTCATTCCCAAGATTGTAAACTGAAATCACGTTTAACATTACACATATTAAATATTAGAAAATAACAAAATAAAAATCCAAAGGTAAAAGCCTAGTTTATATAAGAACGTTCTCCCATATGCCTTCATCATGATCATGACGAGTACCATGTACATCATCCACTTCATTTTCTTCCATCATAGAAGGCATGCGTGCAACAGTCTCATAATTTTCAAGTGTTGAGCCTTCATCTTCATGAGTAACATCCATGCTTCTACCTTGAAGCACCACTGACCATCTTTCATCACATGGATCGTTGATATAAAACACCTGTTTTGCTTGACATGCCATGATGAAAGGCTCGTCCATACAAGCTACCTTTCGAAGGTCTACCAATGTAAATCCCAACTCATCAATTCGCAAACTTGTGTTATTATCAACCCACTTACACTTAAAAACAGGCACTCGAAATATGACATAATCAACCTCCCAAATATCTTCAACGACTCCAAAGTAAGTTACAGATGCCATAACAGGATTTTTATCTTTAGAACTAGAAAAGTGCATGGACTCGGCCTGAAGAGTGATCCCACTATTTTAAACAGTACTCTTGTCATCCTGTGACTTTGTGTAGAAGGAGCAATTATTGATATCATATCCACTCCAAGTAATGACATCAAACTTAGGCCCGTGTGCCAACCATTTTAATGTATCGGAAGCACTATTTTCAAGACTAATTTTTTCTTTAAACCACTTTAAGAAAGTTTTGTTATGCTCGTTCAACAACCATTTTTCGTTCATGCAAGGATAATTCATCTTTAGAAGATTTTTGTGAGCAGTCAAGTAAGGGAGGACCTCGTCAGTGTTATTTAATATATACAAATGCACTTGAAACACTTCGTCTCGACTCTTAGTTTGGACTTTCACACCGCGAGTTCCCTTACCTTCATGTCTCCCATCATGACGAGGCTTCGGTAGCCCTACAGCTTCTATCTTTGACAAGTAATCTGTACAAAACTCAATAGCTTCTTCGGCAATGTATCTCTCGACAATAGATGCTTCTGATGATGTGGATTTTTGGTATACCCTTTTAAGATCTTCATGTACCGCTCAACAGGATACATCCACCTTAAATAAACGGGACCACATACTCTAATTTCCCTTACTAAATGAACAATTAAGTGAACCATGATGTCAAAAAATGAAGGAGGAAAATACATCTCTAATTGACATAAGATAACGGAAGCCTGTTTTTCCCACTCATCCAACTTCATAGGGTCAACCACTTTGCTGCATACGGCATTAAAGAAATAGCACAAGTGAGTTATGGCATGTCTTACCTTTTTAGGTAAGATGCCACGTATGGCCACCGGCAGGAGTTGTTGCATTAATACATGACAATCATGAGATTTCAATCCAACTAACTTAAGATCTTGCAATGACACAAGACTCTTGATATTGGAAGAATATCCCTGCGGCACTTTCATGCCCCGTAGACACTGGCAAAAACTTGTTCTCTCTTTTTTTGATAAAGTGTGACATGCTGGAGGCAAATAGGTACGTTTACCTACTAATTGTGGATGTAGCTCTGGTCGTATACCCATCTCAAGCAAATCTTGTCGAGCCTTCACATTATCTTTCGTATTGCCTTTAATGTTCAAAAGTGTACCAATTACACTATCACACACATTCTTCTCCACATGCATAACATCAATACAATGCCTAACATCTAGATGGGACCAGTATGGTAGATCAAAGAAGATCGACCTCTTCTTCCAGATATTTGTCTCAATAGCCTTCTTCTTGGTCTTCCCAAATATAGTATTAATGTTTTTAACCCGATCATAAACCTGTTTACCCGTCAAGGGTGTAGGTGCAGTTCAATCCTCCTAAGATCTGTTAAAAGCTTTTTTTAATCTACGATAAGGGTGATAACGTTCAAGAAACCTTCGATGTCGAGTGTAAGCAGTCTTTTGCCCATGCTTTAGTTGTATGTATCTTGTGTTTTCTTCACATATAGGACATGCGTGATGCCCCTTAACACCATACCCACTCACATTTCCATATGCTGGAAAGTCGTTAATGGTGCAAAATAACAATGCACGCAACTTGAAACTTTGCTGACGATACCCATCAAACACGTTTATCCCTTCCTTCCATAACATTGTCAAGTCTTCAATCAAAGGACTTAGATAAACATCTATGTCATTTCCTGGTTGTCTTGGGCCTGAAATCATCATAGATAACATAACATATTTCCGTTTCATGCACAACCAATCAGGTAGATTGTAAATCACAAGCATAACCGGCCATGAACTATGCTTACAACTCATGTTACCAAATGGATTCATCCCATCTGTAGCAAGTCCGAGTCTAAGATTTCTTGCCTCATTCCCAAAATCTGGAAACAAGTTATCAATTTTCTTCCACTGTAAAGAATCAGTCGGATGGCGAAGCTGTCCATCACATTTTCTCCCATACGCATGCCATATGAGGTTCTTCGCATCATCTGCATTAGCAAACAATCCCTTAAACCTTGGAATTATTGGAAGATACCATAACACCTTCGCAGGGGAACCTCATTTTGTGCTATCACCACTAAAATCATCAGACTTGGATTTGTACCTCGATACCCCGCATGTGGGACACTTATGCAATGTTTCAAACTCTTTTCTATATAATATGCAATCATTGGGGCATGCGTGTATTTTCTTGTACTCCATTCCCATCGGACACAATATCTTCTTTGCCTCATAATTACGATTCGGTAATGTGTTATTTTCTGGAAGCATCTCCGTCAACAGTTCAAGCAATTCGGTAAAGCTTTTATCACTCCATCCATTTCTTGCCTTCAGATTAACCAGTTTTAACACTGCTGACAACCGTGTAAAGAGTTTACTTCCCGACCACAAAGGTATCTCTGAATCACTTTTCAATGTATCATACACATGTACTCGTTGAAAAGATTCTTGTCCAACATCACGAATCATGTCTTCAACTCGATCATATGTATCCACATCAATGTCATGAGTGTCTTTCGAGTGCTCACTTGAAAAGTCCATCAATTCACCATGCCATGTCCATATTTTATAATTCTTGTTAATTCCATCACAAAGAAGATGTTCTCGAATCTTGCCAACTTCATGTCTTCTTCCATTAACACAATTGATACAAGGACAATAATACTTTTGATCGGGTTCTGGTCGATTTTTTTGTGCAAATTCTAGAAATTGTTCAACTCCATTCTCATATTCAACACTTATTCGACTAGCTTTCATCCAAACTCGATCCATTTTAAGACTATTAGATCAATTTGGACAAACAAAATAGTTTCAAAACCAAATGACGAGAAGATATTCAAAACGAACGTAACATCTAACAAGAATGTAACTAGTAAGATTCCGCAAGAATGTAACTATTATGGTATTATGTTTGTTTTGACACTGGGTTGCACAACAATGATATGTTATGTATGCATTTTATAAAATGTTATATCACCCGTACATGTTTGTATAAAGATTTAGTTGGTAAAATATAGTTTTGTCGATGTTGACTATCAATAGTCGTAATATACACTTTTAGCGACTAAACAAGTATAAATCATTTTGAAAAGTATCCGACTTGACTAATATGTATATATAAAACATTACAACTTTTATTTAAATCTGTTTACTAATTCGATGTTAAGGCGTCCAAAAATGACTTTGAAGTTAATTTTCAGCATAAACTAAAAGCTATCAATAGTGTAAAAATATATACTTTCAGCATATCTTTTGATAGACCATAACTTCTTCATTTTTAAGAGTTACGACTTGCGCGAGCACTACTTTTAAAGGTAAAAACATGATTTACACTTTTATAACTTTTCCCCTTCTCCTACTAGAAACGGGTTAAAAAACAGTCCGAAATGGGTTGGTGACGCCGGTTAAGTCAGGGGAGCGAAGATCCTTTCTATCTAGTTGAACCAGTACGAACTTACCCGTATCCTACTTTCAATTTCAAAAAGAGCTTTGGGCGATCAGGGATAAAGAAAAAGGGTTCAGGCCGGCCAGGTACTATCAAACTAGCAATAGAAGGCATAAGAGTGCTCTTAGGAAAGCAGGCTAATTCGCAAGAGATCTTGAAGTGACTCCCCGAACGTGAAAGTCGTTTTCCCAGGAACGATATAGTTTAACTAGTCCTGCTGCGACTCCTTAGGCAAGAGATCAGCCAGAGATTAACTAAAAGCTGTCAAAAAATGAGATTAACTAAAATCGAGAAATCTAACAAAGGTCAAAATACCTGAACCGAACAAATTTTCGATAAATCAACAAGCAATTTACATAGAAAGGATTCACACCCAGCAATATTGTACAAATGAAAATCCTTTAATTGGTAAAATTTATTTTAATCAAAATATTTCAATACAGTAGTTTGAACGGTGAAAATTTCAAGCATCAAACAAATCCAGATAAGATCACTTCATGATGATAAGCTTCACCAATAAAACAAAATATTCATTCAAATACAGAAATATGAACAAATGGGAGATGGTAACACAATGTTAAGGCACCGATACGAATTTTTAAGTGTTCAAATAAAACCATTCGCCAAGCTTCAAATTCATGCACACAAAAACAAAGAAGGAAAACCAGACCATAGAATCAAAAGTGCAATGAAAAGTACAAAGGATTGAGTTACCTCTGGAGAATACGACTGACGGCGATATCTGTTGTTCGCTTGTTGGGGAACTGGCGGCTCTCTTTCTAGTGTGGTTAATCGGAGACGACGCCCAAAAAAACCCGAGGTCTTTACACTAAAACGGCGTAATACTCAATCATGTTCTCACCGCATTTATCCCTAAATTTGGCTGCCGGGAGGTTTCACCTTTGAGGGATTGATGAAACAGGGATGATGGATGATGTAGAGCGATTGAGATTAGGGATGATGAAGGAACACTGATTATCGTTTTCTTGGACAAGTTTGGAGAAGAAAGATGAAAGGGGAAGACTGTTCGTTGAGTGTTGAAGACAAATGAAAGGAGGAAGACTGCCTGCGTAGGGTTGAAAGAAAAATATAAACGTTTCACATCGGTTACACATTAAATCCGATGTTAAACTACTGCTATTCACATCGGTTTCTAAAAAAACTGATGTTAAACTACTGATATTCACATCGGTTTCTAAAAAACTGATGTTAAACTACTGATATTCACATCGGTTTTCACAAAACCGATGTTAAACAACTGAAATTCACATCGGTTCTTAGAAGAACCGATGTTAACGTTTAAAAAAATTACAATTACACCACCGTCTTTTTTTTTTTACATCGTTTTTCTTAAAAACCGATGTAAATTGGGCGATGTTGAATCCTTTTTTCCTAGTAGTGATGGAAATAGTCAAGTGGTAGGTATCCAATATCGTCCTGTGCAAGGGCATCCAGTCCATGCATAATATGATAACTTTATTCTGGAGTGGGAAAACCATAAGATTTGCAGTCCAACCACGATCACTGATGCGGATCTGGCAGTATCGAACTTCTAGATTGCCGCCTACTCTACTACCCTCCGGTAGTTTAACAGTAAAGGATTCACAAGGCACACACACGCAAGATTCAAACGCTCAACAAATTCCACAGAAATAAACTAACGTGTGGCTACGGTATCAAATAGTACATGAACAGGCTGGGAGTAAACAACAAGTGTACCTGAGATAGTTGGCGCAGACTAACCATCCGTAGCCCTCAGTTCCAATACATGGGACAGCAATGACTCAGAAAAGGATGCATCACAACCGCCGCACCCATGGCCACGGCCTGCACCATGTGATGGTGGTTGAGTCTGATGGGGTGGAGCAAGGTAGTTAGAAACAGCAGGTGTCCTGGAGGATTGCACAGAGCCTTGTTGACTCTGATGAGGAGCTGAGTTCTGTGCAGGATTGGCTTGCCAGCAGTAACAAGACATGTGTCCATTCTTTTCGCGAGAGAAACATTTGGTATCTGACTTGTTACACCAGTCCTTGGTATGTCTGGATATGCCACAATTAAAGCAGTCTTTACGGCAAGGTCGATCAGATGCACCCATCTGTTGGTACGAAGATGATGACTTAAAGGAAGACACGAACCCCGAGTTCATCTTTTTGGTACTCCCTAACTGATTATGTCTTCTGCTTCTTCGAATTGTGCCCAGTGCCAGTGTTAACAACAGTACATGCATATGCTGTGACTACGTCCTCGTATGTCCTCAAATTTGTATAGTGGAATCCGGTGGCGCAACCTTGTACATCTTCCAGCAGTCTCTACGCAAGGTGATAAATTGGTTGATCTTCCGATAGAACCATCTGTGAGACGTAACTTAACTCAGTACGGTAAGCCCGAATGATCTCCGATACTGGCAAATTCTGTGGTCCAGCACTGAAAAATTCTCGTGCATGAGCGGTTTGGGCTGATCTGGGACAATACTCATTCCTCAATAGCCGGGAAAATTCGGCCCACCCGGCTACTCGATTTTCCAGCTTGTAAGTTCTCCACCAGTAGGCGGTAGTGTCACGGAGCTGATTAAGCCCGAGTGGCACCTTTTGGTTCTCTGGACAACCGATCACTTCAAAGGTGGTATCCATTTCGGAAATCCAGTCGTACACATGTTTCTCCCCTACTCCGTCAAATAGTGGCGGTCTAGCTTTTAGCATCTCACCCAACCATCGATCTTTTCCTGCATTTTCCTCCACATTGATGACCGGTATCCATTATGCTTGGTTGACTTGAGCGATCCCCATGGCAATAGCCTGGGTGAGGGCCTCAACGAAAGTCGGGTCCATGCCTCTAGGGTTGTTATTCTGGCGCTCTGCCTCTGGTTCGTTTTGATTAATCGACGGTGGCTGGTTCCCAGCTGTAACGGTCTCGGCAGTGTTCCTGTCCTCGTTCTGGTTCACGGTGGAACCCTGAGCATCGTGTACCATCCCCCTAACTCCATGGCGTGCCATTACAGATAATACTAATGTAATATTAATGTTGCACCCAAACAGAAAACTCATACATTACTTACTTTGCATTCTCATGAAGAGTTACAGTCGCTTGGGGCGTTGGGCTTGGATAAAATTTTTGGAAGTAAAAATAAAATTGGCTCCAATACCATTTTCTGTAACACCCCCGAAATTTTCCGGGGCATTACAGTGCCGTGAATCCCGTGTGGGACCCACAAGGCTATTCTAGGAAATTGATATTTTAAATAAGGTATTATAAAACGAATGAGTCCACGGTTACATTGCATGAAACGGAATGTCTTTGAAAGAAGCATAATTCAAAACACGATTATTACATAAACAGAGTTATCGGAATTCAAATTAAAACATGCGGTAGCAGAATTTTATCCCAACATCATTCAAGCCTGACCGGAACCTTCGGGGATGTCCTGCACATATTCAACAGATTTACCCGGCACGACGAATCATGCCAGACAAACCGGGGTCAAAGAATGATAATCAATAATAGTGTTTCACAACGAAGTACACGATTTATCAACACCGTACCACATAACATATAGATGATAATTCACAGTATAGCCGACATTATCTCTCTCTTTTAACACATAAACCCCAAGGTCGCAACCAATGGTCACGAAAGTGTCTACACAGAAATACTTCGTACCATGGGTGCCATTTAGGTCTTATCGCTCAACACACTTCCACACGAGTGCCATTCAGGTTTTACCCCCCAACACATCGGCCCATTCATAATATATTTTCTAGAGAAAGACAATCGTTCGGCATTCATCACACAACGGCACATTCATGTATTCCAAATATTGTAAATAAAACTAACACTTCTCGAGCAAGATTTTACTTGCCTTAAATTCGACGGTAAGTGTCTTACAACAACTTGAACTTCCACGACCGATCGAATTCAACCTAATCACATAATCTTTGATTAATATTTCGTAAGGATAACGGCGAACAAAACTAGTTTCCCATTCCCTTTCCTAACCGAACTCTTAACCTAGTTCGATTTTTCAAAACTAGTATCGTGATTCTAAACTTAATAACAACACTCATTATTACATGGTTTAATCCTTTGATTAATGATTGTTATTAAAAATTTCCTCAACAAGATTATCCCCCACATTATTTCGGTTGACAAAAATCGAGTATAGCATTATTGAACTCCATAACCAACTAATTAAATTCTCTACTCCGAGTTCTCTATTCGGTGGGTTTCTGTTTCACACAATGATTTCAATGGTTGATTCTTAGTGATGGTAATACTACCCAGCTTGACTCCATCTAGTTAATTAAGATTCGATAATTATATAATCAATGTGGATTTCAATGAGTTTAGCATAGGGTGAATGGATTCTTAATACAATTAACCTTACAATTGATTCGTTAAGTTCATGTTCCAAGGTTGATTGAAATGGGAATTCGCATATGATTATTACAACAAGATACATGAATTAAGGCTCGGGAACGAAATATACTTACAACGATAGTTTTGATCACTACAAGTCCATCCAATTAGGTTGTCTACGGGAGTTAACAAAATTACCCAAATACCCATAATCCCATAGGCATAACAACAATATCGAAGAGTTGACCTAAAGGATTGATAGACTAACCTTAATAGAGGAAGAACAATGAGGAATGATGACGAAACAATGAAGAAAAACGAGGAGGAACGAAGAATGGATTGATCGAACTAGATAACCTCCTCCGGAGCTTGAGTAATCCTCTCCATGATGTCAACACAAGTGTTTAGAAGGCTAGAAATCGTCTAAGGGGGCTGTGGAAGGTTTTTCAAGAGGTTGCACAAGTGTTTTAGTTGAGGGAAATGAAGGAGGTAGTGTTGATTTATAACACATGATTGAATTTACGTGCGTTAACACTCATAATTTAACGTACGTATAGCACATTACGTACGTAGTGTTCCCTAGATAACGTATGTAATGGTCTCCCAGAGGCTACCGCCCGGAATGTCCCTACACATTACGTACGTAAGGGTATTATCGTACATAAGCTTCCCTGTCATAGCGTACATTAGGCTTGATGGATAATGTACGTTACGAGCAGTTGACTCGTTTGTCTTTTAGCCCACCGAAAGTACCCCATCCGCGTCAAAATGAAAGTTCCTGGTCAAAAGACCAATTCTCCCTTTACGTACATAACCAAGTCGGGTTAAAATATGTAATACTTCGAGGCTAATGTACGTTATGCAGGTCATCTAGCGTACGTTAGTCATTCAGTCCCTTAGTCATTTATTATATTATAACAATCTCAGAGTGACCCTTTTCACTCGTTAAACAATTATTCGGGGAACAAGACGTTGACCGCCGTCATATTCGCACCGACAATTGTCCAACGACGTCAGGGTACGTCACCTCATTTCAATTAACATCACACAATTATATTGCAATAGCAATTTAATGAAATAACATAATATATGAAGACAAACATCGCAAATTATAGAAATTGAATTTTAATTTTTGAAATACATGGTAATTAAAGCATGAAATACCCATGGTATTACACCTTGGTATTTATAGGGAAATTCTCTCAACTAGCCGTTAGCTTCTGCACCCTATATTACATACGTTATAGGTTGTACGTTACGTACGTTAGCCCTATTACGTACGTTAACGTTTATTCATTACGTACGTTATGCTCCATGTAAATTAGTCCAGTAGCTTCTGTGGTCTTCTTTACATACGTTATCATTATACTCTTTACGTACATTATCTTTAGTCAAAATATCCGTTGCATGCTGACCTACTCCATGACATCATTTGTCCATTCAACGGTTCCAATATTTGAATTCATATTCAAACTGCATTACGTACGTTAACAACACTGTGTTACGTACGTTAATTTCTTCTGATTGCTTACATTATCTTGTTTCGGTTGCGTACGTTAAATCATCAGGTGACATTTTAGGTGAGTCTTCTGGTGACTAGCTATTATGTACGTTATACCTTTGATATAGCATACGTTATCATCGTTAATCATGACTTGCTTGCTTTTCTGTCCGTTTCGAGCGTCTTCGAATTCTTTGTTGTTTTGCTTTGTTCCATTGTTGTTTTCATAGATCGATAACATCATCAACTCATCATTAGCATCATTAACAACTCATTATCAAAACCAATTTATGATTATATGCAATAGAATATTCCAACAATCTCCCCCTTTTGGTGATGACAAAACAACAACATTTTAATGGGGTTTTATACCTGCAAAATTAGAACAATTACAGATCAAAGTTTTCAGCTTTGTCCGTTTCATTAGTTTACATCTCCCCATTTTTATTGTCTTCTTTTCGACTTCTTCATATATTTTATTCAACTTTCTTCTTCATTTTCTCGAATTTCATCTCCTTTGTCTTTTCTCCTCTCCCTTTCATGATCGGGTATTATTTTTATTTTTCTCGTCATTCTTCCATGACTCTTATTCTCCTTCTCCCATCATTTACTTGACTTTCTCTCCCCCTCTTTGTCATATCAAAAAGTGCATAATGAATTAAAAAATTGATAAAATTAAATGTGACAAGTAACAGGAGAAACTCCCACTGAAATATAGATCTCCCCATTTTAAAAAAATAACTCCCCAAGAGTTAAATACCAAATGTTACAAATATAAATTATCAAAATACCAATTGATGGAAATATATTAATTTTATATTTGGGCATCCAATCGAGAGTTGGTTTTCTTTTAAAACATAGACAATATTCGGTATAATGTTTTCTTTTGGAATACAAACTTTTTTAATTTCGATTGTCCGTCTTGGGCTTTTGCAAATCGAAATATGATGCCCAAGTTTTAAATATTTCTCACATCGGGGTATTTTAAAATTTAAGAATTCAGTTTTATTATTCGGTTTGAATCCTAACCCCTGCTTATTTAATGAAAATTTTGAACGGAAAGTATTTGTTCAAATTTGTCATTTCCGCAAGAAAATTTGTCCGTTAAAACCTTAAGTTCGTTTTGAACTTTCAAAAGATCATCCTTTAATTTATTTTCAGTTTCAAGATATTTAGAATGATCGTTTTCAATAAATTTTCATTTTTCATTTAATTGGAAATTTCAATTTACAATAATTTATTTTTTGCTTTCAGGGATATACTGTCAGTAAAGCATTTTGAAAATCGATATGTAAGAGTTCGAATGCTTCAAATGATTCGTCCTGAGACAATGTAGTGACCTGACTTTCGACGTCGCTTTCATCGAGTGAACTCCTTGCCATGAGTGTGAGGTTATTTTGAGTATATTCATCGTCATCCTCTTCGTCACTTCATGTCTCTACGAGAACTTCCTTCTTGGAAGTCGTGCCTCAGCAATTTTACGCAAAGTGGCCTGGTTTACCACAGTTTCGACAGTTATTGTCGAATATCTTTGACTCGCTCTTCTTGGTGTCTTTCCTTCTCCGGTTCAATAAGTTTTGAAACTTATTTATATTCTTGGCATAATATGCCAATTCTTCATCATCTTCGTCCACCGGGATTTCTTCTTTCTTTGACATCTTTGCTTTCAAATCTATGGATCTTTCCTTTAGTTTACGTTTGGCATTTCGAGATTTAAAAACTATCTCGTAGTTTATTAGCAATCCGACGAGGGCGCTAAAATCAAGATTATTGAGATCCGTTGATTCCATTATAGCCATAACCGTCCTGTCCCATTCAACAGGTAGTGATCGTAGGATTTTCTTAACTTTTTAACTACTTGTTCATGGTTTCCCAAAACAATCTAATCCATTTGTAATTACTGAAAATTGGTCGAGCATGTTCGTTATGGACTCGTCACTTTTCATCATAAATAGCTCGTAGTTATGGAGGAGCATATTGATCTTCGTCTCCTTGAATTGTGATGTTCCTTCATGAGTTACATCAAGCTTCTTCCAAATCTCTTTGGCACTATCACATTATGATATCCGGTTGTGTTCTTCTGGATATAAAGCACAATATAATAATTGCGTTGCTTTGCAATTATAATGGTCATTTTTCCAATCCTCATCATTATAATCTTCAACGCTTTTTAGAGAGTCGTCCACTTTTGTAAGAATTTTCGAACCTAGGCAAATAACTTTCCAAAGCTCGATGTCGTAGGCTCGGATGAAAATAGACATTTTCTTCTTCCATGTCATGAAGTTTAATCCATCAAAGAATGGAGGTCGATTTGAAGAAAGACATTCAAACGGGGTAATTGAAATGCCATAGGATCTTCTTCTCCTCAGATGTTAAGCCGCTTTCAGGAGAAACCGCTCTGATACCAATTGTTGAAAAATTGGCACCCCACTTAGAATGGTGAATAATGTTGCGGAGTAGAGTTTTCAAACTCTTTTGCGTTGAAGAAGCGTAATTAATTTGTGGAAAGTAAACGACATAAGATTTATAGAGGTTTGGCCAAATGTGCCTGTTGGAACAATATTTTTAGATCATGTTATACATTTTGATGATGTGTTATTAACCAAAATTTACTTAAACATATTTTTCCTTCAGCTAACGTACGTAAACCAAACCAACATAACGTACGTAACATTCATAGTTTTTGTAAGATTATATGTACAGGTAACGTACGTAACCCGTTTAATCTAACGTACGTAATGTTTGAAATATTCTGACCGTTGCAAAAGTCATTAGCCGTTACAACAAGTCGTCACACTCAACGGATCTCTGACTAGAAGATAACGTACGTAAGCATACATTGCGTAACGTATGTAACGCATATTATCAGATCTCTCTGGACCATTTCTTCTCTGTTCGTTACGGCCGCTACTCAAACCATATAACGTATGTAGCATTGATAACGTACGTAATTCAGAGTGCCTAACGTACGTAAGCAGTGAAACTGCTCCAACAGGAAAATCAGCTCAAGAAGGCTATAAATAGCTCACTTCAAGGAGATGGAAAGACACAAGTATTCTGAGCTTACAAGCATACTCAAGCAATTCCAAGCAAATAATTTGAGAGTTATACTTATTCTATATTGTGATACGAGAAGATTTCCTCTATTATTTCCATTCTTTATTCTTGTATCAAAGAGCGATATATCGTGTAAAGTCGAGTTCCTACTCGCATTTGTTTTTGTAAAGGTTATCTTGTACCCGGAAAAACAAGAGAGTTTTAGTGAGGTTGTTCTTGAGCCCGGAAATCAAGAAAGTGTAAGAGTTGGCACTAAACTAGAAAGTGAATTCTAATCTCTAAGAAAAGTCCTCGTCGATAAAACTAGGTAGGGGACGTAGGCTTCGTTAATAGCCGAACCTCTCGAACAATTTCTTGTGTTTTTTCTTTTCTGCATTTTATTTACTCCGATATTTTTGCTTCCGCACAAAAAGAGTTCAATACTCTTATCCGCACTATTCAACCCCCCTTCTAGTGGCGGTACCAATCTAACAATTGGTATCGGAGAGGTCTCTTTATCACCAGATTAACACCCGCTAGAGAAAAGATCCAGAAATGGCCTTTATCCACTCCTCCGTTGAAGGCAACGCTCTCAATCGCCCTCCATTCTTCGATGGTTCAAACTTTATGACATGGAAGAAGAAGATGTCCATCTTCATCCGAGCTCACAACATTGAAATATGGAAGGTCATTGCCCTTGGACCTACCATTCCTAAGAAGACGGATGGCTCTCTCAAAAGTTTTGAAGAGTACGATGATGCCGACTGGAAGAACGATCACTTCAGTAGTAAAGCCACTCAATTGCTTTATTGTGCTCTCAATCCAGAAGATCACAATAAAATTTATTCTTGTGAGACGGCGAAAGAAATCTGGAAAATGTTAGAGATCATCCATGAAGGTACGAGTCAAGTTAAGAAAACCAAAATCAATATGCTTCTTCACGATTATGAACTCTTCACTATGAAAGAAGAAGAAAGCATTACCACTATGCTTGACCATTTCTCGGCAATCACTAATGGGCTAGCTTCATTCGGGAAACCAATATCAAGTAGTGATAAAGCCAAGAAAATCCTTCGGTCTCTACCAAGAGAATGGGATGCTACTGTTATGGCCATCATGGAGTCGAAAGACCTCAACACCATAGAATTCAGTGCTCTCATCGGATCTCTCATTAATTATGAGATCGTCATTAAATCTCAAAGTTAGAAACCAAAACCCAAGGAGAGAGAAAGGACAATCGCCTTCAAAGCCAAAGAAGAAAGCGATCTAGAGGAAGAACCTGTCGAAGAAGAGGACAAAGAAACCGCCTTTTATGCCAAAAACATAAAGAAATTCAAAAATCTTCTACAAAGGCGCCGGAGAGACATCAAACAAGAATCAAGGGATGAATCCAAAAAGACTCACTTCCATCAAAACAAAAAGTTGGACAACACTTGTCGAAGGTGCGGCGTTCCAGGCCATTTTGCGAAAGATTGTCGTGTTGTTGCTCCAATAAGTTCATCAAAACCACCTCACGAAAATTTCAAAAAGAAGGAAGTTTATGTCGCCACATGGAGCGATGATGATGAGGATGATGAACCACAAGTCCAAACCAATCTTTGCTCTAATGGCCCGCGCATCCGAAGATAGTAACGATGAATTCGAGGTTAGTGATTCTCATGAAGAACTACTTGATGCTTTTGAATCCCTAAATAATGAATACGAAAAGGGTTGCAATAGTAATAAAGATTTGAAAAAGAAAATAAAATTCCTTGAAAATGAAAATGCAAAATTATTGAAAAACAAGGAAGTTTCGATTGATCATACGAATTGTTTGGAAATTGAGAAAATTCTGAGAGATGATTTGCACAAAACTCAGAAAGAATTGAAACTTTATGTTAGAAAATTCTCATGTGGTAATGACAAATTCGAGCAACTATTATTTGGTCAAAAATTTTCTCTTTCAAAACAAGGACTTGGGTATAATTCATTTCCAATGAAAAAGTCCTTAGAAATTACCACGAAAGATTCGGACACTTTAAAAACGGGAATTCCATCATCTCCAAAATGTTTGAAACTAGGACATACCGAAACATACTGTAGAAGTTCTAGACGAACTATAAGAGTCAAACAAATTTGGGTACCAAAAGGGTCCGTTGTTAAAAATCAAGTTTTTGTATCTAACTCCTCAGGACTCAAATTAGCCTGGGTACCTATAAAACGGAAGAAAATTGTCTTTGTAGGTACAAGCAAGGAAGACAACATTATCAAATAAATGGTATGTTGATAGTGGATGTTCAAATCACATGAGTGGAAATGAACATCTCTTCACGGAGCTGAAAAAGGAAGATCGTGGCTGTGTTACCTTTAGCGATAATAAAAAGGGCCAAATAAAAGGGACAGGTAAAATTGGTAAGAAACCTTTACCTACTATTGAAAATGTTCTATTTGTTGATGTACTTTGCCATAATCTTCTATTGTTTCCCAACTTTGTGACACCGGTCTTAAATTAATTTTTGAAATTACGCATTGCACTGCAATGAGAAAAGACCAATCGTCTTTATTGGATTGCGTTATGGAAATATTTGCATTGTTGATCTCCAAGATGAATCTTCTTTCAACGAAAAATGTCTACTTTCATACGATGAAAATGCCGTTATTTGGCACCAAAAATTGGGACTTGCCTCTTTACCACTTCTTTCAAAATTGGCCAAAAATGATATTGTCCGTGGTCTACCAAAATTAAATTTTTCAGAAAAGACCACATTTGTGAGGCCTATATTAAAGGTAAACATGCAAGAGGCTCGTTTAAACCGAAAATGGAAATTTCCACTAGTCGCATTCTTGAATTAATTCATATGGATTTAATTGGTCCATCTCGACATGCCAGTCTAACAGGTAAACTTTATACTTTAGTTCTTGTCGATGATTTTTTGAGATTTACTTGGGTAAAATTCTTAGCAAATAAAGATGATGTTTTTAACGAGTTTGTTAAGTGGTGTAAGGTTACCCAGAAGGAAAAAGAATTACCAATTATCGCCATTCGAACCGATCATGGTGGAGAATTTGATTCTAATCTCTTTGAAAATTGGTGCGATAAATATGGTATTGGGCACAACTTTTCGACACCTCGGACACCTAAACAAAATAGAGTTGTCGAGAGGAAGAATCGCTCTCTAGAAGAAATTAGTCGTACAATGCTCAATGAGTATGGTCTTCCTAAATATTTTTGGGCCGAAGCCGTTAACACCGCTTGTTATGTTATTAATCGTGTCCATCTCAGGAGAAACAAAATGATGACTCCGTATGAGATTTTTAAAGGTAAAAAGCCCAATTTATCTTATTTTCATCCATTTGGTTGTAAAGTGTTTATTCATAATAATGGTAAGGATAATTTGAGTAAATTCGATTCAAAATCAGATATTGGAATATTTCTTGGTTATTATACTTACAGTAATGCGTATCGTGTATTTAATTCTAGAAGAGGCTCGGTAGAAGGGTCTATTCCTGTAAAATTTGATGATACAGTTTTACGCCCGAGAAAGGTTGTTTTTGATGATGATGCAGGTATGGTTCCAGCTAACAAAGTATCCGAAGTATCAAAGGAGTTGGAGAAGCTCGACGTAAGCTCGGACAAGCAGGAGGAAAATACATACAACCTTCCTAAAGATTGGGCAAATGTGAAAGACCATCTGATGGAACAAATTCTCGAAAAAATCGATGAAGGTGTACGAACTAGGAGAAATATAAATGATTGTATTAACAATATTGCGTTTATTTCTCTTACAGAACCAAAGAATATCGATGAGGCCATAAATGATGAGAATTAGGCTATTGCTATGCAAGAAGAGCTAAACCAATTCGAAAGAAATAATGTTTGGGAATTAGTTCCGGCACCGGTAGAGAAATCAATCATTGGCACCAAATGGGTTCATAAAATTAAAACCGATGATGATGGTCTCCCAATTAAAAATAAATCGAGGTTGGTCGCCCAAGGTTATAATCAAGAAGAAGGCTTGGATTATGAAGAAACGTTTGCTCCTGTTGCTCGTCTTGAAGCTATTTGTCTTCTATGTGCCTTTGCCGCATACAAGAAGATCAAACTCCATCAAATGGATGTAAAAAGTGTGTTCCTAAATGGAATCATCCAAGAGGAAGTGTATGTCAAGCAACCGCTGGGTTTTCAAGATTATGATCATCCGGATCATGTGTACAAGCTCCATAAAGCTCTCTATGGATTAAAACAAGCTCCGAGAGCATGGTATGATCGTTTAAGATCTTTTCTTATTTCAAATGGGTATAAAAGAGGTAATGTTGATAATACCCTATTCATTAAGATTTTAGGTGATGATATGCTAATTTGTCAAATTTATGTGGACGATATTGTTTTTGGTGCAACTAACGAATCTCTGTCCAAAGAATTTTCAAATCTTATGAAGGAAGAGTTCGAAATGAGCATGATGGGAGAGTTGAAAAACTTTCTCGGACTCCAAATTAGGCAACTCAATGACGGAATATTTATTCACCAATCCAAGTACTTCAATGAGCCCCTAAAGAAATTTAAGATGGAAGAAATATCTACTCCTATGTCTTCCACTCTTAAACTCGACAAAGATGAAAAAGGTAAATCTATTGACCAAAAATAGTATCGAGGTATGATCGGCTCTTTACTTTATTTAACTGCATCTAGACCCAATATAATGTTTGCTACCTACTTATGTGCTCGCTTTCAAGCAAATCCTAAAGAATGATATCTCATTGCATGCAAAAGGATTTTTCGATATTTAAAATATACTGCTGGCTTAGGTCTGTGGTATCCTTCTAGCATTGATTTTCAACTTTTTGCATATAGTGATGCCGACTTCGGTGGATGTAAAATTGATAGAAAAAGCACTACCGGAACTTGTCATTTTATGAGTTCATGTTTAATTTCATGGGGGAGTAAGAAACAGACTAGTGTCGCTACTTCCACAGTTGAAGCAGAATATGTGGCTGCGGGAAGTGCATGTGCACAAGTCCTTTGGATCAAAAATCAATTACTTGTGTAACACCCCCAAGTTATTCAGGGTATATTACAGCGCCGTGAGCCCCGCCGTGGGACCCACAAGGCTAAACATACGCGGAACTATAAACTTGACCGATAAGGTCTACATACAATAGAAAGAAAGACGATACAAATGGTATTCGAAACCATAAACAATGAAACCATATACATCACTGCACAAATCAATACCTCGGCAACACAGGCCGGAATATCAAGGAAACTGAAATACAATACTCGAGTATTTAAAAATCCATTCCAGTACAACAACACTGAATGGAGGAAACCAAAAGAGATAACCGGAGACAAGACAGAGTTTCACACTTGCCCATCATCTTCATGCCGACCGGTACCGTCTGTCGCTCTCCTGGAACTGAAATACATGAACGTATTTCCCCCATAAAGGGTTAGCGTCGAATAGCTAGTGCAAGTATAACAATATGAAACATAATACTTCTCGACAATAAAGTAAATGTAATCCGTCAATTCATCAATATCCGTCAATTCATCAATTTAAGATTAGTATTCTAATAACTAAATCTCATAGCATCTCATCAATACATATATGAATACCGTGGAACCGCACTGAGAGGCTACGGAACCCTCGGAGGACCCGTCGGTCCGTCCGGAGTGGTTAATTCATATTATCCATGGAATCGCACTGCAGGCTACGAAACCCTCGGAGGACCCGTCGGTCCGTCCGAGTGGATATAAATAAGCATGCCAACATTATTTCATATGAATGCCGTAGAAAGCGGTTCGTTCATATCAACCATGGAATCGCACCGGAGGCTACGAAACCCTCGAGAGGACCATAGGCCCGTCCGGAGTGGCTAGAAATAATCATATCATCAATATTTCATACTTTCAAAGTCGAACGTACAATCATAAATGTATACTTGCCTTAATAAACGTTACCGAAGATCCCGAAGAACACGGTTCGACCGGGAAGTTTGAACCACGAGGAAGACAACGAGCGGAAGGGTTTCAACTCGAGTTCTTCACAAGAATTCGACCTAACAACATAAATTCAATAAATCATCGATCATACGAGGAAGAATAATCGTAGAACGCCCGAAAACCCCTCTATGACATTTCTAGGACACCTTCAAGGCGTCGGTCAAGAACTCGACCAAAACAACGAATCGATACGATCCAACCATGGGATAACAAGGGAAAAGATACAATACATCTAAATAATCATCAATCCTTCACAATCCTAAGTTAAATCGGATTAAACGGACGAAATCGAACAAAATACCCAAAATCCCCAAAATTAGATTTCAAGAAAATCGGCACGATTCGCTCGATCAAAGGATGTTATCGGACGAATGATTGATGATATAACCCAAGGAACTCCATGGATATGTTGCTAAACAACATGGCTTCAAGCTTAGAATACGCCCAGCTACGGAAGAGGAGAAGAAGAAGGTGAAAAATGGCAAGAAAAACGTCTGCAGGGCCTTTTTTAGGGGTTGGCACTGCCGGACACGGCCCGTGCCGACCGACGCGGTCGTGTCGCCTGGTGGCGGCGAGGGACTCGACCGTGTCCGGCTTGACACGGTCGCGGCGCGGAGGGCCTTCCGACGGTGACCCGTCCGGCGACTTCGGCATGACTCGGCCGTGCGGGCGACACGGTCGGGCGTGCTCGGCAGACGTTCGAGTTTATCCTAAGAGTGCGGCCGCGGGCCGTGTCGGACGACACGGCCGAGTCTGGTCGACAGAAACTCCGGCATTTCCGGACGAGTGCGGCACGGGCCGTGTCGGACGACACGGCCGAGTTCGGCCGGCGATGATCGCCAATAACGAGCGGGTGAGTTAAAACGACCATAACTCTCTCGTCGGACTCGATTGACTCACCGTTTGAACCATTGGAAAGCTAACTCGATGCTCTATAATATTGCAAAGATTCAGAATTTTTGGAGTTACCAAAAATTAATGGTGATCTAACAAAGTCGAACTCCCACGTGAAAAGTCGATTAAGGACACGGAATTCAACGAGCGATACAAAGCGAACTCGGATGACAAAAAGTGTAGAATCAATCATTCTCAGGATGACGAAACGGTCCCAAGCAAGTCGTCAAAATAGACTTCCGCCAAAAATAGAAAATTTCCGGGGATAAAAATAACGGGTATTACATTCTACCCTCCTTAAAAGAAGTTTCGTCCCGAAACTTAAAACAGGTAGGGAGAAGAAATATTTCGCCAGGAAAAACTCAACGAGATGCACAAGAATCAAACTTACGCCCAAACGGCGAATCATCAATATAGAACACCACAATACATTACCCGAAGGCAAACCAAACCAATGCCGAAAAAGATACGAATTCACAATGCCCGAAGGCTCCAACGGAAATACCGATATATCACAATGGCCTGAAAGCCGAACAGCCCAAAGCTGTAAATCATCACAATACAGATCTCAAAGGAGCAAACCTGACTGTCGGACATACCCCTCGGCGTATGAACAACCAGTCGCAAATCGTCGGACATATCCAATACAACATGGACTACGAACGATCAATCAATAAAGCTCAAGAGGGATATCACAGTACGCCCGATCCGGAAATGTGTCCGTGCACATGTCCACCCCGTATACGGAATCCAGAATATACGTGTGACAATGTACTTAATTAGCCTCAAGAACTACGTCTCGTGTGTGCGATCTATGCGGAAATATCCACGCATGACCAACGGGTGCCTGGCTAAAAATCTTACACATAACCAATCGGCACGCAGACATGATTCCAGATATGCCACGATACAACATGACAACGAAACTCAAGGGATAAAACATCCAATACGGATCATACGACTCACCAAGTGAACGATGACACACGAATAATGAAAGATCGACACGACCAACGATATTCAAAACAACCATCACGGGATCGAATTTCCTAAGGTGATTATCACGAGCAACGATCACAACACACAGCTTACGGAAAATCCTCAACCTTCAAAGATCACAAATTCACAAGAAAATAGTGTGCTGCCTTGAATCGGTCAACACGACAATAATAATTTAACGGATGGGAACTATCGTTGATAATCCCAATTCAATACTTCGATTACCGTAGGATGGCCAATCGATAACAATTATACAACGGACGGAAATTATCTTTGATAATGGATGGGAATTATCTTCAATAATCCCAATTCAATACCTCGATTACCTTAGAACGGTCAATCGATAATCAATGATACGATAGAATAGATGTCCTGGTGTCTTAAACCGACCACCGAAACGGAGATGATAAAAGGATATATCAAACGTCTCTCATTGGTTAATATAATATTAATAGAAAAACACCGATGTCAATGACGACGATTACCACAATATCTCAATGGAACATCCATCACAATCACAATCGATACGTCGATACATGAACCGGCAATCGGCAATGACTTAACCAACAAGTATCGCAATGCCTCGAACCGGCCTTTTACAAACAATAGTAACATTTGGCATAATTTGCCGGCGTCGTGTCAACCAATCCCACGACATCAATACAATCATAAAGAGGCCAAGTCCCAAAATGATACACACAATAAATGCGCCTACACGATAACATTAGTCTCATTGATTAGTACGAGTATAAAACTTGTCTCGATATCAATACAAAGTACTGTTACCATGTCAGTTGACTTCGTCTTACGAATTCCCTCAGTCTCGACCAAGTTAATCTACGAACCCTTCAACCTTAACCGCAACACAACGGTCATAATTCACGATCAAATATCATACCACCAAACCACGAACTCAATCGTTTTACCATATCTCGACTAATCACAGTCGAACAATCCAACTCGAGACACTTACAAATCCTCATCCACAATACGAGTGAAAAATGATGATCATATCAGCAACCAATTCGGACCAATAATAAGGGTCTAAATGTTCCAAACTCAATTCTTAAATACGAATTTACAAGGTTCCCTTCTCGTAAATCCATCGTTAAAATTTACTTATAACCGTCATCAATTCGAATCATCCGACTGGTTCAAAATAATAGATAATCATATTAAAAAGGTTATCAAACAATCCAATCATTCGATTTGAATATTTGCTCCTACGTATGGGCTTCCAAATTCGAGATGAATAATAGTCTCATCAAACTCATAATCACATTCGTATTCCTATACGAACATTATTTCCAACACATAGTTTAGCTCTAGATATGAATATTCCATATTCATTTTCAAAACATCAACACTTCAAAAAAATTTCATCACCTCGTATAATTCAAGAGTTCTTCAAGAACATGAAATATCCGAAATCACGTTGAACAACATCTCCGAGGTATATATCTCCATGTTACCATTTTCTTCATCATGTCATTCATACAATCTCAAGAATCGCAACAAAACCCTTATCACCATATGAAGAAGATCTCAATGATCATATCAACATCCAAAATCTCTTATTACAATTCCAATAAATCTCGTATAACATTATCACATGATACCATAATTGTAACACCCTGCATCCTCCCGGAATATTACACGCCGTAAACCCTTCTCACAAGGATTTACCAGGTTAAGCACAATTTCCACGTCGTTCCAAAAATGCTAAAAAGACCGATGACGGTAATATTTTTCAAATACTAAAAAAAAAATCGTTTTCCAAATACCGTCAAAACGATCAAGGTTAAAATGCCAAAAACTCAGTTTAGGGAATCGGTTTTATAAAATAAAATTTTAGTTGGCAAAATACAAAAATCCATTTCAAAATTACTCACGCAGCGGATAAAAGTACAATCCAATTTATGCATTTTCATTGAAATAAGACGAACATCAAAATACACGATTCCCAACATACTCCCTCCCAAGTAGTAATCCAAAAAGAAAAAAATAAGCCACTATCAAAACGGATATGAGGATTACCTTGCATGGACGAACCACGAAGAAAGAATAATTGAACTCCATTCCAAGAATCATTAAATCATCATAGTCATCATATGGCCTCAAGAACATCAAGATCTCTATGATTCCATAATCATAATCAACATATTCAAAGCATATCATTATCTTCCTTCGGCATAAACCTCATAGAATATGGATAACACAAGAAATCACTTCAAGAATCAACAATAGTTCCATAACCAAGCTCTAATTCCATGATTCCAAGCTCACAATCATGTTAAAAGCGTTTAGAACACTCTTAAAAGTGAAGAGGGACGAGTTTTGGAGAGAAATATCTCAAAGGATCGTGAGAGAAATGAAAGGCAACACTTCAATCTATAAATTGCACTCTCATTACGTACGTAGGTGTCCTTTCTTAACGTCGTAACAACTTTAACGTGCGTAATCCAAAATCCATAACGTCGTAACCATCTCACCTGTCTCATTCCGTGCGGTCTATTACGTCGTAACCCATACCATATAACGTCGTAATATACCGGTTGACTTGCTACAAGATAATGGTTGTGTTACGTGCGTAACACGTTACGTATAACGTCGTAACACGACGTTGACTCACCTGTCAACATTCTCCGCCGAAAGTTGCCGAAACAGGTCCCACCGCCTCACATGACTCGGTTCTGTCCGATGCCTTCGTTACGCACGTAATACCTTAGCCTTGACGTACGTAACCATGCCAGTCTTACGTACGGAAGCTCACCTCATAAACGTACGTAATAATTCCATACTTAGCCAATTTCAACAATTCCTGTCCAAAGTCATGACATACCAAATCCGAGCATACGGCAAAATCAATACATATACTCAATTCAATAACATTTTCAACGTTCACAACGCCTCGAGCATAATTAACCATCCACGATATCCAATATATAAACGAAAAAAATATCCAAAATCGGGGTATTACACTCTACCCCCCTTAAAAATAAGTTTCGTCCTCGAAACTTGCAATCACTCGCATAAACATTTCAACGGAAAATCCAAAATCACCAAGATAACCCAGAATTATCGAATAATCCGAACAACATACTTACGAAGTCGGGAAGTCGAAGATCTCCCGTGATACTAGCATGCGACTCCTAAACAAAGTCTCAACATAATACCGTTACACACCAATATCGCAATTAGCAATTTAACAAAATCTCAAGGAAGAGTTCACGTCCGTGACCACGGCCACGATTCTTCCTACTTTCACCAACATTCGGAAAGGCACATACGTGCGTAAGTATAATCCAAATCGCACATTCCCGAAGTGACCAATTCCCAAGAATACCAAGCTATAAACGAAACGATTAAGAAAAATATACAAGAAGAGTGAGAGGACTTACAAGTACCGGTCGCACTGTGATGATGGCGAGTAGTGATATCGTGGGCAAATGCCGACTCAATCGACCCAAAAGACCGACACTAGGTATCCATAAACCTAAGCTCCGATACCATATTCGTAACACCCCAAGTTATTCGGGGTATATTACAGCGCCGTGAGCCCCGCCGTGGGACCCACAAGGCTAAACATACGCGGAACTATAAACTTGACCGATAAGGTCTACATACAATAGAAAGAAAGACGATACAAATGGTATTCAAACCATAAACAATGAAACCATATACATCACCGCACAAATCAATACCTCGGCAACACAGGAATATCAAGGAAAGCGAAATACAATACTCGAGTATTTAAAAATCCATTCCAAGACAACAACCGAATGGAGGAAACCAAAAGAGATAACCGGAGACAAGACACGATTATCACACTTGCCCATCATCTTCATGCCGACCGGTACCCGTCATCGCTCTCTGGAACTCGAAATACATGAAACGTATTTCCCCCATAAAGGGGTTAGCCGTCGAATAGCTAGTGCAAGTATAACAATATGAAACATAATACTTCTCGACAATAAAGTAAATGTAATCCGTCAATTCATCAATATCCGTCAATTCATCAATTTAAGATTAGTATTCCGGAATAACTAAATCTCATAGCATCTCATCAATACATATATGAATACCGTGGAACCGCACTGCAGGCTACGGAACCCTCGGAGGACCCGTCGGTCCGTCCCGAGTGGTTAATTCATATTATCCATGGAATCGCACCAGAGGCTACGAAACCTCGGAGGACCCGTCGGTCCGTCCTGAGTGGATATAAATAAGCATGCCAACATTATTTCATATGAATGCCGTAGAAACGGTTCGTTCATATCAACCATGGAATCGCACTGCAGGCTACGAAACCCTCGTAGGACCATAGGCCCGTCCGGAGTGGCTAGAAATAATCATATCATCAATATTTCATACTTTCAAAGTCGAGAACGTATAATCATAAATGTATACTTGCCTTAATAAACGTTAGAAGATCCCAAGAACACGGTTCGTAGGAAGTTTGAACCACGAGGAAGACGAACGGAAGGGTTTCAACTCGAGTTCTTCACAAGAATTCGACCCTAACAACATAAATTCAATAAATCATCGATCATACGAGGAAGAATAATCGTAGAACGCCCGAAAACCCCTCTATGACATTTCTAGGACACCTTCAAGGCGTCGGTCAAGAACTCGACCAAAACAACGAATCGATACGATCCAACCATGGGATAACAAGGGAAAAGATACAATACATCTAAATAATCATCAATCCTTCACAATCCTAAGTTAAATCGGATTAAACGGACGAAATCGAACAAAATACCCAAAATCCCCAAAATTAGATTTCTAGAAAATCGACGATTCGCTCGTTCAAAGGATGTTATCGGACTTATGATTGATGATATTAACCAAGGACCTCCATGTTTATGTTGATAAACAAGATGGATTAAAGCTTAGAATACGCCCGGCTACGGAAGAGGAGAAGAAGAAGGTGAAAATGGCAAGAAAAAAGCGTCTGCGGGGCCTTTTATAGGGGTTATCGCTGCCGGACACGGCCGTGCCCGGCACGCGGTCGTGTCGCACAGTGGCCGACAGGACTCGACCGTGTCCGGCTTGACACGGTCGCGGCGCGGAGGGCCTTCCGACGCTGACCCGTCCGGCAATGACTTCGGCATGACTCGGCCGTGCGGGCGACACGGTCGGGCGTGCTCAGCGACGTTCGAGGTTTATCCGGAAGAAATGCGGCACGGGCCGTGTCGGGACGACACGGCCGAAGTCAGTCGGCGAAACTCCGGCATTTCCGGACGAGTGCGGCACGGGCCGTGTCGGACGACACGGCCGAGTTCGGCCGGCAGTGATCGGCCAATAACGAGCGGGTGAGTTAAAACGACCATAACTCTCTCGTCCGGACTCCGATTGACTCACCGTTTGAACCATTGGAAAGCTAACTCGATGCTCTATAATATTGCAAAGATTCAGAATTTTTGGAGTTACCAAAAATTAATGGTGATCTAACAAAGTCGAACTCCCACGTGAAAAAGTCGATTAAGGACACGGAATTCAACAGAACGATACCGAAACGAACTCGGATGACAAAAAGTGTAGAATCAATCATTCTCAGGTTGACGAAACGGTCCCAAGCAAGTCGTCAAAATAGACTTCCGCCAAAAATAGAAAATTTCCGGGGATAAAAATAACGGGTATTACAACTTGATTATGGCATTGAGCTTAAAAATACTCCTATTTTTTGTGACAATACGAGTGCCATCAATTTAAGCAAAAAACCCCATTTTGCATAGTAGGACAAAACACATAGAAATTCGTCACCATTTTATTCGTGACCATGTCCAAAACGGGAATGTTTGTCTCCAATTTGTTGGTACTAATGAACAATTGGCGGATATTTTTACAAAACCATTACCCAAAGAGGCTTTCAATTTTATCCGCATAAATTTAGGAATGGGACATGTTGATCATTTTTAAATGTTGCATATTCATCATAGTTACATTAAATGGTCATTTAAATTGGGACATCATCGAAAGGAAAACACTGTTCATTTGGTCTTGCTTACAGACGTTAAGGACGGTCCATTACGTACGTAATAGGACCTTACGTACGTTACAGGCTTTGATGTTACGTACGTAACAAAATGCAGGTTTCAGTCCAGAGGCTTCAGGATTTCTCGCTACGTACATTACAAAGAGAGTATAACGTACGTAATCAGCCTTTGACCCTGATACTTGTAAACCCATTTCGACAGACCCTTCCCATTTCACCTTCAATCCCTAGAAGCGACTGCGACGAACTCAACACAAATCCGACCTAAACTCCAAAATCATCTGATGTCTCCACTTTTCCGGCCGATTCATTCAGATGCCATCCAGAACCGGCAAGAAACAAAGAGGCGAAACCTCTCAACCGTCTTCCTCGCCTTCAAGAGAACCTACTTTTCGAAACGCTCAAGCTAGCAAAATATTCAACGGAATTCTTATTGACCAAGAGGTAACTCCAAGTCATCATTTTGATTTCGAATCCTTAAATTCTATCGGTGTTGCTATCGAAGAATTCTTCGATATGCTTGGAATTAATCGGTTTGTTAGTCTTGCCCGTCCGATATTTGTGGATTGTGTGAAAGAGTTCTATGCCAATTTCTTTGTCACTTATGATTACGATGGATTAACCGTAGTTAATTCTCTTGTCCGTGGTAAGCCTATCTCTTTTGATGCCGCAAAGCTTTCGGAACTTTTTGGTCTCCCCAATGAGGGATTTTCTTGTAAAGGAGTGTTTGCGGATCCTGATGAAGTCATTGATTATTCCATGTATAGTGATGAAAATCATAATGTCCATGAAACTGAAGTGCGAGATTTTTTGTCAAGTAAAGTCGTTCTCGATGTTCATTCGGGACGTTTTGAGAACAATGATTTTGGGATAAATATCTGTTTGCTTCATGATGCTATTACTCGCTGTCTAATGCCGAAAGTGAACGCTAAACATCGATTGGTGAACATCGATATGAAAATCATCTATCACGTCTGGAAAGATCATCAAGTCAACTTTGCGTTTATTGTGCTTGAATGGCTTGTGGAAAAAGGACAAATTTTCCACAAAATGAGTTATGCCCAAGTTGATCGCCAAAGAAAATCCGGAATGCCGTTTGGGTCGATCTTGACGGAAATCTTTGAGAATGCCGGAGTTGATTTAAATGGGCTTCATGGGGTTCCTATTCCGAGGGGGAGCTTAGTCACCGAGGGGACTATTCGGACGATGAGGTATCTCCGCCTGAGAAACCGAGGGTGGATATACTTTGCTTACCTCAAGGATGACGATCGCCTTGTGGATGGTGGTGCTCTTCCGAGACCAGAGGAGAGGATCATGTCTAGAGGTATTAAGCATACTAGACCTCGCCCTTCGTCTCAGCTCGATTCCTCTCGCCCGCATCAGGAAAGCTCTTCATCTCAGATGGCTACTCGGATGGATGGACTAGAGAGAGAGATGAGTGAGATCAAAATCATGGTCAAAAGCATCTGCACTCACTTTGGGATACCGCTGACACCTCCGGATGCGGACCTTGATTAGTCGTGTTATCTTTCTTATGATGATGTTTCCTTTTTATTAAGACCAAACATTTCATTTCATTTTCATGCATAAACTACTATTGGTTTTATTTTGAATGTGTTTTGATTGTCTTGACTATCTTTCTTTCTATGCATTAATATGGTTATTCATTGTCTTGGATTTTGTTGATTATTCTGTGTCTCGATGATTTTTGCAGGATCTCTCGACTTTTTGTTAATGACAAAAAGGGGGAGAAAAATATGTATCATTTTTGAAATCGTTTTTGAAATAACCCTTGCTCGTTTTCAGGGGGAGTCTTATTCAGGAGGAGAGTTTATTAAAAAAATTTTCAATCTTCCAAAACTCATATCTTTTCAAAAACTCCCATACTTAAATTTTGTCATTATCAAAAAGGGGGAGATTGTTGGAACAATATTTTTAGATCATGTTATACATTTTGATGATGTGTTATTAACAATAATTTACTTAAACATATTTTTCCTTCAGCTAACGTACGTAAACCAAACCAACATAACGTACGTAACATTCATAGTTTTTGTAAGATTTTCTGTACAGGTAACGTACGTAACCCGTTCAATCTAACGTACGTAATGTTTGAAATATTCTGACCGTTGCAAAAGTCATTAGCCGTTACAACAAGTCGTCACACTCAACGGATCTCTGACTAGAAGATAACGTACGTAAGCATACATTGCGTAACGCGCTTAACGCATATTATCATATCTCTCTGGACCATTTCTTCTCTATTCGTTACGGCCGCTACTCAAACCATATAACGTACGTAGCATTGATAACGTACGTAATTTAGAGTGCCTAACGTACGTAAGCAGTGAAACTGCTCCAACGGGAAAATCAGCTCAAGAAGGCTATAAATAGCTCACTTCAAGGAGATGGAAAGCACAAAAGTATTCTGAGCTTACAAGCATACTCAAGCAATTCCAAGCAAATAATTTGAGAGTTATACTTATTTTATATTGTGATACGAGAAGATTTGCTCTATTATTTCCAATCTTTATTCTTGTATCAAAGAGCGATATATCGTGTAAAGTCGAGTTCCTACTCGCATTTGTTTTTGTAAAGGTTATCTTATACCCGGAAAAACTAGATAGTTTTAGTGAGGTTGTTCTTGAGCCCGGAAATGAAGAAATTGTGAGAGTTGGCACTAAACTAGAAAGTGCATTCTAAGCTCTAAGAAAAGTCCTAGTCGATAAAACTAGGTAGAGGATGTAGGCTTCGTTAATAGCCGAACTCTCGAACAATTTCTTGTGTTCATTCTTTTCCGCATTTTATTTACTCCAATATTTTTTGCTTCCGCACAAAAAGAGTTCAATACTCCTATCCGCACTATTCAACCCCCCTTCTAGTGGCGGTACCAATCTAACAGTGCCTACATCCTCTCTCCGTATCTTTTTCTATAGGCTCAAGATCAACCTTTTCAGCCTTGTCTTATATCGGTCCGAGGTAAACTGGTACAATCTCATCTTCTATTGGTCCGTGATAAACTATTACACTCTTGTCTTTATGTAGGTACAAGATAAACCGTTTTTATTTTCTATTAGACAAGAAAGCAACCTATCTAGCTTTCTATTGGCACTAGACAAACCACTCTTGGATTTAGATATGATTCTAATAATGTCGGATCAACGATCCTAATAACACCGAATCAATCTACAATCCGTATCATTCCTCTCATGTATGTTTTCGTGTATGAACACTCAAACACTTATCAATTAAGAACAATTACAACAATAATAGTGGATACAATGATATCAAATGTATATATGATTTTCTCAGAGCTGTTGTTATGAATAATACCATATGCCTTGGTATTTATAGGCAAATTCTCTCAACTAGCCGTTAGATTTTGCACCCTGTATTATGTACGTTATAGGTTATACGTTACATACGTTAGCCCTGTTACATACGTTAACGTTTCTTCGTTACGTACATTATGCTCCATGTAAATTAGTCCAATAGCTTCTGGGGTCTTATTTACGTATGTTATCATTATACTCTTTACATGCGTTATCTTCAGTTAAAATATTCGTTGCATGCTGACCTACTCCATGACTTCATTTGTCCGTTCAACGATTACAATATTTGAATTCATATTCAAATTGCATTATGTACGTTAATAACACTGTGTTACGTACGTTAACTTCTTCCGATTGCGTATGTTATCTTGCTTCAGTTGCATACGTTAAATCATCAGGTGACATTTCAGGTGAGTCTTCGGGTGACTATCTATTACGTACGTTATACATTTGATATAGCGTACATTATCTTCGTTAATCATCACTTGCTTGCTTTTCTGACCGTTTCGAGCGTCTTCGACTTCTTTGTTATTTTGCTTCGTTCCATTGTTGTTTTCGTTGATCGATAACATCATCAACTCATCATTAACGTCATTAACAACTCATCATCGAAACTAATTTATGATTATTGGAATAGTATATTCCAACACAAAGTCAAGGATGATAAGATGGGTCTTGCTTATGCAAGACTATAATATCAAATGGAACAGAAGAGGAGGGAATAAATGGTCTTTCCGTACAATGACTATTACCTATCTCACATGTTCCAAAAATTCAAAATGCACCATTATATACGTATATCGACAATTTTCTTGCAAGTGGGATAATTCATCCCAATTTTCACCAATAAAAGAAAAAATTATCATACGAGTTAAAGTATTACTATTGGGAATACCCTCCCTTATTTAGAAGAGGACCTGATCAAATCACTCTCTCATACTAGAAGAAGAAATGGAGAAAATCTTGGACCGATGTGATCCCCCCCATATGGAGGATATTTTGGGTCTTCGAAGATGGCAGCAAAAGTACTATAAGCGGGTTTATTTTGATCCACTTTGTTCAAAGATGCACATACACTTATTTATAAGTTTCATTGGTGTCAAAGAGAGAGAAACATATCGAAAGGATTGAAATGCCAATGAACTTCATTTTAGAGGTTGCGATCTTCAATGTATGGCGAATGAATTTCATGGGACTCTCCCTATTGTTCAATAAATTATTTTTAGCTAAACCACAAGTGCACGGTGTAGCTATAGTATCATGGTGATCCAAGGTCGTATTCCTCGAGGATTAATATTTCTCGGTTTCTGACAATTGTGGTCGTGATACTTTGGACTTTATTTAAACGATGATGAGGGTTGAGATGAAATATACTATTAAAGCTAAATGTAAAAACAAAGAAATAATTGGAAATATAAACAAAGATGATGATAGAAAAGCTCAAGTAGATAAAATAGATTCTAGGACGTGCTTTCCTTCAACTAATGTTCATGTCTCTCCACTTGTATACTTAAACTCTATTTAATCTCAATATTGGTAATAAAATCACAACAGCATTTTAACCTTTCTTTTGGAACAAGCTGAAACATTAATGAAATTTCCAAACTTGATATTTTGAATCTAAGTATTGAAAACAAATCCTAATAAAAACCTAGGATTATACTTCCTCACAAACTTCTAATATTCTTTTTAAGCTAGTTTCCATTTGAGTCTTGGATTTGACTCATCTATGGTCAACTTTCTTCTTTTGGATATCAAGTTAATCAAAAGGGATACATAAATATTGCCCTTATACATGAATATAAACAACAAATCCAATAATAAGTAAAGAGAGGGAATAAATATATCAAATTCAATAATGCCAAAATTAAGGTACTAACGAACCCTGGAATCTAAAGGAGTTTAGCCAAGAAACATGGCTACAAAATTAAATAAGATAAATTGAACATTTTCTTCAATTAAAAAAGAAGAAAATTGGACAAGATAAACTTATTATGGTCTTTGATCTTGAAGCTTGATAGTTGATCTCCTCCTTCTTGTGTTCTCTTGAATCTCTTGAGTCTCTTGATGATGAACGATGATTTAGAATGCAGCTAAGGTGTCTAATTAATAGGTAAACGTGTCCTAGTTTTATTAGGGTATGAGTCTTACATGAAAAGAAACTTCTAAATTGTCCAAACATGTGACACAACTGTGTTGGAGGTACCCGACACGCGACACGGCCGTATCGGCCATCCAACAAATTTTCGCCCCCTACGACAAAACCCGTATAGTATGTCATGTCTTGTGTCGGACCTCATGTCCCTGCAACACGACCGTGTCGTCTGTCTAGACAGTTTTATACGTTCTTCGATACAACCTGTGTTTGAGGCCTATTACACGCCACACGGCCGTGTCGCTGGTTTTCCAACCTGACGCTCAATTTTCTTCATTTTTTGATATGTTTAGGCTCCAGACACATCCTAACACCATTTTTAGCATATTTTCACCTATTTCAAGTACATTTAAAGTGAAACACGTGATATGCAACAAATTACCTACTTCTTACGGCTGTACTATTTGACAGATTGTGTGATCTTATCATATCTTTCACACCTTTAGACCTATATGGAGTCGGTGACTTGCTTTGATCTAATTTGATGTACTTCTGCTAGAGTTTTGCAGCTATTTGGTGACCCTGGGTGTATAAATAGACCCTCTAGATCCGTTCAATTGGAACATCTTTTAATCATCTTCCATTTTTTAGTTTAATATTTTATATTTAAATTTCCATCTTGCATGAAGAACAAACTTGTGTTCTTGAGAAGTTTATGTAAGTGAGTTGAAGTTGATGTTGATGATGGAGTTTTTATTGATTCTTTCTGTAACACCCCCAATCCACTCAGGGATATTACACGCCGTAGACCCTCTCCTCGAGGATCTACCAGGCTGATAACTAAAATCAAACATCTAAACATCGCCTTTAAGGCTAAAATGACTCAATAGACCGATTTGGTCTTTCAATAACATACAACTCAAATCCAAACACATACCATCGTAGGGGTCAAAATACAATAAACTCCCGTACAACGGGGAAAAGATACTGTAGCGGAAAAGAAAATACAACTAGACCAATACGACATCAACGGATCCTCGTGTGATTAGTATCGTTCATCTTTGATCATCCTTCGTGCCGACCCTGTGCTATGCTCCAAAACCTGAATGCAAAAATAGACATCCACCCCCCGAATACTCGGGGGTTAGCAAAACTCCACTGTTTTGCTAGTGCAAGTACAAGTGCAAAAATACGAGCCATACAATACAAGTTCCACGAATAACAATAAGCAGGAAATCCTCAAAGAATTAAACGTAATGAAAAGTACTTCCTGAGGCATGAGTTTGGGTAAAACACTTCAAAACCGAAAGATCACAAATCAAGGGAAAAACAATTTATATAACGGTTTAAAATGCCATCGAGAGTTTTAATGGAAAATAATTTAGGATTATCAAATCCCGCTTTTCAAAATCCAAAAGACGAAAGGGGTCACCGCCCCGAAGGTTTTGTTTTCGCAAATAGAAAACCGATAACAATTCACAGGGCCAGAGCCCAACATCATGTGTCCTCGACGGACATAAAAATCAACAAAACATAATCGCGCACGCGCATCGCCTTGGGAACAGGGTAATACCATTGATCCCGCCCGAGGCCTCAAAGGACCCTCCCGAGCTGGCTAGCTAAACAAATCATAACACATGCATCGCCGTGGGAACAGGGTAATACCATTGATCCCGCCCGAGGCCTCGAAGGACCCTCCCGAGCTGGCTAGCTAAACAAATCACACACATCTCACGGATGGATCAATCGCTTATTGCATCCTGGCCACATGATCACATGCCATGTGCCACCGTAGATTATCTCAGGCTCTCACGGTTGGATCAATCACTTGTTGCATCCTGACCACATGATCACGTGCCATGTGTCACCGTAGACCTTCAACCATATCCACACATTCACACAAATAACATATCACATCAAGGATATTCAAACAATTCGCCCAGAGGCACCAAACACTTAGCAAAACACCACGTCAATCCACAACACACCGAAATGAAATAATATACGTCCACACGGAATACCAAGTGCAACATCAACACCAAACATATCCATAGAATTCACATAGTTATTCATAAACCACACCATTTACAAAACACGCGCGTTTTGAAAGCAAGCCTTTAACAAGGTTAAACCGCATCTTTTGAAAGTTCCATTCAAACGACCAAACAACCACATTTAGACGATTACTAACTATCGTATCCATAAAACAAGAATTGTATGAACAAGGTACTTGCCTCTAACATCCACAACGCGGAGAATCGACCGAAGTAGGTTGGCCCGAACCGACTACGAACCCGCCGACTCCACCGATCGCCAACTCGCGGTAATAAACTACGAAGGACAATAACAACAATGAAAATGAATTCCATAGCACGACTTAAAGCCGTTGAATTTAAAGAACAAATGACGAAGGTTCAAGGATTTCCCCCAAAATGGCCAAGAACTCGATTCGTCCCGTCAAAACACGAAAACGGAATTCCAAGTCGAAATATGGATATACAATCCATAGAATATGTTTAACAACATCAATTAACCACAATCTATCCAACAAAAATGGATGGAAAACGAGATCGAGAACAAATCCCCCAAAAAGTCGATTCGAAGGAAATCAAGAAATATACTTCGATTCGACGAAGAACAATGGATTAAATGATGTTAAACACAAGAATACTACCAAGATTAATCATACCCATCATGAATTAATCAACAACATGGAACGAATCGGACAAAAATGCAAAAATCCCCAAATTCACGAAATTAGGGTTCTAAGGAAGACTACCTTGGTTCGCTGGATCAAAGGATGATAACGGATGATTGATAGATGATATAACCTCAAGAACTTCATGGATTTGTTGTTAAACAACATGGCTCCACGATCTCTAAGTCTCCATCCGCGGAAGAGAAAGGTAGGAAATGAAAAACGAGATGAAATGTGACTGCTCTGTCACATTTATACTAGGCCGGACTAGCGCACGCTAGGCTGTCGAGCTAGCATGCGCTATCGGCCCAGGCCGCAGTCCAGTACCCACACTGCCCTACTGACTCGGCTAGGTAGCGTGCGCAGACTTCCGGCCGTAGCGTGCGCTACCTGCCAGTCGTAGCGTGCGCAATGCCCGACAGTAGCGTGCGCTACCTGCCGAGCCTGACCGATTCCAGAACCCCTGGACTCCACTGTCCAGACCCGATAGCGTGCGTTAGGCCAGCCGATAGCGTGCGCTACACCTGCCGGTTAGCGCGCGCAGCCTTCTAGCCGTAGCGTACGCTACGCCGGTTCCTGCCGCACCCATCCGTCCGGTGCCTGCAATCGTCCGGTCAGTCCCGCAACCGTCCGGCCAGTGCTCGAACACCAGGGCTCGACAACTCGATTTCCGAAAACGCACGGAACGAACACGACGAAAAGTTCGCGGACAACATCAACGACCTGAAATGAAAACATAATACCATAATTAATCACACGCGACCCAGAAACGGGTCGAGACAACAATTACAGATACGGATACCCGTAACTTTTAAGAAATTACAAAATGGCCCAAAACGCCCAGAAATCACGATACGTGATCGAATAACCAAACCGAAGTTCACAACACGTATAACAAAGTTAAACGAACTTACGAGAAACTCAAAACAGCATTTTCGACCGAGATTCGCAAGAATCGAACTCAAGTGCGGAAAAGTCGCTAAAAAGCACGGAACTCAACAAAACGACACCGAAACGAACTCGGATGTCAAAAATTGTAGAATTAATCATTCCCATAATGACGAAACGGTCATGTGGGAGTCGTCAAAATGGACTTCCGCCGAAAAAAAAAGAAATTACCGGAAATCGAAATTACGGGTATTACATTCTACCCTCCTTAAAAGAAGTTTCGTCCCGAAACTTAAAATAAGTAGGGAGAAGCAATATCCCCTGCCAGGAAAACTCTACGAGATACACAAAAACCGAAAACTCGCGCTCGACGGCGAAACGCTGCAAGAAACGCAAAGAGACATATGGCGTGAAAATACGCTCTGCGGCGACTAACACAACCCCACCGATAGAGACATAATAGAATCAACAAGTGACAAGCGTCATCAAACAGACAATACAATAGAGTCGATTATCCGGACAATCACAAAATACAACGAACGAAAATCAATAGGATTGACCAACCCAATGGTACATCAATCAAAACGCGAGCCAACCGCTGAACAAATACGGAATTCCACCGCCCAAGGGTTGGAAGATTGAGAACGAGATTAACTTCCCGAACTTAAGGGAATTAGGAAGGAGCCTGAATGCTCAACAATCACGAAACGAGAACAAAACCGAACAAACAAACGATCGAACCACAACGATCGAGACAACAAAAATCGAACAATCATGTTCGAATCACGAAGAACAATAAAGTTCAAACAACAACTCCCAAGATGATCTAGTGAGAACAACAAGACATGCATTCCCATAAGATCCACAGAAAAGGGAATAGCGATTGAAAAGTCACAACAACAAATGAGTTATTCCGAAACAATACCACCCTCGTTCGACCATTAAAAGCAAGGGATAGGGAAAGTTCGGAAAATGTCAACGAACATAAACGAGTCGACAGAGTCGAAAATACAGAAATTCAAAATCCGATCCACGTCGAATAGAAGAGTTAAAAGAACCAAATGATGTCACTTCCGAACAAGGTTCACAAGAATCGAACCGAATTCGAAAAAGTCACAGCGATAACTAGATTGACTCACAACAAGATCACAGCTCGTTCGGACGATGAAACCGAAATACAGAACAAGTTCATAAAGTTTCAACGAACATGAGTGAATCGATAGACTGGAGAAAGAGAAAATACAGAAGTCAAAAATAATACGGGTATTATATTCGACCTCTTCTAAAAGAAGTGTCGTCCCCGAAACTCACAACAACGAAATCAAGGAGACGACACAACAAGCAACCGACAGAAACATCCTTCGAAGGCCTCTCAAAGCCGATTCTGATAATCAGGCCAAGTGCGAACTCCGAAAGTCTCGGTAGCCAATTCGCAAAACTGAATTCGGTGTCCCTCGAGTCCACACTTGAAATGTGTTACCGATGAAAAGGACAATTTACACGTGCGTGCCCCGGAACATCACGGTTGAAACGCCTCGGCTCGGCATACCAAAAATACAAATGCTAGATACAACGGGGCATAACGTTGCAAACCAACATAGCGGAGATGCCAACACAGCACAACAAAGATTCATAACACATATCATATACAACGATTACCATCGTAAAGTTATACACACACAAACACTACAGCAACGACGGTATCGTTCGGCGACCTCAACGGCCCGAACAATAACGAGCACATAATTACAAACATCATGAAACAACCACACATGTACACAAACATACAAACCCAAGCTTTAACAGCTCACACAGGTGCGATAACATGCAAGTCACCATGAAATGACAACATTAAGGATCGTCATCACACCTCCCACAAAGGGCTAACAAAACATATGCGTGGCGAACGACTCAACGTTCACACCACCAATTAAATCACACATCGGGGTTAACACCGTAACGAAAGTTCGAAAACCATACATGCATTTCCGGTCCGCAAACAGGAATAATAGGTTTTAAAAACGAAAACGACCTTTTGAAAATAGTTTGGAAACACCAGTTGATCTTGAGTATCATTTTACAAAAAGTTGAACAAACATCATTTTCGAGACTTTGAAAATCATCTTGCGTTTAAATAAAAATGAGGACACTTTCTCTTGGTGAAAAACATTCAGAATATTCGACCCTCGGGTCTAAGTAAAAATGTTTTTAAAACATTGAAAATATCTCAAAACTTTTTGGTCCTCGAGGTAGAAGAATTTTGAAATATATTGTGGCACCTTGGATGTACCACGAGAAAATAATTCATTTTAAAAGTACGTCTCGAAATTTATTTTCTAAGATACTCAAGGTTTTCGAAAATAATTCAATGGGCTAGAATGCCCAAAAATTTCAGGTAATTTCACGGAACAATATAGCGCCATGGGTCCCGCGCCGGAACCCACCAGGCTAAAAACCATTTACAAAAACGCCAAAAAGGCCGATGACGGTTATATTTCAAAAACTCACAAAAGCCATTTACAAAATACTAAATACCGTCATAAGAATTTCGCCAAAACGATCAAGGCCGTAATGCCAAAAACTCGGTTAAGGGAATCGGTTTTCGAAATAGAACTCAGTCGGTAAAATACCGAAAGCCATTACAAAAGAACTCACGCAGCGGATAAAAGAAATAAAGTCAAACATGCAAAATCCAGCAACACTACTGCTCATATGAACGAAATATGAGGGTCAAATAACCGCATACCAAGAAATCAAAATCCATAAGAGGATCTCGTTACTTAACAAATAATCATAAAAATAGCTCGTGTCACACGAGGCACAACACAAAGAAGGGAGACTTACATTCACAGGTTGCACGAAGATGATGATCGCCCCACGATACTAATCACGACCATCAAACTCAGACGACGCGTCGCGACACGGCTCAGTCAGATAAAATCCGACGAGTCAAAACTCAACAGACACCACTGACCCGACAGCCTAGGTTTCCACAACCTAATCTCCGATACCATTTATGTAACACCCCCAATCCACTCAGGGATATTACACAACGTAGACCCTCTCCTCGAGGATCTACCAGGCTGATAACCAAAATCAAACATCTAAACATCGCCTTTAAGGCTAAAATGACTCAGTAGACCGATTTGGTCTTTCAATAATAACATACAACTCAAATCCAAACACATACCCTCGCAGGGGTCAAAATACAATAAACTCCCGTACAACGGGGAAAAGATACTGCAGCGGAAAAGAAAATACAACTAGACCAATACGACATCAACGGATCCTCATGTGATTAGTATCGTTCATCTTTCATCATCCTTCGTGTCGACCCTGTGCTATGCTCCAAAACCTGAATGCAAAAATAGACATCCACCCCCCGAATACTCGGGGGTTAGCAAAACTCCACTGTTTTGCTAGTGCAAGTACAAGTGCAAAAATACGAGCCATACAATACAAGTTCCACGAATAACAATAACCAGGAAATCCTCAAAGAATCAAACGTAATGAAAAGTACTTCCTGAGGCATGAGTTTGGGTAAAACACCTCAAAACCGAAAGATCACAAATCAAGGGAAAAACAATTTATAAAACGGTTTAAAATGCCATCGAGAGTTTTAAGGGAAAACAATTTAGGATTATCAAATCCCGCTTTTCAAAATCCAAAAGACGAAAGCGGTCACCGCCCCGAAGGTTTTGTTTTCGCAAATAGAAAACCGATAACAATTCACAGGGCTAGAGCCCAACATCATGTGTCCTCGACGGACATAAAAATCAACAAAACATAATCGCGCACGCGCATCGCCTTGGGAACAGGGTAATACCATTGATCCCGCCCGAGGCCTCAAAGGACCCTCCCGAGCTGGCTAGCTAAACAAATCACAACACATGCATCGCCGTGGGAACAGGGTAATACCATTGATACCACCCGAAGCCTCGAAGGACCCTCCCGAGCTGGCTAGCTAAACAAATCACACACATCTCACGGATGGATCAATCGCTTGTTGCATCCTGGCCACATGATCACATGCCATGTGCCACCGTAGATTATCTCAGGCTCTCACGGTTGGATCAATCACTTGTTGCATCCTGACCACATGATCACGTGCCATGTGTCACCTTAGTCCTTCAACCATATCCACACATTCACACAAATAACATATCACATCAAGGATATTCAAACAATTCGCCCAGAGGCACCAAACACTTAGCAAAACACCACGTCAATCCACAACACACCGAAATGAAATAATATACGTCCACACGGAATACCAAGTGCAACATCAACACCAAACATATCCATAGAATTCACATAGTTATTCACAAACCACACCATTCACAAAACACGCGCGTTTTGAAAGCAAGCCTTTAACAAGGTTAAACCGCATCTTTTGAAAGTTCCATTCAAACGACCAAACAACCACATTTACACGATTACTAACTATCGTATCCATAAAACAAGAATTGTATGAACAAGGTACTTGCCTCGAACAACCACAACGCGGAGAATCGACCGAAGTAGGTTGGCCCGAACCGACTACGAACCCGCCGACTCCACCGATCGCCAACTCGCGGTAATAAACTACGAAGGACAATAACAACAATGCAAATGAATTCCATAGCACGACTTAAAGCCATTGAATTTAAAGAACAAATGACGAAGGTTCAAGGATTTCCCCCAAAACGGCCAAGAACTCGATTCGTCCCGTCAAAACACGAAAACGGAATTCCAAGTCGAAATATGGATATACAATCCATAGAATATGTTTAACAACATCATTTAACCACAATCTATCCAACAAAAATGGATGGACAACAAAAATGGATGGAAAACGAGATCGAGAACAAATCCCCCAAAAAGTCGATTCGAAGGAAATCAAGAAATATACTTCGATTCGACGAAGAACAATGGATTAAATGATGTTAAACACAAGAATACTACCAAGATTAATCATACCCATCATGAATTAATCAACAACACGGAACGAATCGGACAAAAATGCAAAAATCCCCAAATTCACGAAATTAGGGTTCTAAGGAAGACTACCTTGATTCGCTGGATCAATGGATGATAACGGATGATTGATAGATGATATAACCTCAAGAACTTCATGGATTTGTTGTTAAACAACATGGCTCCACGATCTCTAAGTCTCCAGCCGCGGAAGAGAAAGGTCGGAAATGAAAAATGAGATGAAATGTGACTGCTCTGTTACATTTATACTGGGCCGGACTAGCGCGCGCTAGGCTGCCGAGCTAGCGTGCGCTATCGGCCTGTGCCGCGATCCAAAGGCCCACACCGCCTCTACTGACTCGGCTAGGTAGCGTGCGCAGCCTTCCGGCCGTAGCGCGCGCTACCTGCCAGTCGTAGCGTGCGCAATGCCCGACAGTAGCGTGCGCTACCTGCCGAGCCTGACCGATTCCAGAACCCCTGGACTCCACCGTCTGCACTGATAAGCGTCGTTAGGGCCCGATAGCGTGCGCTACACCTGCCGGTTAGCGCGCGCAGCCTTCCGGCCGTAGCGTACACTACGCCGGTTCCTGCCGCACCCGTCCGTCCGGTGCCTGCAATCGTCCGGTCAGTCCCGCAACCGTCCGGCCAGTGCTCGAACACTAGGGCTCGACGACTCGATTTCCGAAAACGCACGGAACGAACACGACGAAAAGTTCGCGGACAACATCAACGACCCGAAATGAAAACATAATACCATAATTAATCACATGCGACCAAGAAACGGGTCGAGACAACAATTACAGATACGGATACCCGTAACTTTTAAGAAATTACAAAATGGCCCAAAACGCCCAGAAATCACGATACGTGATCGAATAACCAAACTGAAGTTCACAACACGTATAACAAAGTTAAACGAACTTACGAGAAACTCGAAACAGCATTTTCGACCGAGATTCGCAAGAATCGAACTCAAGTGCGGAAAAGTCGCTAAAAAGGACGGAACTCAACAAAACGACACCGAAACGAACTCGGATGTCAAAAAGTGTAGAATTAATCATTCCCAGAATGACGAAACGGTCATGTGGGAGTCTTCAAAACGGACTTCCGCCGAAAAAAAAAAAGAAATTACAGGAAATCGAAATTACGGGTATTACATTCTACCCTCCTTAAAAGAAGTTTCGTCCCGAAACTTAAAATAAGTAGGGAGAAGCAATATCCCCTGCCAGGAAAACTCGACGGGATACACAAAAACCGAAAACTCGCGCTCGACGGCGAAACGCTGCAAGAAACGCAAAGAGACATATGGCGTGAAAATACGCTCTGCGGCGACTAACACAACCCCACCGATAGAGACATAATAGAATCAACAAGTGACAAGCGTCATCAAACATACAATACAATAGAGTCGATTATCCGGACAATCACAAAACACAACGAACGAAAATCAATAGGATTGACCAACCCAATGGTACATCAATCAAAACGCGAGCCAACCGCTGAACAAATACGGAATTCCACCGCCCAAGGGTTGGAAGATTGAGAACGAGATTAACTTCCCGAACTTAAGGGAATTAGGAAGGAGCCTGAATGCTCAACAATCATGAAACGAGAACAAAACCGAACAAACAAACGATCGAACCACAACGATCGAGACAACAAAAATCGAACAATCATGTTCGGATCACGAAGAACAATAAAGTTCAAACAACAACTCCCAAGATGATCTGGTGAGAACAACAAGACATGCATTCCCATAAGATCCACAGAAAAGGGAATAGCGATTGAAAAGTCACAACAACAAATGAGTTATTCCGATACAATACCACCCTCGTTCGACCATTAAAAGCAAGGGATAGGGAAAGTTCAGAAAATGTCAACGAACATAAACGAGTCGACAGAGTCGAAAATACAGAAATTCAAAATCCGATCCACGTCGAATAGAAGAGTTAAAAGAACCAAATGATGTCACTTCCGAACAAGGTTCACAAGAATCGAACCGAATTCGAAAAAGTCACAGCTATAACTAGATCGACTCACAACAAGATCACAGCTCGTTCGGACGATGAAACCGAAATACAGAACAAGTTCATAAAGTTTCAACGAACATGAGTGAATCGATAGACTGGAGAAAGAGAAAATACAGAAGTCAAAAATAATACGGGTATTATATTCGACCTCTTCTAAAAGAAGTGTCGTCCCCGAAACTCACAACAACGAAATCAAGGAGACGACACAACAAGCAACCGACAGAAACATCCTTCGAAGGCCTCTCAAAGCCGATTCTGATAACTGTGCTGAAGTGCGAACTCCGAAAGTATCGGTAGCCAATTCGCAAAACTGAATTCGGTGTCCCTCGAGTCCACAATTGAAATGTGTTACCGATGAAAAGGACAATTTACACGTGCGTGCCCCGAAACATCACGGTCGAAACGCCTCGGCTCGGCATACCAAAAATACAAATGCAAGATACAACGGGGCATAACGTTGCAAACCAACATAGCGGAGATGCCAACTCAGCACAACAAAGAATCATAACACATATCATATACAACGATTACCATCCTAAAGTAATACACACACAAACACTACAGCAACGACGGTATCGTTCGGCGACCTCAACGGCCCGAACAATAACCAGCACATAATTACAAACATCATGAAACAACCACACATGTACACAAACGTACAAACCCAAGCTTTAATAAATTTCACACAAAAAGTGCGATAACATGCAAGTCACCATGAAATGACAACATTAAGGATCGTCATCACACCTCCCACAAAGGGCTAACAAAACATATGCGTGGCGAACGACTCAACGTTCACACCACCAATTCAATCACACATCGGGGTTAACACCGTAACGAAAGTTCGAAAACCATACATGCATTTCCGGTCCGCAAACAGGAATAATAGGTTTTAAAAACGAAAATGACCTTTTGAAAATAGTGTGGAAACACCAGTTGATCTTGAGTATCATTTTACAAAAAGTTGAACAAACATCATTTTCGAGACTTTGAAAATCATCTTGCGTTTAAACAAAAATGAGGACACTTTCTCTTAGTGAAAAACATTCAGAATATTCGACCCTCGGGTCTAAGTAAAAATGTTTTTAAAACATTGAAAATATCTCAAAACTTTTTGGTCCTCGAGGTAGAAGAATTTTGAAATATATTTTGGCACCTTGGATGTACCACGAGAAAATAATTCATTTTAAAAGTACGTCTCGAAATTTATTTTCTAAGATACTCAAGGTTTTCGAAAATAATTCAATGGGCTAGAATGCCCAAAAATTTCAGGTAATTTCACGGAACAATATAGCGCCATGGGTCCCGCGCCGTAACCCACCAGGCTAAAAACCATTTACAAAAACGCCAAAAAGGCCAATGACGGTTATATTTCAAAAACTCACAAAAGCCATCTACAAAATACTAAATACCGTTATAAGAATTTCGCCAAAACGATCAAGGCCGTAATGCCAAAAACTCGGTTAAAGGAATCGGTTTTCGAAATAGAACTCAGTCGGTAAAATACCGAAAGCCATTACAAAAGAACTCACGCAGCGGATAAAAGAAATAAAGTCAAACATGCAAAATCCAGCAACACTGCTGCTCATATGAACGAAATATGAGGGTCAAATAACCGCATACCAAGAAATCAAAACCCATAAGAGGATCCAGTTACTTAACAAATAATCATAAAAATAGCTCGTGTCACACGAGGCACAACACAAAGAAGGGAGACTTACATTCACAGGTCGCACGAAGATGATGATCGCCCCACGATACTAATCACGACCAACAAACTCAGACGACGCGTCGCGACACGACTCAGTCAGATAAAATCCGACGAGTCAAAACTCAACAGACACCACTGACCCGACAGCCTAGGTTTCCACAACCTAATCTCCGATACCATTTATGTAACACCCCCAATTCACTCAGGGATATTACACAACGTAGACCCTCTCCTCAAGGATCTACCAGGCTGATAACCAAAATCAAACATCTAAACATCGCCTTTAAGGCTAAAATGACTCAGTAGACCGATTTGGTCTTTCAATAATAACATACAACTCAAATCCAAACACATACCCTCGCAGGGGTCAAAATACAATAAACTCCCGTACAACGGGGAAAAGATACTGCAGCGGAAAAGAAAATACAACTAGACCAATACGACATCAACGGATCCTCGTGTGATTAGTATCGTTCATCTTTCATCATCCTTCGTGTCGACCCTGTGCTATGCTCCAAAACCTGAATGCAAAAATAGACATCCACCCCCCGAATACTCGGGGGTTAGCAAAACTCCAATGTTTTGCTAGTGCAAGTACAAGTGCAAAAATACGAGCCATACAATACAAGTTCCACGAATAACAATAACCAGGAAATCCTCAAAGAATCAAACGTAATGAAAAGTACTTCCCGAGGCATGAGTTTGGGTAAAACACCTCAAAACCGAAAGATCACAAATCAAGGGAAAAACAATTTATAAAACGGTTTAAAATGCCATCGAGAGTTTTAAGGGAAAACAATTTAGGATTATCAAATCCCGCTTTTCAAAATCCAAAAGACGAAAGCGGTCACCGCCCCGAAGGTTTTGTTTTCGCAAATAGAAAACCGATAACAATTCACAGGGCTAGAGCCCAACATCACGTGTCCTCAACGGACATAAAAATCAACAAAACATAATCGCGCACGCGCATCGCCTTGGGAACAGGGTAATACCATTGATCCCGCCCGAGGCCTCAAAGGACCCTCCCGAGCTGGCTAGCTAAATAAATCACAACACATGCATCGCCGTGGGAACAGGGTAATACCATTGATCCCGCCCGAGGCCTCGAAGGACCCTCCCGAGCTGGCTAGCTAAACAAATCACACACATCTCACGGATGGATCAATCGCTTGTTGCATCCTGGCCACATGATCACATGCCATGTGCCACCGTAGATTATCTCAGGCTCTCACGGTTGGATCAATCACTTGTTGCATTCTGACCACATGATCACGTGCCATGTGTCACCGTAGACCTTCAACCATATCCACACATTCACACAAATAACATATCACATCAAGGATATTCAAACAATTCGCCCAGAGGCACCAAACACTTAGCAAAACACCACGTCAATCCACAACACACCGAAATGAAATAATATACGTCCACACGGAATACCAAGTGCAACATCAACACCAAACATATCCATAGAATTCACATAGTTATTCACAAACCACACCATTCACAAAACACGCGCGTTTTGAAAGCAAGCCTTTAACAAGGTTAAACCGCATCTTTTGAAAGTTCCATTCAAACGACCAAACAACCACATTTAGACGATTACTAACTATCGTATCTATAAAACAAGAATTGTATGAACAAGGTACTTGCCTCGAACAACCACAATGCGGAGAATCGACCGAAGTAGGTTGGACTGAACCGACTACGAACCCGCCGACTCCACCGATCGCCAACTCGCGGTAATAAACTACGAAGGACAATAACAACAATGAAAATGAATTCCATAGCACGACTTAAAGCCGTTGAATTTAAAGAACAAATGACGAAGGTTCAAGGATTTCCCCCAAAACGGCCAAGAACTCGATTCGTCCCGTCAAAACACGAAAACGGAATTCCAAGTCGAAATATGGATATACAATCCATAGAATATGTTTAAAAACATCATTTAACCACAATCTATCCAACAAAAATGGATGGAAAACGAGATCGAGAACAAATCCCCCAAAAAGTCGATTCGAAGGAAATCAAGAAATATACTTCGATTCGATGAAGAACAATGGATTAAATGATGTTAAACACAAGAATACTACCAAGATTAATCATACCCATCATGAATTAATCAACAACACGGAACGAATCGGACAAAAATGCAAAAATCCCCAAATTCACGAAATTAGGGTTCTAAGGAAGACTACCTTGATTCGCTGGATCAATGGATGATAACGGATGATTGATAGATGATATAACCTCAAGAACTTCATGGATTTGTTGTTAAACAACATGGCTCCACGATCTCTAAGTCTCCAGCCGCGGAAGAGAAAGGTAGGAAATGAAAAACGAGATGAAATGTGATCGCTCACACATTTATATCGGCCGGACTAGCGCGCTAGTCGCCGAGCTAGCGTGCGCTATCGCCTGTGCCGCGATCCGGCCCACACTGCCCTACTGACTCGGCTAGGTAGCGTGCGCAGCCTTCCGGCCGTAGCGCGCGCTACCTGCCAGTCGTAGTGTGCGCAATGCCCGACAGTAGCGTGCGCTACCTGCCGAGCCTGACCGATTCCAGAACCCCTGGACTCCACTATCCAGACCCGATAGCGTGCGTTAGGCCAGCCGATAGCGTGCGCTACACCTGCCGCGAGCAGCCTTCCGGCCGTAGCGTACGCTACGCCGGTTCCTGCCGCACCCGTCCATCCGGTGCCTGCAATCGTCCGGTCAGTCCCGCAACCGTCCGGCCAGTGCTCGAACACCAGGGCTCGACGACTTGATTTCCGAAAACGCACGGAACGAACATAACGAAAAGTTAGCGGACAACATCAATGACCCAAAATGAAAACCTAATACCATAATTAATCACACGCGACCAAGAAACGGGTCGAGACAACAATTACAGATACGGATACCTGTAACTTTTAAGAAATTACAAAATGGCCCAAAACGCCCAGAAATCACGATACGTGATCGAATAACCAAATCGAAGTTCACAACAAGTATAACAAAGTTAAACGAACTTACGAGAAACTCGAAACAGCATTTTCGACCGAGATTCGCAAGAATCGAACTCAAGTGCGGAAAAGTCGCTAAAAAGCACGGAACTCAACAAAACGACACCGAAACGAACTCGGATGTCAAAAAGTGTAGAATTAATCATTCCCAGAATGACGAAACGGTCATGTGGGAGTCGTCAAAACGGACTTCCGCCGAAAAAAAAAAAGAAATTACCGGAAATCGAAATTACGGATATTACATTCTACCCTCCTTAAAAGAAGTTTCGTCCCGAAACTTAAAATAAGTAGGGAGAAGCAACATCCCCTACCAGGAAAACTCAACGAGATACACAAAAACCGAAAACTCGCGCTCGACGGCGAAACGCTGCAAGAAACGCAAAGAGACATATGGCGTGAAAATACGCTCCGCGGCGACTAACACAACCCCACCGATAGAGACATAATAGAATCAACAAGTGACAAGCGTCATCAAACAGACAATACAATAGAGTCGATTATCCGGACAATCACAAAGCACAACGAACGAAAATCAATAGGATTGACCAACCCAATGGTACATCAATCAAAACGCGAGCCAATCGCTGAACAAATACGGAATTCCACCGCCCAAGGGTTGGAAGATTGAGAACGAGACTAACTTCCCGAACTTAAGGGAATTAGGAAGGAGCCTGAATGCTCAACAATCACGAAACGAGAACAAAACCGAACAAACAAACGATCGAACCACAACGATCGAGACAACAAAAATCGAACAATCATGTTCGAATCACGAAGAACAATAAAGTTCAAACAACAACTCTCAAGATGATCTGGTGAGAACAACAAGACATGCATTCCCATAAGATCCACAAAAAAGGGAATAGCGATTGAAAAGTCACAACAACAAATGAGTTATTCCGAAACAATACCACCCTCGTTCGATCATTAAATGCAAGGGATAGGGAAAGTTCAGAAAATGTCAACGAACATAAACGAGTCGACAGAGTCGAAAATACAGAAATTCAAAATCCGATCCACGTCGAATAGAAGAGTTAAAAGAACCAAATGATGTCACTTCCGAACAAGGTTCACAAGAATCGAACCGAATTCGAAAAAGTCACAGCGATAACTAGATCGACTCACAACAAGATCACAGCTCGTTCGGACGATGAAACCGAAATACAGAACAAGTTCATAAAGTTTCAACGAACATGAGTGAATCGATAGACTGGAGAAAGAGAAAATACAGAAGTCAAAAATAATACGGGTATTATATTCGACCTCTTCTAAAAGAAGTGTCGTCCCCGAAACTCACAACAACGAAATCAAGGAGACGACACAACAAGCAACCGACAGAAACATCCTTCGAAGGCCTCTCAAAGCCGATTCTGATAACTGTGCTGAAGTGCGAACTTCGAAAGTCTCGGTAGCCAATTCGCAAAACTGAATTGGGTGCCCCTCGAGTCCACACTTGAAATGTGTTACCGATGAAAAGGACAATTTACACGTGCGTGCCCCGGAACATCACGGTTGAAACGCCTCGGCTCGGCATACCAAAAATACAAATGCTAGATACAACGGGGCATAACGTTGCAAACCAACATAGCGGAGATGCCAACTCAGCACAACAAAGAATCATAACACATATCATATACAACAATTACCATCGTAAAGTAATACACACACAAACACTACAGCAACGACGGTATCGTTCGGCGACCTCGACGGCCCGAATAATAACCAGCACATAATTACAAACATCATGAAACAACCACACATGTACACAAACGTACAAACCCAAGCTTTAACAGCTCACACAGGTGCGATAACATGCAAGTCACCATGAAATGACAACATTAAGGATCGTCATCACACCTCCCACAAAGGGCTAACAAAACATATGCGTGGCGAACGACTCAACGTTCACATCACTAATTCAATCACACATCGGGGTTAACACCGTAACGAACGTTCGAAAACCATACATGCATTTCCGGTCCGCAAACAGGAATAATAGGTTTTAAAAACGAAAACGGCCTTTTGAAAACAGTTTGGAAACACCAGTTGATCTTGAGTATCATTTTACAAAAAGTTGAACAAACATCATTTTCGAGACTTTGAAAATCATCTTGCGTTTAAACAAAAATGAGGACACTTTCTCTTAGTGAAAAACATTCAGAATATTCGACCCTCGGGTCTAAGTAAAAATGTTTTTAAAACATTGAAAATATCTCAAAACTTTTTGGTCCTCGTGGTAGAAGAATTTTGAAATATATTGTGGCACCTTGGATGTACCACGAGAAAATAATTCATTTTAAAAGTACGTCTCGAAATTTATTTTCTAAGATACTCAAGGTTTTCGAAAATAATTCAATGGGCTAGAATGCCCAAAAATTTCAGGTAATTTCACGGAACAATATAGCGCCATGGGTCCTGCGCCGGAACCCACCAGGCTAAAAACCATTTACAAAAACGCCAAAAAGGCCGATGACGGTTATATTTCAAAAACTCACAAAAGCCATTTACAAAATACTAAATACCGTCATAAGAATTTCGCCAAAACGATCAAGGCCGTAATGCCAAAAACTCGGTTAAGGGAATCGGTTTTTGAAATAGAACTCAGTCGGTAAAATACCGAAAGCCATTACAAAAGAACTCACGCAGCGGATAAAAGAAATAAAGTCAAACATGCAAAATCCAGCAACACTACTGCTCATATGAACGAAATATGAGGGTCAAATAACCGCATACCAAGAAATCAAAATCCATAAGAGGATCCCGTTACTTAACAAATAATCATAAAAATAGCTCGTGTCACACGAGGCACAACACAAAGAAGGGAGACTTACATTCACAGGTCGCACGAAGATGATGATCGCCCCACGATACTAATCACGACCAACAAACTCAGACGACGCGTCGCGACACGACTCAGTCAGATAAAATCCGACGAGTCAAAACTCAACAGACACCACTGACCCGACAACCTAGGTTTCCACAACCTAATCTCCGATACCATTTATGTAACACCCCCAATCCACTCAGGGATATTACACAACGTACACCCTCTCCTCGAGGATCTACCAGGCTGATAACCAAAATCAAACATCTAAACATCGCCTTTAAGGCTAAAATGACTCAGTAGACCGATTTGGTCTTTCAATAATAACATACAACTCAAATCCAAACACATACCCTCGCAGGGGTCAAAATACAATAAACTCCCATACAACGGGGAAAAGATACTGCAGCGGAAAAGAAAATACAACTAGACCAATACGACATCAACGGATCCTCGTGTGATTAGTATCGTTCATCTTTCATCATCCTTCGTGTCGACCCTGTGCTATGCTCCAAAACCTGAATGCGAAAATAGACATCCACCCCCCGAATACTCGGGGGTTAGCAAAACTCCACTGTTTTGCTAGTGCAAGTACAAGTGCAAAAATACGAGCCATAAAATACAAGTTCCACGAATAACAATAACCAGGAAATCCTCAAAGAATCAAACGTAATGAAAAGTACTTCCCGAGGCATGAGTTTGGGTAAAACACCTCAAAACCGAAAGATCACAAATCAAGGGAAAAACAATTTATAAAACGGTTTAAAATGCCATCGAGAGTTTTAAGGGAAAACAATTTAGGATTATCAAATCCCGCTTTTCAAAATCCAGAAGACGAAAGTGGTCACCGCCCCGAAGGTTTTGTTTTCGCAAATAGAAAACCGATAACAATTCACAGGGCTAGAGCCCAACATCACGTGTCCTCGACGGACATAAAAATCAACAAAACATAATCGCGCACGCGCATCGCCTTGGGAACAGGGTAATACCATTGATCCCGCCCGAGGCCTCAAAGGACCCTCCCGAGCTGGCTAGCTAAACAAATCACAACACATGCATCGCCGTGGGAACAGGGTAATACCATTGATCCCGCCCGAGGCCTCGAAGGACCCTCCCGAGCTGGCTAGCTAAAAAAATCACACACATCTCACGGATGGATCAATCGCTTGTTGCATCCTGGCCACATGATCACATGCCATGTGCCACCGTAAATTATCTCAGGCTCTCACGGTTGGATCAATCACTTGTTGCATCCTGACCACATGATCACGTGCCATGTGTCACCGTAGACCTTCAACCATATCCACACATTCACACAAATAACATATCACATCAAGGATATTCAAACAATTCGCCCAGAGGCACCAAACACTTAGCAAAACACCACGTCAATCCACAACACACCGAAATGAAATAATATACGTCCACACGCAATACCAAGTGCAACATCAACACCAAACATATCCATAGAATTCACATAGTTATTCACAAACCACACCATTCACAAAACACGCGCGTTTTGAAAGCAAGCCTTTAACAAGGTTAAACCGCATCTTTTGAAAGTTCCATTCAAACGACCAAACAACCACATTTAGACGATTACTAACTATCGTATCCATAAAACAAGAATTGTATGAAGAAGGTACTTGCCTCGAACAACCACAACGCGGAGAATCGACCGAAGTAGGTTGGCCCGAACTGACTACAAACCCGCCGACTCCACCGATCGCCAACTCGCGGTAATAAACTATGAAGGACAATAACAACAATGAAAATGAATTCCATAGCACGACTTAAAGCCGTTGAATTTAAAGAAGAAATGACGAAGGTTCAAGGATTTCCCCCAAAACGGCCAAGAACTCGATTCGTCCCGTCAAAACACGAAAACGGAATTACAAGTCGAAATATGGATATACAATCCATAGAATATGTTTAACAACATCATTTAACCATAATCTATCCAACAAAAATGGATGGAAAACGAGATCGAGAACAAATCCCCCAAAAAGTCGATTCGAAGGAAATCAAGAAATATACTTCGATTCGACGAAGAACAATGGATTAAATGATGTTAAACACAAGAATACTACCAAGATTAATCATACCCATCATGAATTAATCAACAACATGGAACGAATCGGACAAAAATGCAAAAATCCCCAAATTCACGAAATTAGGGTTCTAAGGAAGACTACCTTGATTTGCTGGATCGAAGGATGATAACGGATGATTGATAGATGATATAACCTCAAGAACTTCATGGATTTGTTGTTAAACAACATGGCTCCACGATCTCTAAGTCTCCAGCCCCAGAAGAGAAAGGTAGGAAATGAAAAATGAGATGAAATGTGACTGCTCTGTCACATTTATACTGGGCCGGACTAGCGCGCGCTAGGCTGCCGAGCTAGCATGCGCTATCAGCCCAGGCCGCAGTCCAGTGCCCACATTGCCCTACTGACTCGGCCAGGTAGCGTACGCAGCCTTCTGGCCGTAGTGCGCGCTACCTGCCAGTCATAGCGTGTGCAATGCCCGACAGTAGCGTGCGCTACCTGCCTAGCCTGACCGATTCCAGAACCCGTGGACTCCACTGTCTAGACCCGATAGCGTGCGTTAGGCCAGCCGATAGCGTGCGCTACACATGTCGGTTAGCGCGCGCAGCCTTCCAGCCGTAGCGTACGCTATGCCGGTTCCTGCTGCACCCGTCCGGCCGGTGCTCGGAATCGTCCGGTCAGTCCCGCAACCGTCCGGCCAATGCTCGAACACCAGGGCTCGACGACTCGATTTCCGAAAATGCACGGAACGAACACGACGAAAAGTTCACGGACAACATCATCGACCCGAAATGAAAACATAATACCATAATTAATCACACACGACCAAGAAACGGGTCGAGACAACAATTACAGATACGGATACCCGTAACTTTTAAGAAATTACAAAGTGGCCCAAAACACCCGGAAATCATGATACGTGATCGAATAACCAAACCGAAGTTCACAACACGTATAACAAAGTTAAACGAACTTACGGGAAACTCGAAACAGCAGTTTCGACCGAGATTCGCAAGAATCGAACTCAAGTGCGGAAAAGTCGCTAAAAAGCACGGAACTCAACAAAACGACACCGAAACGATCTCGGATGTCAAAAAGTGTAGAATTAATCATTCCCAGAATGACGAAACGGTCATGAGCGAGTCGTCAAAGCGGACTTCCGCCGAAAAAAAAAAAAATACCGGAAATCGAAATTACGGGTATTACACTTTCTCCTTTATATAAGGGAGTTAGCATCAATCACCTTCCTTTACCAACTAATTATGTTTGCCATTTAATGTATTTTGTTGAATAAAGGCATTGTGTGCTAAGTTCTCCTAGTTGGGATTATAAATAAGGTTTGAATCATGTTTTTTATGTTTGTACAAAAATCCATTATGGATTGCTCATTATTGTGTGTAATTCTAATTATTTTTTACAATCTTTTCGCCAGTAAATAATGATATTTATGGTCTTTATATATTTCAAAAGAGAATATATTGATTTGATCAAATGATTTTCACTCTAAGTTCTTCTAGAGGATAGAAATATACCTCTAAACCTTACATGATTCCTGGAGTTATTTTCATAAAACATAACGCTATATATTGAATCCAATCGACATAGAAATATAGTAGACTGAATCAATATATAAGGGGCATTTTGACATTCGAAAGAGGAACCGTCGATTTAAGAAAAATTGAATCTACACAACATAATAAGTGATACAACTTTGCAAACTCATATACATCTTCTATAACTAATGATCAAATTGAGTTTGTATCCCAGCTTTTCCATTTTACATCTTTTAGTTCATTTATTTACGCAATCATTTACTATACAAATTTCTTGTACTATATTTGCAAATCTTACGATTTACCAATCCACCCCTGGAATTGTGTGTTTGTATTTATCATTTTTACTATAACAAGAGAAAATAGTGTAAGAATCTCATTATAACCATATTTCCTCATGGGATTGATAAACCGAACTTAAAAGTCCACTCGACTAGCTGATACGATATCGTGCACCTGCGATAAGTTACTACAAATGCGAGTCAAATTTTTTCGGTGCCGTTGTCGAGGAGTTTATTAGTCTTATTTTGAAATCTTATGTTATTTACAATCATTGTAGATATAATATTATCTTTGTTGTATATTCTCTTGCCTATAAGAAGGACATATAATCTCGATTTAGTTTCCCTAGATCCTGAGATTGAAGCCACATTCAGGAAAAGGAGAATAGAACAAAATACGAGCATGACTTCATCATCATCAATGTAGGTCGGACCAAATCCACATATCCTTGAAGGCGACAACAACGAAAGAATTCCTTCGGTAGGGGGAGGGGCAATCAAATGCTCAAAACATTCAGCATCAACATTCCCCTATTGTAGCGGAAATAGATAAAGACAACATTCTCTTTGGCGAATTCATGAACCCACATCATTGAGTGTGCAAGAATGTGTAATCTACCCACCATTTTGAGTGGATAATTTTCAATTTTTTCCTGATGTCAATAATATTTTCTCCAACAACACATTCTACGGGCGAATGTACGAGAATCCATATCTCTACATTAATCGTTTTGTGGAGATTAGTGAAAATTTAAAGTACCCAAATGTAAATGACGAGGCAGTCCAAATGAGACTTCTTGTACACACTTTGAAATACCGAGCAAGAGTGGTTGGATACTTAGACACCATGAAGCATAACAAATTGGACAGAATTTGTTCAGAAATTCACCAATAAATATTTTTATCACTTAAAATAGCAAAACTCAAATAGGAAATCTCTATATTTCATCAGCAAGATTTGTAGTCATTTCATGAAGCATGGGAGATATATAAAGATATGCTACGAACTCTCCAAACTAGGGCTTTAATTTGGGAGCAAAAGTCAACTATTTCTATTATGGACTCTTGCCTATATGCCGATCCAATGTCGATTCATCATAAAATAGCTCACTTGGCAACAAAACTTTGAGAGAGTCTGACAATTTTTTTGAGGCTATAAGTCAACAAAGTACAAATTGGCCAGATTTAAATATCCAAAAGAGGCCAAATGGTATATTTAAAGTGGATTCTTGTTCACTTATGTTAGCAAAAATTGAGGCTCTATTAAAGAAGGTCGATGACACGTCTTTCCATCTACTCAACCTGTGAAGATGGTGCAAAGTCCACAAGTTTTATCTCTTTCATGTGAAATTTATGGAACAGCTCATAACAGTATTATGTGTCCCTCGGTGTAACAGGGACCGTCATTCCCACCATCAGAGCAAATAGCCTATGCCCATAACTTTCAGAGATAAGCATACAACCCGTACGGGCCAACCATAATCCTTGGTACAAGAATCACCCCAACCTGTGAAAACAATAACAATGAGTTAAATCCAAAAAGCCTAGGTGGGAAGAAGCAATCTCGAAGCTGGCCAAACAACAATTGAAGTATCAATAATGCAATGATGCTTCAGTTAAAAATTTGGGGACATAAGGTGGCCAAATGGCCAAAATTCTTTCAGAAAGATCCCATTGCATGTTACATAGCAATGCTAAGGTAAATCCAAGGGATAATGTCCAGAAAATCACAACAATATGTAGAGTGCAACTTCCTGAAATTTTCGTAAAAAATCATCTGGAAAAGCTAACAAACAAACTGACTCAATATTCGAAAAAACAAAAAGAACTTGAACCAGGACCTTCATCTAAAAAGGGTCCAGTTTCTATCAAATATTATGTACTACCAATCCCGTCTCCTCAATCGTTGAAGAATCACATGCTTGGTGCGTAATTTGGCAAATCATTGGAATTTTTTGAAAAGCTACGCATCAACATTCCATTTGCCGATGCTCTAGAAAAAGTGTTAAGCTATGCTAGATTCATGAAAAATATTCTTTATAACAAACAAAGGTGTAACACCCCAAACTAGGCGGATATTACAGTGCCGTGGACCCCCGACTGGGACCCACCAGGCGAATGAAAAAGGATGAATTACACAGGGTAAATGTAATACTGAACCACATTTCAACATCAATTACTCCGATTAGGAGTTTCATACAACACACCCAGGATAATATAGAATACATGTGTATCTTATGTGACGATAAAATACACGACACTGAATGAAATGAGTATTCAAACGGAATGTCTGCAGGGAATAAATAAGGAAACATAAATGACTGAATAAATGACTGAAAGGACTGGGGCCCCCTTATAGTATCACTGGGACTCCCCGCCGTCAACGTGCTCTCCCTGTGCCTTTGCCTTGCCATGACCTGAAAAACAATATCCCCAAACGGGGTCAGTTATACAGAACAACAATCCTCAAGGGTTGAAATTACACAATCATGATATATCTGAAGTTATGAAAAATCCTTAGTTATGAATTACGCTGAAGAGGAGTACCATAGTACGCCCGTAGTGTTCTGTGCAAGTGTACAAGACGGATGACCGGACACACCCGTCCTTGTACCTAATTAGTCTCACGGAGGTAAACGTTACCGTGTGCACAGTCCAATGTATCACTCCCAATACATGGCCATCATGTGCCCGACTAAAAATTCCACACATCCGCACCCGGCCACGCAATATGAACCCAGAAGGTCATATGAACGAGAATGACCATAATGAATATCAATGAATAATAATAACCTGAAAACGTCAAGAATGACTTACCGAGATGAAAGTGATAATGAAGTGATTGATAGTTTCAATGAAATGATTGGAACCGCCGTGCCTCGTTAATGAAGTGATTATTCGACAATTACAAGTCTCAATATGATTAACACAATGATGAATGAGTTATGATTATGAATGATCAACAACAAAAGGAATGAATATCCTTTTAACCGAGTAAGAATCAACTTACATTAATACCGATAAAGAATTTCCTTCCACGAACAAATGTCCTAAATGAAGTGTCGGTCGCTCGAACAACCTCTTGAAGATCCAACCACTTCGATCCGAAGAACACGAGTTTAATCGAGTATCCAAGCCTCCCAAATGATTGAAGATGATGAAAAATACACACTCAAATGATTGATGATGGCAAAATCTCTCCCTCAACCCTCTCTCTCGGATAAAGATGGAAAAATGAAGAAATGAGGAAAAATGTCCCGGCCAAGTCCTTAAATACTGCCGGAAGTTACGGCCGTAACTCTGCCCTCTTACGGCCGTAACATTCCAGGTCAACGGCCTCACGGCCGTAACTGGCCAACTCGTACGGCAGTAACTCGGCTTCGTCCGAAAGCCTGCCGACAGACTTACGGCCGTAATTGCTCCCGAGTTACGAGCGTAACCCGCCTTCGTCAAAAACACCCGTCGACATCCTTACGGCCGTACCCGCACACCTTACGGCCGTAACTCGGATGATACGGCCGTATCCGGCCAAACTTACGGGCGTAAGCCCTCTTCGTCATGAATGGCCAGGCACCTTGCCTGCAGCGTACGGCCGTATCCGGCCAAGCCTTACGGTCGTACCTGCCTCGACTTACGGCCGTATGCCGCAACCCTTACGGCCGTAAGTCACCCTTGCCCGACAACACCTGAAATTTACGAACACCACTTACGGCCGTATCCTCCCCTTCTTACGGCCGTAACTCGCCTTCGGCCAAAATGCTCGGGCACCATTGACGCGCAGACGGCCAGAATCCGCCAGCCTTACGGCCATACCTGCTCAACTTACGGCCGTATCACAAGACCTTACGGCCGTAAGTCCCTTTCGTCCAAAATGTCCTGAAAACAACGAACCCTTGTTACGGCCGTAACCCAAAGTCCTTACGGCCGTAACTCGATGCTGGCCAAGGTGAAAAAAATCCGATAACTCGATTCCTCGCTACGACTGATGAATGATCCAACATATCATACGAATGTGAAAATGAACAAGTCTAACACAAGCCAAAGATGATACTCCCAGTACAAGGCTATCAATCACAATGAAAATGATAATACTCCCGTCTCGGTCCCTAAACGGAGATGAAATGACAATCGGTAATTGATATACGATTACAACATGCCAACAGTGAACGCAAATGAATGAATCCTGAATGATGAGTGATTAATAATGAGCGAGAATTACTGAGTGAAAATTACAGACTGATAATTACTGAATGAAAACGAATGAATTACAACCGGGTATTACATACTCCCCCCCTTAAAAAGAGTTTCGTCCCCGAAACTAAGGGTCAAACAACTCGGGATAACTCTCCCGCATATTCTCCTCGGTTTCCCAAGTGGCCTCTTCGACTCCGTGTCTGGACCATTGAATCTTGACCAAAGGGATCATCTTGTTCCTCAACTGTTTGATTCGCCGCTCCAACACTCGTACAGGACGCTCCTCGTACGAATGATCATCCGCGATCTCGATTTCGTCAAACTGAAGTATGTGGCTCGGGTCGGCAACATACTTCCGCAACTGAGAGACGTGAAACACATTATGAATTCGGCTCAATGCCGGAGGTAAGGCCAATCGATAAGCTAACTCGCCTACTCGATCCAAAATTTCAAACGGTCCAATGAATCTCGAACTGAACTTCCCCCGTTTTCCGAAACGGAAAATACCTCGACTCGGGGATACCTTGACCAAAACGTGGTCACCCTTCTCGAACTCTAGTGGTCGACGACGATTATCTGCATAGGATTTCTGTCGACTCTGAGCTGTCAACATACGACTCTTGATCAATGCTACCTTCTCCCGGGCGGCTATAAGCATATCGGGCTCGGTGCCGATTGATTCTGACAAGTCATCCAAACACAAAGGAGATCGACAACGACGACCGTACAAGGCCTCGTAAGGTGCCATCTTAATGGAAGCATGCCAGCTATTATTATACGTGAACTCGATCAATGGTAGTTGGGCTTCCCAATCGTCCTTCCAATCGAGGACGCATGCCCTCAACATGTCCTCTAATGTCTGAATAGTCCTCTCTGATTGTCCGTCGGACTGAGGATGAAAGGCGGTACTGAGATTGAGTTGAGTTCCCATAGCACGATGAACTGATTTCCAAAAATGAGACACAAATCATCCGTCACGATCGGAAACAATACTCTTAGGAGTACCGTGCAGTCTCACTATCTCCTTGATGAACAACTGAGCCAGTCTCTCGGGACCCCACGTATCCTTGATCTCAAGGAAATGAGCTGATTTAGTTAAGCGGTCCACAATCACCCAGATCGTATTCATACCACGACGACTCGTCGGCAAACTCGTGATGAAATCCATAGAATGTCTTCCCACTTCCACTCTGGAATAGGGAGAGGTTTCAACATACCCGTTGGTCGCTGATGTTCAATCTTGACTTGTTGACAGGTTAAGCATCTCGAAACAAATTCTGCGACTTCTCGCTTCATATTACTCCACCAGTAATTTTGTTTCAAGTCCTTGTACATCTTGCTGGACCCCGGATGAACAGAATAAGGGGTAGCATGAGCTTCTCTCAAAATAGTGTTTTTCAACTCGACATTCGCCGGTTCGCACAACCGATTCTTAAATCTCAAAACTCCATCCTCGTGGACCACGAATCCAGGGGCTTTCCCCTGAGCCACATCCTCATGGATACGCAATAATGCTGGGTCTGATCCTTGATTCTCCCTGATTTCCTCCTCAAGTGACGTTGAAATCTCTAACATACAAAGCTGTCCCTGAACTCGCTGAAGCCAGATCTCGATCTCGGGTCTAAGGAATTCCTGCTGAAGCTCCTTCTGAACTGTTAAACGAGCAAGCATTTGTTCCTGCACGGACTTACGACTCAAGGCGTCGGCGAAAACGATCGCCTTGCCCGGGTGGTAAAGGATCTCGATATCATAATCTTTGATTAATTCCAACCACCGTCTCTGTCGCATATTTAACTCCTTCTGAGTAAATATATACTTTAAACTCTTATGATCGGTGAATATCTGACAGGTAACGCCATAAAGATAATGACGCCAAATTTTCAAAGTGAACACCACGGCTGCTAACACCAGGTCGTGGGTCGGATAATTAACCTCGTAAGGTCTCAATTGTCGTGAAGCATAAGCAATAACCTTCCCATTCTGCATGAGTACACATCCGAGACCCTGTCCGGACGCATCACTATAAACCACAAATCCCTCCGTCCCTTGCGGCAAGGAAAGTACAGGTGCTGACATTCACCGGCTCTTGAGTTCCTCAAAACTCCGCTGACACGCATCGAACCACTTGTATTTCTTATCCTTTCGCAAAAGGTTCGTCAAGGGTTGAGCGATTCTAGAAAATCCCTCCACAAATCGCCGATAATAGCCCGCTAATCCGAGAAAACTTCGGATTTCCTTAACATTCTTCGGAGGTAACCAGTCTCGGATAGCCTCCGTCTTCTGAGGGTCGACACGAACTCCGTCTGATGAAATTACATGCCCGAGAAAAGTCACTTCGGACATCCAGAACTCGCATTTGGAAAACTTTCCATACAGTTGCTCTCGTCTCAACACGTCGAGAACCTGATGAAGATGAACCTCTTGATCCTCTCGGCTACGAGAATAAATCAAAATATCATCGATGAAGACAACAACAAACTGATCTAAAAAGTCGATGAAAACCCGATTCATTAACTCCATGAATACCGCAGGAGCATTAGTTAGCCCGAACGGCATGACTACGAACTCATAATGACCATAGCGTGTTCGAAACGCCGTCCTCGCGATATCCGACTCTCGAATCCGCAACTGGTGATATCCAGACCTTAAGTCGATCTTGGAAAATACTGAAGCTCCCTGAAGTTGATCTAAAAGATCATCAATACGGGGTAAGGGATACTTAGTCTTGATTTTCACTCTGTTCAACTCCCGATAATCAATACAAAAACGAAATGAACCATCCTTCTTCTTGACAAACAACACTGGTGCTCCCCACGGAGACGCACTCGGTCGGATATAACCCTTCTCGAACAACTCCTCAAGTTGGTTCTTTAATTCCTGCATTTCGGTCGGGGCCATCCGGTACGGTGCCTTCGATATCGGAGACGTACCAGGCTCCAACTCAATCGTGAATTCCACATCTCTCTGTGGAGGCAAACCAGGTAACTCGTCTGGAAAAACGTCGGCATACTCCCTCACTACTGGAATATCTATCAACATTACTGATGACTTCTCGGTTTTGGTCATATAGCACCAATAACCAACACATCCCTGACTGAGTAATCGCACTGCTTTCATCAAATTAATGACCTTACCCGAACAGCCGGGATTACCTCCCTGAAATGATAGTGATCATATGCTTACGGACACTATTGATGGCATCATGACGATCCATCCAATCAATACCCAAGATGATGTCGTCCCTCGGCAAATCTACTACGATTAGGTCCGCTGGCCATACACGACCATGAAACTGAATTGGACAATTCTGAATCTCACGATTACCGATAATTCGTCTACCATCAGGTAGGCCAATGACATAAGGCTCACAACTAGTAGCACTACCCAGACGTAGTCTACTCAAACATGACTCGGAAATGAATGAATGTGATGCACCAGTATCAAAAAGGGTACACACAGGTTGAGATAGAATATCGAGTGTACCTGAAATCATTCGGGCCTCGGGATCATCGGTCTTCTTCATCTCATAAATCCGGGGCTTGCTAGTCCCGGCACCGGACGCTCCCGTCTGCTGACTATAGGCTCCACCTTTAGTCGCTCCTGTCATTTTAAACGACGCTGATTGAGTGGCCTGATTCTGAACGGCTGACTGCTTAGGGGCTTGAGATGACGTCTGAGTAGGTTTGGAGTCCCAACGGCAAAAATGGGCCTTATGCCCAACAATTCCACAGTTATGACACGTGACAGACTGTCTCGGACACTTGGTGCTGACATGGCCAAGGTCCCCAAAGTTATAACAGGTGATGGCCGAGCTGGCCGCTCGTGACTGAGATTCCGCGGGTTTAGACATCACAGGAGGTCGCTCAGAAAAAGCAGAGCCCGCACGAGGTTTCTTGAAAGTGGCCTGACTGCCGTCAGACTGATTACGGTCCTTAGACTTCTTGCCAGCAGACGAAGGTTGTTGCTTAGCAATCTCTTTGGCAGTAAGCTCGTAAGTAAGAGCTTTCTCAATGAATTCGGCCAACGTGGTGCAATTATGATTAAGCAACTGTAGACGCATACGAGGTTTCAGCCTATTGCTGAAATACTTGATCTTGTCCGCCTCAGAGTGAATGATAGATGAGGCGAACGGAAGAAGTTCCTGAAATTTCTCGGCAATGGCGAGAACATCCGTGTCTGATGAGGGGTCGGGAGTGAGTGACTCTGACAGCTTGGCCTCTCTGAGTGGGGCCGGATAATACCTCTCCATCATGAGAGTCTTGAACTGGTCCCAAGTACACGATCCTTCGGTGGGCTTCAACGACAACCACCAAGAATGCGCGCTCTTGCCCAAGTAGTAAGCTGCAACAGAAACTTTGTGTCCTTCGGGACACTCTACCATAGCAAACAACTTCTCCAAATGCTCGAGCCAATGAATAATATCTGCCGGCTCAGACGAGCCCTCCAAAGTCGGTGGCCTCTGGCGAGAGATGTCGCTGATGATATTGCTAACATTCCTCTCTTGCCTCTGAGGTGGCGGCGGAGGAGCCTGTTGATTTTGATTGACGGAGTTATGCATCGTCTCCATCAGCTGTGCCATCTGGGTCATTTGGGCCATCATGCCCTGCATAAAAGCGAGTGGGTCAACACGGACACCTTCTGACTGAGCCGTGTCCCGGGTACGACTCCCCGTTAGTGAATGATCGCGTCCAGGTGAATGAGTGGCAGCGTCGCTCCTCGATGAATTAGCATTATTCCTCACGTTTACACGTGTATTCACACGAGCTCTCGGGATTCGGCCCGCTCCACGGCCTCGTCCTCCTCGTCCTCTGCCAGCTCTTTCCATACTGAAGTAGGAAAGTCACATGATGATTATATTTCCTCCATGAATATCACGTTATGATTATGACATGAGATGATGAAAATGAGCATACACGCTCTAACACAGTGATTACGTGAATGATTAACTGAGGTGACATGATTATCTTGAACAAGTTAACATAATTAATGATTTGATCTTCCTGATCAACAACTGAATAATAAAATGAATTGAGTGATTAACGAGTTAACATGACCGTCCTGGTCAAATGAAAATGATGGTTGAGGATTGTTAACTGATGAATTATGAATGAATGATTCTTGCCAGAAATTATACCATGGCGTTAGAAATCTTACAGTTCTTGGTCTGATTGGCTCGGCATTTGCACAGGTCACACGTGACGCGAAAGTCCAATGATACTAGTCCGATGACGATGATTTCAAATGAGACATGACTTCGAGGGTAGTATTCAAAACCACGCTCTGATACCAACTCTGTAACACCCCAAACTAGGCGGATATTACCGTGCCGTGGACCCCCGACTGGGACCCACCAGGCGAATGAAAAAGGATGAATTACACAGGGTAAATGTAGTACCGAACCACATTTCAACATCTATTACTCCGATTAGGAGTTTCATACAACACACCCAGGATAATATAGAATACATGTGTATCTTATGTGACGATAAAATACACGACACTGAATGAAATGAGTATTCAAACGGAATGTCTGCAGCGGAATAAATACGGAAACATAAATGACTGAATAAATGACTGAAAGGACTAGGGCCCCCTTCTAGTATCACTGGGACTCCCCGCCGTCAACGTGCTCTCCCTGTGCCTTTGTCTTGCCATGACCTGAAAAACAATATCCCCAAACGGGGTCAGTTATACAGAACAACAATCCTCAAGGGTTGAAATTACACAATCATAATATATCTGAAGTTATGAAAAATCCTTAGTTATGAATTACGCTGAAGAGGAGTACCATAGTACGCCCGTAGTGTTCTGTGCAAGTGTACAAGACGGATGACCGGACACACCCGTCCTTGTACCTAATTAGTCTCACGGAGGTAAACGTTACCGTGTGCACAGTCCAATGTATCACTCCCAATACATGGCCATCATGTGCCCTACTAAAAATTCCACACATCCGCACCCGGCCACGCAATATGAACCCAGAAGGTCATATGAACGAGAATGACCATAATGAATATCAATGAATAATAATAACCTGACAACGTCAAGAATGACTTACCGAGATGAAAGTGATAATGAAGTGATTGATAGTTTCAATGAAATGATTGGAACCGCCGTTCCTCGTTAATGAAGTGATTATTCGACAATTACAAGTCTCAATATGATTAACACAATGATGAATGAGTTATGATTATGAATGATCAACAACAAAAGGAATGAATATCCTTTTAACCGAGTAAGAATCAACTTACATTAATACCGATGAAGAATGTCCTTCCACGAACAAATGTCCTAAATGAAGTGTCGGTCGCTCGAACAACGTCTTGAAGATCCAACCACTTCGATCCGAAGAACACGAGTTTAATCGAGTATCCAAGCCTCCCAAATGATTGAAGATGATGAAAAATACACACTCAAATGATTGATGATGGCAAAATCTCTCCCTCAACCCTCTCTCTCGGATAAAGATGGAAAAATGAAGAAATGAGGAAAAATGTCCCGGCCAAGTCCTTAAATACTGCTGGAAGTTACGGCCGTAACTCGGACCTCTTACGGCCGTAACATTCCAGGTCAACGGCCTTACGGCCGTAACCGGCCAACTCGTACGGCCGTAACTCGGCTTCGTCCGAAAGCCTGCCGACAGACTTACGGCCGTAACCGCTCCCGAGTTACGGCCGTAACCCGCCTTCGTCAAAAACACCTGTCGACATCCTTACGACCGTACCCGCACACCTTACGGCCATAACTCGGATGATACGGCCGTATCCGGCCAAACTTACGGGCGTAAGCCCTCTTCGTCGAAAATGGCCAGGCACCTTGCTCAGCCAGACGGCCGTATCCGGCCAAGCCTTACGGCCGTACCTGCCTCGACTTACGGCCGTATGCCGCAACCCTTACGGCCGTAAGTCACCCTTGCCCGACAACACCTGAAATTTACGAACACCACTTACGGCCGTATCCTCCCCTTCTTATGGTCGTAACTCGCCTTCGGCCAAAAATGCCTGGGCAGCCTGCTGGACGCGTACGGCCGTAACCGGCCAGCCTTACGGCCGTACCTGCTCAACTTACGGCCGTATCACAAGACCTTACGGCCATAAGTCCCTTTCGTCCAAAATGTCCTGAAAACAATGAACCCTTGTTACGGCCGTAACCCAAAGTCCTTACGGCCGTAACTCGATGCTGGCCAAGGTGAAAAAAATCCGATAACTCGATTCCTCGCTACGACTGATGAATGATCCGACATATCATACGAATGTGAAAATGAACAAGTCTAACACAAGCCAAAGATGATACTCCTAGTACAAGGCTATCAATCACAATGAAAATGATAATACTCCCGTCTCGGTCCCTAAACGGAGATGAAATTACAATCGGTAACTGATATACGATTACAACATGCCAACAGTGAACGCAAATGAATGAATCCTGAATGATGAGTGATTAATAATGAGCGAGAATTACTGAGTGACAATTACAGACTGATAATTACTGAATGAAAACGATTGAATTACAACCGGGTATTACAAAAGGCTTGTCGATCCTCAGACTGTCAAGTTGACTAAGGAATGCATTGCAATAATGCAAAACAAGTTGCCGCCTAAACTTTAAGATTCGAGGAGTTTTACAATCCCATGTACTTGGTGAGCTAAATATATACAAAGATCCTTGTGATTTAGGGGCAAGTATCAATTTGATTCCCCTATCAATTTTCACAATACTAAACTTGAGAGAGGAGAAAGCAACAACTATTTCATTACACTTAGCCGACCGGTCGATCAAATATCCATGAGGGATAATAGAAATGTGCTGATCAAAGCTGATAATTTATATTTCCAATAGATTTGATCATTCTTGACATGGAAGAAGATCAAGATATTCCTATAATCTTGGAACGCCCATTTCTTGCAGTCAGACGTGTTCTTATAGATATCCATGAAGGAAAACTAATTCTTAGAGTACAGGATGAGCAAGTCACCATCAATGTCCTAAAATCCTTTAACCATCCTCCCTGAGATGATTCTTGTTTAAGAATTTGATGCAAATGATGACATGGTGACCAAGTCATTGGAGAAAATTCTATCAAAAGATAATGTTGAGACATGTATTGCAAATTGTTTAGCTATTGAAAAAGAAGGCTATCATTTGACTTAAACAATTAACTATCTACGAGCAGTGACACCTTTCATAAGACATTCATACTTTGAAGTCGAAAATAGGGTCAATTATTACACTTGAAAAGTCAAGTTGATCTGACAAGAAGTCAAGGTAAAGACTTAGAAAAAGCACTTGTTGGGAGGCATCCCAATTTTTAAATTTTGCAAAATAAATAAGTTTGGGGGTAGCGCAGAAAAATTAAATAGCCGGTATAAGGAGTCAACTCATTTACAAGTCCAGGGAGTTTTTCTTATATTATTCACAAATCAAACTGTTTTTTGCTAATTAGATTTATTCTATTTTTTATTCTACTTTTTTATTATTCAAATAATATTCTATTTTTATTTTCTCAGTCTTATGGCAGTTGGGCTCCTCAAAGATGGTCATGTTTATCTCATGTTACGGCCGTACCACTCTTATATTACGGCCATAACCTTTTGCCTCTAAAATGTAACACCCCCATAATACAACCGGGACTATTACACGTCGTAAAGCCTTTTCTCAAGGATCTACCAGGCTAAACACAATAAAATGACTAATTATTCGACCGGCCGGGCTCGAATAGGATAACAACTCGGATAGATAAAGTTACATAACTAATTCAAACTAAAATAATTCTAACAACTCATACCCAGGCAGGGGTCCAAAATACAACACGATACAACACAGTGGAAGACTGAGAATAATACGACGACACAACAACAACAACAATTGAATCTATAACTCTTGATTAGTTTCTCAGCCCATCATCATTTGTGCCGATCCTGTGACTGCTCCCATGCACCTGCATGTACCTGGACGCAATACAGACATCCACCCCCCGATTACTCGGGGGTTAGTAAAACTCCACGGTTTTACTAGTGCAAGTATCATAACCATACAAAATGTAGCAAGCAATTAGCAACTATAAATCAGATACGATAACCATACCAAATTATGCATCATAAGTCAGACAATCACAACTCAACCAATCACATATTCCCGATAGGTTTTAATGAACTACACACCAATACAAGTAGAGTCCTTGTAAAAATAACTGTCATCCCAAGATTTTAGAAAATGTAAATCCTTAGGATCTCATGTCCTAGGTTCATCAATATCCCCTTTTCGAAAACGTTAGGGTCTTAGCTCAAAATTCACAATATACAACACGGAGAACCTTTTCCACAAATCGCTCGGGACTCGGCCCAACATTACTTTCCATAAAACCTTTCCTTTCAAAACATTGATTCTCAAAACATAATCGTGACATCATGGTCCACCGTCACGTGTCTCCGTAGATTCAACAACCCACACGGATTAAACCAAGCACATTAACCAAACATCAACAATCTTGACACCTTGATCCACCGTCACCTGTCTCTGTAGGTTCAACAACCCGCATGACTAAACTAATATAAAATCAAACAACAGTCCCGACTCCATGATCCTCCACCCAGAGTCACCGTAGGTCCCATCAAACCCACATGGCTGGACGTACTGTGCCCTAAACCCATGATCCACACCATGTTTTATCATAAGCCTCGTCAGACCCGCATGATTGGACCTCAGCACCTCATTATGTTCTGATCCCGTGATCCTCTGCCATAAATACTCGTACGTTTCGTTGAACCTGTAATACCCGAGATTTTCGTTTCTAGTTATTTTGAATTATTTGCCGTTTGTGTCGATTATTTTGTTCTGTTAATGATTATTCGTAATTTCTCTTTATTATGGGTGGTATGATGGACCGTGTCGTGGTATTTATCGGATACGACTTGTTGTTGTGTAGGTCGTACAGGTCATGTATATGCATGTGTGACATGGCATATTGTACTCCGTTGTCTTTTCGCCTCTTTGAGGGCACTGTGACCCCTTGTTATCGTTCCCTTTCGAGTTGGTTATGTTCTGGGTGATTTCGGAACCGTGTCGGGCTCGATAATGGTCCCTTAGTGTAGCACACGAGTAGTCCACACGAGCAGGTGCTCGTGTGTGATGCTCGTGCGCAACGAGTTCACCAGACAGTATAGTCTGGCCAAGAACAGGGACGCACGAGCAAGCCACACGAGCAGGTGCTCGTGCATGTTGTTTGATGTTGGGCAGTGGCCTAACACACAACCAGGCACACGAACATTTGGTCATGCATGATGGTCGTGCATCCCTGTTAGTATAAAACGGGAGAGACGGGTTTTCTCACCTCATTTCACTCATTTCTGATCTTCTCCTCGCGGCTGTCGGACGGGTGAGATTAGGGTTTGAGTTCTTGGTTGATTCTACTCAATTCCAAGGTGTTTTGGAGATCTCTAGGTGATTGTAACATCATCTAATCCATTGTTCTTCATCGGATCGAGGTTATTTCTTGATTTTTCTTCGGGTTGATTTTTTGGAGATTTGTTCTTGATTTCGATCCTAGTCCGATTTTGATGAATCGGTTGGTGTAGTATGATGTTATTACTTGTGTTCTATGGATTATATATCCATATCTCGAGTTTGTTTAACGCGATTGACAATTCGAGTGTTCTTGGGAATTATTGAACATTTAATGTTCGATTAAATGTTCCAATGAGTTTTTCCCGATAGTTTGGCATGATTTCAGTTTTTGTTGGTCTTGAACCTCGTTGTGATCATGTTTTTGTTGTGTCTTGCGGAGTTGTAGGTTTCTGGGCTGTTTCGGGTGAGCCGTGTTCGTCGGAGTTTCAGTAACGATTATCGAGGCAAGTATTCTTGTCTATACAATTTATATCATGCAAATTGAAGTCGAGTAATGTAATTATGACAATTTGTTTGTCCTAGTTGATTATGCATTTTATGAATTGCCATCGTGGATGTCGAGTTATGTGTTGATGTATTCAAGCGTCCCTTGTTGTGGTATTATATCGATTGTGATGATCTAGTTAGTTTATTATACTTTTGATATGTATTGTGACGAGTTTGGATCGATGAATATATTATGTGTTTGATTGTACCCATTGTGAATACATGTTGATGGTGAAGTTGTGTTCATTGTATAATACGCTTAGGTGTGTATTATGATATATTGAGAATCATTGTGTTAATGATGCGTTGTTTGTGCACTTTGTGGCATGATTGAACCTGTACTATTCGTGATGGCTGTTGTGATGTTGATTGTGTGTATTTGTGGAAAAGCCATGCTGGGCCGAGATTATCCAACCTAGGGATGTCCGACGGGGCGTATAGGGTTTCGTGCCTTGAGGGGCGAAACATGGGAAATCGTCAGATCGTGCATATAAGTGAGAAAGGTTGTAATGTTCACCAAGAGATGTCCGAGGGGCGTATTGGGATTCGTACCTTGAGGGGTGGATCGCGAACGTGAGGTTATCCACCTAGGGATGTCTGACGGGGCGTATAGGGTTTCGTGTCTTGAGGGGCAGAACACGAATAATCATTGAATGTTGCGGAAATGAATGTTGAGCTGAGATTATCCACCTAGGGATGTCTGACGAGGCATATAGGGTTTCATACCTTGAGGGGTGAAATACGGATAATCATAGATCGTAGTGAAACCATTTTTGGGTGGTGAACCCTAAAGATTTATGGAGTGATATGGAGGTTATTTTGGAATACTAATTTGTTTTGAAGTCAAGTGTTTCGAAAGGTTGTTTTACGGAAAATGGATTAGGGCCGAGAACCAATGGATTTGAAAGGGTTTTGTAAATAAGGACGTGATGTCAAAAAAAGTTTTCCATTTTATATCTTTGGTAATGTGAGACGAGGTTCGGGTTGAGACCCTAATGTTTTGAAAAAGGTTTACAATTTCGGACTTGAGGTCATAAAAGGGTTCTTTATTTTCAACATCGCCCGAGATGATGATTCGTTTTTAAATATTTGAGTTTGGTTTCTAAACATTAAAACCTCTCGGGAATTTTCCTTAATGTTTGATATTCTTCGACTATGATTGATATTTGCTTGGTATATTTGGTATGATTAGAATACTTGCACTAGCAAATTCGAATTGCTAACCCCTTAAATCGTGGAAATATGTTTCATACATTTCATGTATGCTTAGTTCGAGGGAGCTGTCACAGGATTGGAACGGGAGGCGACAGACCGCGATATTAATCAAGAGAAAAAGACTTAGTTTGATGTTACTATAGTGTTGAGTCAATTTCAGTATTCCGCTGTATTCTATTTGACCCATGTGTGGGTATGTAATGTAATAAGTTTTGTTCATTTTGATTTAGTCATGCGACCTCGTCGGTCATTGTATTTAAATATTTGACCTTATCGTTCTATGTTGTTATATTGTTTGACCCCAGCCGGTCAAGCATTTTGTCGTTTTATGGTGTTTAGCCTGGTACATCCTTGTGAGAAGGGTATACAGCGTATAATATTCCCATATGGTTTTGGGGGTGTTACAATTATGGTATCGGAGCTTAGGTTGCGGAAACCTAGGCTACCGGGTCGAGTTGAGTCGTGTTTTGTTGTGTCGTTAGAGATGTCGAGCGACAAGTTGAGTTGTGTGTTTGCACATTATGTCGTCTGCGCTGTTGGTTGAGATTAGTATCGTGGGCAACCATCATCTACGTGCGACCTGTGGATGTAAGTCTCCTCTTTTATGTGAGATATTTCTGGTTCATAGTTTTGTTTATACTGTGTTGTGAGATGGAATCCATGTTTGACATTTGTGGTATATTATGTGTGTAACGATTGAGATATATTGACGGATTGAATTATAAGTGATGTAATGTGTTGCGAATTGTTGAATGTTCATGTGTTTTAGAAAGTGTGTTAGTGATAGAGTTTGTTGAGAATCGAGGCACGTTATGCCGACATTTGTTTGCATTTGGTGTTATGAAGTTGTGTTGTTGAAACTAATAATTTTGAATGCCGGATAAGCATATGTTTGAGAGTTGAGTGCTTTTGGTTAATTGTGGTTATTTATTGCTAATATATATTTATTAGTAGTTTTACCCGTTGCGTGTGTATGTTTGAAAACGGTTTCTGAAAATTCGTCGAAATGAGTATGTTTTGCAAAAAATAATTTTCAAAATATTTTGACAGTGCGGTTAAATGGCGGCTTTGTGTGGATTTTTAAAAGTGATTTTAATTTTTGGTAATCCGACCTGGTACTTTCGAGTGAGACCTTGTGACGGTATTTGAAAGAAATGTTTCGTAGTATTTTGACCATTTTGTAAAAATATTACCGTCGGGAATTTCCTTTGTCGTGGATGGGAGAATTTTTTAAAATAATTTTTAACATATTGGTCTTATTTCAAATGACTCGAGTATATGATTTTAAAAATATTTCACACCATAAAACTTTTGTATTTTAAAATAAAGATGTGATTTTCATTTTCAAAAATAAAAGTGAAAGATGAAAAATCTGACTCGACTTAGACTTTAAACTTTGGATTTAGAAAGATTTTCTGAATTGAGTTAGTTAACGCACGTTAACCTTAGGTCAAGCGCGCGTTAAGTTACAGTGTGTGTATGATCTAGATTATCGCTTAAGGCGATAGACTAGAGTTGGGACTAATGTGACTGTGTGTGAGGCCAAGTTGCCTTGATATACTTATTGTGTTGGCATTCTAGTTAGAGAATTTCGGCTGTATACCTAAATGTTGTGAGTATATGGGTTGATTTGCTTGTAACTTCTATGATGTTATTCCGATGTGATCGTGGATTCGTGGAAATGATTAGTGCAAGTATGAGTGGTTTCCCACCTGGGGATGACTGGGAGTGCGGGTTACTTGTGCGATGATATTTGTGTGTTTGGTGTTATGTGGTAACATGCGGTTACCCTGTGTGTTGCTAATGATGATGATGATACGTGGTGAAATGGTTATATTGAGGAAAAATATTTTCGAGGAAATTTGATATTCCAAAATATTGTTTTGGCAAATTATTTCAAAACAAAATGATTATGATATATAAGATTTATGGTCTTGATAAAACAGCCGAGATATTAAAAGTATTTTCAATTTTTTTTATTTGTGAAAATCAAATGAAATCAAGAATTTGTAATGATATTATTCAGACTAATACCTCGTGGAGTTTTAAAGAAATAATGTTACGAACGATTGACTACAATAAAGTGTAGTTTGTTACGACCGTGTTGTATCGGTAATGTCGTAAGTTTTCTGTGGATATGGTTATGTGATTTGTGTTTGACTATAAGTTATAATTGTTGCGGCGGTAGTTCTTGTATTCATGTAATTACACAGAATGGATATTTTTTTCGTGTTGTTATTTGTTGCCATGTTGTGCTGAGTTGGTATTTCGGTATGTTGTTTGGCGATGTCATGTTTTATTGTATCTGGCGGTTGTATGTTCGGTATGCCGAAGAAATGAGATTGTGGTCGTGGTAGTAGCCATGAACGTGGTAAGGTGACTCGTTCGTTATCGAGCACTAATTAGCCCAGTGCATATGGTCGTGAAGACCAGTCGCGTGATCAAAACAAGTAGTTGGAGAGAATATCGATGGTAGCGGAGATCCAGCGTTCGAGATGGCTAACGTTGATGGAGTTTTAGTCCGTGGCCAGGAAACAGAAGACCTCTCGAGATTCAACGTGAGGTAAAGGAACTGGAGTTCCTAAACCTCGACCCTCGTGTCAATCGTTTGTGGGACCTTCGCCATCGATTGGAGGATCAAAGGGTTCCAAGTCGGTATCATTGACTTTCGGTGGTGCGCCGAGGTGTTTCAACTGTAACCTTCTGAACCATGTTTGTACGAATTGTATGAAGCCTCCAGTGACTTGCTATAAATGTGGACATGAAGTGCATCCAGTCCAGAACTGGGAGGGAGTATTTGGTGCATTTCGTGCTCAGGCTTCAACACTGATGTCGAGATCGACTTGTGGAGATCCTTGACAATTGTTTTTCTTGCTACTTGCTTGTTTTCTTGTTGTTGGCCTTTGTTTTATGTTTCGGGACGAAACTTATTTTTAGTGGGGTAGAGTGTAATATCCGAGATTTTTGTTTCTGGTTATTTTTGAATTATTTTCCGTTTATGTCGATTATTTTGTTCTGTTGATGATTTTTCGGAATTTCTCTTTATTATGGGCGGTATGATGGACTATGTCGTGGTGTTTGTCGGATACAACTTGTTGTTGTGGAGGTCGTACAGGTCGTGTATATGCATGTGTGACATAGCATATTGTACTCCGTTGTCTTTTTGCCTCTTTGAGGGCATTCTGACCCCTTGTTATTGTCCCATTTCGAGTTGGTTATGTTCTAGGTGCTTTCAGAGTCGTGTCGGGCTCGATATTGGTCCGTTAGTGTAGCACACGAGCAGTCCACACGAGCAGGTGCTCGTGCGTGATGCTCGTACGCAACCAGTGCACCGGACAGTGTAGTCTGGCGAAGAACAGGGACGCACGAGCAAGCCACACAAGCAGGTGCTCGTGTGTGCTGCTCGTGCGTGTTGTTTGATGTTAGGCAGTGACCTAACGCACGACCAGACGTACGAGAATTTGGTCGTGCATGATGGTCGTGCGTCCCTGTTAGTATAAAATGGGACAGACAAGTTTCCTCACCTCATTTCATCCATTTCTTCTCTTCTCCTCACGGTTGTCGGACGGGTGAGACTAGGGTTCGAGTTCTTGGTCGATTCTACTCAATTCCAAGGTGTTTTGGATATCTCTAGGTGATCGTAACATCATCTATGTAATATCCCCATTTTCCTTTTTCCGGTATTTTCATTTTTGTGTATTTTTTGTTTTTAGCGACTCGCTTGTAAGCGTTTCGACGTTTTGAATCTATTTTATTCTTGGAGTTTTTCCATTTGGACGATTTTTGGATATGTTTTTATGCAATTTCATTTTGTGTTATGCGTTGTCGCATGTACGTTCGATTCTCGCAAAACTCATTCGATTTTGTAGTTTCTTTGGTTACACGAGTTCGTATGGTTGAGTTGTTCGTGTTGTAAGTTTTGGTTTGTTAATCCGACATCATATCGTGATTTTCGGACGTTTAGGCCGTTTCGTAATTTCCTATAAGTTTAGGGAATTTTATCTTCTATTGTCGTATTTCAGATTACCCGGTAGTCGGAATTGTATTTTTTCTTTAGCACATAGATTCGTCGTCGTGAATATTTCATATCCGCATTTTTGGGTTCTGTCCTTGTGTTGCGTCTCGACTTCATACCGCCCGGAGCAGTTAACTGCTTTTAGCAGTATTGAACTGCTGCATGCATAACGTACGTTATGCATGCTTTCTTGTGTGCGCTATCGTTACCTGCATAATGTACGTTTTACCTTAGTGTTAATGTACGCTATGGCCTTCAGCGTTTTGGGCAGTAGCTTCTGTCCAGTTTTTGCTAAGCCCTTACGTACGTACGTTTTGGGCAGTAGCTTCTGTCCAGTTTTTGCTAAACTGGATAGTGTAGCATACGCTATCGGCCACAGCAGATTGGGCAGGTTGTTTTGCCGGGACATTACGTATGTTATCATCCTAGTATTATGCACGTAATGATCTTAAGATACGTTAACATCAGTATGTTAACATACATAACGCGTGAGCAGGTTTTATAAACCTGAGTTGACCTTCATTTCACCATCCTTCATCTTTGTTCACTTCGCCCAAAAGCAGTGTTCCGAGGAGAGATTTGAGCAATTTTCGAGTTTTATCCATGGAGTTCGTTGAGAGATCGAATGTTGTGTCCCAAGTGAAGTTTATCGTCATCTTAATCCTCTTTCTCCATCCTAAATCCAAGGTAATCTCCTAGAACCCTATTTTTGGAAAATTTTGGAGTTTTTGAGTTTTTGCCCGATTCGTTGCGTATTGTTGATTAATCTATGATGTATATGATTAATCTTAGGGGTATTCTTGTTTTCTCTATGGGTTCATGGTAAGTTTCGTGTTATTTGTAAAATCGAGAGGATTCGGTTGTGATCCGTCCTCGTCGTTGTTTTGTACGCTTACATGAATCGTAGGTGGGGTTTCGGGTGTCTTCCGTTATCGTTATTCTTGTCGAATTGGTTGTAATGGTGTTTGACGAATCGTCTAGGTTCGGTGTGTCCAATTTCTCGCAACCGCGATTGTTTTATCCCGTCTATTCATCATGATAATCGAGGCAAGTACCCTTAATGAACTTACATACTTAACATGGTAGTATTACATGAGTAACGTGTGTGTGTCTGCTCAATACGGGTTAGATCCTACGGGGTCTCGGTAGGGGTCCACAGAGGCGTGGATCCACGAGTTTGGCTTTTAACCACTATGGGTTAGATCCGACGGGGTCCCGGTATGGGTCCACAGAGGCGTGGACCCGCGGTTACTTGTGGTACATTTTACAAATGTGTTTTGGGTTATGGCGTTTCCGGAAATGTGTGTTTCAAACTAATGTTTTATCATTTGCATGCTTTGACTATATGTAAGGTGTAAGTTGTTCATTTGGTTACTTGTACTAGCGTAATTGCTAACCCTTTTGGGGACCCGTTTTGGAGAAATTCTTGTTATGTATTTCAGGTTATGTTCAGCCGTACGACTGGGCACTGGGGCAGTACGAGGATGCTGGCCAGGGTTGATGATGTGTGCAATTGAGTCTCTTTATTTCCGTTGTCCTTTTTGATACGGTTGTCTTTCATTAAATTTGTTAACTTATAGTAAGTACTCGCGAGTACTTAGGCATTTCTAGTGGGATTATGGTTTGTATTAATATATGTTAGTTATGATTGTCAGTGATGTCTGTTTTGCCGGTTATACCGGGCATTTCATTTATTTATATTTTTTGTTCTTGTGACGTGTGTTTTCTCGCTAACTAAGATAGTTAGACGAGTGGTATTTCTTAATTAGTATGGTGGGTCCCACCTAGGGGTCCACAATGCTGTAATATTCCCTGAATATCTTGGGGGGTGTTATAGAAAATGGTATCAAAGCAATTGGGTCTAGTTCTGTTTTGTTTTGCACATTGTCACTCCGCTGCCATCATCTCGGTACTTCCAGTTCTCGTAAGTTTTCCTTACTCGATTCCTTGTTTCCTTGTATCGTACTTCCGATTCTTGAATTGTGATAGTTTTTCCTCTCGCACTTATCATCGAATTGCAATTGCTACCTCTTATCTTCAGTATGGATGTTGGGAGAGGCCGAGGTAGAGGTCGCGGCCGTGGTCGTGGATGCAAAGCCAGTGAGGCGGCCACATCACACAATTCTGGGGATGGTAGTACTGATGGTCATCAGAGCCATAATGCTACTCAAGAGGGCACAACCGGTGGTGGCGCCGATCTTGGTGTTGCAGCTGTGATGCAACAAATGGTGAACCAAATGGCGGTGATAGCTTAGGCGGTTCAGAACCCGACTCCGGCCCTTGTTACTCGGGGAGGATCAGATCGTTGGCTTCAGGATGTCATCAAGATGCATCCTCCTCAGTTTTTGGGGGCTTCAGACCCGATTGGTTGGGAGGGGTGGATCAAGGAGATATCCAAGGTCTTTATTGCCACCAACTCTCCTAAGGATCGCAAGGTCCCTATTGCCGAGTATTTTCTCACTGGTGATGCTACTGACTGGTGGGAGGCTGTTGATCCAAAGGACCATGTTGCTTCATGGGTCGAGTTCAAAGACCTGATGGAGACCGAATATTGCCCGTGGCTAGTTAAACAGGCTTCAGTCCATGCTTTTTATGATGATCGGCCTCGGGATATTCTTGTTTCTCAGGCTATTGCTGATTACAACCGGGGGTTAGGCTTCGTGAAGTCCCAAGTTAGAGAGGAGAGCGACAACATTTTCCACTTCCCAGACGGATGAAACTGAAGATTCGTGACTACTTGTCTGGGCTCGCCTGCACCACCTTAAAGGATTATCAGAGTAGAGATCTTGCATACGATATGTCTTTGACGGCCAGTGAGGTGGCTCGTGAGAGCAAGAAACAGAATTCCATTGGAAATTTTTTGGACCATAAGGGTGGAGGTCAGCAGAAAGCTCAGTCTGATAATTTTCCCGCTGGTGGTGGTCCAGCTCGTTCCACTAGGGGTTACCATAGGGCTGCCAGTACTTTTTCTCGTGATGTGAAGTGTTTTAATTGTGGCCGACCGAGCCACATCAGTCGAACTTGTCCGAGTCCTTTACTGATGTGTAATAGGTGTGGCCAGCCGGGCCACAAGACTGCTTTCGGTGCTGAGAGAGAGAGAACTCTTGGTGCCCATACTTCCTTCCCAGCGCCTAGTGAACCGAGTGTGAACAAAGGGTCGTTTGCTTATCAGTCTCCGCCGAGTGCCAGTCGAGGGAGAGGTCGGGGTCAGCCCGCTAGTGGGGGAGCTTCTAGTGTCGGCTCCACCCATCTGCATGTTTATGAGATGAGGAGGGCACAGGTACCGTTCATATTCATTCTCATGTGTCAGTGTGCATCTTGTGTCGGGTGCTACGCATTCATTCATTTCTCTGTAGTGTGGGCGCCATTTGAGTCTCGACTGTTTGACGCCTTGTGAGCCTTCCATCGTTAAGCTTCCTAGCTGTGATAGGATCGTGGGTGATTCGGAGGTCCGAGACTGCTCTGTGTTTATTTGTGAGAGGGTTTGGCTCTCTAATCTTATTGTTGTGAGTATTGAGGGTGAGGATTTGATTCTAGGGGATGATTGGCTCGAGCGGCATGGTGCAATCATAAACTACCGCACGAGAGCCATCACCACGTTAGCTGAGGACGGCACCGAGCACTCTTTCGCGGGGCGAAAGAGGAACCAGAAATTCGTAATTAATGCCTTGAAGGCTATGAGACTCATGCAGAAAGGGTGTATTGGTTATTGATGTTACGCCTTGAAGGTGGGGGATGGTGGAGTCGAGTTTTCAGCGATTCCATTCGTTAGTGAGTTCCTTTATGTCTTTCCTGACGAGTTACCGGGGTTGCAACCGGACCGTGAGGTTGAGTTTGCTATCGAGTTAGAGCCGGGTGCGGCTCCGATTTAGAAGGATCCATATCGCATGGCACCTTCAGAGATGGCCGAGTTGAAGAAGCAGTTGAGTGAGCTTCTTGAGTCAGGGTATATTCAACCGATCGCTTCACCTTGGGGCACACCGGTTCTGTTTGTGCGGAAGAAGGGTGGTTCACTACGTTTATGTATCGACTACCGTGAGCTAAACAAGGTGACAATCAAGAACAAGTATCCCTTCCCGAGGATTCATGACTTGTTTGATCAGTTGCAGGGAGCTGTGGTATGCTCGAAGATCGACTTGAGATTGGTGACACGTTTTTAGTGTAACTATCGCAAGTGCACGATATCGTATCAAGTAGTAAAGTGGACTTTTTGAGTCCGGTTTATCGATCCCACAAGGAAGTTTGGTTATAATTTTAATTATACACTATTAGTCTATTTTTATAGATACTATGATAAGTGAAACACACAATTAAAAAGTTTGGTTTAATATTTGCAAAGAAAATGCAATAATAGTTCTAATATTATAAGGAAATAAAAAGATAGCAATAATAATAGATTGATTAACGATAAAATGAAATAGTTGGGATTACAAACTTAGTTCGTCATCAGTTATAAAAGATGTATAGGAGATCATAAAATGAATTTACTTATTATGTTGTGTAGATTCGATTTTCCTTAAAAAGACGGTTTCTCTTTCGAACTATAAAACGCCCCTTAAATATTGAATCAATCCACTATATTTTTATGTTGATTGGCTTCAATACATACCATTAGGATTTATGAAAATAACTCAAAGAATCATCTAAGGACTAGAGGTATATTTCTATCCCCTAGAACAGCTTAGAGTGAAGATCATTTGATCTAATCAAACATATTTTCGTTCGAAACATATGAAGACCATAAATATCGTCATTTATTGGCCAAATAAATAAAGATTGTTAAAACAATAAAAATCACACACAATAATAAGTAATTCACAATAGATCTTTATACAAACATAAATAACATAACTAACCTTGTTTATAATCCCAACTAAAGATTACTTAGCCCATGAAGGGTTTATTACACATATTACAAGCTTGTGTGGTCATTATTAGTTGAATCAAGAGAAAGAATTGATCCTAACTCCCTTAGTAGATAAAGGAGATAGAAACAATAAACTCTCTAAACAACATATGTTATACCACACTTACAAAGATCACTCAAGAACACAAGTGTGTTCTTCACACAAAAAGAAAAGTTTACAAAAAATGGAAAATTATAAGATGAATGATGAATGATGAAGGATCGAAGGGGTCTATTTATACACCTAAAGTCATCTAATAGCTCCAAAACTCCAGCATTATTATATTAGATCGGATCAATGCCAGCCATCCCCTCAATAATACACAAAAAGTATAAAAAATTAGACAAATCATAACAATCTGTCAAGAGTTACGGCCGTAACATTCAGGAGTTACGGTCGTAACTCGGGTGACTTACGGCCGTCACTCCTGAATGTTACGGCCGTAACGTGGCTTCGTAAATTTGCTCACTTGATGCTTTGATAGTTACGTTTTCAGCCCAGAATTTCTCATACTTTGCATTTTTGCCCCAGATCTTCTTCGGATGATAACTTTTGATATATAACTCTGATTTTGAATCCGGAAAGACTGCCGAATTCGTCTCGGAAATCCCTACAACATGAATATATCAAAATTCAACAAAGAGAATATTTAATAAACATGTTATTTCTTGAGTGAATCAGTTATTTAATCCGATCATCATCCGATAAAAATAAAATAAAAAAACTAATTAATTAAAAGCAAAAAACGAGTAGACTAGCTCAATTATGGGTGAATTTTATCGATACAAACCATGGATAAGTGTACAAAAATGACACTTATCACACCCCCAAACTTGAATTCTTGCTAGTCCCAAGCAAGACTCTTTATTAATCACACTCCAAAAATAAAAATAAAAATAAGACACAAAACTAATAATACACACAAAAATTAAAATATAAAAAGAGAAAAGGAGATCAAAATGCCATTAATACATAACAACCAGCTTATACGGTAGATATAAATGAATCAAGATTCAAAATAAATCTACAAATGATTTTGAAGTTAAAACACGGTTTTAGTATTGTAATTCCAAAATGTAAGGTTTCCCCCCAATAGGTTGATTATTTCTTTCCCACTCGTGATACACACGACTCCCTTTAATGGTTGCTCTCGATCACTCGTTTATTTTTTGACTCAATATGAAGAAGAATTTTATTGGCGTCATCAAATATTGTGATTTTCACAAAATTGAGTGTATTGAAATTCAGCTGCTAATTAATTCAAATCTGCTCATAAACTACATCCCTTTTAGTGATAGCTTTCACACCGTTATTTGCTAACATGTAGCTCTTTTCACTAACACAATTTCTATCTCATTTTTTTTTAAAAGGTTATGGTTTTCACACCGTTATTTGCTAACGTGTAGCTCTTTTCACCAATTTTTCGGAGAGGGCAGCTACGCACCAACAATGGTTAGTCCTTTATTTTTCGCAAAATTTAAGACCCCCAAAATTATGCAGCTGTTGCTGCTCAACACTTCTCCTTTTCGTCATTTTTTTTAGGTGATAGCTTTCACACCGTTATTTGCTAACGTGTAGCTCTTTTCACCAATGACTCATTTTTTTTTTTTAGGGAATAGAATTTTTGCAGAAAATCATTTTTTAGTTAAGCATGAAAAATCAAAAACTCCACAAATTAAGTAAATTTCAGTTCTATTTTTCATCAACCAATTGATTCTTCTTTTCTCAAGGTAACAAATGACTCGATTTTATATGATAATTACAAGGCTTGGAAAAAGAGATTAAGGCTCAAAAATTTTGGAATATACAATTTTTTAACCGGTTGAAACGATTTTAGAAACTTATATATAGCTAATTTATTTGTGTTATGGCCAGATCTAGAAATCTCATAAATCAAAATACTATATATATATATATATATATATATATATATATATAATAAAAAAAATTAAGGCAAATAACCAAATCAATCAAAACACACCAAAATTACAACACACCAAAATACTAAAACAAACCACCCCCAAACTTGAAAATAAAACTGTCCTCAGTTTTTTTTAAAAAATAAAAAAAAATAAAATAAAAGTCAATGCAGAAAAACAGAATACTCCCTGTTAAGAAAGTTGATGTCTGAGCTAACGCCTTTTAGAATCTGCAAGAGAATAAATATACGAGGCAACAACAAAAGAAAATAAAATATACTCGTAAGTATAACACAATTTTTAAGATGCGCATCAAGAAAGTCCGAAGAGTCGCCTTACGCTGCCATCAAAGTTTTTATAAAAGCAAAACACGAAATAAAAATTACAGCAATACATAAATCGCGAATAGATGCGCGTCAAGAGATCAAGAAGAAACTCCTTAAGCTGCCATCATTTAGCACGATTATTACACACGACAGAAAGTAAAAATACAAGAGGTCCGACATGGGTTATCAAAGGGAGAGGAATGAATCCACTTTTCGTTTTCTCACGTAAAATCTTCTACCTGCACAATTTTAGCTAGAGCTGGATCTGGTTGAGGAACAAATTCATTGAGTTTTTTGATTAGTTCTTCTGGTGTTGTTGCAACGACTATGATTCGTTTAGCACGCTCGGAAATAAAACCCTTTTTAGCAGAGTAGTCGATGAAATACAGTAAACCATCAAAGAAACCATTGACATTAAGCACACCTATTGGTTTTTGATGAACATTTAGTCGGGCTCGTAACCACATGAAAAAGTTCCTCAAGGGTGCCAAAACCACCGGGAAGGGTGATAAAGGCGCGAATTATTTATCATGTGAGTTATGCGATCTTGCATATTCACGAGATCTAAACTCATCTCCAATAGTTGACCGGTGATTTTACTTTCACGAGGTTTTGGGATTATTCCCAACACTCTTACTCCTTCCATATAGGCGTATGACTCGTCCCATTAATCCTAGACTTCCTCCTCCGTAAACTTCATGAATGCATTTTTCTCCTAAGGTACGACCCAAGTTGTGGGCTGCTTCAGTAAAGCATGCCTCTTTTCCAGAACTAGCTCCACCAAAAATGCAGACTGTGTTAAATTTTTTTGTGGAAGATGATGACCCCATTTTTGAAAAAAAAAAAAAAAATTCAGAGAGAAACAGAGAAAAGTGCAAGTTTGAGGGATGAATGAAAGAAACCAGTAGAAAGTTTATTTATAGAAGAAAAAGAAGGTAAAAATTGTTTAACAAGTTTGTGATTGCGTTTGATTATGCTTCAACTACTCAATAGAATAATGAAAGCATTTATCACGTATCACTTTTTTTATTCAGAAAATCTCACCACACGACAAAAATAAAAGATACTTACGTGTATGTACAGTAGTTGTGATTGTGGCTCACATCTTCCTCTGATTTTACGTTCAGAAACGTCCTAAACGCCTTCTATGAGTCGGGGAGAAGCTTCCCATCCAATTTTCTTACAAATTGGCAAACAGGGTCTTTTAACGTCAGATTCCCAAGACGTTGTTCATATTCTGGTTGGAATTTATTCCACAAACATCGAATTCCGTAATGTACGAGGCCACTAGGATGCGTGTCAAGAGAAATTTCGATATCATCTAAATTCTCCTTATTCAGATCATCCTTAATGAACTGAATTTTATCTTCTCTGTTTGTAGATGGAATTCCTAAAGATCGACATTTTAAATTACAGTTCCATCTAGCACATTTATAACAAACGGCTATCATTTTTGCTCGTCGTTTCCCCACGTATGAACTTTTTCCTAGCCCTGGTAAAAATCTAGTCGGTGTTTCTGTGAATTCACCCTCTATTCTTACTTTGGCTTCAATTATGAATCTTATGTCAAAAGGTATGCTTTTATTCATAACCAACCTCATCCTTTCAAGTCTTGTCTTATAAATCTTTAAAATGACATTTTTGCTTAGAAAGGGAAATCTTTTTTCGATTTTAAACAAAGTTTCTTCCATAAAAAAAAATAAAAATGAAAATAAATGGAGGAAATATTTAAAAATATCAGTTGTTGTGGGAAACTGAAAAATCCGACTTTAATAGTCACGGAGTACCGTTATCCGCCACTTGACCGGACAAACACAATTTAGTACTAAGTTACAATGTCGAGAAATTTATACCTATAAAAATAGTTTACAATGTAAGATTTCAAATATAACTTATACTTCCCCGGCAACGGCGCCAAAAACTTGACACGTTTTTAGTGTAACTATCGGAAGTGCACGATATTGTATCAAGTAGTAAAGTGGACTTTTTGAGTCCGGTTTATCGATCCCACAAGGAAGTTTGGTTATAATTTGAATTATACACTATTAGTCTATTTTTATAGATACTATGATAAGTGAAACACACAATTAAAAAGTTTGGTTTAATATTTGCAAAGAAAATGCAATAATAGTTCTAATATTATAAGGAAATAAAAAGATAGCAATAATAATAGATTGATTAACGATAAAATGAAATAGTTGGGATTACAAACTTAGTTCGTCATCAGTTATAAAAGATGTATAGGAGATCATAAAATGAATTTACTTATTATGTTGTGTAGATTCGATTTTCCTTAAAAAGACGGTTTCTCTTTCGAACTATAAAACGCCCCTTACATATTGAATCAATCCACTATATTTCTATGTTGATTGGCTTCAATACATAGCATTAGGATTTATGAAAATAACTCAAACAATCATCTAAGGACTAGAGGCATATTTCTATCCCCTAGAACAACTTAGAGTGAAGATCATTTGATCTAATCAAACATATTTTCTTTCGAAACATATGAAGACCATAAATATCGTCATTTATTGGCCAAATAAATAAAGATTGTTAAAACAATGAAAATCACACACAATAATAAGTAATTCACAATAGATCTTTATACAAACATAAATAACATAACTAACCTTGTTTATAATCCCAACTAAAGATTACTTAGCCCATGAAGGGTTTATTACACATATTACAAGCTTGTGTGGTCATTATTAGTTGAATCAAGAGAAAGAATTGATCCTAACTCCCTTAGTAGATAAAGGAGATAGAAACAATAAACTCTCTGAACAACATATGTTATACCACACTTACAAAGATCACTCAAGAACACAAGTGTGTTCTTCACACAAAAAGAAAAGTTTACAAAAAATGGAAAATTATAAGATGAATGATGAATGATGAAGGATCTAAGGGGTCTATTTATATACCTAAAGTCATCTAATAGCTCCAAAACTCCAGCATTATTACATTAGATCGTATCAATGCCAGCCATCCCCTCAATAATACACAAAAAGTATAAAAAATTAGACAAATCATAACAATCTGTCAAGAGTTACGGCCGTAACATTCAGGAGTTACGGCCGTAACTAGGGTGACTTATGGCCGTAACTCCTGAATGTTACGGCCGTAACGTGGCTTCGTAAATTTGCTCACTTGAAGCTTTGATAGTTACGTTTTCAGCCCAGAATTTCTCAGACTTTGCGTTTTTGCCCCAGATCTTCTTCGGATGATAACTTTTGATATATAACTCTGATTTTGAATCCGGAAAGACTGCCGAATTCGTCTCGGAAAACCCTACAAGATGAATATATCAAAATTCAACAAAGATAATATTTAATAAACATGTTATTTCTTGAGTAAATCAGTTATTTAATCCGATCATCATCCGATAAAAATAAAATAAAAAAAACTAATTAATTAAAATCAAAAAACGAGTAGACTAGCTCAATTATGGGTGAATTTTATCGATACAAACCATGGATAAGTGTACAAAAATGACACTTATCAATTGGGGTACTATCAGCTTCAGGTGAAGGAGTCCGATATTCTGAAAATAGCTTTTCTGACGAGTTACGGACATTATGAGTTTGTGGTTACGCCCTTAGACTACCCAACGCGCCGGCAGTGTTCATGCAGTTGATGAACAAAGTTTTCATAGAGTATTTGGATAAGTGTGTCATCGTTTTCATTGATGATATCCTTATCTATTCGAGGAATGAGGAGGAGCATGTGCATCATCTACGTATGGTGTTAGACATTTTTAGGACCGAGCGACTCTGTGTGAAGTTCTCGAAATGCGAGTTCTGGCTGAAGGAGGTGATGTTTCTGGGTCACGTGATTTCATCCGAGGGGGTCCGTGTGGATCCACAGAAGATTGAGGCAGTGTTGGACTGGGCACCGCCTAAGAATGTGAAGGAGGTCCGTAGTTTCTTGGGTTTGGTTGTATACTACTGTCGGTTCGTCGAGGGGTTCTCGAATCTAGCTCGGCCACTTACAGAGTTGCTTCAGAAATCCGAGAACTTCGTTTGGAATGACGAAAGTGTAACACCCCAAATCACGTAAGAGACGTTACACGCCGTAGAACCCTCATGAGGTCTACCAGGCTAACACATGACACGTAATCCACAATGAAATCCCAAAGGCCACAAACATCATAGTAAAATAGGGTCGTGGCCTCGGCCAAATCATTTTAATAGAAGTACATGAAGAATAAGTCAAATACCAATTCAGTGACCATGCAGGGGACTTTATACGAGTTTAATAGTAATCAGTCTAACTTCAATACTCAAATAGATACAATAACAAAGCATAAAATATAGACTCGAGCCTCATCATCATGTCAGTCCATCCTTTGCGTGCATATTCCGTTCCCGCTTCTCATCTCTTCTGATACCTGAAATGCATAAGACACATTTCCCCCATTTAAGGGTTTAGAATTCGAATAGCTAGTGCATGTACACAATTACACTACGTTATACACAGATACAATTTACACAGTCATCTCATTCAGAAAACATTTGAAAATCCATATTCTAGAATATCACATTGGCATCCAAAATAGTTTATTAATTCATCACAATATCACAACATCCGCGATTGGTAACCCGTGGTCGTACCCCTTAGTATCGACCCCCAAACTCCCCGTCGAACGCTCCGGGTGGGAAACCACTTCCACGGACGTACCCCTTAGTATCGGCCCCCAGACGCCCCATCGAACGCTCCGGGTGGAAGGTCAGCAACACACGCACCCAAGTCAACTTCCGTGGCCGTACCCCTTAGTATCGACCCCCAGACATCCCGTCGAACGCTCCGGGTGGAAGGAACACAGATCACTCACCCGAAAGATCACAATTCATTATCCGTATCGAAAATGTAACACACATAACGGAATGTAATACATGTGCTGGCCTTGGATAACACGACGTGAAGGAAAATGGTGAAAGGAAAGGTTTGGGCCCGAATAATCTTCACAAATCCACTCCTAATACAATAATGATATACAAACAATCTCAATATTGCTGAAACGTAGGAATTCATCCTAATTCTACCCATTGGAACAATTCGTCGGACAATACAAGGTCATAACTGGTTCCCCTCTATCAACGGAGAAAAATATCGAATTCAATCCACAAAACCGCAAGAGAAGTAAGGGATGGTGATTATACTATCGAAATCTAACAATCATATGAGGCAAATCGGACTAGAAGGGTGAAAACCAAAACAAAACCCCAAAATCCCCAAAAGCTAGGGTTCTAACGAAATATAACTCGATTCAGACGGAAGAAGATGATTACGATGAGGATAAATCTTGATTGAAGCACAACAATCGATCTATGGAGGAACTTTATATATTGCTCTGCACAAATCCCTCCAAATCACCCGAGGAGTTCACGTCGCGGACAAGGGAAGGAAAAGAAGGGAAACAACAAATCTAAGGTAAGCTCATGATTTAAATACCTGATAGAGCATTACGTACGCTAACATGAAAAGTTAACGTATGCTAAGATGTCTTACGTACGTAACTCCTTTGATTTAATGTACGTAAGAGCCTGGCAGAACATTCTGCCCGATTAGATGAGGTCGATAGCGTACGCTACTCAAGACCATTAACGTACGCTACACAGAGCGTACGTACGTAACTCAAGACATCTAACGTACGTAAGGGCTAAGCAGAAACTGGGCAGAACCCACTGTCAAAACAATGAAGGCCATAATGTACGTTACCACATATATCGCTACCGCACGCTAAAAATCATGCATAACGTGCATTATGCATGCAGCAGTTCAATACTGCTGAGCATCATTTTCTGCACAGGACGATACGAAAACGGGACGCAACACGAGGTCAAACCCAGAACCGTAAACACTATATATTCACGAAGACGAAGTTAGGTACTGAAAGAAAATACACTCCCAACTACCGGGGAATCCAAAATACGACAAGGAGGATAAAATTCCCTAAACTTCAAGGAAATTACAAAATGGCCCAAACGTCCGAAAATCATGATACGACGTCGGATTAACAATCCGAAACTCACAACATGAGCAACTCAACCATATGGACTCATGGAAAAAGTAAAATAACGAAATCGAACGAGTTTTATGAGATTCGAACGTACATGCGATAAAACATGGCTCAAGACAAAAATACGTAAAAACATCACCGAAACTCGTCCAAATGGAAAAATTCCAAAAACAAAATAGATTCAGAATTCCAAAATAGTGAAAAGCGAGTCGTCCGAAATGAACATACACCAAAAATAGAAATTACCAAAAATAGAAAGTACGGATATTACATTCTCTCCCCCTAAAAATAAGTTTCGTCCCGAAACTTACAACACGAATAACTCGGGGTATCTTAACTTCATATCCTCTTTCGTCTCCCACGTGGCTTCCTCGGATCCATGGCTCGAGCACTGCACTTTAACCAAAGGAATAGTTTTGTGCCTAAGTTGCTTCACCCAGCGCTCTAAAATCTGAATCGGCCTCTCCTCGATGGTAATATTGGGCCCTAGCTCAATCTCTCCAAAATCAATAATATGGCTAGGGTCCAGTACATATCTCTTAAGTTGGGAAACATGAAACACATTATGTACGTGACTCAAGGACGGCGGCAAGCCTAACCGATATGCAAGCTCTCCAACTCTCTCCAAAATCTCAAATGGTCCAATATATCTTGGACTAAGTTTACCTATCCAGCCGAAGCGGTAAACTCCCCGTGTTGGCGACACCTTAAGTAATACATGGTCTCACACCTCAAAATCCAACGGCCGGCGGCGCGTGTCGGCATAAGACTTCTGTCGACTCTGGGCCGTCGACAATGTATCACAAATCTACACAATCTTGTCTCTCGTCTCAACTACCATATCTGGTTCGGTACCAACAAACTCGTACGATTCGTCCCAACACAACGGTGATGTGTACCTCCTCTCATACAATGCCTCAAAAGGTGCCATTTTGATTGACGCATGCCAACTATTGTTATACGTGAATTCGATTAATGGCAAGTGTGACTCCCAATCATCCTTCCAGTCTATTTCACAGGACCTCAACATATCCTCCAGCATTTGGATCGTCCGCTCTGACTACCCGTCTGTCTGAGGGTGGTAGGATGTACTGAGTCTCAACTCAGTCCCCAAAGCTCGATGAACAGCCTACCAAAAATGCGACACAAACCGGCCATCTAGACCATAAAATACTCCTAGGAGCCCCATGTAACCTCACGATCTCTGCTATAAACACTCGTGCTAGCCTCTCCGGGCCCCAAGTGTCATTAATACCCATAAAGTGAGCTGATTTGGTTAGTCGATCGACAATAACCCAAATCATGTTCATTCCAGTCCGAGTCCTAAGCATACCGGTGATGAAATCCATAGAAATGTCTTCCCACTTCCACTCCAGAATGGGAAGTGGTCATAATAACTCCGTGGGCCGCTGATGCACAATCTTAACATGCTGATAAGTCAAACACTTCGCCAAAAATTCACTAACATCCGTCTTCAAATTGCTCCACAAGTAGTTACTCCTTACATCCTTGTACATTTTGCTTGTACCAGGATGTATGGAGTAAGGTGTAGTATGAGCTTCACTCAAGATCTTCTGTCTCAACTCAATATCACTCAGTACACATAATCTGCCGCAAAATCTCAAAACTCCATCATCCTGAACCACAAATCCAGGGGCTTTCCCCTTCTTCACGTCCTCTCTCAACTGGTCTAAAAGTGGATCATCATATTGCCTCACCTTGATATCATCAACCAAGGATGAAGTAATTTCTAACGCACATAACTGGCCCTGAACTCTCTGGACCCGAACCTTCATATCCTGACAAATCAAATCCCGATGGATCTTACCTTGAGGCATAAGTATCTCTAACATCTGTAGCGCCATAGGTTTACGACTCAATGCGTCTGCCACCATATTAGCCTTACCCGGATGGTAAAGAATTTCAAGGTCATAATCTTTAATTAACTACAACCATCCACGCGATCTCATATTCAACTCCTTTTGACTGAAGATATATTTCAAACTCTTGTGGTCCATGTAAATCTTACATGACGACCCATAGAGATAATGCCTCCAGATTTTTAAAGCGAAGACGACTTCTGCTAATTTAAAATCATGCGTAGGGTAGTTTTCTTTGTATGGTTTCAACAGACGAGACGCATAAGCAATGACTCTATCTCTCTGCATCAAGACACATCCAAGTCCGAGGCCCGAAGCATCACTATAAACCACAAAATCCTAGTTCCCCTGAGGCAAGGCTAGAACGACTGCGGTATTCAACCGTCTCTTCAACTTTGTCCTGCCTGTCTGCGGTCCACTCAAACTTCTGAGTCTTTTGAAGTAACTGGGTGAGTGGTCTAGCAATATTGGAAAATCCTTCGACGAATTTACGATAATAGCCTGCAAGTCCCAGAAAACTCCTTACTTTATTCATATTTCTCGGCGATTCCCAAGCCATCACTGCCTTTATCTTCTTCGGATCTACCCGAACTCCCTCCGCTGAAATCACATGCCCTAAGAATATCACTTCCTTGAGCCAAAACTCACACTTAGAGAACTTCGCGTACAACTGCTCAGCTCTCTAAATGTCTAACATAGTCCGGAGATGTAAGGCGTGCTCCTCCTGACTCCGGGAATAGATAAGAATGTCGTCGATAAAGACGACCACGAATTTGTCCAGATACTCAATAAAGACTTTGTTCATCAACTGCATGAACACTGACGGGGCATTGGTTATCCCGAACGGCATAACCACAAACTCGTAAACACCATATCTCATCCGAAAAGCAGCTTTCGGTATATCTCTATCCCGAATCCTCAACTGGTACTAGCCCGATCGTAAGTAAATCTTCGAGAAGACTGTCGCTCCCTGAAGCTGATTAAATAAGTCATCGATCTGGGGCAAAGGGTACTTATTTTTGATGGTTAACTTGTTTATTCTCGATAATCGATGCATAAACAAAGCAACCCATCCTTCTTCTTAACAAAAAGCACAAGTGAACCCCAAGGTGATACACTCGGTCGATTATACCCTTTATCTAACAACTCTCCCAACTGCTTCTTCAATTCTAACATCTACGACGGTGCCATATGGTATGGCGCTGGAGAAACAGAAGCTGCGTTCGGCTCTAGATCAATAGGAAACTCAACCTTCCGCTGCGGTGGTAATCCCGGCAAGTCATCTGGACGATCCCGATAAGTCATTCGAGGGCCAATCCCGGCTCCTGTTGTCCTTTTTTATACGGTTGTCTTTCTTTAAATTTGTGAACTTATAGAAAGTACTCGCGAGTACTTAGGCATTTCGACTTGAATTATGGTTTGTATTATTAAATGTTATTTATGATTGTCAGTGATGTCTGCTTTGCCGGTTATACTAGCATTTCATTTATTTATTTTTTTGTTCTGGTGACATGTGTTTTCTCGCTAACTAAGATAGTTAGACGAGTGGTATTTCTTAATTAGCCTGGTGGGTCCCACGTAGGGGTCCACGGTAATGTAATATTCCCTGAATATCTTGGGGGTGTTATAATCTAATCCATTGTTCTTCGTCGGATCGAGGTAATTTCTCAATTTTTCTTCGAGTTGACTTTTTGGAGATTTGTTCTTGATTTCGATCCTAGTCCGATTTTGATGAATCGGTTGGTGTAGTATAATGTTATTAATCATGTTCTATGGATTGTATATCCATATCTCGAGTTTGTTTAACTCGATTGACAATTCGATTGTTCTTGGGAATTATTGAACATTTAATGTTCTATTAAATGTTTCAATGAGTTTTCCTCGATAGTTTGGCGTGATTTCAGTTGTTGCTGGTCTTGAACCTCGTTGTGATCCTGTTTTTGTTGTGTCTTTCGTAGGTTGTAGGTTTCGGGGCTGTTTTGGGTGAGCTGTGTGTTGGGTTTTTATCGAACTAAAAAGATTTTTGATCTCATCATATATCGAAATAGAGCAGCGGAAGTATAATATAATATGTAAAAACCCTCCGAGGATCCAAGTATATCATCAAAGTACGAAGAACAAGATTGTTACCTTTTGTAGCGTGTTTTCGATCGAGCCTTCTAGAGACGTTGCAAGAAGCGAGCGTCCTCTACGGTATCCACACAACGAACAAGTCCCGAACATCTAACGGATTGCTAGCTCTGATTCAACAAAGATTTCACTTAAATTAATTTGAATATAGATATGTTCATGATAATGGTAAGAACAAGAACAAGAATTTTATTCAAATGTTCTTGAACTTTGATCTAAAATAACAACTATGAATCTTATTCAATATGTTATTAAAGATCAAACTTACAAGATTAGATGAAGATTAGAAGAGTATTCTAAATACTTTCTTGGTCAAAGAATCAACCTTCAAAGATATGAAGATATATTCTTGATCCTTTTGATTATTCAACTTTTGAATATATCTTCAAGACTTTTGAGAGAGAGAAATATCAAAATCAAGTTTTTGATTCTCTCTCCACAAATATGTCTTCACTTGTGATTAAGTCTTATGTGAGGGCTATCACAAGACACTCTTTTATAGTCCTCAAAATGGCTAAGGGTTCACCAACCTTTTCACCAACCATATTTAACCGGAACAAAATAGCTGCTTTGCTCGTTTAAGTGTGTGATCATGTAGGTTCAAATTAATACGGCAATAAATCTTTATTGATCAATTTGAGCATGGTCATACATTTAAACAATTTAACTTATCAAGGGCCCGTGTATATCTTCTCCATTTTATATCAGGGACAAGTCCCCTCTGGACAAACTACTTCCCTCTGCATAAATCGTACCGTATTCAATCACAAAATGTATGGTCTCTTGTTACAGAAGACGTTGGTATTGTGTTAAAACATGATACTCATTATGTAGGAAACTGTAGCCTCTTTAAGTAATAAGGACTTAAATAATATATAACAATCAGAGGAATTATAATGATTTAATCCATATATAATTCTCTTTGTTAGGTCATAACCAATACGATGTCTCTACATGTATCTATGACGTGATATAACATCTCATGTTCATGACCAGTAAAACATAGTCATCGTATCATCATCATACTAGTTATCATATTACTAGGGATATCTAGAATAAATATTCTTTAATGCTTTAATGAGCTTTACTATCAAGTCACATACTTGATGATCGTAAGCAGAATATTAATTCAATAATATAATCAATATTAAATAATAAATGTCTCCACATTATTATCAAACAGTAGACTTAGAGCATTATACTAACAATCTCCCACTTGCTCTTAGTCCTACACAGACATAAACTGAAGACCCATAGCCTTTATATGACCATCATTCTTCGCTTGTAAAAGTGGCTTGGTTAAAGGATCTGCTATGTTATTATCCGTGTGAACTTTGCATATCCTCACATCGCCACGAGTGACAATCTCTCGAATGAGGTGAAACTTTCCAAGTACATGTTTGGATTCTTGTTGGGTCTTAGTTCTTTAGATTGTGCATTATCTCCATTGTTATCACAGTGCAAATTAACTGGATCAACAATGCTAGGAACCACATCCAGTTCACCAATGAACTTCCTCATCCAAACAACTTTTTAGCTGCTTCCGAAGCGGCTATATACTAGCTTCCGTTATAGAATCAACTGTAGTTGGTTGTTTGCAACTCTTCCAGCTAACAGCACCACCATTTAAGCAAAATATATATCCAGACTGCGATTTTGAATCATCTTTGTCTGTCTCAAAACTAGCATCGACATAGCCATTAAGGACCAAGTCATTATCTTGAACACCATATATCAAGAACATATCTTTAGTTCTTCTCAAGTACTTAAGTATTCTTTTGACTATGGTCCAGTGAACATCACCAGGGTCAGACTGGTATCTGCTGGTTGCACTCAATGCAAATGATACATCCAGTCTAATGCATATCATGGCATAGATGATAGATTTATAGCCTAAGCATAAGCTATCAAGCTCATTCTATCTCTTTCTTCCTTCGAACAAGGACTTTGAGTTATACTGAGCTTTATGCCATATGACAAAGGTAAGAACCCTTTCTTACTATTAAGCATACTGAACCATTTCAGTACCTTGTTAACATATGTACGTTGACTTAGGGCAAGAAGCCTTTTAGATCGATCTCTATAAATCCTTATACCTAGTATATAGGGAGCTTCCCCTAAGTTCTTCATTGTAAAACATTTACTTAGGCAAAGCGTAACACTTTGCAAAGTAGGGATGTCATTTCCAATGAGTATGATATCATTCACATAGAATAGTAGAAAAACAATTGCGCTCCCACTAATCTACTTGTATACACAAGGTTCATCTTGATTTCCAATGAAACCAAACTCTTTTATTTTTTCATCAAAATGAAGATTCCAACTCTGGGATGCCTGCTTCAAACCATAAATGGCTTTTAGAAGCTTACATACTTTATTAGGATTATTCGGATCGACAAAACATTCGGGATGTATCATATACACATCCTCATCTAACTTCCCATTAAGAAAAGCGGTTTTGACATCCATTTGCCATATCTCATAGTCATAATATGTTTCTATGGCAAGTATAATTCTAATTGATTTAGTCATTATGACTGGCGAAAAGGTTTCATCATAGTTAATACCATGAGTCTGTTTGTACCCTTTCACCACGAGTCGTGATTTGCATGTTTGTACAATTTCATCCATGTCCTTTTTCTTTGTAAAGATCTATTTGCAACTAATTGCTTTGGAACCTTCAGGAAGATCAGTCAAAGCCCAAACATGATTATCATACATGGATTGCATTTCGAATTTCATCCCTTCTAGACAACTTTCGCACTCAATTCTAGTAGTTGCTTCATTGTAGGTTATGGGCTCATGTAGATCCATGAGTTCCACATTTTTGTCATCAGTGATGATAAATCCATATCTCTCACGTTCACAATGATAACGTATAGACCTACGTGGAGCTGGTATAGAAGAAGTGGTCTCAACATCTCTATGTGAGTTTAAATCAGTTTTATCTAAAGGTTCAGTATCTATTTGTGGCTCTCTCATCTCATGAAGAGTTATTTTGCTCCCACTATTTTTCTTGGAAATAAATTCCTTCTCAAGGAATACTCCAGATCGAGCAACAAACACTGTTCTCTGATGGGATGTAAAAGTAATATGCTGTAGTTTCCTTAGGATATCCCATAAAAAGACATTTATCTGATTTGGGTGATAATTTATCAGTGATAAGTCGCTTCACATAACCTTCATAACCCCAAATCATAAGGAAAGACAAAACAGGTTGTTACCTTGTCCATATCTCATATGATTTGCTTCGAACTATTTAGATGGTACTCAATTTAAAATGAACACAGCAGTCTCTAAGGCGTAACCCCGAAAAGGAATTGGAAGATCAGCCTGACCCATCATCGATCTAACCATGTCTAACAAGATTCGATTTCTCCATTCTGACACACCATTCCATTTAGGTGTTCCAGGTGGAGTTGGTTGTGAAACTATTCCACAATCTTTGAGATGATTGTCATTCATGGCTCAAATATTCACCACCATGATCTGATCGTAGTGCCTTAATAGTTTTGCCTAACTGATTTTGTACTTCATTTTGAAATTGCTTGAATTTCGTAAACGACTCAGACTTATGACTCATTAAGTAGATATATCTGAATTTGCTTAAGTCATACGTGAACGTTATGATGTATTGGAAACCCCCTCTAGCATTTGTATTCATTGGTCCACATACATCAATATGTATTAATCCTAATAAATCTGCAGCTCTCTCAGTATGGCCCGTGAAAGGAGCTTTGGTTATTTTGCCTAATAAGCAAGATTCGCACGTATCATATGATTCTAAATCAAATGTGTCCAAGATTCCATCATTATGGAGTTTGGTTATACGTTTCTCGTTTATATGGCCCAAACGACAATGCCAGAAATATGTTTAGTTTAAATCATTTGATTTAAGTCTTTTGGCATTCAAATTATAGACAAATTTGGAACTTTCAAGATTTATGGAATATAGTCTCCCACTCATCAAGACATCTCCATAAAAAATATCTTAATAATGGACATTACACTATTCTTAATAGTAAAGTCATATCCTTCCAAATCAAGGCAAGCAACTGATACAATATTTCTACCCATAGGAGGAGCGCAATAACAATTATGAGAAAATTATCAAATTGGTCCCGTATATGGGATCAATTGGCCAAAAAACCCCATTTGTCTCTGGCGGACCAAAAAACCCCACATCTCCCCCCTACTTTAGCCAATTTAGTCCTTCGTCGCCGGCCGGAGTATTTTCCGGCCACCAGAGCTGACGTGGACGACACGTGACTCACACGTGGAAAAAAAAATATAAAACCTAAATAATATAAAAAAAATCTAAAAAAAATTAAAAAATCTGGAATATAAAAAAATAAATTTAAAAAAAATAAAAACAAAATTAAAAAATTTAAAATCTAAAATAATTTTAAAAAAATATAAAAAACTAAATAATATAAAAAAATTAAAAAAATATAAAAAATCTAAAAAAATTTAAAGAATCTAAAAATTCTTAAAAAATTTTAAAAAAAAATTAGAAGCTTAGGTAATTATTTTTAATTCTGAATTATTAATTTAAATATATTAGAATTTTTTATTTTACTTTTAATTTTATAATTCTGAAAAGATTTTTTTTTCAGAAAAAAAATCTTTTTAATTGAAAAGATTAATTTTATAATTCTGAAAAAAAAATCTTTTTAATTTCTGGAAAAAAATATATAATTTTTTAAATTTATAATTCCTTTTCCAATGACCAGTTTCATTGCAGTGCTAGCAAGTTCCCTCTTTGGGTTGTTTCGACGACTTCTTGAGAGGTTTAGGTTTGGGTTTAGGCAACATTTTCATTTTACCCTTACCTTTATCTTTCGGGGCTATCTTATTCCCTTTCCTTTTATTCCATTTCTTTTGAACCATTAAAACATTAGGAACAACTTTCTTAATGTTTATCTTAGTTTTTTTTAGCATCCCAAGCAACTCAGTAATAGTCTTCTCCATGTTGTGCATGTTGAAGTTTACTACAAATTGATCGTACTCTGAAGGTAGTGATGCTAAGATCATATCTGTAGCGAGTTCATGACTAATAAGATCTCCTAGCCTTTAAAGATGCTCAATCTAGCCCTTCATCTTAAGGATATGAGCACTCACAGAAGTACCCGAAGACATTTTACAACCATTCAATGCCTTCATGTTGGCAAACCTCTCTTGATGGTGTAACACCCCAATCCGCTCAGGGATATTATGTAATATCCGCAATTTTCGATTTTCGGTAAATTTCTTTTTTCGGCCGAAGACCGTTTTGACGACTCGTTCATGACCGTTTCGTCATTCTGAGAATGATTAATTCTACACTTTTTGACATCCGAGTTCGTTTCAGAGTCGTTTTGTTGAGTTCTGTGCTTTTTAACGACTTTTCCGCACTTGAGTTCGATTCTTGCGAATCTCGTCCGAAACTGCTGTTTCGAGTTTCCCGTAAGTCCGTTTAACTTTGTTAGACGTGTTGTGAACTTCGGTTTGGTTATTCGGTCACGTATCGTGGTTTCCGGGCAATTTGGGCCATTTTGCAATTTCTTGAAAGTTACAGGTATCCGTATCTGTAATTGTTGTCTCGACCCGTTTCTTGGTCGCGTATGACTAATTATGGTATTACGCTTTCATTTCGAGTCGTTTATGTTGTCCGCGAACTTTTCGTCGTGTTCGTTCCGTACGTTTTAGGAAATCGGGTCGTCGAGCCCAGGCGGTGGCGGGACAGGCCGGACGGTGGCGGGACTGGCCGGACGATTGCGGGCACCCGCCCGACCGGTGCGGCGAGAACGGCGTAAGCGCACGCTTCTGGCCGGAAAGGCTGCGCGCTAACCGCAGTGTAGCGCCTTGCCGGGTGGCTAGCGTCTGTTATCGGGCACAGGCGATGGGGTTTCGAGGTTCGGACTCGGTCGGGATCGGCGGAGTAGCGCGCGCTCTTGTCGTCGTAGCGCACGCTAACCGGCAGGGTAGCGCCGCCGGCCGACTAGCGTACGTTACATGGGTAAGTTGGTTAGTCCAGTGGCTCTTTGGGCCAGTCGGCTTGCGGCGCTTCGCCGTAGCGCACGCTAGCGGGAGTCGGGTCAACGGGTTTGGTCGGCGGGGTTGGTCGGTGATGCCGGGTCGTGTGGGCCCGGCCGAGGTGCTCGGCGATCTGGCCGATAGCGCACGCTAGTCAGGAAGGCTAGCGCACGCTAGTCGGCCCGATATAAATATGGTGGCGATCTCATTTCACTTCGTTTTTCATTTCCTTCCTTCTCCGTCCGCGAATGGCGATTCATGGGCGACGAAGCCATGTTGTTTAACAACAAAACCATGAAGTTCTGGAGTCCATAACATCAATCAATCGTCCGTTATGATCCTTTGATCCAAATGAATCAAGGTAATCTTCCTTAGAACCCTAATTTCGTGAATTTGGGGATTTTTGCAATTTAAATCAGATTCGTTAGTGTTGTTGATTAATTCATGATGGGTATGATTAATCTTGGTAGTATTCTTGTGTTTAACATCATTTAATCCATTGTTCTTCGTCGAATCGAAGTATATTTCTTGATTTCCTTCGAGTTGACTTTTTGGGGGATTTGTCCCCGATCTCGTTTTTCATCCGTTTTCGATGGATTGATTATGGTTAAATGATGTTGTTAAACATATTCTATGGATTGTATATCCATAATTCAACTTGGAATTCCGTTTTTGGGTTTTGACGGAACGAATCGTGTTCTTGGCCGTTTTGGGGGAAATCCTTGAACTTTCGTCATTCATTCTTTGAATTCAACGGCTTTGGGTCGTGTTATGGAATTCATTTCATTGTTATTATTGTCCTTCGTAGTTTATGACGTGAGTTGGCGATCGGTGGAGTCGGCGGGTTCGTAATCGGTTTGTGTCAACCTACTTTGGTCGATTCTCCGCGTTGCTCTTATTCGAGGCAAGTACCTTGTCCATACTTTTCTTGTTTCGCGGATATGATGATTGGTGATCGTCTTGGTTTGTTTGTTTGTTTGAAATGAGTTTTCAAAAGATTTGGTTAGTCTCGTTAAAGGCCTCTTTCAAAACCGTGTGTGTTTTGTGATTGGTGTGGTTCGTGAATAACCGTGTGAATTCTATGTATATGCTTGGTGTTCATGTTGCACTTGGTATTGTGTGTGGACGTATATTATTTCATTTTGGTGCGTTGTGGATTGACGTGGTGTTTTGCTAAGTGTTTGATGCCTCTGGGCGAATTGTTTGAATATCCTTGATGTGATATGTTATTTGTGTGAATGTGTGGATATGGTTGAAGGTCTACGGTGGCACATGGCATGTGATCATGTGGCCAGGATGCAACAAGTGATTGATCCAACCGTGAGAGCCTGAGATAATCTACGGTGGCACATGGCATGTGATCATGTGGCCAGGATGCAACAAGCGATTGATCCAACCGTGAGATGTGTGTGATTTGTTTCGCTAGCCAGCTCGGGAGGGTCCTTCGAGGCCTCGGGTGGGATGTCTGTGGTATCGTCCCGGTCCTAGGCGATGCGCGTGCGTGATTATGTTTCGTTGATTTTTCGTCCGTTGAGGACACGTGATGTTGGGCTTTGACCCTGTAAATTGTTGGTGGTTTCCTATTTGCGAAAACAAAACGTTTGGGCTGTGACCCTATTGATTTTTGGAAAGAGAAGGATTTTATAATCCTAAATTGTTTTCTATTAAAACTCTCGATGGCATTTTAAACTGTTTTGTAAATTGTTTCCCTTATTTGCGATCTTTCAGTTTTGGTAATGTTTACCCAAACTCTTGCCTCGGGAAGTACTTTTCCTTACGTTTGAACCTTTGAGGATTCCTGATTATTATTGTTCTTGGAACTTGTATTGTATGGCTCGTATTTTTGCACTTGTACTTGCACTAGCAAAACAGTGGAGTTTTGATAACCCCCGAGTATTCGGGGGGTGGATGTCTATTTTTGCATTCAGGTTTTGGAGCATAGCACAGGGTCGGCACGAAGGATGATGAAAGATGAACGATACTAATCACACGAGGATCCGTTCTTTGTCGTATTGGTCTAGTTGTATTTTCTTTTCCGTTGCAGTATATTTTCCCGTTATGCGGGTGTGGTTGTATTTTGACCTGCGTGGGCATGAGTTGTATGTATTTGTTGAAAGACCAAATCGGTCTACTGAGTCATTTTAGCCTTAAAGGCGAGGTTTAGATGTTTGATTTTAGTTATCAGCCTGGTAGATCCTCGAGGAGAGGGTCTACGGCGTGTAATATCCCTGAGCGGATTTGGGGGTGTTACATATTACACGCCGTAGAACCTTTCCTCAAGGATCTACCAGGCTGGTAACAACATATAACAACTCAACAATGCCTTTAAGGCTAAAATGACTCAGTAGACTAATTTGGTCTTTCAATAAATACATACAACTCAACCTCATTACATGCCCACGCAGGGGTCGAATACAACACACTCCCGTACAATGGGAAAGAATACTGCAGCGGAAAATAAACTATAACTAAACCAGTGACATCATACGGATCCTCGTGTGATTAGTATCGTTCATCTTTCATCATCCTTCATGTCGACCCTGTGTTATGCTCCCAAACCTGAATGCAAAGACAGACATCCACCCCCTGAATACTCGGAGGTTAGCAAAACTCCACTGTTTTGCAAGTACAAGTATAAGTGCAAAAATACGAGTCATACAATTCACATTCCACGAATAACAATAACCAGGAATCCTCAAAGATCCAAACGAAACGAAAAGTACTTCCCGAGGCAAGAGTTTGAGAAAACATTCCAAAACCGAAAGATCACAGATCAATGGAAATAATTTATAAAACAGTTTAAAATGCCATCGAGAGTTTAAATAGAAAACAATTTAGGATTATCAAATCCTACTTATCAAAACCCAAAAGACGAAAGGGGTCACCGCCCCAAAGGTTTACTTTCCGTAAAATGACCTTTACCAAACCGTTGGGATTTTAGCCCCAAATCTCATCAACTCACAGTACACGAGAACGACAACAAGGTTCGTATTCCAACATCAAAATCCACAATTAAAGGATTTAACACAAACAACAAAATACTCTAGTGCCATCCTAGCCAAGTAAGCCAAACGAACAACTTACCTCTTACACACTTAGTCGATGCATGCAATCATGAAAACCGATCAAAATACTCGTTTCCAGAAATGCTAATAATCCAAATCACATTGTAAAATGCACCACAATTAACCGCGGACCCACAGCTTCGTGGACCCCTACCGAGACCCTGTCGGATCTAACTCGTAGTGGTTAAAAGCAAGCTCGCGGTTCCACAGCTTCGTGGAGCACTACCAAGACCCCGTCGGATCTAAATCGTAGTGAGCATACACACACACACGTTACTCATGCAATACTAACATGCTAAGAATGTAAGTTCATCAAGAATACTTACTAGGGATGGCCACTTATCCGACACCATTATCAAACTCTTCAAAACCCAATAACAAGATTAAACACGGAATACACGATTCCATACTTTAAATAACAGGGGTATCATCAAAGCCTTCGACGTTCAAAATAATCAAATCATAATCAATTCCCAAAACACACCGTTCACAAAACACACATGCATTTTGGAAGAGAGCCTTTAACGAGGCCAAAAAAATCTTTTGGAAATTCATTTTAAAATAACCAAACAAACACACCGAGACAACCACCGATCAATCATATCTACAAAAACGAGAAGCGTATGAACAAGGTACTTGCCTCGAATAACCACAACGCGGAGAATCGACCGAAGTATGTTGGCACGAACCGACTACGAACCCGCCGACTCCACCGAACACCAACTCGCGATAATAAACTACAAAGGACAATAACAAGAATGAAATGAATTCCATAGCACGACTCAAAGCCATTGAATTCAAAGAACAAATGACGAAAGTTCAAGTGTTTCCCCCAAAACGGCCAAGAACACGATTCGCCCCGTCAAAACACGAAAACGGAATTCCAAAACGAAATATGGATATACAATCCATAGGATATCATTTAACCACAATCGATCCATCAAAAACGGATGGAAAACGAGATCGAGAACAAATTCCCCAAAAAGTCGATTCGAAGGAAATCAAGAAATATACTTCGATTCGACGAAGAACAATGGATTAAATGATGTTAAATACAAGATTACTACCAAGATTAATCATACCCATCATGTATCAATCAACAATACGGAACGAATCGGACAAAAATGCAAAAACCCCCAAATTAAAGAATTTAGGGTTCTAAGAAGAGATTACCTTGATTCGCTGGATCAAAGGATGATATAGGATGATCAAACAATGATATGAACTCAAGAACTTCATGGATTTGTTGTTCAACAACATGGATTCGCCTCCTCCGAAGCTCCAGCCGCGGATCGAAAAGAAAGGAAATGAAAAACGAGTGAAAATGAGGTTGTTCTGCCACATTTATACTGGGCCGGACTAGCGTGCGCTAGGCTGCCGAGCTAGCGTGCGCTATCGGCGAAATGGCGTGCGCTATCGGCCCAGGCCGCAATCCAGAGACCTCCTGGACTAGGCTGCCGAGTAAGCGCAGCCTTTCCGGCCGTGGCGTGCGCTACCTACGGTCGAAGGCGTCGCAGTTGTCCGGCGATGGCGTGCGCTAACTGCCGATCCACCAGAGTCCAGAGCCTCACTACTCCTACTGCCCAACCCGATAGCGTGCGTCAGCCGACTGCATAACGTGCGCTACTCCTGCCGGTTAGCGCACGCAGCCTTCCGGCAGTAGCGCGCGCTACGTCGGTTCCTGCCGCGTCAGCCCGGCCAGTGCCCGCAACCGTCCGGCCAAGACCCGCCACCGTCCGTCCAGCTGCTCAGCCACCATGACCCGACGACTCGATTTCCGAAAACGTACGGAACGAACACGACGAAAAGCTCGTGGACAACATCAACGACCCGAAATGAAAACATAATGCAATAATTCATTATACGCGACCAAGAAAAGGGTCGAGACAACAAATACAGATACGGATACCCATAACTTTGGGTAAATTACAAAATGGCCCAAAACGCCCGAAAATCACGATACGTGATCGAATAACCAAACCGAAGTTCACAACACGTCTAAAAAAGTTAAACGGGCTTACGGGAAACTCGAAACAGTAGTTTCAAACGAGATTCGCAAGAATCGAACCTAAATGCGGAAAAGTCGCCAAAAATCACGGAACTCAACAAAACGACACCGAAACGAACTCGGACGATAAAAAGTGCAGAATTAATCATTCTCAAAATTATGAAACGGTCCCAAGCGAGTCGTCAAAATGAACTCTTGACAAAAAAGAAAACTACAGAGATCCGAAATTACGGGTATTACACACTACCCTCCTTAAAAGAAGTTTCGTCCCGAAACTTAAAACATGTAGGGAGAAGCAATATCCGCCAGGAAAACTCAACGAGATACACAAGAAACGCGTAACTTATGCCCATCGGCGAAATGTTACAAGCAACGCAAAGGAATATACGGCGTGAAAACACGCTCCACGACGGCTAACATAACGCCACCGGTAGAGACATAATAAAATCAACAAGTGATAAGCGTCATCAAACAGATAATACAATCGAGTCGATTATTCGAACAATCACAAAACACAACAAACGAAAATCAATATGATTGACCAACCCAATGGTACATCAATCAAAACGCGAGCCAATCGCTGAACAAATACGAAATTCCACCGCCCAAGGGTTGGAAGATCGAAAACGAGACTAATTTCCCGAACTTAAGGGAATTACGAAGGACTCTGAATGTTAAACAATCACAACACGAGATCAATAAAAACCGAATAATCGAACGATCGAGACAACAAAAATCGAACTATCATGTTCGAATCACGAAGAACAATAAAATTCAAACAACAACTCCCAGGTTCACGTCTCGGCTCGAGACAATATATGATCCGGTGAAAACAACAGGATGTGATTCACATAAGATCCACAGGAAAGGGAATAGTAATTGAAAAGTCACAACGACAAACGAGTCATCCTGAAACAATACCACACTCGTTCGATCAACAAAAACAAGGGACAGGGCAAGCTCAGAAAATGTTAACGAGCATAAACGAGTCGACAGAGTCGAAAACACGGGGGTTCCAAATCCGATCCACTTCGAATAAAAGATCTAATAGAACCAAATTATGTCACTTCCGAACAAGGTTCACAAGAATGGAACCAAACTTGAAAAAGTCACGGCGATAACCAGATCGACCCACAACAAGATCACACCTCGTTCGGACGATGAAACCGAAATACAGAACAAGTTCATAAAGTATCAACAAACATGAGCGAATCGATAGGATGGAGAAAGAGAAAATACAGAAGTCAAAATAGTACGGGTATTACCTTCGACCTCGTCCAAGAAATTCACAAAAATGGGAGCAAGGTAACAAGACATTAAACAACCGACACATAACGGAACAATCACCGATGCACACGGTCATGCCAAACCAAGCTCTAACAGCTCACACATGCGCGACAACGCATAAATCACTACGAGGTGGCAACATTCAACACCAACATCCCACCTCTCACAGAGGGCTAACACAACAAATGTGTGGAAAACGACTCAACGCTCACACCGCCAATTCGATCATACTCGGGAGCAAACATCATAATGACAATGCGAACATCATACATACAAACCCAGCCCTCAAACGGGAATGGATAGGTTTTAAAAACGAAAACCTCATTTTGAAAATAATTTAGAAGAACACCGGTTAATCTTGAGTATTACCTTTCAAAAAAAAGTACAAACGTGAAACATCGTTATCGAGACTTTGGAGAACCATTTCGCATTTGATAAAAATGAGGACACTTTCTCTTAGTGAAAACTTTCAGAATATTTGACCCTCGGGTCTAAGTAAAAGTATTTCTAAAATATTGAAAATATCTCAAAACATTTTGGTCCTCGAGGTAGAAGAATTTTGAAACATATTGTGGCACCTTTGATGTACCACGAGAAAATAATTCATTTTAAAATTACGTCTCGAAATTTATTTTCTAAGATACTCAAGGTTTTCAAAGGTAATTCAATGGGCTAGAATGCCTAAAAATTTCAGGTAATTACACGAAACATTATAGCGCCGTGGGTCCCGCGCCGGAACTCACCACGCTAAAAACCATTTACAACGTCAAAAAGGCCGATAACGGTAATATTTCAAAAACTTACAAAAGTCATTTACAAAATACTAAATACCGTCATAAGAATTTCGCCAAAACGATCAAGGCCATAATGCCACAAACTCGGTTAATGGAATCGGTTTTCGAAATAGAACTCAGTCGGTAAAATACCGAAAGCCATTACAAAAGAACTCACGCAGCGGATAAAAGAAATAAAGTCAAACATGCACAATCCAGCAACACTACTCCTCATATGAACGAAATATGAGGGTCAGATAACCGCGTATCAAGAAATCAAAATCCATAAGAGGATTCTGTCACTTAACAAATAATCATAAAAATAGCTCGTGTCACACGAGGCACAACACAAAGAAGGGAGACTTACATCCACAGGTCGCACGAAGATGATGATCGCCCCACGATACTAATCACGACCAACAAACTCAGACGACGCGTCGCGACACGACTTAGTCAGACAAAATCCGACGAGACAAAACTCAACAGAAACCACTGACCCGACAGCCTAGGTTTCCACAACCTAATCTCCGATACCATTTATGTAACACATCCAATCCGCTCAGGGATATGACACGCCGTAGAACCTTTCCTTAAGGATCTACCAGGCTGGTAACAACATATAACAACTCAACAATGCCTTTAAGGCTAAAAGGACTCAGTAGACCGATTTCGTCTTCCAATAAATACATACAACTCAACCTCATTACATGCCCACGCAGGGGTCGAATACAACACACTCCCGTACAATGGGAAAGAATACTGCAGCGGAAAATAAACTATAACTAAACCAGTGATATCATACGGATCCTCGTGTGATTAGTATCGTTCATATTTCATCATCCTTCGTGTCGACCCTGTGTTATGCTCCCAAACCTGAATGCAAAGACAGACATCTACCCCCCGAATACTCGGGGGTTAGCAAAACCTCATTGTTTTGCTAGTACAAGTATAAGTGCAAAAATACGAGTCATACAATTCACATTCCACGAATAACAATAACCAGGAATCCTCAAAGATCCAAACGAAATGAAAAGTACTTCCCGAGGCAAGAGTTTGAGAAAATATTCCAAAACCGAAAGATCACAAATCAATGGAAATAATTTATAAAACAGTTTAAAATGCCATCGAGAGTTTTAATAGAAAACAATTTAGGATTATCAAATCCTAGTTATCAAAACCCAAAAGACGAAAGGGGTCACCGCCCCAAAGGTTTACTTTCCGTAAAATGACCTTTACCAAACCGTTGGGATTTTAGCCCCAAATCTCATCAACTCACAGTACACGAGAACGACAACAAGGTTCGTCTTCCAACATCAAAATCCACAATTAAAGGATTTAACACAAACAACAAAATACTCTAGTGCCATCCTAGCCAAGTAAGCCAAACGAACAACTTACCTCTTACACACTTAGTCGATGCATGCAATCATGAAAACCGATCAAAATACTCGTTTCCGGAAATGCTAATAATCCAAATCACATTGTAAAATGCACCACAATTAACCGCGGACCCACAGCTTCGTGGACCCCTACCGAGAACTTGTCGGATCTAAACCGTAGTGGTTAAAAGCAAGCTCGCGGTTCCACAGCTTTGTGGAGCACTACCGAGACCCCGTCGGATCTAACCCGTAGTCAGCATACACACACACATTACTCATGCAATACTAACATGCTAAGAATGTAAGTTCATCAAAAATACTTACTAGGGATGGCCACTTATCCGACACCATTATCAAACTCTTCAAAACCCAATATCAAGATTAAACACGGAATACATGATTCCATACTTTAAACAACAGGGGTATCGTCAAAGCCTTCGACGTTCAAAATAATCAAATCATAATCAATTCCCAAAACATACCGTTCACAAAACACGCACACATTTTGGAAGAGAGCCTTTAACGAGGCCAAAACAAATCTTTTGGAAATTCATTTTAAAATAACCAAACAAACACACCGAGACGACCACCGATCAATCATATCCACAAAAACGAGAAGCATATGAACAAGGTACTTGCCTCGAATAAACACAACACGGAGAATCGACCGAAGTAGGTTGGCACGAACCGACTACGAACCCGCCGACTCCACCGAACACCAACTCGTGATAATAAACTACGAAGGACAATAACAACAATGAAATGAATTCCATAGCAAGACTCAAATCCGTTGAATTCAAAGAACAAATGACGAAAGTTCAAGTGTTTCCCCCAAAACGGCCAAGAACACGATTCGTCCCGTCAAAACACGAAAATGGAATTCCAAAACGAAATATAGATATACAATCCATAGGATATGTTTAACAACATCATTTAACCACAATCGATCCATCAAAAACGGATGGAAAACGAGATCGAGAACAAATTCCCCAAAAAGTCGATTCGAAGGAAATCAAGAAATATACTTCGATTCGACGAAGAACAATGGATTAAATGATGTTAAACACAAGAATACTACCAAGATTAGTGGTACCCATCATGAATCAATCAAAAATATGGAACTAATCGGACAAAAACGCAAAACCCCCCAAATTCAAGAATTTAGGGTTCTTAGAAGAGATTACCTTGATTCGCTGGATCAAAGGATGATATAGGATGATCAAACAATGATATGAACTCAAGAACTTCATGTATTTGTTGTTCAACAACATGGCTTTGCCTCCTCCGAAGCTCCAGTCGCGGATCGAAAAGAAAGGAAATGAAAAACGAGTGAAAATGAGGTACATTACGCCACATTTATCTCGGGCCGGACTAGCGTGCGCTAAGTCGCCGAGCTAGCGTCGCTTCTCGGCCGTGCCGCAATCCGAGACCTCTGGACTAGGCTTTCGGCCAGTGTAGCGCGACCTTCCCGGCCGTAGTGTGCGCTACTGCCGTAGCGTCTTGCATGTCCGAAGCGATGGCGTGCGCTAACTGCGATCCACCCGAGTCCGAGCCTCACTACCCCTACTTCCTGCACCGAGCGATGGCGTCGTCGGCCGGCCATAACGTGCGCTACTCCTGCCGGTTAGCGCACGCAGCCTTCTCGCAGCGATGGCGCTACGCGGTTCTGCCCGCGTCATCGGCCATCCCTGGCCGGCCCGCAACCATCCGGCCAAGACCGGCCACCGTCCGGCCAGCTGCTCAGCCGCCATGACCCGACGACTCGATTTCCGAAAACATACGGAACGAACACGACGAAAATCTCGCGGACAACATCAACGACCCGAAATGAAAACATAATGCAATAATTAATTATACGCGACCAAGAAAAGGGTCGAGACAACAAATACAGATACGGATACCCATAACTTTGGGTAAATTACAAAATGGCCCAAAACGCCCGAAAATCACGATACATGATCAAATAACCAAACCGAAGTTCACAACACATCTAAAAAAGTTAAACGGGCTTACGGGAAACTCGAAACTGTAGTTTCGAACGAGATTCGCAAGAATCGAACCTAAGTGCGGAAAAGTCGCCAAAAAACACAGAACTCAGCAAAACGACACCGAAACGAACTCGGATGACAAAAAGTGCAGAATTAATCATTCTCAGAATGCTGAAACGGTCGCAAGCGAGTCGTCAAAATGGACTCTTGCCAAAAAAAGAAAATTACCGAAATCCGAAATTACGGGTATTAGAGATGGGCTAGCTCTTGGAACATTTCCTTAAGTTGACCCATCATTTCATAAGCTTCCATGTCCTCGAACTATATTTGTAGCTCCGAGTTCATGTTTGCTATTCCATGTCACATCCAAAGAATCATTCATATGCTTACTATAAGCATCTTTTTGAACTTTGGTGGTGGTTGATTCCGGTTCATCAGGAATTGGGTTTTCTAGAATGTACTGCTTCTTTTCAGCTTTAAGAAGAATTCTCAAGTTCCTTGACCAATCAAGGTAATTAGTGCCAGAAAGTTTTTCCTTGTCAAGAATTGGTCGCAACGAGTTTGTATTGATTGACGCCATTTATTCTACAATATTAATATGCAAAGTTATTCGTGAGATATATTGATTTTAAAATCTAACGATCATGTAAATGCAAGCACAGCTTAGGCATGTCCCTCGCAAATAAAAGAAGTTTAGTTTTTATCAATAGAGATGACATCTTATATCAACATGTTAGTCTCAAATATTATGTATCACATACACAGCTTTGGCATGTCCCATGTAATTAAAGATGTTTTAGATTATCATTTGAGATGACATCTTATGTCGTTTTAATCGTATTAATCCCAAATAAGCCATAGGTCCAAAACCGTTTTGTATAACCTATATAAGTCTTAACCATTTAAAATATATGTATAAGCTTGTTTATTCATCTCGTCTCCTTAAGATAAAATCCACACACCCTGCTTTGGCAGACCCATATTAGAAATGATTGAAAGTTTGACGAGTGTTTTGAAATGGTTGGCTTTTGTGACTTATGTTCCATATTAATTGATTTAATAAAATTATTTTATCAAAATTGATTATCTCAAAATTATTACCATGTATCTCATACATGTAAATATTTTAATGAGTTTTATTTATTCGGCAATAACGATTATTAAGCAAATAAGATAAATATGATGTATCTCATACAATCATATGCAATGTAAATATGATGCATATCATACATTCACATGAACAATTAGGTGTGGTGTGGTATAGCCATATAACCTATTATGATATTCATTAATATCATTAGGTCAGTTGGTGTAATCATCGATAACGACTTTCTTCCTGAACTCCTTGTATGTTGCTCGTCTCCTTTGTCTTCCTTTTTATAGCTAGAACTATTCTAAACTATATCTAAATTTAGTAATAGAAACCTCGAGTTACATTCGAGGGGAGTAAGATGAGAAGAGAAATTACAACAAGATAATAAGAAGGCATGACCTACAAGTCGTATTATGAATATTACAACTATAATCAAATCATCAATCTAATTGATCTAGTACGGCTATACCAACCACGGTGCATTAACTATTAAAGCATTCACAAGCACATATAATATATAAAATGTACCAAATATCGACCATCGATATATATAATATATAAAATATGCCATATATCGACAATTAATAAGTTATTAAGTTCTGAGGCCTTAAATTCGAACCGGGTAAAACAGGAAACAAATTTTCAAGAATACACGAAGAAAACGAGGCCGAAACGGGTCCGGAAATGGCCTGGACCGCGGTCCCAAGAACCAGTCCTCGCAGTCGGATCGCGATCCGCTACTCCAGGCTGCTCGGCAGGCCCTGGCCGGTACCGCTCGGCAGCGCACGGCATATGTAACACCTCCAAGATATTCAGGGTATATTATAGCGCCGTGGATCTCTACATGGGACCCACTAGGATAGACGACCAAACATACTCATCAACTCACGGAAACAACATAAAAATATCTCATCATAAAGATGCAAAGCAATAACAATCCACCCGGTTCAACCGGTCAAACAACATCACAACCACCTAATGGAAACATAATGGATGAAACAGTTCAATCCTAACAATTAAAAGCTCCTAAGTACTCGAGTACTCCTATTAGTTTATAAGACGACAATCAATCAAGAGATAGAAAACAATAAAACACCATTCATGCACAATAATCACGCACGGACATCATCCGTGTACTGGTCCAATGCCCGTTCGTCTCGAAGAACCTGACCTGAAATTCATAAAACGAATTTCCCCAAAATGGGTCCCCAAAGGGGTTAGAAATTACGCTAGTACAAGTAACCAAATGAACAACTTACATCTTACACATATAGTCAAAGCATGCAATAATGAAAACATCGGTTGAAACACACATTTCCGGAAATGCCAATAATCCAAAACACATTTATAAAATGCACCACAATTAACCGTCGATCCATGTCTCTGTGGACCCCTACCGAGATCCCATCGGATCTAACCCGTAGTGGTTAAAAGCAAGATCGCCGATCCACATCTCTGTGGACCCCTACCAAGACCCCGTCGGATCTAACCCGTAGTGAGCATACACACACACACACACACCATTTCTCGTGCAATATTACCATGTCAAGATTGTAAGTTCATAAGGGTACTTGCCTCGATCAAAAGACAGTGACATAAACGGAAAGGAAGAATCAAACACGACTGCTAGGAACGGGCGAAACCGAACCTAACGATTCGAAGAATACAATCACAATCATTTTTAAACAAAAACAGAAATGGAATACACCCGAAAACCCGCCTACGATTCATGTATATTCGTAAAAGAACAACAACGAGGGCGAACCACAACCAAACCCTCTCGATTACGCAAATACCACGAAATATACCATGAATCTGTAGGGAAATCAAGAATACCAACAAGATTAATCATATTCATCATGAATTAATCAACAACACGGAACGAATCGAACAATACAATCGAAAATCCCCAAATTACCCAAAAGTAGGATTTTAAGAGATTACCTTGGATTAGGATGAAGGATTCAAGTAGAAGTCGATAATCTATAACAAAAACTCGAAGTGAAACGATCTCTCCAAGTTGAAGATGCCAAAATCGCCCTGAAATCGCCCCTAAAATCGCCCTATACGTGAGGAAGAAGAAGAAGGGGGAGGAAATGAAATCCTCTCCCGAAACCCTGTTGAAATAGTGCAGAAAAGACCCGTGTGCTGCGACCCGGTCTGAGTGTGCCGAGGCCCGCAGCTAAAAATAGCGAGCAGGTTTTACACTAGGGCTGCGGCCCGAAATGATGCGTGCCGCGGCACGCAGTACATTCGGCCTGGCCAACATCTGAGATCAGGCTGTGCTGTGGCTCACAGTCCCCTGTGCCGTGGCACACACTGTTTGAGTCCGAAAATGATGAAAAACGACCCCAAAACAGGATATAATCGATCAACGCCTAAACCCAACCATTTAAAGGCCTAAAAGGACTATCACGAACCCTCAAATGGTGACTTCACGTCAAACACGGTAGGCCCAAACACGACGGTAACATCAAATGATCCGAAAAGAGAACAAACGCAAGGGGAACTCAACTTTGGGATATTAGAAAACGGCCCAAAACATCCAAAACACACGATACAAGATCGAAACAACGACGAAAGCTCACAACAGGTATAACAACATGATACGGGACTGTGGCAACCTATAAACAGTGGTTCAGAACAACAGTTACGGGAATCGAACGATATAGCGATGGAATGACATTAAACACAGAATTGAGTAAAACAAATCCAAAACAAGCTCATATGACAAAATGTCCGGTATTAAATATTCTCGAAATATCGATACGGTTACAAGCGAGTTGCTAAAAGCGAAAAATACACCACAGATGAAAATAGCGGGAAAAGAAAAATGCGGATTTTACATTCTACCCCCCGAAAAATAAGTTTCGTCCCGAAACATAAGAAACAAACAACTCGGGGTACCTAGCACATATGCAATCCTCGGTTTCCCAAGTTGCCTCCTCGACACCATGCCTCGACAACTGCACTTTGACCAAAGGGATGGCCTTATGCCTCAGTCGCTTCTCACGGTGCTCCAAAATCTTCAAGGGACGCTCCTCAAAAGTAATATCCTCGCCAATATCGATCTCACCATAGTCGATGACATGACTAGGATCCATGACATATTTCCTCAGTTGGGAAACATGGAAAATGCTATAAACATGGCTCAAAGCCGGGGGCAACGCCAAACGGTAAGCTAATTCGCCGACTCTCTCGAGAATCTCGAAAGGTCCAATAAATCTCGGACTCAACTTCACCATCTTCCCGAAACGCAAAATTCCCCTCGTCGGCGACACCTTCAGCAAAACGTGGTCTCCCACCTCGAATTCTAAAGGTCTACGATGGACGTCGGCATATAACTTCTGTCGGCTCTAAGCAGTCAACATCCTTTCCCAAATCAATTCCACCTTCCGCCTCGTCTCTAAAATGATATCCGGTTCGGTCCTGACCAAATCGGATGCCTCATTCCAACAAATCAGTGATCAACAACGCCGCCCATAAAGTGCCTCATACGGTGCCATGCGAATCGACGCGTGCCAACTATTGTTGTATGTGAACTCGATCAACGGTAAATGCTCCTCCCAGTCACTGCTCCAATCGAGAGCACAAGCGCGCAACATATTTTCAAATGTTTAGATAGTGCGCTCCGACTGTCCATACGACTGAGGGTGAAAAGAAGTACTCAGATGCAAATGACTACCCAGCGCCTTATGCACTGCCTGCCAGAAAGTGCGATACGAAACGGCCATCCCGATATGAAACAATAGACTTTGGAGTATCGTGAAGTCTCACAATCTGCGTAATAAACACCCGAGCCAACTTTTCCGGACCCCAAGTATCGTTGATGCCTAGAAAATGTGCCAACTTGGTCAGACGATCCACAATCACCCAAACCATGTTCATGCCCGATCTCGATCATGGCAAACTCGTGATGAACTCCATCGAAATATCTTCCCATTTCCATTCCGAAACGGGAAGCGACTGCAATAACCCAGTCGGTCGCTGATGCTCGATTTTGACCTGCTGACAAGTTAAACATCTCACTACACACCGTGAGACCTCCTCCTTTATATCATTCCACCAAAAATTCCTCTCCAAGTCCATGTACATCTTACTCGAACCAGGATGAACGGAGTAAGGAGTAGCATGGGCCTCCCGCAAAATACTCTGTCGTAATTCCGAGTCATTCGGCACACGAAGTCGATTCTGGAATCTCAATGCGCCATCTTCGTGGATCAGAAACCCAGGAGACTTTCCCTTAAGGACATTCTCTCGTTGAGTAATCATCGGATCCTCCAATTGCTTCAGTTTAATTTCATTGACCAACGACAACGAAATCTCCAAAGCGCAAAGTTTCCCGACAACTCCCGGCAACACAATCTCATCACTCAGCTCAATCAAACCCCATTGAAGCTCAGATCGAGATGTAAGCATCTCGAGCGTCTATAACACAATCGGTTTCCGACTCAAGGCATCGGCCACGACGTTCGCCTTGCCCGAATGATAAAGGATTTCGAGGTCATAATATTTTATCAACTCCAACCACCTCCTCTGCCTCATATTCAACTCCCGCTGAGTGAATATGTACTTCAAACATTTATGATCGCTAAAAATCTGACATGCGAATACAAACAGATAATGACGCCAAATCTTGAGTGCGAAAACAATTGCCGCTAACACCAAATCGTGAGTAGGGTAGTTAAGCTCATATGGCCTCAACTGTCTCGATGCATATGCAATGGCCTTGCCATGCTGCATCAATACGCGCCCAAGACCCTGACCCGAAGCATCACTATAAACAACAAAACCCTCATTGCCACACGGCAATGCTAAAACCGGGGCTGAATTTAAACGCCTCTTCAGCTCCTCAAAACTCGCCTGCCTCTCGTCATTCCAGACGAACGTCTCGGATTTCTAAAGCAACTGCGTAAGTGTAACACCCCCGATATATTCAGGAATATTACAGCGCCGTAAATCCTTTACATAAGGATTTACAAGGCTGAAGAATTGAACAGGCATCAAAAGGTACTAACGAATGGAAATAACGGAATTACGGTACAACAATTCTGACCAAATACAGAAATAGTACAATTGTTCAACAGAACTCAATAATACATCACCAAATTCAAATCCATCACAAATGACTTCGTACTCGAGTACTTATTGAAATAACGAATAAACAACAGATAAATAAACCCGGTCGGGACATCACTCTGCACCCTCGTCGTCATACAGTTCCAGTGGTTGTTTCCCCGCTCTCCTGGATCCTGAACACAAACAAAATGTTCACCCCCGAAGGGGTTAGCACAACGATGCTAGTACAAGTACCACAACATATTATTCATATCTCACGAAGAATAATAACGTAAACGACAAAGTACCAACGAGTCTTCTCCTACGAGAAACTCAAACATAACATACACAACTGATAATCACAACATGATATCATAACATACACATGGTAATTCCATCGATCCAGCGTTCACTGCCTAGAACCCACGATGATCCCGTCAGACCAACCCGTGGTGGAAAAACCCGTCCGATGATCTAGCGCACGCTAGCATAGATCCCCCGATGATCCAGTCGGACCAACACGAGGTGGACATACAACAACGACATACATGCACGACAATATGTATAACAACAATACATAAAACAAATAAAGTACTTGCCTCGATTTGAAGACAAGAATAATACTTCCACGAAAATGAACACTCGAAGGTCATCCTCCTCAATCAATCACGTAACGAGACCAAACCTTAACAAAAGAAATGATATAGGATTTATCTCACGTCGTATGAATGTTTAACAATTCGATTCACGGCCAAAAGTTCATAAAATGCAATCTGCCCGAACTACTTAGCGCACGCTAAGTACTCTGTGTAGCGTGCGTTAAGTCTGCCCGATAGCGCACGCAAACAACAAAGACTAGCGTACGCTAACTATGCATGGTCAGTACTTCACTGACCAGTCAACTGACTCGTCTGATGGTCTAGCGTACGTTACGTACCAAACGTAGCGCACGCTGACTCGTGCTCGATAGCGCACGTTAAGCTTCATAGCATAGCGTGCGCTATCTATGCATGGCGATTATCACGAGCGAACTGTTCTTGCCATGATCGAAACAATGAAATCTTGCGTGATAATTCATGTTACTTCCATGAATACCATGTTCATACCCTTATGAATGATTTTACGGATAAAGACAACTTCGGATTCAAGGATACGCATACCAATTTAAAACCATATTCCATTCCGACTTCAAATCTTCATACGACAATTTGAAAATCTTAACGGTTGATATCAACACCTCTATATCAATCCATATTATCATGCTGAAGTTGATAAACGTTCTATCTATACTAGATAAATCCTTCCATGATCAAACCTTTAGATTTATCTAACAATAAGGATGTTAACGTCTAGTCCAAGATTACTATGAAATCATCTATTAGATTCGGTTTACCAATGATAGAAGCTTCTCTTCACATATTCAGTGTAATAAGATTCGAATCATGATGATTATAATCAAGGTATTTAAGGCTTATTCATCTCACCATTCCAAACATGATATACTTGGATAATTCATCTATGAAAATCCATATCTTGTTAACATGATCATCCAAATCGTTAAAATCCAACTCTAAGTCTTGAGATAGATTGAACATACCTTAATATGATGAAAATCACTGAACCGTAAGGTAGAATCCAACTCCGGTTGGTTGTATGCCACTCCAAGGTGCTATTCCTCCTCAATGATTACTCCCAAGTGATAACCAATGTATAAACACCAACAATATGTGTTCTAAGTATGTAGGAGAATATATCAGCTCTCTGGCCTCTCAAGTATGCAGAAGGAACGAGTAAAATGTAGGCCAAAACGAGTTGTTGTCCCATTTATAATATTCTGCATTTTAACAAGTTAGCGCACGCTACTAAGCATTCCTTAGCGTGCGCTAATAATGGTTGACTTCAGAATTGTCCGGGTGCGTCATGGAATCTTATCCGACCCATGTCACCGGCGCATGTGCTTCATTGTCAGCTCAATAATTGAGTCCTTAGCGCACGTTACTCCTATCTGCATAGCGTGCGCTAATAATAGCCCGATAGCGCGCGTTAAGATACATTCTTAGCGTGCGCTATCATGAGGTTGCATGAGCAATTTTGCATGTTTCTATACTTATGTACAATGATATTAATGCACGAAATATCATACTCCAATAATCAAAACCACCAATCCGAATTATACAGGGTTTGAATACAGATTAAATACACCGTAATAAATCCGGATATTACATACTCTCCTACTAAAAAAGAGTTTCGTCCCGAAACTCAAGACGAAAATAACTCAGGATATCTAGACTTCATATCAGCTTCCGTTTCCCAGGTGGCTTCTTCCATTCCGTGACGTGACCACTGAACTTTGACCAAAACGATTGGTTTGTTCCTCAGCTGCTTAACTCGACTCTCGAGTATCTTGACCGGTCTTTCTTCAAACGTCCCATCTGCGCGACTTCGATCTCGCGAAATCAATGATATGGTGGGATCTCGTATATACCTCCGCAATCGGGATACGTGGAACACGTTATGAACATGGCATAATGACGGCGGCAATGCCAATCGTATGCCAACTCCCAACTCTCTCGAGGATCTCAAATGGTCCGATATATCTCGGACTCAGCTTTCCTTTCCTTCCAAAACGAAAGATTCCCCGAGTAGGAGAAACCTTCAAAAGTACATGGTCTCCAGTATTGAACTCCAATGGGCGACGGCGTACGTCCGCATAGGATTTCTGGCGACTCTGGGCAGTCAACAACCTTTCACGAATTAAGGCTATCTTCTCTCAAGTCTGCTCGATCAACTCAGTTGCATTCGATCAAGTCCGATGAATCGTCCCAGCATAGGGGCGATCTGCATCTCCTTCCGTATAATGCCTCAAATGGTGCCATCTTAATGGAAGCATGCCAACTATTGTTCTCGGTAAATTCAATCAACGGTAGATGAACTTCCCAATCGTTTGACCAATCTAAGGCACAGGCTCTTAGCATGTCTTCCACCGTTTGTATAGTTCTCTCAGATTGTCAAATCGATCTGCGGGTGATAAGGCATCAAGTTCAATTCGGTCCCCAAGGCCTTATGAATCGCTTTCCAAAGTGAGACACAAACGGCCGTCTCGATCAGAAACAATGGTCTTCGGCGTACCATGCAATCGAACTATCTCCGAAATAAATACTCGTGCCAACCTCTCTGGTCCCCACGTATCCTTAATGCCTAGAAAATGAGCCGATTTGGTTAAACGATCAACTATCATCCAAATCATGTTCATTCCTGTCCTGGTTTTCGGCATATTAGTGATAAAGTCCATCGATATGTCCTCCCACTTCCATTCAGGAATCGGGAGCGGCTTCAACATTCCAGCAGGCCGTTGATGCTCGACCTTAACCTGCTGACAAGTCAAGCATTTCGAAACATAGTCCGCTACGTCTTTCTTCATGTTGCCCCACCAGAAATTCTACTTCAAGTCCTTATACATTTTACTGGTGCCCGGGTGGATAGAATAGGGCGAACTATGAGCTTCCTTCATAATCGTCTGTTTCAGAACATCAACATCGGGAATGCAGAGTCGGTTCTGAAATCTCAAAACTCCATCGTCATGAATTATGAATCCGGGGGACTTTCCTTTGATCACTTCATCATGTAACCGAATCGTCAGAGGATCATCTGCCTGTCTAGATTTGATTTCCTCGGTTAAAGATGAAGTTATCTCCATCACGCACAGTTTTCATTGGACTCTTTGTAACCATACCTCAATTCCTTCACGAATCATCTCTCGCTGAAGGCTAAGTTGGGAGGTTAGCGTCTCGAGCATCTGAATAGAGACAGGCTTGCGGCTAAGTGCATCGGCCACTACATTCGCTTTGCCTGGATGATATAAAATCTCCAAGTCATAGTCCTTAATCAGTTCCAACCATCTTCTTTGCCGCATGTTTAATTCCTTCTCACTGAATATGTACTTGAGACTCTTGTGATCCGTAAAGATCTGACAGTGAGTCCCGTATAGATAATGCCTCCAGATCTTCAAAGCAAAAACTACTGCTGCAAGCTCCAAATCATGTGTTGGGTAATTCACTTCATAAGGTTTCAGCTGTCGTGACGCATAAGCGATCACCTTATCATTCTGCATCAATACGAACCCAAGTCCTTGGTTCGAAGCATCACTGTAAACTATAAATCCTCCAGTTCCCTGTGGGAGTGATAGAATCAGTGCCGTCGTCAATCTCTTCTTTAACTCATCAAAACTAGTCTGACACGACTCGTTCCACTCAAACTTTTGAGTTTTCTGCAGAAGTCGAGTAAGTGGGCGGGAAATTTTAGAAAACCCTTCCACGAATCGACGATAATATCCAGCAAGTCCTAAGAAGCTTCGGACTTGTTTCACGTTCTTTGGAGGCTCCCAATCCATAATTGCTTCGATCTTCTGAGGATCTACTCGGACTCCTTCAGCTGACACTACATGGCCGAGGAACATTACTTGCTTTAGCCAGAATTCACACTTAGAAAGTTTGGCGTACAATTGTTCGTTTCTCAAAAGTTCCAATACAATCCGCAAATGCTGCGCATGTTCTTCCGGACTCTTAGAATACACCAGAATGTCATCAATAAACACGACCACAAATTTATCCAAAAATTCAATGAACACACGGTTCATCAATTGCATAAATACAGCAGGTGCGTTAGTGAGACCAAACGGCATCACTACAAACTCATAATGCCCGTAGCGAGTTCTGAACGCTGTTTTCGGAACATCAGATTCCTTAATCCTCAGCTGATGGTATCCTGATCTCAGATCGATTTTAGAAAATACCGTTGCTCCTTGCAGCTGGTCAAACAGATCATCAATCCGTGGTAACGGATATTTGTTCTTAATCGTCATCTTGTTCAGCTCTCGATAGTCAATACACAGTCGGAGCGATCCATCCTTCTTTCGGACAAAAAGAACTGGCGCTCCCCAGGGTGAAACGCTTGGCTGAATATAGCCCTTATCCAGTAACTCCTCTAGCTGTTTCTTCAGTTCGTACATCTCAGTAGGTGCCATACGATACGGCGCCTTGGAAATCGGTGTGGCTCCGGGTTCCAGCTCAATGGTAAATTCCACATCCCTTCGTGGAGGTAGTCTCGGTAACTCGTCAGGAAATACATCTGGAAATTCGTTCACAACAGGAATGGATGAAAGTCCCACAATTTCGTCTTCTTTCTTCATTGCGTAACACCAGTACCCGGTACAGCCCTGTTTCAACAATTTGACAGCTTTCATCGCCTTGATCAATTTCCCTGAGCTTCCTGGTTTCCACCCCTCGAACAATATTTCGGAACCATCGTCAGCGATCAGCGAGATATTCCTCTTTCGGTAGTTTACAATTGCTCCATACCGATTAAGCCAATCGTCCCCTAGTATCAGGTCGTCTCCTTGCATTTCTATCACGATCAGATTTGAGAGCCACTCTCTGCCTCCAAATGATACAGGGAAATTTCTAGTTTCTAAATTTCCGACAATCCTCTCTCCACTCGGTAAACCAACAACATAAGGTTCACAAGCATGAAAACCGGAAATATTCAAACGATTTACACAAGACAAAGATATGAAAGAATGTGTAGCTCCTGTATCGAATAAAATGCTAACTGGCTGGGAAAGGATCTGGACAGTACCTGATGCGACAGCAGCATCTTGATCGTCTGTCCTCCTCATCTCGTACAGACGTGGGGGAGCAGATCCGGCACTCTATGTCCCCTTTCGGTCCCATTGTCCTCTGCCTAATCCGCGGCCAAAATTCTGAGGCACCTGAACACTTTGTTGCGTCTGTGGAATACTGGTCTCCTTCTGGACTGGCTGTGGTGTACGGGCTCTAAAAGACTTTGCAGCTTCTTCACAAAACACCGCCCGATGTCCCTCTCGTCCACAATCAAAACAAGTCACGGCACGAAGGGGGCAATTCCGTCGATAGTGCCCCGTCTGGGCGCAGTTAAAGCATTTCCTGGTAACATCAGTAATAGTTGATGTCGCTCTGAAGTTCTTTCCGCTCCTAGCTGGGTGCGGAGGTTTCTTGAAAGAGTGAAAGGATGACTGGGCCTTACGGGGCCCGCTGTTCTTGTGCTCTGTAAAAGTACCAGAGACTTTCTGTTTCTTGGATTCCGAAAATTTCTCCATGGCGGCTTCCTTGATCTCATACGCCAACGCCTTATCTTGGTATTGATGGAGTGTGGTACATTCAAATCCGGACATGTACCTCTGGATTTCTGGTTTCATCCTCATATCGAAATAGATCATCATTTCTGCATCTGTTCTGACCAGATGTCGAACAAATGCCAGCTGCTGGTTAAACGTCTTAATCGCCTGGGATACTGACACATCAGAAGGCTGAGTGGAGAAAAACTCCCGAACTTTGGCTTCTCTCACAGGACGAGGGCAATACTGAGCTTCCATCATCAATCTAAACTCTGTCCAATCGGCATCATGGTCTACAAGCCGGATGGCTTCCCACCATTCGGACGCTTCCCCTATCAGAAAATATTGAGCGATAGAGGCTCTCCGGTCGTCTGGGCAGTTGATTCCGGCAAAGATTCTCTCCAGTTCTTTCAACCAATGATCCCAGGTGGGAGTCTCAGAAATACCGTCGAATTTGGGTGGTTGCATCTTCGCCACCTCTTGCAGCCACCGGTCACCTCGATTTCCCATGTCTGGGATCCCTTGCTGTCTCTCTCCCTGCTGTAGTCCCACCGCCACTTGCATTCGGTCCACGACCTGGGCGAACTGAGTCATCTGGTTCACCACTTGACGAAGGATCTCTGGTACAGCATGATCTGGTTCATTATTAATAGATTGTTGCGGCTCGCCTGAGCTATGGCCCGGCGTTAGAAGGCGACGCTTCCCTTTCGGCATTTCTCCGTCCGCGTCCACGACCGCGACCACGTCCACGTCCGCCTCTCAACATACTGTAAGCATAGATACTCAATATACAGGAAACAACATCGTTCTAATATTCGAGTATAAGGAGACACAACATGTAAAGAACAATATAGAGTTTAGGAACTTACAACCACTGTTCGCATGAAGATGTAGGCAGTGCAGTGATGTCATTCACGGCCGGTTACCCCAAAAGACATAAATGACCCCTATTTTAACCCAACGGCCAAGATATCCATAATCTTATCTCCGATACCATATTCTGTAACACCCCCGATATATTCAGGAATATTACAGCGCCGTAAATTCTTTACATAAGGATTTACAAGGCTGAAGAATTGAACAGGCATCAAAAGGTACTAACGAATGGAAATAACGGAATTACGGTACAACAATTCTGACCAAATACAGAAATAGTACAATTGTTCAAGAGAACTCAATAATACATCACCAAATTCAAATCCATCACAAATGACTTCATACTCGAGTACTTATTGAAATAACGAATAAATAACAGATAAATAAACCCGGTCGTGACATCACTCTGCACCCTCGTCGTCATACAGTTCCAGTGGTTGTTTCCCCGCTCTCCTGGATCCTGAACACAAACAAAATGTTCACCCCCGAAGGGGTTAGCACAACGATGCTAGTACAAGTACCACAACATATTATTCATATCTCACGAAGAATAATAACGTAAACGACAAAGTACCAACGAGTCTTCTCCTACGAGAAACTCAAACATAACATACACAACTGATAATCACAACATGATATCATAACATACACATGGTAATTCCATCGATCCAGCGTTCACTGCCTAGAACCCACGATGATCCCGTCAGACCAACCCGTGGTGGAAAAACCCATCCGATGATCCAGCGCACGCTAGCATAGATCCCCCGATGATCCCGTCGGACCAACACGAGGTGGACATACAACAACGACATACATGCACGACAATATGTATAACAACAATACATAAAACAAATAAAGTACTTGGCTCGATTTGAAGACAAGAATAATACTTCCACAAAAACGAACACTCGAAGGTCGTCCTCCTCAATCAATCACGTAACGAGACCAAACCTTAACAAAAGAAATGATATAGAATTTATCTCACGTCGTATGAATGTTTAACAATTCGATTCACGGCCAAAAGTTCATAAAATGCAATCTGCCCGAACTGCTTAGCGCACGCTAAGTACTCTGTGTAGCGTGCGTTAAGTCTGCCCGATAGCGCACGCAAACAACAAAGACAAGCGTACGCTAACTATGCATGGTCAGTACTTCACTGACCAGTCAACTGACTCGTCTGATGGTCTAGCGTACATTACGTACCAAACGTAGCGCACGATGACTCGTGCTCGATAGCACACGTTAAGCTTCATAGATAGCGTGCGCTATCTATGCATGGCAGTTTACTGCTGAGCAGTAAACTGTTCTTGCCATGATCGAAACAATGAAATCTTGCGTGATAATTCATGTTACTTCCATGAATACCATGTTCATACCCTTATGAATGATTTTACGGATAAAGACAACTTCGGATTCAAGGATACGCATACCAATTTAAAACCATATTCCATTCCGACTTCAAATATTCATACGACAATTTGAAAAGCTTAACGGTTGATATCAACACCTCTATATCAATCCATATTATCATGCTGAAGTTGATAAACATTCTATCTATACTATATAAATCCTTCCATGATCAAACCTTTAGATTTATCTAACAATAAGGATGTTAACGTCTAGTCCAAGATTACTATGAAATCATCTATTAGATTCGGTTTACCAATGATAGAATCTTCTCTTCACATATTCAGTGTAATAAGATTCGAATCATGATGATTATAATCAAGGTATTTAAGGCTTATTCATCTCACCATTCCAAACATGATATACTTGGATAATTCATCTATGAAAATCCATATCTTGTTAACATGATCATCCAAATCGTTAAAATCCAACTCTAAGTCTTGAGATAGATTGAACATACCTTAATATGATGAAAATCACTGAACCGTAAGGTAGAATCCAACTCCGGTTGGTTGTATGCCACTCCAAGGTGCTATTCCTCCTCAATGATTACTCCCAAGTGATAACCAATGTATAAACACCAACAATATGTGTTCTAAGTATGTAGGAGAATATCTCAGCTCTCTGGCCTCTCAAGTATGCAGAAGGAACGAGTAAAATGTAGGCCAAAACGAGTTGTTGTCCCATTTATAATATTCTGCATTTTAACAAGTTAGCGCACGCTACTAAGCATTCCTTAGCGTGCGCTAATAATGGTTGACTTCAGAATTGTCCGGGTGCGTCCGCGGGAATCTTATCCGGACCCATGTCCCGGCTGGCGCATGTGCTAGCTGTCCCGCTCAATAATTAAGTCCTTAGCGCACATTACTCCTATCTGCATAGCGTGCGCTAATAATAGCACGATAGCGCGCGTTAAGATACATTCTTAGCGTGTGCTATCACGAGGTTGCATGAGCAATTTTGCATGTTTCTATACTTATGTACAATGATATTAATGCACAAAATATCATACTCCAATAATAAAAACCACCAATCCGAATAATACAGGGTTTGAATACAGATGAAATACACCGTAATAAATCCGGATATTACAGTAAGCGGCCGATCCAGTTTTGAGAAACCCTCGACGAACCTACGGTAGTAGCCAGCCAAACCCAAGAAACTACGGATCTCCTTCACGTTCTTATGCAGTGCCCAATCCAACACTGCCTCGATATTCTGTGGATCTATACGGACTCCCTCGGCTGAAATCACGTGACCTAGAAACATCACCTCCTTCAGCCAGAACTCACATTTCGAGAACTTCACATAGAGTTGCTCGGTCCTCAAAATCTCTAACACCACTCGTATATGATGCGCGTGCTCCACCTCATTCCTCGAATAAATAAGGATATTGTTAATGAATATGACGAAACCCTTATCTAAATACTCGATAAAGACCTTGTTCATCAACTGCATGAACACTGCCGGTGTGTTAGTTAATCCGAAAGGCATAACTACAAACCCATAATGTCCGTATCTCGTCCGGAAATCTGTTTTCAGGACACCAGACTCCTTCACCCGGAGTTGATAGTACCCAACCTCAAATCAATTTTCGAGAATACTGTAGCTCCCTGCAACTGATCGAACTAGTCATCAATCCTCGGCAAGGGATACTTGTTCTTGATGGTCACCTTGTTTAGCTCGCGATAGTCGATACACAAACAGTGAACCATCCTTCTTCCGAACAAACAGAACCGGTGCGCCTCAAGACGAAGCGCTCGGTTGAATATACCCCGACTCAAGGAGCTCACTCAACTGCCTCTTCAACTCAGCCATCTCTGATACTAGTAGGGGGGCTAGTCTCTTCATTTCATTCATGTTTCTTGTTATGTATTTTCCGCTGCACTTCCTTTTGGTTTGTCAATTGTTCAGTGTTGTATATTTTATCTTCATATAAAATATACATGTATTCAGTATTCCCTGGGTGTGATGTATTTGAAACTCCTCATCGGAGTAATTGATGACGTTATGTGGTTCGGTACTACATTTGTTGATGGTTCAAATTAAATACTCGCAAGTGTACGAATCGCTTTTGTAGGAAGCGGAAAGTAACTCCGAGGTCGATCTCTCGAGGAATTGGAAACGGTTTAAAATTCGATAATGTTCGGCAAATAGTCGAATGAACAAAAGTAAAATAAATTAAAATACATCATTGGTTCGATTGGATTACAATTACTAGTGCATAAAATTTAAATAAACTAAGTGGTAACAACACCAATTCAATCATTGGATAAATGAGAGATAACAAAAATGAGATTGATATGGGAATTTAGATTCACCGACACACACGTAATCAATTATTAGTTCCGATACTCAAATAAATAAGGTTTGGGATTATCGATTGCTCACGATTAAAAGAAATCCGTTTGATGGCGGTAATTCTAAAAATCACGATTGTTCTCAACGAAAATAAAGGGATACTCTTTTGATGGGAATGAAACCCTAGCTAACAATCAATTAACCGACTACTTTTGATGAGGTAAATCGTTAAAAGATCGCGCGAAAAAGCTCGAGAACATTCACAATCGTTTCTTTCTGGTCGTTTGATGGCGAACACCGACAAAAACCCCTTATTCGAATTATAATAACAACAATGAAAAAGGTTTGATGATCTAATTCAAAAGTTCTTAAACGAAGAACGAACAAGAGGAACAATCCCAAACTATTTCCCGGAAAATCAAAAGGAACTAACAATCAAAAACATGTGTGTGGCTATATCTAAAAACACATATGAAGTGTTTAGCCACACATGATTGATTCAACAACAATAATGGAAATTGAAGAACAAGACATGGTAAAAACTTCCCTTGTAAATGCCAAAATCGAATTCCAGATGAAAGTTTGATGATCTTCTTTCAAGAACTCTCAACAAAATGATACAAGGAATTAATATATCTCACAAAAGTATTTTTCACTCCAAGAACATACAAGGAAGATGATGAAATAATCTCACTCAATCCTCACTTTTTGGTGTTTTCTCCCTCAATCTTGTGTTTTTCACACAAGAATATCTTCCACAAGATAAGTGTGTCTCACCTAGGGTCTCTACACTTTGTTTTATAGCCAAAAGATGAAGAATAAGGCTTAAAGTTGTGCAAAATTGTCAAGGAAAGTGACATGAGCCGAAAAGTGACACGGCCCGTGTCCTGGGACACGGCCGTGTCGCACTACGCTGGATAAAGGAAAAGGTTCTGTACTGAGGCTCGGCCGTGTCCCATGGCACGGCCGTGTTGTACTGTGCCAAAAAGTGCAAATTGGCCGATCGTGACTCGGCCGTGTCCCAAAAGGCACGGTCGAGTTGTTCTCATCCGGAAAATGCAATTCTCGCTGGAATGAGACCCGGCCGTGTCCCATGGCACGGCTGAGTTGCCTGCCGAGTGCCTGTTGAATCCGACTCGAGTTGCCTGGTGCAGTCTAGTTGAGTTCTTCTATTCCGGTTTTTGGTCTTCTTCAGCTTGATCCTTCGTTCTTGTATCAATACACCTCGGAGTTTAGCATATGATATACCGTTTCGAAGCAAATTTCACGAGGAATTTATATCAAAGGAGAATACATCTCAATTCGGAGTGGAAATTCTGGGATTTAGGAGATTTGACCGATACTGCTTAAATCTATCGTCGTTTAGGCTCTGTTTTAGCTTTTGATCGTCATAAACTCCAATATTAGCTATGAAAGCACATATTTCACCACAATCTTCGCTTGGATACCTATAAATTAAAAACACAACATACCACGCATAAAAGAGAACAAAAATACTAAAAAGCAAACAAAAACACGACTAGATAGAACAGTATGAGTTGATCAAGAATCGACTCATCAAGCCCCCCACAAACTTGAACTTTGATCGTCCCGAGCAATGCATTTTAAAGTAATCACACACAAGGGGGAACTCAATTGTCAAAATACCTCAAAAGACCTCTTCGAAAATTTCATCAATACTCACAAGTAAAATAAGTCGAGTTCTACAAAGTTTTCAAACCTCCGGGGTGCTTTCTTAACATCATAGTCAATATTTGGCAATATAAACCTCACCGGTCAAGTGTATTCACTCACTCTCAAAGTAATAGGGTTAAGCAAACGCTCGGAACTCATTCAATAAAATAAGGAACCCCATAGGCTTGCCAATCGTCTTTATCTCTACCACTGTTTAGTGCATGCAATATTTTCGTGAATCAAAATGGGGTTTACTCGGCTTGTAATGTAGTCTTTGGTCGAGGTGGGATAAATATGGCTAAAGTGACTTGACTCGAGCAATTTTAGAATTTAAATCACCATATTCGCTTTAGAAGCTCAAGATTTTTGAGATTTGCTTCTTTCATCCCCTTAATTATGAACCACTTGTAACAAGCACTATCGAAAGTGAAAAACGCTGCGTCAACCCCTCCTTATTGTTCGTTTTTTTTTTTTTTGCTTGGGTTGATTTAGGATCCGTTTTACGCGAATGTAAACGATGGGTCACATGAATACACCCGGTTACTAGGATCAAAACATACACAACTACTTCCAAGCATACTCATATCTAAGGGATCCGTTTTACGCGAATGTAAACGATGGGTCACATGAATACACCCGGTTATTAAGTTCCCAAAAATAGCAGAGTAATTATTTTCACCAATTCAACACTCCCAACAATATGTATGTCACCCAATGTCACCACAATCTTTGCATCCTCGTCAAAAATATTTTCTAATTGCTCAAGTATGGATCGAAGGATTATAGTAATGGAAAGCTGGATATGTGGTTTGCAAAAATGAAATAGATAATGACCTCAATTGGGTTTATTTAAGTAATGATCAAATGTTGGGTTGGCCAAAATCGAAGGGTTAGGATCAAAGGCGCCAAAAATCATTTTCACTCAATTTGCACATACACACACCAGTGGTTTTAAACAAGATACCAAGGCAAGTTCTAGAGTTTTAAATCAAGAATGAAACACTCGACAATGAAACTTGCATTTTAGAAAATGCACGAATGCTCAATAGCTCACAAGTAGGTTTGCTCATACCTCCAAGATATTAAAACCACTTATTCAATTTCACACCTATTTCGATTATCAACAATTTTTCCTCAACAAATTATCCTCGATTTGTATATCAAAACAACGAAATAAATCCAGAGGCATTCCAAAAAATTCAAATTTCAAAGTTTTCTTCAAGTTTGCAAAATAAAAACACACCAAGAAAAAACACACCACAAATAAGCAAACAAGCAAAATAGTATCCGAAAACAAATAAAAAAAAGAGTAATAAAGTATTTCTTGACCAACCCCCCTCCCAAACTTGAATTAAAGAATATACGAACGAAGGGGGTATAGTATTTAAACAAAAGAATTTCATTGGTCAAGAAATACTTACAACCGGTTTAGTGGTGGGGCGGGGGAAAGTGGCCTTGCTGGACGTGCCACTCGTGTATTTGTGTCACAAGAGACAATATCTCGCGTCGCTCCCGTCTCGCCTCCTCTCGGTAGGCCTCAAACTCCTCCCTTAATGTTGGGCGTGAGGGGGCACGTCTAATTTCGGCCCGCCTTGACGTCTCGGGCTGATCTCTCGTGATTTCTTCCTCTTCTTCTTCGCTCTCTTCTTCTTCCTCGTCATTTGGGCCTCTTTCATAATCCTCCTCCTCTTCTATCCTTTCTGCTCTATCTTCATCCATAATGCGCCGAGGTCGAACATTTCGGTCGATTCTCGATTCACCGGATCTCTTCTTACAGTGAGAGTGCTGAGAAACTACATCGTCAAACACCTATAAGTCGGCCATTGTTGAGTCATCATCCACGCCCAATGCACTCTTTCAAGGAATTTCATCACATCTTCCCTTATACCCATTGCGTTCATGCATTCGTCATCGGTCCATCTCGTAGGGAGCATTTTTTTCTGCCCCAGCATTTCCCACCTTTCATATTGCGTTTCAGGTAGATTGATTCCATAAGATTCCGGGGTTTCCACAGCCCTTTGAATAGCCATTCTTGCCGGCTGCACTTGTTCCCCGCCATTCCTACCCCTTCCGCGTTGTGAATTTCCTCGTCCTCTTCCTCGTGCCATTTTCTGCAAAAATTTAATCTATCATTATCCAAGGACTTGAGAACGTATTCGTCCCCCAAACTTATAGCAAACAATAAAATTCCCCCAATATAAACATTATCGATCAAAACAACTCCCAAGCAAAATCTATCGTTTAAATTCATCATCTTCATCATGGAAAACATCTCTTAATTACAAGAATTTTCAATCGAGAAATTTAATCATCAATGCATGAAGAATTATCGAAAATCCCCAAATTTCATCACCTTCAATTTATTCAAGAACCCTAGATAATTAAGGACTAGCGATTCAAATCATCATAGCATGTTCATAACAAAGAATAATCATCTAAAACATGAGAAACATACCTTTATTTCGGAGAAATTCAAGAAAAAAAAAATAAAGCCCGGTCCCAATTCGTCCGATTTGCTCCTTCGAAGAGTCAAATTGGTTGAAAAATGATGAATACGTAGTAGATTCTTGTATCTCCCCTCGATTTTGCACAAAATTTCTTTAAAAACGAAGAGAAAAATCAAAAGTTCAGAGGCTAGGGTTCGCAGGGAGGAAGAAAAAAAATTTGGAGAAGATAAAAATGGGGAAACGGCCATGCTTCCTTTTATACCTGACCGACTGACACGATCGTGTTGCATATGACATGGTCGTGTCGAGATGTTCGTAATAACATAATACTTACTGTCGGCCGACTCGGCCGTGTCCTATGACACGGTCGAGTCATACTATCCTGGAAAATCAAAATTCACTGTACTGAGGCCCGGCCGTGTCCTGTGACACGGCCGTGTCATGCTGTTCTAGAAAACCAAGTTCTGACTGTCCTTAGACTCGGCCATGTCCTAACACTCGTTCGTGTCCTTCTATTCAAAATAAGCCCAAAACCTCCTGTTTTGAGATGCGGCCGTGCCAAAGGTAACTCGGCCGTGTCCTACCTGCCCAGATTTTTAGTTTCTGAAAACGCACTCGTTTCCTGCAATTTTAACACCCATAGTTGAACCGGTCTGTTTCGAATCGAATAACAACAAATAAGGAAAATAAATGCGAAAAACAAAAGACAAAAAATCTAACTAAAACGTTGGGTTGCCTCCCAAGTAGCGCTTTTTTATAGTCATTAGCTCGAATTCTTCCCGTTTTGCTCAAGCTTCAACATCGTGCACCTCTATACACTCAAACGCATTGATTTCTTCAATTTGTACGAAATACGGCTTCACTCTATGCCCATTTACCTTAAAGTGCTCGTTCTTCCGAGGATCAAGAAGTTCTACCACTCCGTGCGGCCATACTTTAACGACTTTGAACGGTCCGCCCCATCGCGATACCAATTTTCCGGGCATGAGTTTAAGACGGGAGTTATGTAGCAAAACATCCATCCCGGGTTCGAGAGATTTACGAACGATATGCTTATCATGATACCATTTCGTCCGTTCTTTGTAGAGTTTAGCGTTTTCGTACGCCTCATATCGCATCTCATCAAGCTCATTTAAATGCAAAAGTCGTTCCTCGCCCGCCTTTTCTTGATCCAAATGGAGCGCTTTGATTGCCCAATACGCCTTGTGTTCCAACTCAACGGGTAGGTGACATGCTTTCCAAAATACTAGGCGATACGGGCTCATTCCAATTGGAGTTTTGTAGGCCATGCGGTATGCCCATAAAGCGTCATTCAACTTCATTGCCCAGTCTTTTCTTGTCGGTTTCACCGTCTTTTCGAGCACTGCCTTTATTTGCCGATTGCTTACTTCTACTTGCCCGGAAGTTTGTGGATGGTACGTCGTTGCGACCTTATGCATCACATTATACTTCTTAAGCAAGCCTGCAAGTTGTTTATTGCAAAAATGCGTACCTCTGTCGCTGATTACAGCCCTAGGCGTCCCGAATCTGCAGACAATCACATCCCTAAAAAAATTGCAAACCACGTTAGCTTCATTAGTTTGGGTTGGAATTGCTTCCACCCACTTATAGACGTAGTCTACAGCAACTAGAATATACTCAAAACCATGGGAAATTGGAAAATGACCCATAAAATCCACTCCCCAAACGTCGAAAAGTTCCTCAACAAGATTGTTTATCAACGGCATCTCATTCCTTTTGCTTATATTCCCCGTTCGTTGACAACGATCGCAACTCTTGCAATGGAAATAGGCATCCACTACACCATATGTGGGTTTCAGCAATACCTGAAAAATTGTGTTTAAAAGTTCAAAAAGTGTTGCTGAAGGCAAAAAGACAGGCTACGGCTACACTTTGACCAAACTTGAAGGTGTTACAAAAACGGCCGCAACCATAGGGGTCTAAGGTAACACTTTTCTTGTTTTTGGTAGCATGTGAAAAAAGTGTAACAATAGACCCCTATGCCAACACTTCTCCTATCTGTGCCTACACTAGATTTTGTGTTGCTTTAGATTTAAGGCCACACTTTTATATATTTAGTGAAACAAATGTTTGTGTAGCTGTAGACCTCTGCTAACACTCATGAGGTCTAATGTAACATTAAATTGTGAAACACTTTGACATCTTTACCAACAACTTTATGGCTACACTTATATATGAACAGTACTAACGTTTGCCAACACACTTTTAATCTTGCCAACACAATTTTTATATTTTGCCAACAGAAAGAACTATAAATTAGAATCTATGGCGACATTTTTGCAGGTTTTTACCAACATTTTTTATAATAAAAACATGTTATATTTGAAAATATATATTTAAATAAAACAGTCAATACCATTAAAACACTGTCAACCATAACAACATCCAAACTACGTGACTGCCAAATATTCAATCCATAATTAAACAGCCAAATACGCTTACATAACCCAGCATCCAAAATTTAACTTAAAATGCCATTCAACAATTAGCTTAATTACCATTTAATAGCTAAGAACAAGTTACCATTGCAATAAATAAATATAACAAAATACTTGAGTCACTTAGCTAGCACAAATATAAAATGATGAGATCAGTCAAGAAGTGACATTGTCATCCCCACAGGTCCGCCACATACTGATCAGCAACTTGAACGGATGGTGATACTGAAGACTTCGACTTTGGTTCCTTTTTCTGAATCCCACAAACATCAAAAAGATCCCCAAGAATCCAAGTGCTTTCAATGTTGTAAAAAGATTCAGCTGCAGGCAAAGATAAAATTATTTAGTAAATATGTGCCTTGAGAATGAAAATGTTAAGTGTATATATTTATTTCCTAACCAGGATGTTTGGAAGAATGAATGATACACTTAAAAAACCATGTTCAGCTCTAAAAATCACAAGATCGGTCACATTATCAGACTTGACAACTCATTGCAGTAAAATATGGGTATAATGTAATGGCAATATAAAGATCACGGCTACATGTGTCTGTGTACCAAAAATATAGTGTTTTCATGACCATACCTTATTGCATAGATGAAACAGGTCCCCATATCGGAACATACCAAAGAAAGGCTGCATAAAGCAAGAAAGACGTCAAACAGATTTGACCTTATACCAACTATACAATTCAATGAACGGCTAAAATTGATAATATTAGTTTATAAAAACATTGTACATGTCTATTAAACATACAAAGACTAACTTGTCATATGTAAAAAATTAAACACTTTAGTTTAGACTGTATGGACAAACAGATGGGAAATTCATAGTGCCTGCCAAAGGAAATTACTAAAACAAGTGAAGGTGTTCTAAAATATATATTATTTACCAAACTACCAATGTCCAAATCTCTCTCTCAACTTTGCAAGTTTTTATATTAGTACAAACTGATATTAATATTGGTCCGGAGAAAGTGCAAAATATACACAATTGCTGTTAATCAATGCTACTAAACTTTCAAATATCTGTCAGTAAAATACTTGACAAAGATATAAACTTTGGTCATTCGTACCTCCCTCCCAATGTAGCGTTTTATCAACATCTCATTCCAATCAAGCTCTTCCTGTCACAATCCACATATTCAAGAAAGTTATTTACTAAGCAGGGTTATTACATCGACCAGTCGAGCCTAGTCGGTGTCAACAAGGTATAAATAATAAATAATAAAATTACAATATATATATATATATATATATATACATGTTTGAATGTTTCTAACATATCTAATTCTCTTATTGTTATTAATACACAATGAGGATTGATAGCCTTTCGTCTTTAACAGAGCTGAAAAATCCTTTTTGTTGACAGTTGACACAGCAAAGGGGGGTAAATGTGGTGCAAAAGACAAAGAAGATATCCAGTAAACCCAGTGTTATACGCAAATTCAATCGTCATAAAACAACTAAAACATGCATATAATAATAAGATTCAAACTTAAGGCAATCTGCCCTCCCATAAGGTGTTACTTCATTCGAAAAACTTCACCATTTGTAATCTTTCCACAAAACTTACACATGAACCTCACTTTGTTGTTAGGATCAGGCAATGTTGCATATTTCCATGCCAGATTAGTTGCCATTCTACTTCATCAAACAAAAATACAGCAAACCTCAGTGTACAGATTTAAGAACAAAACAAAATAGTTAAACATATTTTATATTAAAAATAGATTTATAAGAGATCTATTTCCAGAGTGCTTGTCTGTGTGTATATATGTAAATGAGGAGTGTGATCTGAGAAAGGCGGGAAGGATAAGATCAGTATATTACGTTCCTAATTAGTGCTAAAGGTTCGGATAAAGGCAGCAGGTCCAGAAGAATTAGGCTACAATAAAAAATATGAATATATCAGTTATTTGCTTGCAAACTTTGGCAGTAGCATACAACAATCCAAAAATTATGCTATCAAGTTTAAGTTCATGTTCAAAGACGTGCAGCCAACAGAAGCAAGCTTTCCACAATGCACATATTATAGCACCATGTGCAATGTTTACTACAACCCTATCCTTCCCAGCACAAGCATATAGTCTCATCCTTGATCATGTGATGCATTTTCTCAGTTAACAAAGTTAAAAACATCCTAAATAACAAAACAGAAAGAGAAGCGTAAAAGACAAAGAACACAGATAGCCAACATATCCATTAATACAAAATTCTAAAACTACTCTCCAAAAATCTTTAAAAAAACAATAGTTCTAAATAAGCACAAACATAACATCACCAATAATTATTAATGGCTATAAGCACACCCAAAGACATCTAAATTGCCATAACAGACATGCTTAATCAATGACAGACACTCGATAATAATAAAAAAACCGAAATAAGGTTGCAAGGATTGAACAATTCTTCCATAAATCCTAGCTTAATAGTTCAAAATAAATTAAGAATTACATCTACTAGTTCATGAATAAAATCCTGATTTTAGTTTAGCAGGAACGAATAAAATCCTGATCTTAATTTAGCAAGATCAAAATTACAGAGGAATCAGATAAAAATGTCAATCACCACATCAATTAGAAGATGCAAATTAAGCCTGGGGCGACTGCAATACTACAATTTAGGACTCACAATCAAAATATGAGATTTGTTTCGTTTTTAACATAACAGAAAACAAAAAATCAAAGCTACGGGAGGAGAGGGGATCTGACTGCAATACCGTAGAAAAGTCGAGGTGCCGAAGAGGGTTGAATGACTGGGCTGCGAACGTCCACTTGAATGATCGGCAGAAAAAGAACTGTATCTTTCTTGTTATATGTGTACCGTCGGTCGATCATTCTTTCAGATTGTTCGAGGGCTGCAATTCGGGCTCTTGCTGTGCTGCTTCTTTTTATTGCTTTGCAGGAGGGTTAAATTTTTGTTTTAGATTGTATGGATCTTGCATCTTGGTGACTCCTATAGTACAAACAAACTTGGGGGACTTCCCGGTGTGTTCTCTAATAATAAATATAATAATATTTATTAATTATTTGCGGTTCTCGGTTTAGAACCGATCGGTTATCGGTTAAACCAAAAACCGATTTATCCACAAAAATACTAATCGAGAATCGAACCGAGAACCATACTAACGGTTCTCGGTTAACCGAAACTGTGCGGTTCCGGTTCGGTTCCGGTTCTAATCGGGAACCGGGAACCATTTAGACAGTTCGGGAACTGGGAAATATACTAACATTTTTTCAAATAGCAATGGCTACACCAAATTTTGTGTTAGCGTAGATATTCAATTTAGTCTATGGTAACACTAATTTATATCAATAATAACGTTAGAAAAATGTGTAGCCTTAAATCAAATTTGACCAATTTTAAGGCATCTAAGCCTACACTTTTACTTGTAACATCAAAAAAAATGTTGTTGAAAGCCATATATGGTGTAGTGATCCTTAAATAATGTTGGCCAGTAGAATCCCGATTGAAGGACCTTGTGAGCCGTTTTCTTTGCGCTAAAATGTCCCCCATAGTGCAACTCATGGCAAAATAGCAAAATGCTCTCGTGCTCTTCTTCCGGGACGCAACGTCGGAATATCTGATCAGGCCCCAACCTGAATAAGTAGGGCTCGTCCCAAAAGTAATGCCTGCACATGGAAACAAACCTCTTCTTCCCTTGATAGGTCAAGTCGGGCTGCAAAACACCACTAACAACGTAATTGACAATATCAGCATACCAAGGTGTCCTTGTTACATCGAATAATTGCTCATCGGGGAAAGTCTCAACAATTGGCAAATGATTATCAAGCTTAAAATTATCTCCCTCGGTTAGCCTAGATAGATGGTCGACCACTACGTTTTCCGACCCCTTCTTATCTTTAAATTCCAAATCAAATTCTTGCAGCAGAAGAACCCAACGAATTAATCTTGGTTTTGCATCGGATTTTTTTAATAAATATTTCAATGCGGCGTGATCCGTATGCACAATCACTTTCGAGCCAACCAAGTAGGATCGAAATTTGTCTAAAGAAAACACAACGGCTAAAAATTCTTTTTCGGTGGTGGTGTAATTAGCCTGAGCTTCATCGAGCATTTTGCTCGCATCGTAAATCACGTGGAAAAATTTATTCACTCTTTGCCCCAAAACGGCACCTATAGCAAAGTCGGACGCATCGCACATAATTTCAAACGGGAGAGACCAATCGGGAGCAAAAACAATAGGTGTGGAAGTTAACTTTTCTTTCAAAGCATTAAAACCGACTAAACATTCCTCGGTAAAATCAAATTTGGCATCTTTGCACAAAAGGTTACTCAAAGGACGGGGAATTTTCAAAAAATCTTTAATAAAACGCCTGTAAAACCCGGCATGCCCTAAAAAGCTTCGAACCTCTTTGACACATGACGGCGGAGGTAATTTAACAATTAAATCGACTTTAGCCTTATCAACCTCCATTCCTTTATTGGAAACCACATGACCTAGAACAACACCTTGTTTTACCATAAAATGACTCTTTTCCCAACTAAGTATAAGATTACACTCAATACATCGTTCTAGCACAATAGTCAAATTATTTAAACAATCATCGAAAGTGGTTCCAAACACAGAAAAGTCGTCCATGAATTCCTCGATGGATTTTTCTAACAAGTCGGAGAATATGGATAGCATACACCTTTGAAAAGTAGCGGGAGCATTGCAAAGACCAAACGGCATCCTCCTAAAGGCAAAAGTGCCAAAAGGGCAAGTGAAAGTGGTCTTCTCTTGATCCTCCGGAGCAATGGGAATTTGATAGAAACCTGAAAGGCCATCTAGAAAACAGTAATAATCATGCCCAACTAAACGTTCCAACATTTGATCAATGAAAGGAAGAGGAAAATGATCCTTTTTTGTTACGGCATTTAATTTTCGATAATCAATGCACATCCTCCAACCGGTTACCATTCTAGTGGGCACCAATTCATTTTTATCATTACGAACCACCGTTATTCCAGATTTCTTAGGCACTACATGCACAAGGCTCACCCACTTACTGTCGGATATCGGGTAGATGACTTTGACATCTAGCAATTTCAAAACTTCTTTTTTCACAACTTCCTGCATGTTCGGATTCAAACGCCTTTGAGGTTGCCTAACCGGTTTAACATTTTCCTCAATTATTTTATGCATGCACCTAACAGGACTTATTCCCTTGATATTGGAAATACTCCACCCAATCACTTCCTTTAACTTAGTTAGAACTTCTACTAATTTGTTTTCTTGCAAGGGAGTTAATTCGGAAGAGACAATTACAGGGTAAGTGTCACTTTTGCCTAAGAAAACATATTTAAGATGTGCCGGAAGTTCTTTCAATTCAAGTTGGGGTGGGGTGATTTCAACGGGCTCTTCTAATTTTAATTCCAGTGGTATCTTAAAACCGTCAACTTCATCAATTATTTCGGAATTATCTAACAATGCAACATATTCTTCAATTTCTAGATTATTAAGCCCCATATCATGCTCAACGGTTAGAGCATCATGTAACGTGTCACCTACATCATCATGGAAATATGTATCATCAACCAAAGAATCAATGCAATCAACAAAATTCACATCATGGGAAGCATAAATATGGGAAGGGATAGGAGATGAACCGAACACGTTGATTTCCACGTTTTCGCCCAAGACGGTCATGGTGACCTTTCCTTCATCAACATCGACGATTATTTTTGTTGTGTGCATGAATGGCCGTCCTAGAAGTATTGTCCCTTCATTTTCGCTTGTCCCGAAATCGCTCATCTCCAAGATAACAAAATCGGCTGGAATCACCAACTTGTCCACTTGCACTAATAGGTCTTCAATGACTCCCTTGGGGTATTTCACCGACCTATCCGCCATTTGAAGAGTCATTCTTGTCGGTTTGATTCCCCCGAGTCCAAGCCTCAAATAGGTCGAGTATGGCATGAGATTCACACTTGCCCCCAAATCTAACATCCCACGAGCAACTCTCTTGTCTCCCATAGTAATGTCGATCATAAAACTTCCGAGATCGCCTTTCTTTTGACCCCTTGCTTCTACCTCGTAAAGCACCACTTTCTCGTTCCCATTGTATCTTATTTTGTTCGAGGTCAACTCTTTGAAAAATTTTGTATAAGCGGGAATGTTCTTCACAAGATCCAAAAGAGGTAAGTTCACATGGACCTTCGAAAGCATGTCGTAGATTTCGGAAAATTGCTCATCTTGCTTTGCTTTTCTAAGCCGGCTCGGAAAAGGAATTGGTGGCTTATATGGTTGAGCAGATTTGTGAAGCTTGGAAGTTGAAGTTGCTTCGTCTATTTTCTCCTCTTGATTTCCCGACTCGTCTTCTTTCTCATCCCCTTTTTCTTTTACTTTGGAATTGACTTCTCTATTAATCACTTAACCACTTCGGAGAGTGGTAATGGCTTGAGCTTGCTCGGGTTGACTCGGTAGTTTACCCCTTTCTTGTCTACGTGCCTCGGTAGCAAGTTGCCCAATTTGGATCTCCATTTTCTTCATCGAAGCTTCTAAAGATTCGAACCTTTTATTGTTCTCCTCTCGGTTTTCCTTTCTCTCCTTAATGAATGCCGCAATACTCTCCTCAAGAGAGTTCCTTTGTTGTGGAGGTGGTTCGCTTCGCGTTGGATGTTGGGCTCGGTTTCCTCCGTTATATTGAGCTTGGGCGCTTGTGTCGTATGGCATCGGGTTGTTGTTTCTCCATGAGAAATTTGGATGGTTTCTTAGCCCAGGATGATAAGTATTTGGGAGAGGTGCATTTCTTGCGTTTCCGCCATAATTATTTCTCCTCTCTTCCCATTCGGGCCTTCCCGTGCTTTGTCCCATAGCCCAATTAACTTTTTCGGGTTGTTCTCCCGGAAAAGTATGAGGGCATGAATTGGCATCATGTCCGGGGGCTCCGCAAATCTCGCAAACTGGTGAGCTAGAAGATTTATTTTGAGTCTTGAGTTGTCTTAGTTCATTTGTCAACTCATCAATTTTAGATTTCATCTCGTCCTTCTCGCTTACTTGGTGCACGGCTCCCCTACGAACACGTACACTTTTTTGTTGAGAATTTGCTCCCAATGTTTCATACACATCATACGTTTGTCTCTCCGTCAAACCCCAAAACGAACCACCGGCTGCATTATCTACCGCTCCTTGGCAATATTGAGTTAATCCGTCATAGAAGAATTGATTATGTAGTTGAAGCGGATAGTGATGGTGTGGGCATTGAATAAGTAGCATTTTGAATCGATCCCATGCTTCGTGAAATGCCTCTCCGTCTTGTTGTCCGAAAGTTGAGATTTCAGTTCTCAATTGCATAGTCTTTGAATGGGAGAAGTACTTGGTAATGAATTTATCGTAAACTTCATCCCATGTTCTTACTGAGCCGGGCGCCAAAGTCATCAACCATTGTTTCGCCCCATCCTTGAGTGTATAAGGGAAGCACTTCATCCATAGTTGATCCTCGCTCAACCCATTTAATGGGAAGTTGTCAATCGCCACATAGAAATCTCGGATGAATGATAACGGATCCTCTCATGCTAATCTGTGAAATGAGGGCAATTGCTCGATGTGAAATCCGCTTATGTGGTAGTTCCTTGCGGCCGGTGCTAATTGGATGCATGAAATGGCGGTGTTCACCACGGGTTTTGCATAGTCCCGCACTAGATGTTCGACCGGAGGTTGTTGCGGCATGTTATAGTTTGCCTCCATACAATATTGAGGTCCGAGATAATAATTCGCTCCATATTGCATTCCGACGGGTGGTTGTCTCGGATAAAAGTATCTCTCTTGTTGAGCTTCGGGTATCCCTTGATTGCGCCCAGCATTATCATATCTCGGAAACCTTGGTTGACAAATTTCTTCGTCATCTATATTTTGTGCAACATTCTCAACCCTCGGTTGACGAGTGTTTTCTTCTTGGATCAAAAGTCGCTCTTCAAGATCCGGATTCACCTCGTCGTTTGCCATTGATGTTGTGGCCATTATTTTTGGTGCTCTAATCCTTTGAACATTGTCTATCGGCGGAAGAATCGGGTTACCCAACGATCTCCTACCAAGCATAAACAAAGAAAGTAAGAGTGAATTTTATCGAAATAAAATTGACCAAGAATAACAATTCAACTATTATTAAAACAAGATAAAAAAATTAAATGCCAATTCCCCGGCAACGGTGCCAAAAACTTGATGGTTCAAATTAAATACTCGCAAGTGTACGAATCGCTTTTGTAGGAAGCGGCAAGTAACTCCGAGGTCGATCTCTCGAGGAATTGGAAACGGTTTAAAATTCGATAATGTTCGGCAAATAGTCGAATGAACAAAAGTAAAATAAATTAAAATACATCATTGGTTCGATTGGATTACAATTACTAGTGCATAAAATTTAAATAAACTAAGTGGTAACAACACCAATTCGATCGTTGGATAAATGAGAGATAACAATAATGAGATTGATATGGGAATTTAGATTCACCGACACACACGTAATCAATTATTAGTTCTGATACTCAAATAAATAAGGTTTGGGATTATCGATTGCTCACGATTAAAAGAAATCCGTTTGATGGCGGTAATTCTAAAAATCACGATTGTTCTCAATGAAAATAAAGGGATACTCTTTTGATGGGGATGAAACCCTAGCTAACAATCAATTAACCGACTACTTTTGATGAGGTAAATCGTTAAAAGATTGCGCGAAAAAGCTCGAGAACATTCACAATCGTTTCTTTCTGGTCGTTTGATGGCGAACACCGACAAAAACCCTCTATTCGAATTATAATAACAATAATGAAAAAGGTTTGATGATCTAATTCAAAAGATCTTAAACGAAGAATGAACAAGAGGAACAATCCCAAAATATTTCCCGAAAAAATCAAAAGGAACTAACAATCAAAAACATGTGTGTGGCTATATCTAAAAACCCATATGAAGTGTTTAGCCACACATGATTAATTCAACAACAATAATGGAAATTGAAGAACAAGACCTGGTAAAAACTTCCCTTGTAAATGCCGAAAGCGAATTCCAGATGAAAGTTTGATGATCTTCTTTCAAGAACTCTCAACAAAATGATACAAGGAATTAATATATCTCACAAAAGTATTTTTCACTCCAAGAACATACAAGGAAGATGATGAAATAATCTCACTCAATCCTTACTTTTTGGTGTTTTCTCCCTCAATCTTGTGTTTTTCACCCAAGAATATCTTCCACAAGATAAGTGTGTCTCACCTAGGGTCTCTACACTTTGTTTTATAGCCAAAAGATGAAGAATAAGGCTTAAAGTTGTGCAAAAATATCAAGAAAAGTGACATGAACCGAAAAGTGACACGGCCCGTGTCCTGGGACACGGCCGTGTCGCACTACGCTGGATAAAGGAAAAGGTTCTGTACTGAGGCTCGGCCGTGTCCCATGGCACGGCCGTGTTGTACTGCGCCAGAAAGTGCAAATTGGCCGATCGTGACTCGGCCGTGTCCCAAAAGGCACGGTCGAGTTGTTCTCATCCGGAAAATGCAATTCTCGCTAGAATGAGACTCGTCCGTGTCCCATGGCATGGCCGAGTTGCCTTCCGAGTGCCTGTTGCAGCCGAGTCGAGTTGCTTGGTGCAGCCTAGTTGAGTTCTTATGTTCCGGTTTTTCGTCTTCTTCGGCTTGATCCTTCGTTCTTGTATCAATACACCTCGGATTTTAGCATATGATATACCGTTTCAAAGGTAATTTCACGAGGAATTTATATCAAAGGAGAATACATCTCAATTCGGAGTGGAAATTCTGGGATTTAGGAGATTTGACCGATACTGCTTAAATCTTTCGTCGTTTTAGGCTCCGTTTTAGCTTTTGATGGTCATAAACTCCAATATTAGCTATGAAAGCGCATATTTCACCACAATCTTCGCTTGGATACCTATAAATTAAAAACACAACATACCACGCATAAAAGAGAACAAAAATACTAAAAAGCAAACAAAAACACGACTAGATAGAACAGTATGAGTTGATCAAGAATCGACTCATCATTTGTATTGTGTCATTCATTAATTTTTATTCACCTGGTGGGTCCCAGCCGGGGATCCACGGCACTATAATATCCGCCTAGTTTGGGGTGTTACAGCTGATGGGAAAAAATTGGGCCTCTTTGGAAGAGTTAGGCCTCTATTTCAGTGAGATGGTTTAATTGGAACATAAAAAAGGAACAAATTTCTTTTTTTTTATTCTTCTCTTCATAAATGTAATTAAATTAATCATATTATCTTTGCCAAGAGATAATATAAATTTAACTTTTTTTGCATGTCTTGCGAGGAATCAAGACGGCACAAATGGCAACTGAAGTGAATATTGCAATATACCAAATAAATTGACGCTATGCCTACAAAAGAATCAGGTCTTTCCTATAAGGTACACAAACTTGAACCCTATTATCTGCTAAGTGCACTACTTTATATAATTTAATAGGTTCTGATTATGTATATTATAAAATTGCTTAAATCATGTTTAATTAAATCAAAGCAAATTGCTTAAATCAACTTGAAATAAAGTAAATTCAAGTTAAATTAATACTTATATTGCGGCATAAGAAACATACTCGACTGCATAATATGTGTATAGATATATTTCTAAGATTATATGTCTATATCTATAATATACATACATATATATATATATATATATATATATATATATATATATATGCATGCATATATAGATATTACATGCAATTAGGCTTCATATTAGTAGATTTTAGAGGACTTATTTTTACTGCATATATTAAATAGAACCATGATAAAGTAATATCATTGGTAATCCTCAAAAGCATCGGAAGTAATTTTGACCATATCTTGGTTCCGAAAAATAATGCGCCCCCATTATTAGAAATTTTATCATGAAAAGCATGCATGGTAAACTATCAAAAATTATTTTTCGTTTTCTTGTATTAAGATAGCTTATCCAACTTATCCCGAATTTGATATCTTGGACTCAAAAGGGAATGAGTACCATAGATGGGTTTCCAACGTCGAGACCACATTTGTCGCTAAGGACTATAATGCCACAATCTTTGATACCGCAGGCGATGCACCATCTGACAAAATCAAAGTTGGTGCACTAATATTTCTTAGACGACATATTGACCCAACCTAAGATGGGAATTATCTATAGTTGAAATCCCCAAAGAACTGTGGGACGCCCTTAAGGGCCAATTTGGGAACATTCACAAACTTTGCACCCAGAGTTGACAGTGCAGTGGAATGAAATCCACTTGCTTGATTACAAATGAATCAATGACTTCAATAAAGATATTCTCCGCCTCAAGGCACGCCTAAATTTCTGTGGGAAGGACATCACAAAAGACGACATGATCCAGAAAACCTTTTAACCTTCCCTACTTCCGCTCTTATACTAGCGAACCAGTATAGGCTAGAATATGATAATAAACACATTACTACCTTCAGTTGTAACACCCCCAAGTTATTAAGGGAATATTACAGCGCCGTAAGCCCCACCGTGGGACCGACAAGTCTAAACATACGCGGAACTATAAATTTTGACCGAGAAGGTCTACATACAATGGAATGAAGAACAATACAAAAGGTACTCAAAACATATCCAATGTATACAAAGACATCACAACACAAATCGATACCTCGGCAAACACAGGCCGGAACATCAAGGAAAATGGAAAACAATACTTGAGTATTCAATAACCATTCCAGTACAACAACATTGAATAAGGAAACTCAAAATATAACCGGAGGAAAGACACAGTATCACACTTGCCCACCATCTTCATGCCGACCCGATACCTGCCTGTCCGCTCTCCTAGAACCTGAATTACATAAAAAGTATTTCCCCCATAAAGGGGTTAGCCGTCGAATAGCTAGTGCAAGTATATCAAGTATGAAATACAATACTCCTCGACAATAAAGTAAATGTAACCGTCAATTCATCCATTCAAGACTAGTATTCTGGAATAACTAAATCTCATAGCATCACATCAATACATATATGAATACCGTGGAACGGCACCAGAGGTTACGGAACCCTCAGAGGACTCGTCGGTCCATCCCAGAGTGGTTCGTTCATATCATCCGTGGAATCGCACCAAGAGGCTACAAAACCCTCAGGGGGGCCGTCGTCCCTCCCTAGAGTGGATATAAATAATCATGCCATTAATATATCTTACTTTCAAAGTCGAGAACGTAAAATCATAAATATATACTTGCCTTTGAGACATCGAGAAATTGAACGGAAAAAGGGTATGAGTTCGGTAAGTCCAAGAACGCGCTTCCAGCACCTAAAAAATTCGCAAGGAATATGATAATCAATTATCCATACTCAAATTACACGAAGAAACTCCCGAAACCCGTCTACGATTCATGAAAATACACGGATAACAACTAGAGGTTGGAAAATCGTCCAAACCCTCACAAGTCCGAAAACGGCACAATCCAATCCGTAAAAAATCGTAGGAAAAGCATGCATACGCGATAGATACATCATAATCTCAAGGTTCTCAAGCTTCAAAACGAATAAATCGGACGAATCTAGGAAAAACCCCAAAATTCCCAAAAAAATAGTGTTCTAAGGATTTTTACCTTGATTCGGATGTTAGGATGGATTAGATGTTGTATAGTCCTTGTTCTCCAACCAATGATGTTGATGTTAGAAGAAAAATCGCTTCCAATCGCCCAAAATCGTCTCTCCCGAGCTGCTCCCATCGGAAATGAGTGAAAAGGATGAAAAATGACGAAATGGAAGTCAACTGTCTAATATATATTCGCTCAATCTAGCGCACGCTACGCCTCCTTCATTAGCGTGCGCTAGCGAGGTCACCAGGTAGTCCAGTGGTTTCTGCCGGCCCCGTTAGCGTGCACTAATCGCCTTTCTCTAGCATGCGCTAGCCAAAAAGTGGCGTCCAGCACTGGAGTCCAGAACCTACTGTCCTCTGCCCTGCTGAAGCCTTAGCATGCGCTACCGCTATGGCTTAGAGTGCGTTATGCGACAGCTTTAGCGTGTGCTAGCCGAAGCCTTGCGTACGTTACCTAATAGTCTAGAAAACCTGACAACCTCAATGCCTCTGCCAACCAGCCCGTTAGCGTGCGCTACGGACGGATGTTAGCATACGCTACTAACCACGAATAGCGTGCGCTAACGAACTCCTAGCGCGCGTTAACCGACAGTCCAGAGGGCAGTCCGAGTTACTGGTTCTGACCTGACTGGTCCCTTAGCGCGCGCTACGGCACAAAGCTAGCGTGCGCTACTCAGACAGAATTAGCGTGCGTTTGCCCAGGCCTAGCGCACGCTATATCTCTGGCTCAGAACACTTCCGCAAGGTCTAAATGACATGATCGTGGCCCAAACAAGATACGAAACTCAGTAACAATATCAACAACATCACCAAGAGTTTATAGAGCGACAAAATAAGAAGAACATCAAGGTCAAATAGTCAATAAAAAGTACGGGTATTACATTCTCTCCATCTAAAAAGAAGTTTCATCCCGAAACTTAAGAAATAAAAAGTTCGGGGTACTCCGCCCGTATCTTCTCTTCCGTTTCCCAAGTCGCCTCCTCGACTCCATGTCTCGACCATTGCACTTTAACCAATGGAATGGTCTTATGCCGAAGTTGTTTCTTGCGACGCTCAAGGATCTTCATGGGTCTCTCAGGAAAGGTAATATCCCCAGCTACGTCAATCTTACTGTAGTCGATAACGTGGCTCGGATCCGCCACGTATTTTCTCAACTGAGACACATGAAAAACACTATGGACATGACTCAAAGTTGGAGGCAATGCCAAGCGATAAGCTAAATCTCCAAATCTGTCCAAAATCTCGAAAGGTCCGATATACCTCGGACTAAGTTTCCCCTTTTTCCCGAAGCAGAAAACTCATCTGGTCGGCGACACCTTGAGTAAGACATGATCCCCCACTTCGAACTCCAAGGGTCGACGATGAGTATCAGCATAAGATTTCTGATTACTCTGGGCAGTCAGCAATCGATCCCGGATAATAGAAATCTTTTCCTTAGTCTCCATCAACATATCCGGTTTCGTTCCAATTAGCTCAGAAGCCTCGTCCCAACATAATGGCGACCTATATCGCCTACCATAAAGTGCCTCGAATGGTTCCATTTTGATCGACGCATGCCAATTATTATTGTAAGCAAACTCGATCAACGGCCAGTGACGCTCCCAATCATTACTCCAGTATAAGGCACAAGCCCGCAACATATCTTCCAACGTCTGAATCGTCCTCTCTGTCTGACCGTCCGACTGGGGATGAAAGGAAGTGCTCAATATCAACTCAGTACCCAAAGCCTGATGAATGGCTTTCCAAAAATGCGATACAAAACGGCTGTCTCGATCAGAAACAATGGTCTTGGGGGCACCGTGCAACCTTACGATCTCAGCTATAAAAGTTCGAGCCAATCTATCCGGTCCCCAAGTATCCTTAATACCCAAGAAGTGTGCAGACTTGGTCAACCGATCGACAATTACCCAAATCATATTCATTCCAGTCCGGGTTCTCGGCATGCCAGTGACGAAATCCATAGAGATGTCTTCCTACTTCCACTCGGGAACGGGAAGTGGTTTCAACAACTCCGCTGGTTGTTGATGTTCGATCTTGACTTGTTGACACGTCAAGCACCATAGTACAAACTCCGTGACATCCTTCTTCATGTTATTCCACCAAAAATTGCGCTTCAAATCTTTGTACATCTTACTCGTCCCGGGGTGGATTGAGTAAGGCGTAGCATGAGCTTCTCGGAGAATTCTCTACATCAACTCTAAATCGTTCGGAACACAAAGCCTACCCTGAAATCTCAGAATACTATCCTCGTAAACCATAAATCCAGGAGCTTTTCCTTTAATTACATCTTCCTTTAGTTGAGAAATCATCGGGTCACTCCACTGCTTCCCTTTGATGTCGTCAACCAAGGACGAAGTAATTTCGAGAGTACACAACTGTCCCTGTACTCGTGGAAGCCAAACTTCTATCCCCTGCTCAATTTAATCCTGCCGAATTTTCGTCTGAGCTGTAAGAACCTCGAGCATTTGAAGTGATGCCGATTTGCGGCTCAAAGCATCCGCGACGACATTGGCTTTTATGGGGTGGTAAAGAATATCGAAATCGTATTCCTTTATCAACTCTAACCAACGTCTCTGTCTCATATTTAGCTTCTTCTGACTCAAAATATACTCCAGGCTCTTGTGATCGGTATAAATCCAACATGGAGAACCATACAAATAATGCCGCCAATTCTTGAGTGCGAAGACAATTGCGGCCAATTCCAAATCGTGAGTAGGATAATTCATCTCATACGGCTTTAGTTGACGTGACGCAAAAGCTATCGTCTTATCATGTTGCATAAGTACACAGCCAAGACCTTGACCCGAAGCATCACTATAAACTGCACAGCCCTCACTACCATGTAGTCAAGTTAAAATCGGTGCTGAAGTCAAACGTCTCTTCAGTTCATCGAAGCTCTGTTGTCTCTCATCCGTCCAAACAAACTTTTCGGTCTTCTGGAGTAATTTTGTAAGCGGGCGAGCGAGTTTCGAGAACTCCTCGACAAACCGACGGTAATACCCAGCAAGGCCCAAAAAGCTACGGACTTTCTTAACATTTTTAGGCGGTGCCCAATCTATCACTGCCTCAATCTTCTGCGAGTCTACACGAACCCCTTCAACCGAAATCACATGGCCGAGAAACATAACTTCTTCTAGCCAGAATTCACATTTTGAGAATTTTGCATAGAGGTGCTCGGTTCTCAAAATATCTAGTACCCAATGCAAGTGTCGGGCATGTTCTTCTTTATCTCGAGAATAGATCAAAATGTCGTCAATAAAGACGACTACACACCTTTCGAGATACTCGATGAAAATTTTATTCATTAACTGCATGAATACTGTCGGCGCATTAGTCAACCCAAAAGACATACTACAAATTTATGATGCCCATATCTCATCCGAAATGCAGTCTTCGGAACGTCGGACTCTCTCACCCTGAGTTGATAATACCCTGATCTTAAATCAATTTTCGTGAAAACTGTAGCCCCTTGCAATTGATCAAATAAATTGTCTATACGAGGCAAAGGATACTTGTTCTTGATGGTCACTTTGTTTAGCTCACGGTAGTCGATGCACAAACACAGTGAACCATTTTTCTTCCTCACAAAAAGGATAGGTGCGCCCCAAGGTGAAGTGCTCGGTTTGATGTACCCTTTCTCTAGAAGTTCTCCCAATTAATTCTTCAATTCTTGCATCTCGGAAGGTGCCATCCGATAAGGTGCTTTAGAAATCAGAGCCGCATCTGGCTCTAAGTCCACAGAAAATTCTATCTCCCGATCTGGCGGTAATCCCGAGAGATCATCCGGAAAAACATCGGAATACTCATTAACAACCGGAATCAAAGTGAAATCGACTTCATTCCCTTCTGTTTTCAAGGCATAACACCAATAGCTCGTACAACCTTTATTCAAAAGTTTTACGGCCTTCATGGCACTGATAAGTAACTTGGATTGGACCGACTTACGTCCCAAAAATGAGTACTCATATCCATCTTTAGTCATCATGGTGATAACCTTAGTACGGTAATTCATAATCACTTGATGACTATCAAGCCAATCCTCGCTGAGGATCACGTCCTCGCCTACCATATCAACTACAATCAGATTCGATAACCATTCCATACCGGATATAATCACCGGGAAACCTCTAATCTCCCGGTTCCCCACAATTCTATCCCCTCTAGGTAGTTTCACAATGAAGGGATCACAAGCAGTCATACAAGTTATATTCAAACGGCGTACACACTCCAAGGAAATAAAAGAATGTGTAGCACCCGTATCAAAAAGCACACGGACTGGATGAGATAAAATATGAATGGGACCTGAATCCACCGCTGCGTCGTGTTCATCTGTTCAACGCATCTCATAAACCCATGGTTGTACCGAATCGATGCTAGAGTTTCCCCCTCCAACGTTCTGACCCAGTCCTCGGCCCCTGCTGAAATTCTGCTGAGGTTGACCATAAGATTGCCGCTGATTTATGCCTTGGTCAAGTGGTGCTGGGGCAGAAGCCAGAGTGTCCAAAGTCTGATTCGGCTTGGAACAATAAGCCGCTCTATGTCCCAACTGTCCGCACGTGTGACACTTCAACGGCGGAAAATTGCATTCCAAATTAACGTGGCCTGGACGACCACAATTATAGCAAGTCACCGTGTGATTTGTGGTACTCGGAGTAGAACGGTAACTCCTATTTCCCTTATTAGAACATGACGACTGTCCGGCAGAACGGTTAGTCCTCTGTGACCTCTGAAAGTTGGCACTCTTAGAGCCGGCAAAATTTCCCGCGACCTTATGCTTCTTCGATTCTTCAATGGTATCGTTGTCGGGGCTTAACATATCATGGGCAAAACCTCTGTCCTGATATTCCTTCAGTGTGGTACAAGCAAATCCGGCCATGTACCGTCGTAAGTCCATATTCATCCGCATATCAAAGTAACGGATTTTATCACGCTCGTTACGCACTTGATCCTTCATGTGGATCAATTGCTGGTTGTATTCCACGATCGCTTGCAAAACGGGAATATCCTATGGTTTAGCCTTGAAAAAGGCTCGGATTCGGCCTTCTCGAACCGGCCAAGGACAAAACTCGGCCTCCAAAAGCTCTTTAAATCCATCCCACTTGGCAACACAATCCTGTGGCTTGATGACCTTCCACCACGTAGCGGGCTCCTTGGTAAGGAAATACTGAGCAATCGATACTTTTCTCACTTCGGGGCAATCAACCGCTTCGAAAATATTTTCCAATTCCGCTAGACAATCTTCCCAATCTAATGGGTCTGTGGCACCGCCAAACTGTGGAGGGTGCATACGGATTACATTCTGAAGTAAGGCATCCGTGTTTGGGTTCGGATTATTCAGCTGAACAGTTTGGGCCAAAATGGTCATCTGGGTAGCCAATTGTTGAAGTACATTCGCAACTCAAACGTCCGTGCTGTTCCCCTGGCCATTCGACTGGTCGTGCTGACTTTCGGTGTCAGGATGCACCGAGTTCGACAAACTGGGGTTGGTTGACCCCGCAACCGAATTGAGGGAAACGGCCGCACCTCGTCCTCGTCCACGTCCACAGCCATGACCACGGCCTCATCCCCTACCAGCTGACATACTGAAGAACACACAAGGCACGTAAGTACAATTCAATCGCACGTCATCGAAGTGACCGATTCTCAAGAATACCAAAAATAGAAGCAAAACGAATAAGGAAACACCAGAAGAGTAAGAGGTCTTACAAGTACCAGTCGCACCATGATGATGGCAAAGTAGTGATACCGTGGACAAATTATGACTCAATCGACCCAAAAGACCGATAACCTAGGTATCCATAGACCTAAGCTCCGATACCATATTCTGTAACACCCCCAAGTTATTCTGGGAATATTACAGCGCCATAAGCCCCACCATGGGACCCACAAGGCTAAACATACGCGGAACTATAAATTTTGACCGAGAAGGTCTACATACAATGGAATGAAGAACAATACAAAAGGTACTCAAAACATATCCAATGTATAGAAAGACATCACAACACAAATCGATACCTCGGCAAACACAGGCCGGAACATCAAGGAAAATGGAAAACAATACTCGAGTATTCAATAACCATTCCAGTACAACAACACTGAATGGGGAAACTCAAAATATAACCGGAGGAAAGACACAGTATCACACTTGCCCACCATCTTCATGCCAACCCGATACCTGCCTGTCCGCTCTCTTGGAACCTGAAATACATAAAAAGTATTTCCCCCATAAAGGGGTTAGCCGTCGAATAGCTAGTGCAGGTATATCAAGTATGAAATACAATACTCCTTGACAATAAAGTAAATGTAACCGTCAATTCATCAATTCAAGACTAGTATTCCGGAATAACTAAATCTCATAGCATCACATCAATACATATATGAATAGCGTGGAACCGCACCAGAGGCTACGAAACCCTCAGAGGACTCGTAGGTCCATCCCAGAGTGGTTCATTCATATCATTCGTGGAATCGCACCAAGAGGCTACGAAACCCTCAGGGGACATGTCGGCCCGCCCCAGAGTGGATATAAATAATCATGCCATTAATATATCTTACTTTCAAAGTCGAGAACGTACAATCATAAATATATACTTGCCTTTGAGACATCGAGAAATTGAAAGGAAAAAGGGTATAAGTTCGGTAGGTCCAAGAACGCGCTTCCGGCACCGAAACGATTCGCAAGGAATATGATAATCAATTATCCATACTCAAATTACATGAAGAAACTCCCGAAACCCGTCTACGATTCCTGAAAATACATGAATAAACAACTAGAGGTTGGAAAATCGTCCAAACCCTCACAAGTCCGAAAACGGCACAATCCAATCCGTAAAATTGTAGGAAAAGCATGCATATGAGATAGATACATCATAATCTCAAGGTTCTCAAGCTTCAAAACGAATAAATCGGACGAATCTAGGAAAAACCCGAAAATTCGCAAAAAATTGGGTTCTAAGGATTTTTACCTTGATTTGGACGTTAGGATGGATTAGATGTTGTATAGTCCTTGTTCTCCAACCAAAGATGTTGATGTGAGAAGAAAAATCGATTCCAATCACCCAAAATCATCTCTCCCGAGCTGCTCCCATCGGAAATGAGTGAAGAGGGTGAAAAATGACGAAATGAAAGTCAACTTTCCAATATATATTCGCTCAGTCTAGCGCACGCTATGCCTCTTTCATTAGAGTGTGATAGGGAGATCACCGGGTAGTCCAGTGGTTTCTGCCGGCCCCGTTAGCGTGCGCTAATCGCCTTTCTCTAGCGTGCGCTAGCTAATAAATGGCGTCCAGCACTGGAGTCCAGAACCTACTATCCTCCGCCCTGCTCAAGCCTTAGCATCCGCTACTGCTATGGCTTAGCGTGTGTTATGCGACAGCTTTAGCGTGCGCTAGCCGAAGCCTAGCGTACGTTACTTGATAGTCCAGAAAACCTGACAACCTCACTGCCTCTGCCAACCAGCCCGTTAGCGTGCGCTACGGATGGATGTCAGCGTACGCTACTAACCAAAAATAGCGTGCGCCAGCGAACTCCTATCGTGCATTAACCGCCAGTCCAGAGGGCAGTCCGAGTTACTGGTTCTGACCTGAATGGTCCCTTAGCGCGCGTTACGGCACAAAGCTAGCGTGCGCTACTCAAACAGAATTAGCGTGTGTTAGCCCAGGTCTAGCGTACGCTATATCTCTGGCCCAGAACACTTCCGAAAGGCCTAAACGACATGATCGTGACCCAAACAAGATACGAAACTCAGTAACAATATCAACAACATCACCAAGAGTTTATAGAGCGATAAAATAAGAAGAACAGCAAGGTCAAACAATCAATAAAAAGTACGGGTATTACATCAGTAAGCTAATCAACCTACTCCAAGTGGCTGAGAGGCATAACGAAGTGTTAATGAGCAATAATGCCAGGTCGGTTGGGACAATGAAAATTCTCGAGGCCAATTATGGCAAAGTGAAGGATGGAAACTACCCCAATGAATAGGGGACTGTACATGATAGACTTCTTGGTCAAGGACGTGAGGGTTCTCCCAATGTAATGCGAAGACTTGGTGCTCCCGGCTCTACTAGCAAAGGGAACCAAAAAGCACCTACCCATCCTATAGCCTCCAAGGCTCGAGTTGGCAATGAACCATGCTATCACTGTGGAGATGCTAGATATGGTACAAGAACTGCCATGCAAGCAAGCAAGTCGTATCTCACTAAAATAAATATAGAGGTCCAAAGAAAGGAGACCTCACTATATGGAAGAATATGATCTAGACAAGTCCCCCTATGTCAATTTCACATTCACCAATCGTCGAATTGAGTCATACGAGCCACAGACTATAGACTTAATTTTAGTATTATGTTTACTTTATCATTTACATTTGGTATAGTTGCCTCAAGATGACTGTGTTGGTGTTTTCTTTCCAATAATGGTGTTATGAAACATTGTTTCACGAATAAGATATTAATGTTGCTTACGTTAGATTCTTAGCTTTATTTTGAACTATTGAATATTGCTTGAATGCTTATGGTTCGAAATTTCACTCTTTTCTAAGGAATGAATCGAGTAGAGCTTGAATGTTCTTAGAGTTAGGCTTATATTCATCGAATAAGTCGGCTGAAAAACCTCGGTAACTACGATGATTGAGTCCTCCCAACTCATCAAAAAGCGAGGTAATGTCACCAACAATGTACTTTGGGACATAGACTCATATAGGCTTTGGCATGATAGACTAGGTCATCCTGGTCAAAGTGTAATGATCCATATACTAAAGAACTTGTACAAACATCATTACTTTTCGAGCGAAAATGTGGCAACAACTCAACATAAAGAACAATGTTGATATTAATCATATTATATCATCCAAAGAACTGGATGCATATCAAATGCGCACCACTCATTTTTGCAAAGCCTACTCTTTAATAAATGTGGGAGCGAGACCTTCCTACGCTAAAGAAACAAATGAAATCATTACATTCTTACGGTGAATATAAGGAGATATTTGTGGATCCATCCACCTAAAATGCGGACCATTTATGAATTTATGATTTTGATGGTTTCTCCGACATGTTGGTCACATTTTGCTCTCCTGTCCACTCAAACCACCGCAGAGCTTCCAAGATAACTTATTAGAGCTCACCTCCCGTATCACATCTAAAGTACTCGATGATATTGGAGAGTTCACATCAAAAAGTACTTGATTTTTATTGTATGATAGAGATTAATGAATAGTATCTCGTCCCATGTGCATATGTAAACGGTCTCACACAAACCATCATCGAAAGAATATGTATGGTGATTATGTCATTGATTATGGGCACCAATTTGCTTATTTTTTCCTGGAATATGCAATATTGCATGCAACTTTACTTAAATCGTTCATCCTTAGACCCACTGTTAACCAATTTGTTTATGCATACCAGTTGGTAACTAGATAACCTAATTTTTGTATTTTGGACCTAAACGGACTTGAGTGCCAATTATGCATATTTGGTTATGCATTATATGTTCCTTCTGCGCCCACAACGCATTGGTCTTTAGAAACGATTAAGTATTCACGTTAGATAATAATCTCCAGACGTTTGTCTGATATTTAGAACCTTCACAGTGCTCTCTTTACCGCACAATTTGCGGATTGTCACTTTAATGAGACAACCTTCCCATCGTTAGGGGTAGGAGAGAAAATGTAATTTCTCGGGGGACGATAGGAATTGTCATGGTGTCTCCCCACTTTGTCTCATTATGATCCCCAAACTTCACAATGTTACCGTGAAGCACAAAGAATAATCGATCTTCAGGATGTATCAGATTCGATGCCTGATTCATTTACTGATATTGTTCAAGTGACAAGATCTCACATTACAGCTCCAAATGTGCCTGTGAGGTTAGAAGTTCCCTATAAGGGGCACATCACCAATGGACTGGGTGATGCAACTGCACCTGGTAGAAGTGTGGTTGAGTTCGTGGCTCCCTATGAAGAAAGGGGTGGAAGTCACATGGTTCGACTAAATACTCACCCAAGTAATAGGTAGAGTATGACACAAATTCACATGTTAACCATCAATGAACTCGTTTCATGAGATCATGCTTGATTTTGTTATGTCCATGAATTATGACGAGGGGGATGCCCCGAAGATATGATTCAGAAAATCAATAATCTCGATAAAATTATGAGGGTGTGGCCTGATCAACCACCCACTTTGATGACATGTCATGAATCATAAAGTACGGTGATGTCAAAGCTCGATCAGTTGGATGAAATCAACATAAAGCTGATTGGCCTGTAAGACAAACATTCCAGGTAGAACTAGATTCTCTGACAAAGAGACAGGCATTTGGTGTAGGTCTAACCTAACTAAGTGTAATGCCTGAAGGACATAACCGAGCCTTTGTCATAAAGCGTAGTGAGAATAATATAGTCCTAATGTGCATGGCTCACGAAGTAATGCTTCTCACGATGCCCTGGAATTGATTACGAGGAAATGTACTCCCTCGTATACGTTCCATTATTTGATTAGCATAGTAATTTCCGAGGGACTGGAAATGCAGCTAAATGGATGTGGTTACTGCGGATATTTATGGGAATCTAGATACAGAGAAATAAATGAAAGTTCCCGATGGAATTTCATTACCCAAATCAAGTGACTCTAGACCACGGAGTGCGTTTGCAATTAGATTGAAACGCTCAACTTTATGGTTTTGAAGCAATCCTTGAGGATGTGGTATAACCATCTAAGTGATTACTTGATTGTGACGGGATATAAGAACGACGAACTGTGTTCCTGCGTTTTCAAAAATAACTTCCGGATTTGCGATCATCGTAATGTATGTCAATGAGATGAACATAATCGGTGTTGATGAAATAAGAGAAACTACCGGATTCTGGAAATCTGAGTTTGAGATTAAAGATCTTGGGAAAATTCGGTTCTATCGAGGCATTGGCACAACATCGAATTGTGGAATTCATTCCACCGGTCTACCTATGTCCAGAAGATTCCCAGGAACTTTAACATGGACAAGGTAAACCCGACTAGCACCCCATGATAGGTCGAACATTTGGATGCAAAGGAAAGATACATTTTGTCTAAAGGAAAGTGACGAAGAGATTTGGGAGCTGAAATTCCCTACTTGAGTGAAATAGCGCATTATTTTACTCGGCTCAATGTACACGACCTGATATCACTCCTTAGTCAATTTGCTGACTAGATTTAGTTCAGCATCGACGCAACATCAATGGAATGGTATCGAGAATATCTTCTGATACTTAAAAGAAACCATTGACCTAGGACTATTCTTTCCCTACAAGTAGGCAAATGAAGCTGCTTACGAAAAGGCAAATACTAAAGTAAACGCTGGTGCCGAAGCAACTACCACAAAGTATGTGTTGGTATGACTTGCTTATGCTTTGAAAATCGACTATGCAAACCCCTTTTGGCTTCCTCCTCGAATCACGACATGATTATTGCTTTACATGAATCAGTCCGTGAGTGTACATGATTAGGAATTATAATTCTACACTTGTGAGGAACTAGTGGTTAAGTACTACCACTGATGAGCATACTTATATTTATGAACATAATGTAATTTGTAAATCGTCTTGATTGATGGAATGATCATAACGGGAAACATGTGAGATATAATGGAACATACTTACATATGTTGCACTCTTTTCTTTAGACCAAGGTTTATTTTTCCCACTGGGTTTTGTTACTTGGCAAGGTTTTTAACGAGGCAACGGTATATGAATGTAAGCATTAGGGGGAGCTGTGGATTTTTCCAACTCTCGAGATCGATGTAAATATCACAAGAAAATGATGATTTATAAAGAAACATAATCACATGTGTTGGAATCTTTTCTTTGACCAAGGTTCATTTTCTCCCACTGAGTTTTGTTACTTGGTGAAACTTTTAATGAGGCAACGACTACTTGATGGATGTACAAATCACGGGAAGATGTAGACTTGAGGGGGAGTCTTACATCCACACCGTACGTTATACTCTTTTCCTTCCAAGGATCATTTTTCCCACATGATTTTATCACTTGGGAAGGTTTTTAACGATGTAACAAGATGGGCGATTTTAGGGATCGATGGAATGATCGCCTTTGTAGCGCTATAATTAATGTAACGATCATATGAAAGGATAGATTCAAATGACGAAGTCTAAACTTGATGTGTCCAGATGTTGTACTCTTTTTCCTACGATCAAGACATTTTTCGCACTGGGTTTTTGCTTGATGAAGTTTTAACGAGGCAAATGACATGCGCTTGTAGACTAGGCACAAGGGGGAGTGTTAAAGTAATAATACCCAATGTATGCTTAAGTCTATTAATTTACGAACTTTTCCTAGTTAGGGTAGAATTAAAAATGTATTTCTCCCTATTTAAAGTGATGTAATCAATGGAATAATACACTGTGTTTACCTCACTTTATTGTTCACTTATTTTTCCTTGAACACAACACAATTTTTCACATGCGGAGTGAGTATATTATATCCACCTCCTTCACGTGAATGGTGTATATTATATACCAATTATTTTATCTGTCGACCAATAAAATGAAAGCTTGTGAGTCGAGATAAAAAAAAGTACGAATACATAAACTGCTACACCACTCAAGAAGAGGAATAATCTTTTATCAGACTGCCGTGTTTCTAATCCGACATAAACACTTTAGTCCGTCTATTTATATAATCAATTTCTATAATTAATTAATCAATTATATTAAATACTGTTTTTCTAAGAAATATTAATTTAATTCATATGATCGAATAAATTTATCCAGTAAATCAAATTGAAAATCTAATGTCCAATATTCATAAAAAGGGAATATGCTCAAATTAATCTGTCGACTCTCGTGTTTGGGGGACTCTGTGTGCTAGTCTTGTTTAGGAATGGGAGGAATCAAAGAGTGTGAATAACACCTAGCCGGTCCCGTGGCTCACACTGTAACCCAACTTAGAATGAATACTTGAGATCATCTGAAAACCTTTTGAATTATGTATACCGTATACATATAAACTCTTCAATCAAATGTTCTGATCGAGTATTTGGGTAACGATAATGTGGAACCTATTATAACTTGATGTTATACTCGTGTTGGTGCAAATCATGATCACCGAGCACTTGTGTACTAAATACAACTAGCTCTATATGCTTTGGCCAAAAAAGACTTATGATCTCATATGCGACAAACGCATAGGACATTCACATGTTCACTTATAGGAGAAAGAACCATATCTTGGTATTCAGCAGAGACTGTTAGTTGCCCATCAAGTTGCACTTAGAGGTTGATCCCCCTGAGACACTTGCCATGGTGGTTTACGAGTCTCCCCCTCCTCCCCATTCTTCTTCTTTTCCTTCTCTATCTCAGACTGAGTATGGTCTTAAACGCACCCAATTTGAGATTTCTGAGTCCAGTCTCTCTTTCTCGGCGATGGTGCCTCTTACGACGGCACCGAAGCCCCCGGTTAAGAGACGTCTGATGTCTTCTACTGCTGCTCCAGGTGTCACCACTAGGGGCAAAGCTGCTTCCAACTCCTTGATTTCCACACGAGGAAGAACAGCTTCTCGCGGACCCTCCTCCTCCTCGAAAGGGCGATCTTCATCGCCCTTGAAAGGGGGAACATCTGTTCGGCAGGATACACCTCGGAGATGGGGCCACTCCAGTCAGCGTCCTAGGTCTTCGTCTGAGTTGGTTGGTTAGTATATGTCGATATCCATTATTACATGGAACGCTCGTGGTCTGGCTAACACCGGAGCACAGAAGCGCATTCGACATCTCAACCGTGTCCATAGGTTTTCTTTTATTGGCATTTTAGAACTCATGGGTTCCTAAGCTAATTTTGATTTTTATATTCGTTCTTTAGGTTTTGCGTCGGGATATTATAATCGGTCTAACAAAATTTGGTTCTTTTCTTCCCCTTACTTTCAGCGCCAAGTTTTGTTGGATACCGATCAAGTCATCCATCTTTCTATTTCTTCCCCCCTTCTTCCCAGTCGATTTATGTCACCTTTGTCTATGCCAGCACTAACCGTGTTGGTCGTTACGCCCTTTGGGACACCCTCCGTGAGATTGCTTTGGAAGTAGAGGGGTTGCCGTGGCTAGTCAGCGGTGACTTCAACATCTTCTTGCATTCACATGAGCGCGAGGTTAGTACCACAGACCGTTCTCCAGAGATTTTGGACTTCGCACAGGCTATCGCTGACTGTGAGTTGATTGATGCGGGCTGCGAGGGCGATATTTTCACTTGGGAGCGCAATGGTTTGAGGGAAAGGCTAGATCGTGCTTTATTTAATGAAGCATGGTCGAACGTGTTTGTGGTTTCTACCGTCACTCACCTGCCTAGACTTCGGTCGGACCATGCGCCCCTTCTTATCTAGTGTCGCTTCTCCGCGACTCGTCACAAGTCGTCATTCCATTTCCAGAGTATGTGGATCCGGCATCACACATTCCTGGACACTGTTAGGGAGGTCTGGCTTACTCCGACTGGATTATCTGGCATGTGTAACCTACAGGCCAAACTCCTTAGGGTTAAGCACAGGCTGAAACAGTGGAACTGGTCTGTTTTTGGAAATCTTCATACGAAGTTGGATGAGGCCTTGAGGGCTGCTGACGAGGCCGAGTGGCGATATGATTCGGATCCTACTCCGGAGAATAGAACCGATATGCACCGTTTTCGTGCTGAGTACCATCTTCATTTCTCTATGGAGGAAGATTTCTGGAAATGTTACTGAGGGCGAGTGCAGCACCAGGTTCTTTTAGGGTTTTGCGAAGCAGAAGCGTTGTCAGTCGCATATTCACAGCATTGAGGATGGTGGTATGACGATCGCTGTAGAGTCGGACATCCGATCATCTGCTGTGAATTTCTTTAGGACTCTGCTTACATCCGATTGTGATGTTCTCGTTCCCCCGGATGACACTTGTTCTCCCTCTATCCCCTGTTCTTTTGATTCGGATAGTTTGTGTGTCTCACCCTCTCCCCAGGAGATTCGTGCTGCGGTATTTGATATCGATCCTCACAGCGCCTATGGACCTGACGGGTTCTCGTCTTTGTTTTTTCAGCATTGTTGGGAGATGTCTCTTCCGACGTGGAGGGGGCTGTGCTCGAGTTTTTTGAAGGTCATCATATGCATCCGGCTTTCACGACGACTATGGTCGTCTTGATCCCGAAGAAGCCTGTTCCGAGCGGTTGGTCAGATTACTGGCCTATTAGTCTGTGTAATGTGACCAATAAGATTATCACGAAAATCCTTAACGATCATCTTGCTCCTCTCCTCCCTCTGATTATCTCTCCGAACCAGAGTGGATTTGTTCACGGGCGGGTTATTACTGATAATATCCTTCTGGCTCAAGAACTTATTCAGGACCTCCACGTCGCGGATATTCATGGTGTCCCGAAACTTGCGCTGAAACTTGATATGGCTAAGGCATATGATAGGGTTCACTGGCAGTTTCTACGTGAGGTCCTGGTGAGGATGGGCTTCCCGGCTAGATGGATTTTGTTCATCCGTCATTACGTCGAGAGTTGCACGTTCTCTATTTTGGTGAATGGCAGTCCGACCGACTATTTTGCCTCTAGTCAGGGTTTGCGTCAGGGCGACCCTATCTCTCCGTCGCTCTTCGTGCTTGCCGCTGATTATTTATCGCGCTGCTTGGATCGATTCATTCAAGACCATCCTTTGATGAGGTATAGGATGGATGGACGGCCGTTCCCCGTCTCGCACCTATCCTATGCCGATGACATCATTATAATCACACAGGCTGTGGATGATGGTCTCGTTGAACTTATGCGTCTCCTGGATCACTACTCTATGGCTTCGGGCCAAATGGTTAGTATCCAGAAAAGCACTTTTATTCTTGCTCCTAAGCATGCGCCTCGTTGGCATCAGAGAGTTCACGATCTTATTGGTTTTCGCCAGGGCAATCTCCCCATCACCTATCTTGGTGTGCCCCTTTACAAAGGCTTTATGAGACGAGAGCTATTTGCTAGGGTGAAGCAACGGATGTTGGATAGGATCTCTGGTTGGTTCCATCGCCACCTTGCTTTTTGGGGATGATTTGCTCTTATTAAGAGCACTCTCTGCACGATTCCTCTACACGTGTTTCAGGTGTTGGACCCTCCACAGTACATTATCCAGGAGCTCGAGCAGATCATTGCGAGATACTTCTGGGGTGCTGTTGGATTGAAGAGGAAGACGCACTGGGTCCGTTGGCGGCAGATTTGTCATCCGGTCTCTGAGGGAGGACTCGGGGTTCGGAGCCTTTCGGATATGGAGAGAGCTTTTAGTTATAAGCTCTGGTGGTGCCTTCGCGTGGGCACGTCTCTGTGGGGGTAGTTTATGCTCCGCAGAAACTGCTTTGCTGGCCTTTATATGCCTATGCGTACCGCTCTTAAAGCTCGTGCCAGCCACCCTTGGCGCCATCTCCTCCAAATAGGTATTGAGGCTCAGGTGTAATACCCGGTTGTGAATTCATTTATCATCACTCAGTAACTGTCACTTAGAATTTTTTTTTCACTCAGTAATACCCATTCATCATTCATGTTCATTCTGTCGTGACCATTGTTCGGCGTACTTTGGAATCGCATATCAGTTGCTATTCATCAGTCATCACTGTTTGAGATCGAGCTGAGAATATTGTCATCATCATCATCATGTTTTAAATTTCAGTTTGAGAGGTAGCGCACGCTACATATTCTGGTTAGAGCGCGCTAATGGGGTGCAGGTAACACACGCTATGATTGAGTATTAGCGCACGCTAGCGCAAGTGGGGCAGACAGTCCTGAAGGTACTGGGCTGATTTGGGAAATTCGTAGCGCATGCTACGAGTGGTAAGTAGCGTACGCTAATTGTGCTGGTAACGCACGCTAAGTCACATTAGTAGCGCACGCTAACGCGTGCAAAGCAGAGGACAGTAGGTTCTGGACTTTAGTTTTTAAATATCAGACATCAGTTAGCGCACGCTAACAATCTGGGATAACGCACGCTATCGGTAAGGTGTTAGCGCACGCTACCAAGTCGTAGCGCACGCTAACAAGGCATTTCAGAGCTCACTGGACTGCCCAGTAAACCGCTAGCGCACGCTAAATATAAGGTCATAGCGTGCGCTAAGCTGGGACAGTATAAATAAGACAGTTTAGTCCAACCTTCGTCATTTCTTCATTTCTCAACCATTTCGGACGAGCTTGGGCGATTCGGAAAGATCTTTTCGAGCTGCAATCATCTAGCATCATCTTCAAGCTCTTAAGTTGGATTAATCATTATCTAATCAGTTTCATCACTCCAAATCAAGGTAATTTTTCATTTAATCTTGAATTTCGAGATTTGAAGGTTTTATCCCCGATCTCTTCGAGTTAGCTTGCTTTCATGTTGGATTATGTTAGATATGGATTATCTATCTTGGATACATGTATTCTTACGGATTCTTTGATGTAATTTTCGGAAATTATGAATCATTGAGGAATTTTTTAAGAACACCTTGGTGTTGACTTTGGAATTTGGGGGTTTTCGACTAGAAGTGGTTGTAATCCCGATTGAAGTATTCCTGTTGGATTGTTGATAATATTCATGAGGTTCTGTGGGATTGAATCATTCATTGGAAGTTGGTTTCGGATGTAATTAAGTATTGGTTGTAAACAATTAGAGATTGTTTACAACGCATTTGTTTAAATGCCCCAATGAGTTTCGGGTATTGTTGTATCAACTTTTGAGTTGGTTGTGATCATGCTTGATTCGTGTATTAAGAGAATTGTTGGTATTTGTGTTGTTCAAGGTTGTTCGAGCTGCCGATAATTTCATTAAGGACGTTGATCGTGGAAGTACCTTCTCGCCTTCGGTTTGAGGCAATTTTTATACTTGTACTAGTCAATGAGATTAATGTCATCATATATGTGTATGAATGTGTTGTATCATTCCGAGACTTAGTCTCTTCGTGAATTCATTGATATTAATAGATCGTTTGATACGATACCTTTCGGAAACTATGCCAAATGTTTACTATTGTTCGTTAATGGCCGATTCAAGGCATTGTGATACTCGTTATTAATGTCATTGGTGATAGCCGGTTCGCGGTATCGATGTATTGATTGTTGTTAATATTGATGTCAATCTAAGACATCGTTGAGATCATTGTTATTCCTGTTGGGTTTGTCATTAAAACTGTATTGGCCGATTAAAGGCATTGGTGTATTCATTTCTCATCTTTGTCGTCAGTCACCGATTAAAGGTGCCGAGGCATCCTTCGTATCATTGTTATTGATTAGCCGTTCTCAGGTAAATCGAAATGTTCAATCATTCACTATATCATTGTTATCGATTGACCGTTCTAAGGCAATCGAGGTATTCAATCATTCATCGTATCATTCGTATCGATTGGCCATTCTAAGCCAATCGAAGCGCTCAATCATTCATGGAATCATCCGCTGCATCATTGTTATCGGTTGGCCATTCTAAGGCAATCGAGGTGTTGAATTGGGACTGTCGAGGACGGTGCTTATCCATGTGTTACTGTCATCGTGTTGGACGACTCAAGGCAGCACACTATCATTATTTGTGATACGGCTTCGTGCCGTGGATTCGGCCCTAATTGTGATACGGCTTCATGTCGTGGCTTCAGACCTAATTGTGATACGGCTTCGTGCCGTGGCTTCGGCCCTAATTGTGATACGGCTTCATGCCATGGCTTCGGCCCTAATTGTGATACGGCTTCATGCCGTGGCTTCGGCCCTAATTGTGATACGGCTTCATGCCGTGGCTTCGGCCCTAATTGATACAGCTTCGGGCTGTTTTGGCTTCAGGTGATTGTGATATTTGACAGCTTCGTCTGAGTGGCTTTCAGGCCTTTGTGTTTGTCTCGATAATTTCATTGGAGCCTTCGGGCATTGTGATTCATAATTAATTCAGTTCTTGTTTGGTTCATATTCGTGTAATTCATTGTGGTGTTCTATAATTATGATTCGTCGTTGGGTATTTACGTTCTAACCTGTCGAACAGGTATTAATAGTATGTCGTGGGCATAGTGTTTCACGAATGCTGGGTTCTTACATTGGGTTGTGAGCATCTCGTATTATTATTATCATTGTACCGTTTCAATCTGCCTTTGGATGCATATCATGTTATACGTGTATTTGATGTTCATTATCTGGATGACTGACCCCGTGGGGGCGGAACATGTTTTCATGTTTTAGGTGCTTGCGAGGAGAGAGTTGAGACACAGGGGCATGATGATGGCGACGAGGCATTCGAGCGATACTAGTCCGTGGTGTTCATGTTGGTCAGTCTGTTGGAGTGCTCTCCAGTTTGTCAGTCATTGTCATTATGTATTACCCGAGCAGATGCTCGTGGATGTTGTATTTTTATTTTGGCCATATAAGCCCATCGTTGTCATTGAAATCCCTTGTTGGTTAATTTTAATGTATTTTAGTCATGTTCGCCTGATGGATCTCCGAGTGTGGGGTCCACGGCACTGTAATAACCCAATGGGATTTGGGGGTGTTACAGAAGATGGTATCAGAGATTTTGGGTTGTGAGATACCCTGATATGTGAGTTATGTGGCTCTACCGATGCGTTAGTAGTGGGACTGTCAGGTTATGACAATCTGGACAGTCGGGTTTTGTGAGTCGTGAAATTTGTACGACTGCACGAGTCATTCATTCATCGAGTCGTCGTCAGTGAAGACTGGTATCGTGAGACCTCGAAGCTTCGTATGACCTGTGTAAGGACTCGATTCTTTTTATGTTCATACATTCATCATGTCATTAATTATTCATGCTTTGTTGAAACCTATATGTGATATTAGTGTTATGATTGATTCATGACTAACGTGTGACTTGTGTAAGCGTTAAGGATCAACCCATTCATCAGTTAATAATCCTCAATCACCATTTCGATCCTGTTGATCATGTTAATTCATTCATCACTCAGTCAATCTCATGACTCAGTTAATTCATTCATCACTCAGTCAATCTCATGACTCAGTTAATTCATTCATCACTCAGTCAATCTCATGACTCAGTTAATTCATTCATCACTCAGTCAATCTCATGACTCAATTAATTCATTCATCACTCAGTCAATCTCATGACTCAGTTAATTCATTCATCACTCAGTCAATCTCATTATTCAGTTAATTCATCATCACTCAGTCAATCTCATTCCTCAATTAATTCATTCATCACTCACTCAATCTCACTGCTCAATTAATCCATTCATCACCCAGTGAACCTCCCTGTTCAGTTGCTAATCTTGTAAAATGCATTTTCAACCTTATTAACTTGTTCAAGATAATCATTTCAGGAATTTCATCAAATAATCGTGTTAAACACTTGATTTTTCATGCGATCTTATCATATTCCGGCGTCATGCCGACGATCATTTCATTGCATCATTAATGCATTCATCGTGTTAGAGCGTGTATGCTCATTATTATCATTCTGTAACTTAATCATAATGCTATATTCATGCGGGATCTATAATCATCATGTGACTCTCCTACTTCAGTATGGATAGAGCTGTCAGAGGGTGCATCGGAAGAGGCCGCGGTTCGGGCCGGAACCCGGGATCTCGTGTGCATACCTACGCGAACGCGAGGGATATCATTAATTCATCAAATAGCGAGGCTACTCATTCATCATCAGATAATCATTCACTGTAAGGGAGTCAAACCCGAGATGCATCTCACTCGGAAGGTGTTCGGGTTGACCCATTCATACTTATGCAGGGCATGATGGCCCAGATGACTCAGATGACACGGATGGTAGAGACCATGCAGACCTCGATGGTTCGTGGTCCACCGCAAAAGGGATTCCAGGTTCCGTTTCATGGACAGACTGGAGGAGTGAATCAGATTGTTGGCGATATCTCTCGCCAGAGGCCGCCTACTTTTGAGGGTTCGTCGGAACCAGCTGATATTGTTCATTGGCTTGAGTATTTTGATAAACTCTTCGATATGGTTCAGTGTCCGGAAGAGAGTAGAGTGGCAGTAGCGGCTTATTACTTGAGTAAGGGTGCTTATTCGTGGTGGCTTTCTTTGAAACCCGCCGATCACGATTGTGGTTGGAGTGAGTTCAAGACTCTCATGTTAGAGAGGTATTATCCGGCTCCACTTCGTGAATCTAAGCTGTCAGGGGTTTTGAACCCCTAATCTGTTGAGGACGAGAGTGTTATTGTCATTGCTGAGAAGCTTCAGGGACTACTTCAATTTGCTTCGTCAGTTATCCGTACTGAGGCGGATAAGATCAAATATTTTAGCAAGAGGCTAAATCCGCAGTTGAGGATGCAGTTGTTCAATCACAATTGTAGTTCACTTAGTGAATTCATCGGGAAGGCTATTGGAGCAGAGCTTTTGATCAAGGAGCTTACTCAGAAGCATCCTTCAGTTTCTTCGGGTGAGAGGATTAGAATGCCGGCTCGTTCTGAGGGACATCGGGCTCCGACATCTAAGGGGTCGTTTTCTAGTCGTCTTCGTGCTGGGATAGCATCTTCCTCTCAGGCGACGAGTTCGACTGTAGTTTGCTTTAACTGTGACTCAGCAGGTCACGTTAGTACCCGGTGTACGGTGCCAGCTATTGTTTGTTTTCTGTGTGGGAGGCAGGGACACCGACATAAATACTGCAGGAGTTCTAGTGCCAGTAAATCTCAAGAGAGCTCAAGGGCCTCGAGAGACTTCTTTACTCCATCCCATGCATCATCCAAGGGACCCTATCAGGCCTCGAGGGCCAGAGGTAAGGACATTCATCACCGGTTTGAACAAGTTAATTCTTGTTCGTTAATAGTATAATCATTCATTTCGTTGTCGTTCATTCATTCATATAATTCACTCATCATACATCAATCATGTTGAGACTTGTTATCATGAAACTAATCATTCAATTCACGAGGAACAACGGTTCCAATAATTTCACTTGAACTATCACTCATGACGTTATTAATTCACCTTGGTTAGTCATTCTTAATCCTTGTCGGATTTATAGTCATTTATCATTCATCATTCATTTTAGTCACTTTCATTCTCGTGACCTTCTGAGATCATATTTAGCGGCGAGTTCATCTTCGGATATACCTTAAATCGTTGAGATAGAGGAGATCGATGATATGGAAGATATCGATGTTGGGTACATTTGAGATGTAACCTTGTTTTTGGATGACTGTGTAAATCTATCCGTAATAATGTATCGTGAATGTGGATCATTTATTGTTGATCTATTTTATTATGATCATATTCGAGAATCTTGAGATTTGGGTCATTTGTTGAGAATTCGTCCCTTTGGCGTTGTACTCAAGATTTCGTGATAATTTGGGAAATCGTTCACTGTGATTCGAGACGTCAAGTCTTGGGGACTTGGGCGTGCGATTGATTTGGTCCCGAGGACTATTTGGGCATTATTGTTTTCAGATCATGATGGATAGTTCATATCCCGAGTTGTTTACCCTTAGTTTCGAGGACGAAACTCTTTTTAAGGGGGGGAGTATGTAATACCCGGTTGTGAATTCATTTATCATCACTCAGTAACTATCACTTAGATTTTTTTTTTCACTCAGTAATATCCATTCATCATTCATGTTCATTCAGTCGTGACCATTGTTCGGCGTACTTTGGAATCGCATATCAGTTGCTATTCGTCAGTCATCACTGTTTGAGATCGAGCCGAGATTATTGTCATCATCATGTTTTAAATTTCAGTTTGAGAGGTAGCGCACACTACACATTCTGGTTAGCGCGCGCTAATGGGGTGCAGGTAACGCACACTATGATTCAGTATTAGTGCACGCTAGTACAAGTGGGGCAGACAGTCCAGAAGGTACTGGGCTGATTTGGGAAATTCGTAGCGCACGCTACGAGTGGTAAGTAGCGTACGCTAATTGTGCTGGTAACGCACGCTAAGTCACATTAGTAGCGCACGCTAACGAGTGCAAGGCAGAGGACAGTAGGTTCTGGACTTCAGCTTTTGAATATCAGACATCAGTTAGCGCACACTAACAATCTGGGATAATGCACGCTATCGGTAAGGTGTTAGCGCAGGCTACCAAGTCGTAGCGCACGCTAACGAGGCATTTCAGAGCTCACTGGACTGCCCAGTAAACCGCTAGCGCACGCTAAATATCAGGTCATAGCGTGCGCTAAGTCGACAATATAAATAAGATTGATCCCAACCTTCGTCATTTCTTCATTTCTCAACCATTTCGGACGAGCTTGGGCGATTCGGAAAGATCTTTTCGAGCTGCAATCATATAGCATCATCTTCAAGCTCTTAAGTTGGATTAATCATTATCTAATCAGTTTCATCACTCCAAATCAAGGTAATTTTTCATTTAATCTTGAATTTTGGGATTTGAAGGTTTTATCCCCGATCTCTTCGAGTTAGCTTGCTTTCATGTTGGATTATGTTAGATATGGATTATCTATCTTGGATACATGTATTCTTACGGATTCTTTGATGTTCGGTAATTATGAATCATTGAGGAATTTTTCAAGAACACTTTGGTGTTGACTTTGGAATTTGGGGGTTTTCGACTAGAAGTAGTTGTAATCCCGATTTAAGTATTCCTGTTAGATTATTGATAATATTCATGAGGTTTTGTGGGATTGAATCATTCATTGGAAGTTGGTTTCGGATGTAATTGAGTTTTGGTTGTAAACAATTGGAGATTGTTTACAACGCGTTTGTTTAAATGCCCCAATGAGTTTCGGGTATTGTTGTATCGACTTTTGAGTTGGTTGCGATCATGCATGATTCGTGTATTAATAGAATTGTTGGTATTTGTGTTGTTCAAGGTTGTTCGAGCGGCCGGTAATTTCATTAAGAACGTTGATCGTGGAAGTACCTTTTCGCCTTCGGTTTGAGGCAAGTTTTATACTTGTACTAGTCAGTGAGACTAATGTCATCATATATGTGTATGAACGTGTTGTATCATTCCGAGACTTAGTCTCTTCATGAATTCATTGATATTAAGAGATCGTTTGATACGATACCTTTCGAAAACTATGCCAAATGTTTACTACTGTTCGTTAATGGCCGATTCAAGGCATTGTGATACTCGTTATTAATGTCATTGTCGATAGCCGGTTCGCGGTATCGATGTATCGATTGTTGTTAATATTGATGTCAATCTAAGACATCATTGAGATCATTTTTATTCCTGTTGGGGTTGTCATTAAAACTGTATTGGCCGATTAAAGGCATTGGTGTATTCATTTCTCATCTTCGTTGTCGGTCACCGATTAAAGGTGCCGAGGCATCCTTCAATCATTGTTATCGATTGGCCGTTCTCAGGCAAATCAAAATGTTCAATCATTCACTATATCATTGTTATCGATTGACCGTTCTAAGGCAATCGAGGTATTCAATCATTCATCGTATCATCCGAGGCTACTGCTGGCAGCCAACTGCGCGAGCCAATGGGAAGCCTGCACGCGTCTTGAGTCGCTGTCTGGGGAGGACCCACTTTGTACCTTTCGGCGGCCCTGTCGGTAGGTGAGGTAGGTGACAGGCTGGGGCCAAAGGTCCTATCTGTCGGCACCTTTTGCGGATCTGCATGTGGGTCACCGTTCAAGATTCGGTCTTCGACGAATTTGACAGATGTTGGATTAATACGTGGCACGAGATGACTGCCTCTGGTTGGACATCATAGACGATCGCTAGATACCAAAAGACGATCGCCACATATTAAAAGACGATCGCCGTGGATGCCAATTGCTGGGTGTTTGCCCAGAGTATGTCTTCTATGGTAGACTCTCTGATCGCTGTGCCGATCGCCTTCGAGGCGTATTAATCGCCGCACAACAATTGCCCCCTAGATCGCTTCGATGTTGAAAACTCGGGGTGAGGTGGAACTGTTGGCGATCCCCAATGTTTAGACGATCAGACGATCTGATTTTAAATTTGGACGATCTCCTTTTGTGCTGGGAGCAGCGGGAAATGAAGGCGGGCTCTCGAAACGTTGCAAGGACACGCGTCGCGTCACCATTGGGGGAGCCCAACGGTTTGTCAGACTTGTCGCCTGGTGTGCCCTCGAAAAGACGCGTACGCGGGATTCGAGGGCTACATTTAATGTGTCCCCCCGACAGTTGAACTCTAGCCCTCGGTATTTCGCCTATTTGCATGGAGACCCTTGCTCCCTCCTATAAAAAGGGCTAGGGCTACTTCATTTCTCCTCTTCACGCACCCTTGCCTTCTTGCTGAGACTCTGCAGAAATTTCCGAAGCTCCTTGTGCCGATCGTCCTCTTTTCTTAGGTAATAAAACCAATCTTCTTTCTCCCTTTACTTTTTAAGAACATGTCTGGAGGATCCAAAACCTTCGAGACCGGAAGCACCTCCGCCACCGTGGCTTCGCCGGACCGGGAGGAAATTTCCGTGGAACTCCATATGGAAACGGCCGTTGAGGCTATTCGTGCGGGGATTGCACCCGCAGAACTGGAGGAGCTCTTCAACGAGGCCAAAGTGGCGAGATCTGCGGCGACGGCGGAGCAAGGGGGTTCGCCGGTGGATGAAGATGAACTGGTGCGGTTGTCTTGGGAACGGGACAACGTATTCGGCCCCGCCTATATGGCTTTCGCTAGTCTTATGGAGGGGATCGCCGGACCCTGTCTAGAATTTGACTTCGATGCTTACTCCGCCGCTCATCCCTATGAACATGTGAAGCGGACGGCGTTTCGGGCCGCCGACCCGTCTCAGTGGACTCTTGGTCAGATCCGGAGTTCAGCGACCCGGAAAGACTTAAAACACTGGAGGGCGAAATATCACATTCCTTCTGATGTTTCCCTGCACGTGCCCTCGGAAAACGAGCGTGCCGATCAACCTCCCGAGGGTCTGGTCGCTGTGAATGAGATGATTATGGAGGCCGGCCTGTGGTTCCCATTACCGTTCTCCGTATCCTTTTTGTTGATCGCCTGGAATTTGGCACCGCTCCAACTGACGCCGAACGCCTGGCTACAGATCATCTGTACTCTGACACTTTTCGGCGGTCATCGGTTGTTCTGTCACCTTTGTGCGATGGTGATGAACTATCTCTTCAAACTGGCTGCGTAGAAAGGGTCGATCAGTGGTAATCACATTCAAGGTCGAATGGGAAGAGTGGTCCTCGGTGTGCCGAAGAAGACTTGGGGCGACCTGGCAAAATGGTGCTGGGTCGGCGGAACGTGGCGATCGGCGTCGAGTGATAGGCCGGAGGAAGAGTTGGAGATTCCCACCAATTTTCGGGAGAGGAATCCGAGTAAGGGTTTTAACTCTCCCTTTGATCGGACATGTATTGGACTGATCTAATTTCGTTTCCTTTTTGCAGGACCCCTTATTCCAGCGATCGGCGATCTCACCTTTGATTTCTTGATCGTCTGGGAGCGAATTCGTGCTTTGCCGGACTCTTACATAGACGTTCGCTCACTCGGTCACGAACTTCATCGGTTGGGGGCATGATTGTTCCGCTTCCCTCGTCATCTGAAAGTTCCAGGTATAAATTATACTTCTTCCTTGCTTGACGATCGTCTGATTGACAGAGATGTTTAACTTGTCTGAATTTGTTCTCTTGGTAGAGATTCATTTTCCCCGCTTCGCCAAGCCACCACAGGATATTGCCATGTCTAACCCTGGTATCATCGGTCGTCTTCACTTGGGTAAGAAGACGGGTCGCGTTCCTGCGTCAACGTCTCGCCCCGTCCCTGCGGTGAGGCCCGCTGTGGTGCCGGTCGCCGAGCTGGAAATTCAGGAAGAGGAGCAACTCCAGCGCAACCGCAAGAGGCGGAGGCCGGAGGAATCCCTGCCGACTACTGAGGCGGACGTGTCTATTTTGGAGCCGCCGGCTGCCGCGGCTCCTATCTCCGTTGTTCCGATGGTGGAGGGATCTGGTTCCAGGCCCTCGGCGTCCGGCTCCAGGTCATCGGCCGGCTTTTTGAAAAAGGTGGCGATCGCCGAAGTTGAAACTTCTCGGGGCAAGCCCTATTTTGGCCGAGATCCCGAACTGGTCAACAGTTAATATCGGGTTGATCTTTCCAAGTTGGAAAATTTATTTAGGTATCTTCTAACTCCTTTGTCTCTTTTGTTTGTGTTGCAGGGTCCGTCTTGCTGATCCGGACATCTCGCCGATGGTGGTGGATTTCTTGGCAAGTAAGTCTCCGCAGAAGTCCCTCGACGTCCCTACTTACATCCAGAAGGCCAACACCTCTTTGCCCAAGGCTTGGACGACCGATCTCGATGCGATCGCTCGTCGGCGATCCGGAGATGCCATGCAGGCGACCCTTGCCCTGGTTCTCCAGACGGCGACGATGGCCGTCCAAGCTGCAAGGGATTACGAGGGGCGACCCTCTAATGATCGCCTCCATAGCGACCTCGAGGCCACCCGGAACAAAAACGTTGAATTTGCTAACGGGATCCAGGCTATGGAGAAGGAGTACATAGAGACGGCCAAACGAGCTAAACAAGACATCGATCGGATGAAGCAAGAGCTGAGCCGCTCCAAGGAAGTGGCCGATCGGTTCCGTGACCAGGAGAAGGAAGCTCGCCGGGTGCATGTGGCCTCGCAGGAGGAGGAGGCCGGGTTGAAGGCGACGGTGGATCGGCTCAACAGCGAGCTGGAGGCGGTGAAGGGAGAGCTTGAGAAAGCTAAGGGAGAAACGGCCGCTAAGGTGGTCGAACTGGCAGAAGCTGAGAAGACGACCACTGAGCTGAGAGGGCAGCTAAAGGCGATCGAGACCGATCCCTACCTCAATGTGGCACTCGTCGGCGAGTTCGCCTATTATGTGGCCTACGCCGATGCTGTCCGAGCCGCCAAAAAGGTAGGGATCGAGATTGGTCCTTTGATGGAGAGCTTTAAAGCCTATGCACTCGAGCACCCTTTCCATCCGTGGTTTTCCCTGCCGATCCTTGACCTCGTCGACTTGGGGATCGACTTGAGTTGGTATCCTTTTCCGGATAAACTCATTCATCCTGAGGCCGATGGGGGAGCGCATGTCGATCCACCTCCTGGGGGCGAAGACCATCCGGAGGGACCCTGAGTGACTTCTTTGTTTTCTTTCACTTGTAATTTTTTGCTCTTTCTTTGTATTGCCTTCGGGCCTCGTATTGTACGAACTCCTTGTCATGAATAAAAACTCCCTTTTTGTATTTGTGTCTTTACATGTACGATCGCCTTTGAATGTTTGCATGCGAATTTTTTCAAGTATGTGTATGATTGCTTCCGATGTCTTGTTCATCCGACTGATTGTTTGAATGTTTGAATGTATCGACATGTTTTAGAAATTCTTACTTGTAAATATTGTTGAACAATTCCGATCGTCCTGCGTGTGTTTGAACGAAGCCGATTGAGTATGGTTCCTTCTTTCCGATCGCATTTAGGATTAGCTCGCCTCCTTTGCCCCCTTGTTTTTGTTTACTTATTGTAATTAAGGGAACAAAAATAGTATGTCTGGTGATCTATATTCAGTTTTGCCGATTGTGAGGAACCGTGCACGATCGCGGAGTTCGAGGGACCGACCTCCACAACCATGTCTTTGTGTGCGAGGGATATTCCCGCGACTCACTTTATTGTGAGGGTCCTCCGTTAGGCTGCGCCCGCCTTGTGTTTAAACGAAAGGTGGGCGGTCTTGGTCTGGAGGAGTCCTTGCACGGGGCGTCGTCGGTTTATTCGACTCCACGTCCGCGGCTTTGTTAGCACTTTTCTACCTTGAATCGGCATGTTAGATGGCGACCCTCGACGGTATACGTTGTGAAGGAGTAGGGACGCGCTGCCTTGTCCGGGTACATCATGTTAGATGATGTACCTTGAGGGCGTGCGAACGTGTCCGCAGATTAGTTTGGAGGGTCCTTCGGCTACGCCGGCCTCGTATTTAAACGAAGGGCGGGCGATCTCAGCCCAAAGAAACCTTGCATGGGTGAAGTTGTCGGTTCCATCGACTTCCAGGACCATGGCTGCATTGTTTCTATCTCGGATCGCCACGTTCGAACGACGATCCTTGACGGTATACGATATGCCTGGTGGGGCGATCGCTATAATAGATGGGATTGGAAGAAATCTCATTATATTCTTTGTACACTGGGTAGTTGAAACTGAATACAAAATTTTCACTGGTAGTACTTCTTCAGGTGTACGGCGTTCCAGTGATATTGATCCGGAGTACCGTCAGGGTGTTCAAGTTCGTAGGCTCCTTTAGTTAGCCATTTAGATATCCAGAAGGGGCCTTCCCGGTTCGGGCCAAAAACACCTGTGTGGATCTGGATCTTTTTGAGGACGAGATTGCCCGCTTGAAACCTTCTCTCCTTGAACTTCGAATTGAAGAACTTCTTGGATATCCTTTTGTGGATTGTGTTCTTCATTTCTGAGGTCAATCATCGTTCTTCGAGCATGTCGAGGTCGATCCGTCGGGCCACATCATTGTCGGTCGTCATCTCTTGTTCGGTTCGATCCGACGGGGTCTCGGTAGGGGTCCACAGAGGCGTGGATCCACGAGCTTGGCTTTTAACCACTACGGGTTAGATCCGACGGGTCTCGGTAGGGGTCCACAGAGGCATGGATCCACAGTTAATTGTGGTGTATTTTACAAATGTGTTTTGGGTTATGGCATTTCCGGAATGTGTGTTTCAAACTGATGTTTCATCATTTGCATGCTTTGAATATATGTGTAAGGTGTAAGTTGTTCATTTGGTTACTTGTACTAGCGTAATTGCTAACCCCTTTGGGGAAATTCTTGTTATGAATTTCAGGTTATGTTCAGTCGGACTATCGGGCACTGGGGCAGTACGAGGATGCTGGCCAGGGTTGATGACGTGTGCAATTGAGTCTCTTTATTCCGTTGTCCTTTTGATGCGGTTGTTGTTCTTTAAACTTGTGAACTTATGGAAAGTACTAGCGAGTACTTAGGCATTTCTACTGTGATTATGGGTTGTATTATTATATTTTATTTATGATTGTCAGTGATGTCTGTTTTGCCAGTTATATCGGGCGTTTCATTTATTTTTTGTTATGGTGATGTGTGTTTTCTCGCTAACTAAGATAGTTATACAAGTGATATTTCTTAATTAGCCTGGTGGGTCCCATGTAGAGGTCCACGTCGCTGTAATATTCCCTGAATATCTTAGGGGTGTTAGAGAAAATGGTATCAGAGCACTAGGTTTATCGATACCTAGGCTTGTCAGTTAATTGGGTGTAGTTGTGTTTTGTTTTGCACATTGTCACCCCGCTGCCATCATCTCGGTACTTGCAGTGCTCGTAAGTTATCCTTACTCGATTCCTTGTTTCCTTGTATCTTACTTCCGATTCTTGAATTGTGACTGTTTTTCCTCTCGTACTTATCATCGAATTGCATTTGCTACCTCTTATATTCAGTATGGATGCTAGGAGAGTCCGAGGTAGAGGTTGCGGCCGTGGTCGTGGGGCAGCCAGTGAGGCGGCCACGTCACACAATTCTGGTGCTGGTAGTACTGATGGTCATCAGAGCCATAATGCTACTTACGAGGGCATAACCGGTGGTGGCGTTGATCTTGGTGTTGCAGCTGTGATGCAACAAATGGTGAACTAAATGGCTGTGATAGCTCAGGCGGTTCAGAACCCAACTCTGGCCCATGCTACTCGGGGCGGAGCAGATCGTTGGCTTCAGGATGTCATCAAGATGCATCCTCCTCAGTTTCTAGGGGATTCAGACCCGATTGGTTGGGAGGGGTGGATCAAGGAGATATCCAAGGTCTTTGTTGCCTCCAACTATCCCGAGGATCGCAAGGTCCCTATTGCCCAGTACTTTCCCACTAGGGACGCTACTGACTCGTGGGAGGCTGTTGAGCCTAAGGACCATGTTGCTTCATGGGTCGAGTTAAAAGACCTGATGGAGACCGAATATTGCCCATGGCCAGTTAAATAGGCTCAAGTCCATGCTTTTGATGATGCTCAGCCTGGGGATATTACTATTTCGCAGGCTATTGCTGATTACAACCAGGAGTTGGGCTTCGTGAAGGCCCAAGTTAGAGAAGAGAGCGACAAAATTTTCCACTTTTCTAGACGGATGAAACTAAAGATTCGTGACTACATGTCTGCGCTCACCTACACCACCTTAAAGGATTATCAGAGTAGAGCTCTTGCATATGATATGTCTTTGACGGCCAGTGAGGCGGCTCGTGAGAGCAAGAAACAAAAGTCCGTCGGAAATTTTCGGGCCACAAGGGTGGAGGTCAGTAGAAATCTCAGTCTTCTAATTTTCCCGCAGGTGGTGGTCCAGCTCGTTATATTGGGGGTTTCCGCAGGGCTGCCGGCACTCCTTCCCGTGATGTGAAGTGTTTTAACTGTGGCCGATCGGGCCACATCAGTCGAACTCGTCCGAGTCCTTTGCTGACGTGTAATCGGTGTGGCCAGCAGGGCCACAAGGCTGCTTTCTGTTCTGAGAGAGAGAGAGAGAGAGAGAGAGAGAACTCTTGGTGCCCAGACTTCCTTCCCAACGCCTAGGGAACCGAGTGTGAACCAAGGGTCGTTTACTTCTCAGCCTCATCGAGTTCCAGTCGAGGAAGAGGTCGGGGTCAGCCCGCTAGAGGGGGAGCTTCCAGTGTCGGCTCCGCCCATCCGCGTGTGTATGAGATGAGGAGGGCCGATGATCCAGCCACCACCGTGGCCACAGGTACAGTTCATATTCTCATCCTGTTAGTGTGCTTTTTGATTCGGGTGCTACGCATTCATTCATCACTCTGGAGTGTGTGCGCCGTTTGAGTCTCGACTGTTTAACGCCTTGTGTGCCTTTCATCATTAAGATTCCTAGCGGTGATAGGATCGTGGGTGATCAGGAGGTCCGAGAGTGCTCTCTGTTTATTTGTGAGAGGGCTTGGCTCTCTAATCTTATTGTTGTGAGTATTGAGGGTGAGGATTTGATTCTCAGGGATGATTGGATAGAGCGGCATGGTGCGATCATGAACTACCGCATGAGAGTCATCATCATATTAGCTGAGGACGGCACCGAGCACTCTTTCGCGGGGCGAAAGAGAATCCAGAAATTCATAATTAACGCCTTGAATGCGATGAGACTCCTGTTGAAAGGGTGTACTGGTTATTGGTGCTACTCCTTGAAGGCGGGGGGATGGTGGAGTCGAATTTTCATCGATTCCAATCGTTAGTGAGTTCCCTGATGTCTTTCTTGATGAGTTACCGGGGTTGCCACCGGACCGTGAGGTTGAGTTCGCTATCGAGTTAGATCCGGTTGCGGCTCCGATTTCGAAGGCGCCGTATCACATGGCACCTTCAGAGATGGCCGAGTTGAAGAAGCAGTTGAGTGAGCTTATTGAGTTAGGGTATATTCGACCTAGCGCTTCACCTCGGGGCACACCGGTTCTATTTGTGCGGAAGAAGGATGGTTCATTGCGGTTATGTATCCACTACCGCGAGCTAAACAAGGTGACCATTAAGAACAAGTATCCCTTGCCGAGGATTGATGACTTGTTTCATCAATTGCAGGGACCTGTGGTATTCTTGAAGATCGACTTCAGATTGGGGTACTATTA